>CM036088.1:1935462-2535462 GCA_020631695.1 Trichoderma cornu-damae
ACTAATTTTATTAATTTTTTATGCCTTTCTTAATTAAGAAAATTAATAAGCAAAATTTATTATATAATAATAAAAAAGTAGCTATTTTTAGAAATTTTTATATTTAATCTAGCCTTATTAGGTATAGTGTTATTTTTATTAATGAATTTAATTATTAATTTAGTTATTTAATTTATTATTCATTAATAAAGAATAATTTAGTTTTGTTAATAAGTTAAATAAAATAAATATAATTCATTATTAGTTAATAAATAATAAGTAGTTTTATTATTTGTTAATGAAAAACGATTAACTACAAACGAATTTTACAACCCTGTCTTAAGGTAATAAAAAATCCTTTTTTTATCTTTATTAATCTATAATCTAGTTAAAGGCAATAAGTAATTTATTTTAAGTATTATTTATTATTATAATAAAGTAACTAGATGTATTAGTCAGCTAGTGATATTAATTAGCTAGTAATATTAATTAGCAAGGGATTCTCTCTTTAAGATAGAGAATCTAAGCTTTATTATCTTTATTTTATAATATATTATATTAATTAATAGTACTTTATATCTATACCTTTAATAACTAACTAGCCCTTAGTACTACTTATTATTAAATAACCACTACCTAGCAGCCTTTAAGCACTAGTATATCTTAATAATGCTTTTTTTATAATACACCTATATCTTAGCAATACCTTAATTATATCTTAGTAATACTTTTTTTATAATATACTTATATCTTAGTAATGCCTTAATTATATCTTAATAATATTTTAATACCTCCTAGCTATAGTTATATCTTAATAATGCCTTATGCTTATAGATCTTATCTCCTTGCCTCTTAACCTCCTCTTTTTTTTAAATATTATTAACCCTTACTACCTAGTATAAAAGTAGTTTATATTAATTAAATAATACTACCTTTATAATTATTATTATTAATATATTAATATATTATTACTATCTTTTATTTTATTATTATTATTAACTTATTATATATACTCTTAAGGCTTTATTTATTTATATTACTTTTTTAACTAGGCTATTAATATCTTTACTTTTATTTACTTAATTTAATATCTTTTTCTTTAACTTTTACTTACTTTATTAACCTTATTGCTAGTTAATAAACTCTTTATTAATAACTTTATACCCTTTTTTTAAATTAACTATTTACTTTATATTAAATACCTTAAGCTTTTCTTTAAGGCTTAAGTTTACTTTTTATTATTAAATAATAAGCTAGCTACTTTTATTAATAATATTACCTCTTTTTTTCTTTAAGTTAATTACTTATTAAATATAACTTAACTATACTTTTTTTAATCTTTAAATAATTACTTAATTATAATAAATAAAGCTATTATTTTAGCTAGTATATTTAAAGTGCCCTTTTTTTTTACTTTTTTTATAACCCTTTTTACCTTTTTTTTATATTATCTATATTACTTAATATTTAGCCTCTTGCTTTTTTATTAATACCCCTTAAATTATTATTAATAATACCTTTATTTATATTAAATTTAAACTATATAATCTCTTTACCTTTATATACCTTAGTATTTATTATTATATCCCTTTATAATAACTTATTAAAGTATTATTTATAGCTCTCTAACTACCTTAACTCTGCCCTTTATAACTCTTTTTTAAAAGCACTTATATTATTTTATATAAATAGCTTTAATAATATTTTTAATTATTATTAATTATTATAATTCTTTAATACTTATTATATAACCTTATTTAACCTTAAATATTTAATAACCTTTTAACTCTTTATTAATAATAAAAATAAAGCCTTTAAATACTTTTATAACTTATTTATATTATT
This sequence comes from Trichoderma cornu-damae, assembly GCA_020631695.1. Lineage (NCBI taxonomy): Eukaryota > Fungi > Ascomycota > Sordariomycetes > Hypocreales > Hypocreaceae > Trichoderma > Trichoderma cornu-damae. Next base: position 1,937,287 of record CM036088.1, read on the forward strand.
AATAAATACTCTTGCTTTATTACTACCTTTAGTTAAGGTATTACTTAAGGCTAATTATAAATAATAATCTTATTATAGTTATTATTATTTTATATTATTTAATAATAACTTATCTTCTTTAAACCTTACTTTTTTTAATTTATTTAACTCTTTAATATAAAAAAGATATTAATATTATTAATATTATTATTAATATTAATAATATATTAATATATATTACTATTCTCTTTCTTTATTTATATCTTTATCTTTTTTAAATAATAATAATTTATAGCCTGCTTTTAAGCTTAATAAGTTTAAATTAAAAAATATTAATTACTTTTAACTTAATATTAATAAATAAAATAATATTTTTTATTAAGGCAATATATATTATTATAAAGATATTTATTTATTTATAAAAGTATTAAAGGACTATATTACTATAAGCTTTTAATATAATATTTTTAAAAATATAGTCTTTATATTTTAAAATAAGGCTTTAAAATAATATTATTTTTAATTATTATATAATATTATTTATAAATATAAATATAGCCTTTTTTTTATTATTAAATAAAGGTTTTTTTTAATTACTTTAAAATAAATATATTATATACTTAATATAAGCTTAAGTTATTATACTTTAACTATATTATTTATTATAAAGGTAATAATATTTATATTTTTATTATAAAAGTTATATAGCTAGTTTATAATTATAAATTTAAGTTTAACTTAACTATCCTTTTTTAAGTCTAGAACTACTTAAATATTTATTTTTAACTTAAAGTACTAAAGCTTATTTTTAAAGTTTATTTATATTATTAATTTAATAATCTTTATAATAAGGCTTTTATTTAATAAAATAAATCCTAGCTTTATAACCTAATAGGCCTAGCTTTTAGCTTAAGGATGTATTATATTATAATAATTTAAATAACTTTTAATAAAGATAGTAATATTAATTACTATAGAATTACTTTTTACCTTACTTTTTTAATTATAATAAATTACTAGCCTTTACTTATTTTTTAAAAAAGCTACTTAATGCTTTAATTACCTTTAATAATTAATATTCTTTATTAAGTAATTATTTTTTATTTTATAAATATTAATATTAGCTTAACTAGGCTAATATAGTTACTAAATAATTCTTTATTTTAGTAAATAATATTAATATAGTTTAGTATTATAATAATAACCTTAATTATAACTTAATTAATAATTATATTTAAGTAAATAATTATAATCTTAATAAATTTTATACTATAGATTAAGCTTTTTTTATTAAACCCTTTTTTAATATTATTCTTTAATACCTTACTTAACTATAATATTATTATTACTTACTATACTTTAATAATAATAATACTCTTTAATAATACCTTAAGCAGCTTAAGGCTTATATAAATACTATTTTAAACCTTAAGTAATTAAAATATTAAGCTTGCTATATTTAATTTATAATATAATAAATCTTTTTTAATTACCTTAATATTAATTAATATTATTTTATTAATATTACTTTATTATTAAATAATATTTTTATTATTAAGGTATAGTTTATAGTTAAGGGTATAAATTTATATAACTTTATTACTTATTTTTATACTTTATTTAATATTTACTTTTACCTTAATATATAAAGTATTATTATTTATATTATAATTAATATTAATTACTTTATATTAATTATTAATACTTAATAATTTTAATAATAACTTAATATTATATATAAATCTATATTATTAACTTTAATTAAAAAACTTAATAATATTATTACTTTTAATTATTAAGTAATTTTTATTATTTTTTTATATAATAATACTTTATTTAATTATAAATATTAATAAGTTATTATTAAGGTTTAAGTATAAGTAATTATTAAGCTTAAATTATTTTTTTTATTAAAAATATAATAACTTTACTTTTATAATATTAAAATTAATTTTTATTATAAAATATTATTAATTACTTTATATTAAAACTTAACTTTTTTTATTTAAATATATTACTATATATTAATTAAGATTTATTATAAAGTAATATTATAATTTATTATATTTATACCTTTATATAAAATAATATATATCTTTATTAAGCTTACCTAGCTTTTTAATAACTATATATTTATATTTATTTTTAAATACTTAAGTATTTTTTATACTTTAATAAATATTAATATTATTTATATTACTTATATTAATTTTAATAATTTTATAATTAAACTTAAATAAAATACTTAATTAAAGATTATTTTTAAATATAAATATAATATAGCTTATATTTATTTTATAAACTTTAACTATATTATTCTTAATTAAGCTATCTTTTTTAAATTTATTATTATTAATAACCTTTATTATTATTATTATTATTATAATTATAGCTTTATTATATTTATTATTAATAAAGTAATATTTAGTTAAGTTATTATACTATTAATTACTTTTTTTTAATAAAGACTATATACCTAGCCCTTTATTTTATATAAATATACTATATTTTTACTTACTTTTTAATAATATATCCCTTAATATTTAATAAGTTATTATTAAAAAGATTATTATACTTAAAGGTATATATATTATTATTAATAACCTTATTATTACTATATATTTTACTTAACTAATTACTTATTATAATATTTAGTAAGATAAAGGAACCTTGCTTATTTTTATTAATAAGTAAATAAAGGTATTATTATATAATAATTAAATAATAATTAAACTTTATATTAAGCCTTATCCTTTAAGTATTAAAGATAGATAAGTAGTAAAAAATACCTTTAACCTACTATATTATATAGGCTATATATTATAAAATTATTAATTAATACCCTTTACTACCTTTATCTTTATAATTTAAAAATAAGTAAATAATATAAATAAAAGCTAAGTAATAATTAACCTTTAATATCTTAATAATATTATTATCTTTAATATATATTTATTACTATATTAAAAAGACTTAATTAATATACTTTATAGTACTTAATATATCTTTATTATTAATACTTATTTTTTTTATTAATTCTTAATCTACCTTAATTATTATAATAAATTAATACTTATTATATATTATAGCTTTAAGTAGGTTAATATTATTTTTATAGGTTTTTATAACTCTTTACTTTATATAGAATACTAGATTAATATAAAATTATACTTTTTTTATTATTTTATTAAAGCTTATATTAATAATATATTTTTTTTTAAATTATTAAAGAATATTTTTTTTATTTAAAATAGCTTTTTTTACTATTTAATTATAAAGGGCTTTATCTTTTTTTATTAAAATTATTTATTAATTATAAATTTATAGTACTTTTAAGTTATAAGGTTAATAATATTAACTTATTATTTATTATTAGCTATATTAATACTCTTTATAAATAGTCTTTTTTTATACCTTTAAGTAATTTAAAAAGTATTATATTATTATAAACTAGATTTATAACTATATTTTTTTATATACTTAAAAAATAATATTACTATTTATAAAGAAGATATTACTATTTATTAATATTTATAAATCTTAATAGCTTTTTATTAAAGCTAAATATTATTATTATATAGTATATACTTTTATCCTTAATAATTATTTAATTAAAAATACTTTCTCTTTATTATAAAATAACTTACTTTACTATTTATTATTAAAACTAGTTTATTATAATAAGTAATAATAATTATTTATTAAGATTAATGCCTTTAAAGAATATAGCTTTAAAGCTGCTTTATTTTATTATAAAGGCTTATTTAACCTTATAGTATTATTATTAATAAATGCCTTAAATAAATCCTTTATTAATTATATTAATTTTTAAAATAAACTCCTTAAGCCTGCTAAATATAATTATTAACTTATTAAATTACAATTAACTTATTTTATTTAGATTATTATAAAAAATAAGTTTTTATTTTATAATACTATTTAGCTAGTTATTATCTTTATTAATTATACTATTTTAAAACTTATTATATATTAAAAGTTATTATTAATATTTAATATTATTAAAATAAATCTTTATATTATTAATATAAATATCTTCTTTTTTTAATATTACTTTTTAATATTATATATTCTTAATAAACTAAATATCTTACTTAATACTTTTTTATATATTAATAATAATATATAGTAAACTTAAGTATAAGATAATAATTACCTTTATTAAAGATTTATTTTATTTAATTATATTTTTTTAATAATAAAAATTATTACTTAATTTAAATTTTATTAATAATTTATTAATAACTATATTAATAATAATAAATATATTAAGCTTATTAACTAAATCTAAGCCTAGGATTTATTAATTAATAATAATAGTATTTACTCTTAATAAAGCCTGCCTTGCCTTTAAGCTTTAATTAAATAAAATATTACTTTATATTATTTATAATAACACTTACTATTTATATATACCTAGTATTATAGTTAAGTTAATTATTAATATAGCTTATAACCTTTAATACTTTAATAAAGCTTATATTTATTATAAATTAAATAGCTTTACTTTTTTTAATATATAGTAATAAATATAAGCTTATATTTAATACTATTTATATATTACTTTTTATTAAATAAAATAATTAAAATTAAGTAATCTTTAACTTATTTTATTATTTATTATTTTTTATAAAATATAATACTTTAATTTTATTTCCTCCTTACCCTTAATATTTATTATTAATTATATATTTAAGCAAGCTAGTTTTAATAAATTTAATATTATCTTTAATATTACCTATAAGTTATTTAAAAAATATAATATCTTACTTAATTATTTTACTTACTTAATACTTATTTAAGTTAAAGTTATAATATCTTTTTAACTTATTATTAATTAAGGCTTTTTTATTATTATTATTTTTAACTATAATTATAAATAAATTAATAATTTTTAAATAAAAGTCTTTTACTTATTAAAGATATATTTTATTATAATAATAATATAATACTTAATAAATAATAATTAATTTAAGTTAATAAATATAATTATTAAAGTTATTATTTATTATTATTTTTTAATTAACTTAATAAGTTATTAATTATTTATACTACTTATTATTTAATCTTCTTTAAATAATACCTTTATTAATTTTATTAATTACTTACTAAATAAATTAATAATTAGTTTTAAGCTATAGACCTTGCTTATAGTTTTAAGAAATATATTATTACCTTTTTTATTAATTAATAATAAGCTTATTTTTAACTTTTTATATTCTTTATATTAATATAAAGTATAATTTATAATTAATTTTATTAATATAAAGTATAAGTAATAATTTAATTAATATTATTAATAATATAAGTTTATTAAAAATTATTATATTTATTTATAACTTTACTATAGATCAGGGTTGTAAATTAGTGACGATTTGTTTCGTTAGTAGGTTGAAGAAAACGAAACGAAAATAATTCGTTATTTATTAATGAATCTTTGTTTTGTTATTAATATAAAGAAAATAAAATAAAAAAAATTCATTATTTGTTAATTAATTTTAAAGAAAATGAATAATGAATAATGAAACGAATCATTACTAATTTCTTCTTTTTAAAAATAGAATATATTAATTTTTAAATAAAATTAAATAATAAAATATTATATATATATATATATATATATAATATTAATAATAATATTATTATATATATATATATTTATAAAATATTTAAAATATTTATTAATATTAATATATTTATTTTAAAATATTTATTTTTTAATTTAAGAAAAGTATATATTATTCTTTGATTTTATTTTATTAATATAAAGCTATTTAAAAAAAATTCTATAAAATTAATATAATATTAAATATTAAATATAATATATATATATTAAAATTATAAAAAATATATTAATTATAAAGTAATTAATAATAATATAATTTATTAAATAAAATAAAATTAAATTAAATTAAATTAAATTTAATTAAACTAAATTAAATTAAATTAAATTAAATTAAATTAAAATATTTATATATATTTAATATTAAAAATATAAATATAAACTATATTATTATATAAGCCCTTTTAAGTTATTTTCCTTAAAATACTTATTTTCAAGCTCTTTAAAATCCTTTATCCAGCTTTTTAATAATATTATTTTAGTAACTAAATTAAGGTTTAGCCTATTTCTAGCTTTAGTAATAATATTATTACTAATAGAAAATGCACTTTCTATAGCAGCAGAAGTAGCAGGAATTGCTAAATAACGCCTTGTTAAAATAGATAAAATAAGAAATCTATTATTATTAGATTTCCACCACTCTAAAGGCTTATTCTATTAAATAGTATTAGTAAAATAATAAAATAATAAAATAATAAAATAATAAAATAATAAAATAATAAAATAATAAAATAATAAAATAATAAAATAATAAAATAATAAAATAATAAAATAATAAAATAATAAAATAATAAAATAATAAAATAATAAAATAATAAAATAATAAAATAATAAATAACTTACATCTTCTTTAATAAGGCTTTTTTTTAAATATAAAGATATTTCATCTTTAATAATTAAATTAATGCTTAAAAAAAATTCTTTATCAGAATCTAATAAATAATTATTATTATTAGCATTTTCAATATTATTATAATTAAAATCCTCTCCTAATTCATTAAATAATAAATTAACAGGGTTATTAATTATATTTGGTCTATTTATTTCATCTTGCAATCTAATATAATAATTAGTTTTTTTATATAATTAAATAAGAATATAAATAAATAAATAAATTACCTATTATAATCTAATTTTAATAAATTTAATATTAAATTATTAATATTAGGAAAAAAGCATAATAAGCCATTTTCTTTAAAATGAATATTTTTAAATCGAGGATCTAAAAATAAATAATAAAAAAAGGCCTTATAATAAATTAAATTTAAAGAAGTAATTTTCTTAAGAAAATACTTTTTTAATTTAATTAAGCCTGATTTAATAGATTTTAAATAAACTTAATAAATAGCTTAATAAAATAAGTATATAATAAATTAAAAAATAAGTAAAGACTTACTAAATCTATATTTTTAGCTTTATTATTATATTCTAAATATAATAATTCTAGCTTATTATAAATTTTATAAATATATAATAAAGCAATTGGCATTGTAATATAAAGTTAACCTTGTAATTTAATAAAAGGCTTTAAAAAAATAAGAAATATATTCCTTAATTCTTTTAAAGATTCTTATTTAATAGTCTTAAAAAATAACTAAAATTAATTAATTAATATATATAATAAAAGATTTATTAAAAAAACATACCTTTTTAAATTCTTTATTAATTGTATTATTATAGCAATATAATAAAGCTTTTTTTAAGTTAATAGAAATATTAAGTATATAATAAGTTAAATTCCAATAAGTTGCATTATTTATTATTTAAATTAGTATAAATAAATAAATAAATAAATAAATAAATAAATAAATAAATAAATAAATAAATAATACCTAAAGGAATTTTTTCTTTATTATAAGAAATAGGAATTTTTTTATCTTGTTTAGCTTTTAATATACCTTTGCTTAATAAATTATTTAGCTCTTGTATATATTTAATTAATAAAATAATTCGCTGCAGTTAATTAATTAAATCTATATATAATAAATTAATTATTAAATAAAATAAAGATATAATAAAAACTTACTATTAAAAACATTATTATTTTTATCTTCTTTAAATTTATTATTATTATATAAATTAGAATTTATATAATTTAATAATAATAAATTAAAAGAAGAAGAAGATATATAATCTTTTAATATATCTTGCGCTATTAAATTAAGAGTATTGCTATTCGGGCAGTATGTTTTTGCTATTGGGGCAGTATATTAAGTATCTTGATTTTTTTTAAAAAAATACTATAAATTATAATGCCTATAGAATGCTATTATAAAATTAAAAAAATATTATAAAAAATATTATTAATTCAATTAATAATAAAATTATTATATAATAATTTTTAAAATATTAATTTTAAATATTTAAGTTATAAAATTTAAGCTTAAAATATATATAATATTTAAACTTAATTATTATTATAATATTATATAAATTTTAAGTAACTTTTTAAATAATTATTATTTTATATATATAAATATTTATAATTTTATTAATGCACTTTAATAACTTTAATATTTATATAAAAAAACTTAATTTAAGTTAAAATAAGATTTTAAAGTTAATCTTTATATTAAAATAAAACTTAAAAATAGAAAAATATTATTTATTATATATAAAATTTATTTATAATTTTTTTAAATTTTTAAACTTTTATATAGTATTTTTAATTAAATCTTAAAGTTATAGTAAAATTCCAAGCTAATGGACCCACCTTCTTATTTAGGCTAGTTACTGCCCGAATAGCAAAAACATACTGCCCGAATAGCAATACTCTAAATTAATAATATATGCTATATATTTAATATTATTAATAAATTCCTTTTTATTAGCTTTTTTATAAGCTTTTTTAAAAGAATTTATAAATATATTATTATTTATAGCATTATCTTATATAATATTAAAATAAAAATTAGTTATTTAATAATAAAATATAATAAAAAAATAAACCTAAATATATTATTTATATTTAATAAATAAGGATAAGGTTTTAATGCTTTATTAAATTGTTGAAATATATATATTCCTATATGACTTTTTAATAATTCTTTAAACCTTAAAATAAATTTATTAATATTTAATAATAAAAAAGACTAAATGAAATTTAATAAAATTAAAAAAAAATACTTATTAATTTATATTTTAATTTAATATCTAAATTAATAAATATAAGAATTATTCTTAAATAGGAAATTTAATTATTTAAAGTCTAAATATTAAAGGTTATGGAAAAAGTGTTAAAAGACTTTAAATTAGCTTTAATATATAAATTTAAATCTAATAAAGCTTTACTATAATTATCTTTTAATATTCTAAGAATATTAAGCTGATTAATTATAGTATGATTATTAAAAATATATTAGTTTAATTAATAAAATAAATAATAAAATAAATAAAATAAATAAAATAAATAAAATAAATAAAATAAATAACTTACTTATTATAATAAGATAATAAATTATTAAATAAATTTAAAGAAATAGTATTAAAAGAGATATTATTTTTAATTAAGAAAATTAATATCTTATGTAATGCTTTATCTTTATTAAATTTATTAATATTATTAACCTTAGACTTTTTATTTTGCATATTTAAATTAAATAAAGAGTCTTGGGTTAAAGGAATAACATTAGCTTTTAAAAAAAGTTAATAATTATAATTAAGTAAGTTATTATAAATTAATTAAATTATTTAATTAACCTAATTAATTATTAAATTAATTTTATTTATTTTTTTATAAAATTAAAACAATAATTAATTAGTTATTTAATTAATTAATTAATTAAATAAATTAAAAAATAAATAATAACTTACTTCTTTTTTTAATTTTTTTAGATTGCTTATTATAAGCTATATGTGGGTGTTTTATTTAATAATGTTGGGCTAAATTAGACAATTTAAAGCCTTTTATTTAATAAGGGGCTTTAAAATTATAACTATTAATTAAATTAATAAATATATAATAAAATTAAATAATATAAAATAAAATAAAATTAAACTAACCTTGTATATTTAACTTATATTCAACATTCTTAGCCTGATTTAATAGGCAATAAAACCCTATTAAATAAATTATATTGGAAAATATAGATTTTTAAATCCTTATTTTCTTTTAATTTAAAATCAGGTTTATTATAAATAGAATTGCTAGTTATACTAGCTTCTTTATTTATAATAGATAAATTTAAATTTAAAGAATTAAAAGGGTTATTAATGGGTGTTAGTGCAGAATTTAAATTAGTAGCTTTATAAGCTTCTTCCTTAAATTCCTTATATTTATAATTAGAATCTATTATAAAAGAATTATATAATTTATAATTATATAGTATAATAAAATAAATAAAAGAAAACTTTAAAGGAAGGGGGCTTTATTATTTATATTAAAATTTACTTATATAAAATATATAATAATTATAAATTAAATTATATTATAAATTATATTATAAATCATATTATAAATCATATTATAAATCATATTGTAAATTATATAAATTATATTATATATTATATTATAAATTATATTATAAATCATATTATAAATCATATTATAAATCATATTATGAATCATATTGTAAATTATATGAATCATATTATATATTATATTATAAATTATATTATAAATCATATTATAAATCATATTATAAATTATATTATTTATTATAATAAAAATTATATAATTATAATATTATATTAGATTTTAGTATTTATTTAGTAACTAAATATATTTTAGCTTAAAATAATGCTTTTAATCTAAAGGTTATATTATATATTAAAATAAATATAATATTATTCTTTATATATTATATATAATAAATTAATAAATAATAATAATAATAATAATAATAATTATTATTATTATTAATCTATATAGTTAATTAATTTAAAATTAAAAAAATACTTCTATTTTTAGAATGAAGAAATTAGTAATGAATAACGAATTTAGTTTCGTTATTCATTAATGAAAATAATTCATTATTCATTAACAAATAATGAAAAAAAATTCGTTTCGTTACTAATCTAAAGAAAACGAATAATTTTCGTTATTCGTTAACGAATAACGAATCGTTATTCGTTAACGAAACGAATAACGAATAACTACTAATGAATTTTACAACCCTAATATTAAGTATAGTATTAAAGATATTAATAACTTATACTACTTACTGCCTTTATTTTAATATTTTAATATTACCTTTAGCTAAGATTATTATATTACTTTCCTTTTTTATAAATAGTATATTATTTATTAAAATAATAAGTATATTAAGGGTATAGGTAGAATAAAGCTAGATAAGGTTTAATTAAGTAATAATAAGTATTTCTATCTATATCTACTTAAGTATTATAAACTTAATAAATAACTTTACCTTTACCCCCTTTATATCCTTTACCTTTACTTTAATAAATACTAAAATATAGCTACCTTGCTTAATAATGCATTATAGATTGTAAAGTACTTGCTATAAAGTTAAGTTTATTATTAATTAACTCTTAACTTAAGAATAAGATTAATACTTATTAAGATATATTTTATAGCTATAACTATATTTAAGAATATACTCCTTTACCTTTTTATTAATTATTAAGTACTTAATATATAAAAGGTATATATTATTAGTTTATATTAAGGGCTATATATCTTTATTATTAAAGTTTTTTTTAATTAAGTAAGGCTTAATAGCCCTTTAGTATTTTTATTATATATTAATATTATCTTTATACTTAAAGATACTATATTTATAAAAAAAAGGTTATTAATTATTATATTAATTAATATTAATTATTATATAAAGGGTTAAAGAGATATATTATTATATTAAGAATAAGGTTATAATTATTAATTAATTACTTTTATAAAGGTAAAAAGATAAAATAATAAGCTTTTTTAAAGAATTTAAACTTTAAGGTAGTAAGGTTATAAAAAAATAAATAAAACTACTTTATATAGTAAAAAGGTAGGGCAGACCTTACTTAACCTAGCTAAAGTATATACTTATGCCTTTTTATATATTATAATATTATAAAAGACTTAAGTTATAAAACTTAACTAACCTTAAGTACTTTTTATTATAAATAATATTATTTATAAACTATATTATTTTTCCTTTTACCTAGCTTATAAAGAAGATTTATTTAAAGGCTTTTTAAAAATAATATAAAGGGAAGGAGGGTATATTATAAACTTAAGCTTTACTTAAGCCTTGCTTAACTTAAGCTTTATAAAGGCCTAGCCCTTACTTAAAGTATTATTAGCCTAGGCTTTATAAAGGCCTAGCCCTCTCTTAAGGTATACCTGTTTTATAAATATATAACTAATTATATAAGACTATAAAGATATAGGCTCTTCTTCTTCTTTAAGTATATAAATTTATATTAAAATGCTTATTTATAGTTACTATAAGGCCAGTTCTTTATACTTAAATAAAACAAAGGAAATAGGTGCTATAAGGCCTATAAATAATTATAAAGAAGTCCTTTTATCTAAGAGACTAAGCTTTATCTTAATAAGGCCTAGTGCCTTAAGTATATATTATATAAGAGATATACTTCTTTAATATATAATAAGCATTATTTTCTATATACCCTTTATATAATAATACTATTTATATATAGTATTATATATTATTTTTTAAATTCTTTAATATTTTATCTTTTTTTTTATATCCCTTTTCTTAAGCTTCTTTATATATATAAATTAACTTATATTACTTCTTTTATTACTTTAAAGCAAAGGCTTATTTCTTTAATAAAGAATTAATTATAAAATAACTTTATACCTTATTTAATAATTAATAATAATAAAAATAAAGACTTATAGGTTTAAAGCTTTAATAATAAAGTAAAATACTTAAAGCTATATAAAAAAGTTTTCCTTACCCTTTTATAGCCTTCCTTAATCTTATAATCTTTATTATTATTATCTTTATTATTAATAATAATAATAAAAATAGCTTAAACTTAAGCTTAAAGAGTAAAGAATCTTTTTAAAATAGCTTTATTTAATTTAATACTTTTTATTTAGTATTTATAAGCTTATTTACTTTTTAAATTATTTAAAAGGCTGTTTTTAATACTATTTATAATTAATACTATATATAGTATAATGCTTTACTTCTTTTTATATTAATTATAGCTCCCTCTCCTTTTTTAACCTTTATAGCCCTTATTCTAGTTATATCTTTAGCACCTGCTTTTATTATAATAGCCTTAATAATTATTATTTTTTTTATAGTGCCTTTAATGCTTATTCTAGCCTTAATTACCCTAGCCCTAGCTTTAGTTTTTTTAGTTATTATTATACTAGTTTTTATAATCCCTTTAGCCCCTTTTACTCTTATTTTTATTCTTACTTTTACTCTTACTCTTATTTTTATATTTATAAATACCCTTTTTAATAATAATAATAATAATAATAATAATAATAAAGATAATAATAATAATAATAATACTAAAGATAGTAATAAAGATAAAGATAATAAAGATAATAATAAGGATAATAAAGATAATAAAGATAATAAAGACTATAATAATAATAATAATAATAATAATATAATAAATAATAATAATAATAATAATAGTAATAGTAATAATAATAATAATAATAATAATAATAATAATAATAGTAATAATAATAAGGATAGTAATAAAGATAGTAATAAAGATAGTAATAATAATAAAGATAATAATAATAATAATAATAATAATAATAATAATAATAATAATAATAATAATAATAATAATAATAATAATAATAATAATAATAATAATAATAATAATAATAATAATAATAATAATAATAATAATAATAATAATAATAATAATAATAAAGGAATAATAATAAATAATAATAAAGAAATTTAAAAAATATAATGTAAAAATTAATATAAAAGAATAATAAAAATCTAGAATTTATATAGATTAATAGGAAAAATTTCAATGGATTAATAAGCAAAATTAACTAAATTAGTCACTAATTTAGTTAATTTTAAAACCTTGATTAATGACTAAAATAAATTAGTCTAACTAAATTAATTAATAAATAATTTAGTCTAGTCAACCTATTAACTAAGACTAGCCTAGTCTAGTTAATAGGTTGATTAATGACTATTAATCTAGTCATTAGTTACAAGTTGACTAATGACTAATGACTAATTTTACAACCTTATTATTAATATAAGCTTAATTCTTTTTATTTAATCTTTTTTTTATTTAATTATAAGCTTTTAGATTTATATAATTAATAAGCTTAGCCTAGGTTTTTTAAAGTACTATAAAGGAGAGGGATGCTATAGTAAGTTACTTTACTTATACTAGATAAAAGCTTAAAAAATAATTATTAAGTAAAAGATATAGTATTGCTATTTAGCCTTAAGGTTTATAATAAGCTTTATTTAAGTAAATAATAAAGACTATTTATTAAATAGTTTAGTAAAGCAGGCCTTGCTCTTTAATACTATAATAATATATATTAAAGTATATGCTTTATAAGTAAGGCTAAGAGAGTTTTTATTAATTAATAATAGCTAGTAAGGCATTAGTTTATTAGGTTTTTTTTTTAAATTTTTTATATAATTTCTAGCTAAAAGGGTTAAAGTACTTTAAATTAATATTTTTATACTTTTTTTTATTATTTTAAGCTTTTCTTTAATAATTTCTTTACTTTTTTTTTATTTTTTAAAACCTTTAAGTTTAATAAAGCCTTAAAGTATTTAAATTATTAATATAGAAAAGCTTTTATAAGCTTATTAAAGGGTATTTTTTATAAGGTTAAGTATAAGACTTTAAAAGCCTTATATTAATACTCTTAATATAGCTATATATTCTATATATTTATATAGTAAAGGTAAGTATTAATCTTTTTATTATCTTTAAGTATAAGATATATTATTTATTAATTATTATAATTAATATTTTAATTTTTCTTTAGGTTATAGTATATTTTATTAAAAAGGCACTATAGACTTATTATTTCCTTTATTATTATTAATAAAGCAAGCAGTTTAGCCTTAGTTATTAATATACTAACTATACTTTAATAAGTAATACTTTATATAATTAGTTTATTAAATAATATTATAAAATATCTTTATAAAGATCTTTTAATCTTAATATTATTAATAAATAATATATTACTTAAAGTAATTAAGATTTATATTTTATTAATCTCTTTATATTAAAGAGCTAAGTGCTTTTATATAAATAAATAATAAATAAGCTAATTAATAACTTTATAGTACTTAAGTCTTAGATTAGTAATATATTTTATTAATATAGCTATTATAAAAGCTATATTAAGTCTTATTAAGATTGCTATATAAAGCATTAATTTAACCTTTTTTTAATAGCTTTTAATCTTAAAGATAGTAGCTTAAAAGTTATTTTTTTTAAAAAGAAGTATAAAAAGGGTAATTATAAAATATTAATTCTTTTTATTTAAATTAAACTTTTAAATAACCTTTTATATATATACTTTATATAATAAATATATCTTATACTTAAAATACTTATAAATAATATTAATTCTTAAGAACCACTTTATATTACCCTTTTTATAAAGCTTATATTTCTTTTTTAATATACTTATAAGCTTATTAAATAAAGTATAGTTATATTTATAATATATAATAAAGATATTATTTATAAAGAAATAAAGAAATAACTTTTAATTTTTTAAATAGTATAAATAAGGCTTTTTTATACTAAAGATTAGCCTTAATAAGTATAAGGTTATTATAAACTTTTTAAACTATAATTATAATAAATCTTAAAATCTATAAAAAGCTTTTTTAAGCTTAATAAGCTTATTAAGTAGCTTAAAACCTAGTAGTATTTTATATATAATTAATATACCTTACTTATTTTTTATTATATTTAAAAATATATTTTTAATATTAAACTATTTAAGCTTTAGGTTAAATCTTATAGTTAAGGCTATAAATACTTAAAATAAATATATAGTAAGTATTATAGTATAGGTTCCCTAGATAGTTAAGCTTTCTTAAAGGTCTTTTTTAACTATAAGTTAAGCTTTATACTTTATTAATATTCTAGCTTAATTAAATTTATATATAAATACTTATTTTAATAATAAAGGCATTAACTTAGCTTTTAATTTTTTAATTTTTTTTAAGTTTTTTTATAATATAAGGCTTTAATTTCTTTATATATAGCTTTAATAAATTAATCTTTTAATAAATACTTTATAAACTCTCTTTACCTTTTTAATAGCTTAATTAAATCTTCTAGCTTAATAAAAGGCTTGCTTAATACTACTACTAGCCTTAAGGTATATTTTTAATATATTATTGCTTTAAGTATAATAAATATTATTTATAAACTTATTAAATTATTATTTTTTAATATTTATTAATTAAATAAAAGATTATAAATATTTTTATTTAAAAGCTTATTAAGTATAGTATATATATTATTAAGCTTATTTTTTTTTTTTTACTTTGTTCTCTTAAGAGGGGAAAGCCTGCTTACTTAAGCTCTCTCTCTTTATAGCCTTATACTTTTATATAAGGCTAAAGAAGATATTTTAATTAAGATAATATACTTTAGTTATTATATTATTAAGCTTTATTTATATAGAATAGTAATTTTATAAAGTAAATTATTTACTTTTTAAGCTATGCTTTTTTATTATTCTTAAAGTAATAAAAAATCTTTTTCTTTATTTTTATTAATTTATAATTTAATTAAAAATAGTAAGTAATTTATTTTAAGTATTATTTATAGTATTAATATACTTACTTAAGCCTTTTATAATTAATATTATATATTAAAATAATCTTATTTTAGTATTTTATAAAGTATCTTTAGTCTTAGAGTTTTATAATATTTAAAGGGTTTTAAGCTTTTAAAAGGCTTTCTTAAGCTTTTAAAAGCTACTATCTTTAAGATTATTTACTTTAAACTTTTTTAAATAAGGTTATTTTAGTATAAATAAATGCTTTTTTTAAGTTTTATAAATTTTACTTTATTATCTTTTACTTTATAAAATAGCTTATTTTATTTTATAATTATCTATATATTTAAGCTTTCTAGCTTAAGTTAATAAAAGCAAGACTTATTAAAGGTTATATTCTTAATTATTAAAATCTTCTTAAAGCAATAGATTTAAATTTAATAAATATTAATAGCTTAATAATTAACTAAATACTTAATAATCTTTTTAAAACTAACTTTATATAATCTTTTTTTTTTCTTGCTTTATAGTTATATTATAGTATATATATATAGTAATTATAAATATATAGACTGCTTTAATTAAGCCTTAGGTTAGTAATATACTCTTAAATTTATAAAAGAGTATGCCTTTAAAAATATTCTTTTAGCTTATTAATTAATAAAACTATTTTATTTACTTTTAAAAAGCTTATATTAATTAAATATATAGTAGCTTTTAAGCTTTCTAGCTATAGCTTTATAAAAAGCCTTATATTATTAAGTATTTTAATAAACTTATTAATTACTTTTTAACTTACTTATTTAAAGCTATTATTTAGCTTATATATAAAAAAAGGTATAAGCTTTAAGATTATACCTTTAATATTTAATTAATATTAAAATTATATTTTATTTATAATTATAATAATAACTTACTTATTATCTTGCCTTACTTTATAAATATATATATAAAATTATTTTTTAATTATATATTTATAATAAAATAATATATTAAAAATAATTTTTAATTCTTTATTTAATAATAAAATAGTATATAATTATTTATTATATTTATTTTTTATAATAAATAATTAATTTACTTTATTAAAGTTTAATAAGTAATTTTATAGATTTTAATATATATATTAAAAAGGCTTTAATATATAATATTTAGATTGTTTATATAAAATATACTTTATTATAAATAATATTAAGTATACTTTATATTTAATTTTTTTTATACTTTTAATTTAAATATTTTTAATATTATATATAAGGCTTTTAAGTATATAAAAGTTTAAGTAGCCTGCTTTAAAATACTATAATTCCTTTATATTATAATAAAAAATTAATAAATCTTTAATTAATCTTTTACTTTATACTCTTTACTTTACTTAATTATTTACTATAATAAGTATAAAAGTATAGTCTATATATAGTATTATTTCTTTATTAAGGTTTAAAGTATAAAGAGATAATAGTTTATATTTAAAGAATATTAAGCCTTATTTTTTAATTAAAGATATTAACTTTATATTTTAATTAAAGGTTTTAAAGTAAAGTAAGTAATTAAATCTTATATACTATATATTTACCTTCTTAACCTTAATCTTAAAGATAATATTAATATAAAATCTTTTAATTATTACTATATTATTAAGTATAAAATCTTTTATCTTTAGTCTATAAGCTTTATTAAAAATATTTTTAAGTTTATAAATACCTTTTTTAAATACCTTAATCTAGTTAATACCTGCTTTAACTTAATCTTTATTATTATATAGTATAAAGCTTTTTAATTTAAAGAGGTCTTAATTTATAATAAGGTATATAGCTTTATAAATATTAAAGACTATATTTATATTAAGCTTATAATTATTATTTATAAATATACTATAAACTCTTAAGGTATTTATAATATTTATAATCTTAAGGTTTATAACTATAGTAATAATAACTTTAAAGAAGTTATTTTTTTAATTAAACCTTTTTTTATTAATTAAGGTTTTAGCTAGGTTTTAATTAAGTTTCTTTAATTTTAAGTAAAGGTTATTTTACTTAAGGTTATTAAATACTTAATAAATAGTATTATACTATATATCTAAGGGGTTTTTATTACTTATAGAGTATAATTTATCTTTTATAAATATATATTTAAGGATCCTATAGTCTTTAAAGGGCTAAAAATGCCTTGCTTTATTAATATAATAAAAGTAAGTATAAATCTTTTTTTTTTATTTTTTTTTATTTAACCTTTTTTATTTAAGTATTTACTTAATATAGTATATATTTTTATATACTTTCTTTAATAATTATTAATAATAATTAAAAAAAAGTTTAATTTATATTACTTTAGTATAAAAATAATTAATTAATTATTATTTTTTAGCTTAAAAAGCTTATTATACTTTATTTTTACTTAAGTAATTATAAAATATACTTTAATTATATTTAAAAAGTTATTAATTATAAAATTTCCTTTAATATTAAAAATTTTATAAACTATAGCCTTTATATAAGCTTGAGATTATATAGTATACTATACTTTTAATTTAAAGTTTATATACTTAACATTCTTTAATATTAAATAATACTTTTATTAAATAATCTCTTTTAAGCTTAGTTTACTTAATACAAGCTTTTTTTTTAATTATATTATAATTTAATATATAATAAATATTATATAGTCTAGATATTTAATTATAAATATAGCTATAATGCCTTTATAAATACTATTATTAATTATTTAATTAATTTAATTTTAAATTATTATATTTACTTTTTTAATATTTATAAAGTATACTTATTTTAACTATATATAGTTATATAGATCTTTTATAACTTAAAAGATTTATTTTAGTTTAATATTTTTTACTTTAATATTAAAGATATATACTGCTTAAATATATACTTTTTTAATTATTAAAAGCTTTTTAAGCTTAAGATTATTATTTAGTTATTTAAGTTTATTTAGGTTAATTTATTCTTAAACTCTTTAAGTAATTATAAAATTATAAAGCATTATAAGCTACTTAACCTATTTTATAAATAAGTCTAGCTTAATTTAAGTAAGGGAATTATTAACTTTTATATTATTTATATTAGTTATTTTATTATAATTATTATTAAAAGTTTTTAGTATTTTATAATATTACTTAAGCTTATAATTATTAAAAAGAGTGGATTAATTAAAAAGAGCTTAAAAAAATAGGTTTAAAAAAGCCTTAAATAAAATAAAGGAAATAGGTGCTATAAGGCTTATAAATAATTATAAAGGAGTCTTTTTATTTAAGAGACTAAGCTTTATTTTAATAAGGCTTAGTGCCTTAAGTATATATTATATAAGAGATATGCTTCTTTAATATATAATAAGCACTGTTTTCCATAATTATTATATAATAATATAATATATAATAATATTTAATAGAATATTTATAATTTAAATTAAAAAATCAAAAATGACTTATTATTTATCAATAAGTATTAAAATCTTATATTATATAATAATTATATAATAATTATATAATAATTATATAACTAGTATATAATAATCAAGGTTGTAAAATTAGTCATTAGTCATTAGTCAACTTGTAACTAATGACTAGACTAATAGTCATTAATTAACCTATTAACTAGACTAGGCTAGTCTTAGTCAGTAGGTTAATTAGATTAAATTATTTATTAATTAATTTAGTTAGACTAATTTATTTTAGTCATTAATCAAGGTTTTAAAATTAATTAAATTAGTGACTAATTTAGTTAATTTTGCTTACTAATCTATATAAATTTTACTTACTAATCTATATAAATTTTATATTTTTATTATTTTTTATATAAATTTTATATATAAATTATTTAATTTTATTTATTTATTTATTATTATTATTATTATTATTATTATTATTATTATTATTATTATTATTATTATTATTATTATTATTATTATTATTATTATTATTATTATTATTATTATTATTATTATTATTATTATTATTATTATTATTATTATTATTATTATTATTATTATTATTATTATTATTATTATTATTATTATTATTATTATTATTATTATTATTATTATTATTATTATTATTATTATTATTTATTTATTTATTTATTTATTTATTTATTTTATTTTATTTATTTTATTTTGTTTTATTTATTTATTTTATTTTATTTTATTATTTAGATAGCTATTTATATAATTATTTATATAGTTAACTTTTTTATTTATTTTATTATATTTAAAGCTATATATAAATAGCTATATAAATAAATCTTAACTATTTATATATAAAAAAAATTTAAATAATAATAATAATAATAATAATAATTAATAATAATAAAGATATAAAAAAATTATATAAAAATTATATAAAATAATAATAAAAATATAAAAATTTATATAGATTAGTAAGCAAAATTGACTAAATTAATAACTAATTTTTTAGTCATTAGTCAATTAGTTATTAATCTATTTTTTAATAAATAATAACTAAAAAATTAGTCTTAGTCTTAGTCACTAGGTTAACTAGACTAAGATTAATTTTAAAATGACTAAAAAATTAGTCTTAGTCTTAGTCACCTTATTGACTAGACTAAAATTGACTAATTTACAACCTTGATAATAATATAATATATAATAATATTTAATAAAATATTTATAATTTAAATTAAAAAATCAAAAATAACTCATTATTTATTAATAAATATTAAATTTTAATATTATATAATAATTATATAATAATTATAAATTAAGGAATATTATTTATTTATAAATATTAAGATATATCCTTTAGTTTTTTTCTTTCTTATTATTATTATTACCTTTTATTTATTAATTATTATTATAATAATAATTATTATTATTATTTTTTATTATGGATTCTGATTATGAAGATAATAAAGAAGCTGTAAATATTATTTCCTCACCTTAAAATTATATTATAAATATAGAATCTAATTCCTCTTTTTATATATTTAAAAATAATAATATTAATACTATTAATTTAATTTATAATAAAGAGGAATTTTAATTAAAGGATAATAAAACCTTTAAGATTTATATTTTTTAATATAATTTATTTATACAGTCTTTATTACTTATTGATATTAATAAAGAATGAGAAATGGAAATAAAATGCATAAGGTTAGTTATTTTATTTTTATTTATTTATTTATTTTATAATATTAATTTAAAATGAGTATTGCTATTCGGGCGGTATGTTTTTGCTATTCGGGCGGTAGCTAGCCTAAATAGGAAGGTGGGTCCAGTAGCTTAGAATTTTACTATAACTTTAAGATTTAATTAAAAATACTATATAAATATTTAAAAATAAAAAAAAATTATAAATAAATTCTTTATATAATAAATAGTATTTTTCTTATTTTTATTTTTATTTTATTATAAAAATTAACTTTAAAATCTTATTATAACTTAAATTAAGTTTTTTTATATAAATATTAAAGCTATTAAGGTGCATTAATAAAATTATAAATATTTATATATATAAAATAATAATTATTTAAAAAGTTACTTAAAATTTATATAATATTATAAAAATAACTAAGGTTAAATATTATATAAGTTTCAAGCTTAAATTTTATAACTTAATAATTTATAATTAATATTTTAAAAATTATTATGTAATAATTTGATTATTAATTAAACTAATAATATTTTTTAATATATTTTTTAATTTTATAATAGCATTCTATAGGCATTATAATTTATAGTGTTTTTTTAAAAAATTTCAAGATACTTAATATACCGCCCGAATAGCAAAAACATACCGCCCGAATAGCAATACTCTTTAAAATATAGTTATTCTTTTAAGGTTATAAATGTAATTAAAGGATTTAAATCTTTTAATTTAGCATGGCATTATTAAGCTAAGCATCCTGCTATAGCTTATAATAAAAAATCAGAAAAATTAAGAAAGAGAAGTAAGTATTTAATATTTTTTTATATTATTTATTTACTACTTTTTTATATTATTTATTTATTATTTTATTATAATATTTATTTATTATTTTATTATAATATTTATTTATTATTTTATTATAATATTTATTTATTATTTTATTATAATATTTATTTATTATTTTATTATAATATTTATTTATTATTTTATTATAATATTTATTTATTATTTTATTATAAAGCTAATATATTTATAGAAGCTGATGTTACACCTTTAACTAATGATGCTTTATTGAATTTAAATAAGTAAAATAAAAAGGTTAAAGTTAATAATGCTATTTTAACTTTTAATCCTGAAAAAGCATTAAATAAAATATTATTTTTTTTAATTAAAAATAATATATTATTTAATGCTATTTCTTTAAATTTATTTAATGAATTATTATTATATTATAATAAGTAAGTTATAATTTATTTTTATATAAAAATATATAATATAATTATATTTTATTCTTACTTAGTTAAAAAGCTAATAATCATTAGTAAACATTCCTTAATTAACCAAGTTAATATTAAAGAAATATTAATTAATAACTTTAATAAGGCTTTATTAGATTTAAATATGCATATTGAAGCAAATTTAAAGACTTTTGGCACTTTTTCTATTATATTTGATATTTAGACTTTAAATAATCAAAATTCCTATTTAAGAATAATTCTTATTTATATTAATTTAAATTTTGAATTAAAATATAAATTAATAGGTATTTATTTAATAACCTTTTTATATTTATTATTATTAATTTTCTATAGGATTTATTAAATTATTAAAAAGCTATACTGGGATATATATATATTAACAATTTAATAAGGCTTTATAATTATATCTTTATTTATTAGATATAAAAAATATTTTCAGGTATTTTCTTTATTTTCTTTATTTTATTTTTTATTTATTATAAATTAAGCTAATATTTAATTAATAATATTACAAGAGATAATGCAGCTAATAATAATACATTTATAGATTCTTTTCAAGAAGCTTATAAAAAAGCTATTAAAAAGGATTTTATAAATAATATTAAATATATAGTATATATTATTAATTTAATAACTTAAGATATATTAAAGGATTATATATTTAATTCTAACTTTAATTTAGTATTATTTAATTATATAAATTTTAATTTATATAATAATAATAATAATAATATAAAGAATAAAGAATTAAATATATAAAATTTAAATAATAAGTTATTTATTTTATTTTATTTTATTTTATTATATTATAATATTAATAAATAATTTATAGATTTAATTAATTGATTAAGATAAATTATAGCTTTAGTTAAATATACTCAAGAGCTTAATAATTTATTAAGTAATAGTATATTAAAAGCTAAAAGAGATAAAAAATAGCTATTAATTATAATAAAGAAAAAATCCCTTTAGGTAATTATTTTAATTATTTTTATTTTATTTTTTTAAGCTAATTTATTATAGATAATATTACACAATGGAATTCAACTTATTATATACTTGATACTGCTATAAATTTAAAAGAAGCTTTATATTATTGTTTTAAAAATACTAATAATAAAGAATATAAAAAGGTATTTACTCTATATTTAAGGTTATTATATAATTATTAATTTTTTAATATAGCTTTTTTTTTCTAAAATTAAATAGGAGGCTTTAAATAAATTAAAAAATATTTTTTTAATATTTTTAAAGCCTTCTATTAAATTACAAGGGCAACTTTATATTACAATTCCAATTGCTTTATTATATATTTATAAAATATATAATAAATTAGAGAATTTATATAAAGTTTATAATAATGCTAATTCTGAATTAGTAAGTTATATTTTATTTATATTTTTTATATATTTATTATTAATTTATTTTAGGCTCCTTATTATATTTTATATACAAATGCTATAAAATCTAGATTAATTAAATTAGAAAAGTATTTTCCTAGGAAATTAACTCCTTCTAATTTAATTAATTATAAGCCTTTTCTTTTTAGTTTATTTTTAGATCCTAGATTTAAAAATATTCATTTTAAAGAAAATGGCTTATTATTTTTTTATAATAATATTAATTATAATATTATGAATCTAATTAAAATAGATTATAATAAGTAAGTTATTTTTATTTTATTATTATTATTATTATTATTTATTAATTAAACCTTAGGTTAAGGGAGGAAATAAATAGCCCTGAAATTATTAATAATTCAGCTAATTTATCTTTTGATGAATTAGGTGAAGATTTTAATAATAATATTATTAATAGCCTTAAAGAATCATTATCAGACTTTGATAATGATTTTTATTTTGGGACTAATAATAATAAAGAAGAAGAATTATTATTATATAAAAATGAAAGTTTAATAAAAGAAGATGTAAGTTTTTTATTTTATTATTTTAATATTTTAATATTTATTTATTTTAATATTTTAATATTTATTTATTTATTTATTTATTTATTTATTAATTTTTTAATAGGAAAATCCACTAGAATATTGGTGAATTAATAATAATAGGTTTCCTATATTATTAATTTTAGCAAGGCGTTTTTTAGCTATTCCAGCCACATCTACAGCTATAGAAAGTGCCTTTTCTATTTTTAATAATATTATAACTAAATCAAGAAATAGGCTTGATCCAAGCCTAGTTCAACAAATAATATTATTAAAAAGCTAGGTAAAGGATTTTAAAGAGCTAGAAAATAATTATTTTAAAGAAAATAAAATAGATTAGTTATTTTTAGCTTTAATAAAGATTTTTAATTTTTTTTAATATAATTTATAAAATTTTATTTATTTTATTTAATTTTTTTTTAATATTAAAGTTATATAAATTAAAATTAAGATTTCTAGCTTATTAAACTTAATTAAAATTTAATAACTTAAAAAATTATAATTAAATTAAGATTTTTACTTTATTAAGCTTAATTAAAAGTTATAGCTTTATACTTTAACTATAATAATAACTATATTTATTATTTATATAATATATTCTTATTTATTTATATAATATCTATCTATATATACTTTAATAATTAAGACTTATTTTTATTATTAAATAATATTAAATAATAAATTTATTAATAAAGTTATAAATATTTAAATATATTATTTATTATTATATATATTTATATAATATTATTTATATAATATAATAATATTAATAAAATTAGTAATTAATAGTTTTATTATTAGTTAATTATTAATAATCAAAAATAATTAATGAATTAATGAATTTTTTAGTTTTATTTTATTCAACCTAGTAACAGAACTACTAATGAAAAAATTAATAACTAATTTTTTAGTTACTAATATAATTTGTTATTAATAACTAAATTAGTAACTAATTTACAACCCTGCTTATTACTAGCTATATTAAAATACTTTATAAATAGTCTTTTTTATATAATCTTAAGTAACTTAAAAAGTATTATATTATTATAAACTAGATTTATAATTATATTCCTTTATATATTTAAAAAGTAGTATTATTATTTATAAAAAAGATATTATTATTTATTAATATATATAAATTTAAACAGCCTTTTATTAAGTCTAAATACTATTACTATATAATATATACTTTTATTCTTAATAATTATTTAATTAAAAATACTTTCTCTTTATTATAAAATAACTTACTTTATTATTTATTATTAAAACTAGTTTATTATAATAAGTAATAATAATTATTTATTAAGATTAATGCCTTTAAGGAGTATAGCTTTAAAGCTGCCTTATTTTATTATAAAGGCTTATTTAACTTTATAGTATTAATATTAATAAATATACTAAATAAATCCTTTATTAATTATATTAATTTTTAAAGTAAACTCCTTAAGTTTATTAAGTATAATTATTAACTTATTAAACTAAAATTAGCCTGTTTTATCTAGATTATTATAAAAAATAAACCCTTTTTTATAATACTATCTACCTAGTTATTATCTTTATTAATTATACTGCCTTTAAACTTATTATATATTAAAAATTATTATTAATATTTAATATTATTAAGATAAACCTTTATATTATTAATATAAATATCTTCCTTTCTTAATATTACCTTTTAATATTATATATTCTTAATTAATTAAATATCTTGCTTAATGCTCTTTTATAGCTTTTATATATTAATAATAATTTATAATAAAAGTATTACTGCCCGGGCGGTATGTTTTTACTATTCAGGCGGTAACTAACCTAAATAGGAAAGTGGGTCCAGTAGCTTAGAATTTTATACTAACTTTAAGATTTAATTAAAAATACTATATAAATATTTAAAAATATAAAAAAATTATAAATAAATTATTTATATAATAAAATATATTTTTTTAATTTTATTTTATATTTTAAGATTAAAATTAGCTTTAAAATCCTATTTTAACTTAAACTAGGTTTTTTTTATATAAATAATAAAGATATAAAAGTATATTAAGAATATTATAAATATTTATATATATACAATTATAATTATTAAAAAAATTACTTAAAATTTATATAATATTATAAAGAAATTTAAGGTTAAATATTATATAAGTTTTAACCTTATTTTATATAATTTAAAAAATTAAAATAAATATTTTTAAAATTATTATATACTAATTTTACTATTATTTATTATAATATAATTTTTTATAATATTTTTATAATTTTATAATACTATTTTATAAGCATTTCTATCTATAGTGTTTTATTAAAAAAATGCAAGGTACTTAATATACTGCCTGAATAGTAAAAACATACCGCCCAGGCAGCAATACTCTATAATAAACCTAGGTTTAAGGTAATAATTACCTTTAATAAATACTAACTTTATTTAACTATATATTCTTAATAATAAAAGTAATTACCTAGCTTAAATTTTATTAATAGTTTATTAATAACTATATTAATAATACTAAGTATATTAAGTTAATTAATTAAATTTAAGCTTAAGATTTATTAATTAATAATAATAATATCCACTTTTAATAAAGCCTTGCCTTTAAGCTTTAATTAAATAAGATATTACTATATATTACCTATAAT
Source organism: Trichoderma cornu-damae (assembly GCA_020631695.1). Lineage (NCBI taxonomy): Eukaryota > Fungi > Ascomycota > Sordariomycetes > Hypocreales > Hypocreaceae > Trichoderma > Trichoderma cornu-damae. The sequence continues at coordinate 1,964,563 of CM036088.1, forward strand.
AATGCCTGCTATTTATATATACTTAATATTATAGTTTGGTTAATTATTAATATAGCTTATAACCTTTAATACTTTAATAAAGCTTATACTTATTATAAATTAAATACTTTTACTTTTCTTAATATATAATAATAATTCTATATTTATATTTAATACTATCTATATATTACTTTTTATTAAATATAATAATTAAAATTAAGCAATCTTTAACTTATTTTATTACTTATTATCCTTTATAAAATATAATACTTTAACTTTATTTCCTCTTTACCTTTAGTATTTATTATTAACTATATGTTTAAGCAAGCTAGTTTTAATAAATTTAATATTATCTTTAATATTATTTATAAATCCTTTAAAAAATATAATATCTTGCTAAGCTATTTTACCTACTTAATACTTATTTAAGCTAAAGTTATAGTATCCTTCTAGCTTATTATTAACTAGGGCCTTCTTTTTATTATTATCTTTAATTATAATCAGGGTTGTAAATTCATTAATGAATTTAGTACCCATTAATGAATTTCTTCACCAATTCGTTAGTATAAATCTATTAATATTAAAATAAATAAAATAGCTTATAAAATAAAAATAATACTATTTAGAAGCCTTGATTTTCTAGTTCTTGAAAATATATAATTTGCTTATATAATATTTTTATTAGCTTAGTAATTTATAAATTCGTTAATTCTTTATTAGTAATTCGTTAATTTTAGGCCTAAAATTAACGAATTTACTTTACTTATAAATATCTTTATATATAATAATTATATAAGTAAATAAAAATTACATAATAAATTATTAGTTATTTTTCTATATATAGCTATTTTTTCTTTTGGAAAATAATTAATATGTAATTCATCATTAATAATTTTATAAATTAGATTTTTTTTTCTAATGACGATTCGTTAATGAATTTATAACCCTGATTATAATTAAAGATAGACTAGTGACTTTTAAACTAAGGTTTTCTACTTATTAAAGATATATTTTATTATAATAACAGCCTAGTATTTAGCAAGCAATAGCTAGTTTAAGTTAATAAATATAATTATTAAGGCTATTATTTATTACTATTTCTTAATTAACTTAATAAGTTATTAATTATCTATACTACCTACTATTTAATCTTCTTTAAATAATGCCTTTATTAATTTTATTAACTACTTATTAAATAAATTAATAACTAGCTTTAAGCTATAAATACTATTTATAATTTTAAAGAATATATTATTACCCTTTTTATTAATTAATAATAAGCCTATCTTTAATTTCTTATATTCTTTATATTAATATAAAGCCTAGTTTATAATTAATTTTATTAATATAGAGTATAAGTATTAATTTAATTAGTATTATTAATAATATAAGTTTATTAAGGGTTATTATATATATTTATACCTTTATTATAAATATAAACTGCCTGGTTAATCTTATAAATTTAATTAATAAAAGGTTAATTCTTTAATTATTTACTAAAAGGTAAACTTATATATTTATAAACTTAACTTATCTCTTTACTAAAAGATTTACTTTATTATTTTTATTATATAACTAAAGCTAGCATTAAATAAAGATAATTTATTTAAATATCCTTAATATAATATTATTTAAGTATTAATATTAAAAAGTAATAATAATAAATAGTAGTTTTTTAAGATTAAATATTTACTAATTAAGCAGCTTTTTAATAACTACCTATAATACTTAGTTTACTAGTTAAGATAGGATATTAAGTATAATAAATAGTATAATAAGGATTTATTAACTTTTAATACTTAAGTATTAATTAATAAATTTAATACTTAATTATTTATTTATTAATAAAGTATTTAGTGCCTGCATGCTTATTAACACTAATAGTTTATAAGTACTAGCATTACTAACTACTAGCTATATATAGTAACTATTACTTAATAATCTTAATTATATACTAAATATAATATATATATATATTATTTTTTTATTTATTTTTTAAATTTTATTACTTTTTATTCTTTTTTTTTTATTTTTTTCTTTTTTTTTAAACCTTAATATTTATTTATAATCTTTATTTCTTTATAACCTTTTATCTTAATACTATAGCTATTATTAATTATTTTACTATAACCTATATATAGTATAATAACCTATACTTAATATTAAGGCTATTATTATTAACCCTTAAATTATTTAATATTAATATTATAGTTAGCTATAAATAGTACTTATATACTATAAAAGCTATTTAAGTATATTATTATTAAGCAATAAATATAATAACCTATAGTTAATAAAAATATAAAGATCTACTTACTAACTATTAGTTTATTATAAAAAGAGCTGCTTTAAAAGCCTTTAATAATTACTATCTTTATAAATTATATTATATATACCTATTCTAGTTAAAATTTAATTTTTTATATATACTATATATTAAAACCTTTAAGCTAGATAAATATATATAATTATTATTTTATTTATTATATATAAATAACTTTAAGTTTATTTATTAATAATACTACCTTTAACTTATTTATTAATATATATATACTATAAAAACTATACTTAAGCTATTAACTTACCTTTAACTTTTTTAAGTATTAATAACTACTCTTTAATTAACTTTACTTTAATTCTTATTAATAATAACTATAATACCTAGCTCTAGCTTTTTTATATTAACTTTAACTACCTTATCCTTAATTATTAACTATAGTATTATTATTAAATAATACTATACTTACTAAAATAATATTAATATTAATATTTATATTATTATATTAATAAAGTATATTAAGATTTATTATATTATTAATAAAAACTATAATAAGGTATTATTATTATTATAAAACCTTAATAATAAAGTTACTTTAGTTATAATAATATAAAATAAGGCTTATAAAGAGATCTTAAATACTCTTAAAGATAGGTTAATTAATTAATTACTTATTAATTAATAATAATAATTACTAAAGATAATGATTTTTCTTAAAAGAGGGTAATTATTATAATAAAGTGATAGGATGTATTAATTAGCTAGTGATATTAATTAGCTAGTGATATTAATTAATAAGGGATTCTCCCTTTAAGATAGTTAATCCAAGCTTCTACATCCTTATTTTTATAACATATTGTGCCATAAGATTTCTTTAATATAGTTAGAATAAAAATCCACGCACTATATATTTTTAAATTACTTATATATATATAACCTTAAATTTAAAATTTTATTTAAAAATCTTTATTATTAATTAAAGACACTCATTTAAGATTTTAATGCTTAAATTATAAAAATATATATTAAAAAATTAAAATTAAATATTATAAAAATATTATTTAATATATTATTACTAAATATAGTTATAAATATTTTTTAATATTTTTTAAAATTTTATAAAGGTATTTTATAGTAATTTTAAATAAGTAGGTATTTTAAAGTTATCAGGTGCACAGACCATGTCTGTGTAAATAGGAAAAAAAATCTATGTAAATAAGAAGACTCTTATAGATAATCATAAGGCCTGGAATTTTAAAAACTCTAGGTAGATATAAGGTTAAGGTTGTAAAATTCCAAGCTAATGCCCTGATTTATACTATCTAACAACTTATAAGATTTCTAATTAAGATTTATAACTTAAAGACTATACTTATTATAGTAAGAATTTATAGTATAATTTTATATAACTTATCCTTATTAAAGATAAAATAAAGAAATTAAAAAAGATCTTTATTATAAATATACTATATTAACAAGGGCTATATAAATACCTGTAATAAGTATAGTAATTAAAAAGTTAAAGAAATTCTACTAGTATTAGGTTAATTTTAATTAAAGTGAAAATATTAATATTTTTAATTAATTAATACTAGCTAGCTTTATATATTATTATAACTTTAATTATAAGGCTATTAGCCACTATAAGGCAGCATATTATATAAAGTTTTATTATAGATAATAATAATATTAATAAAGACCTTTATATAGCTATTTTTCTATTAGCCTATATCTCTTTTTTTATTAATCGAATATAAAAAGGGCATTAATAAAGTATTTAACCTATTTAAAATATTACTTATATAGCCTTATAAGATTATTACAGCAAGCTCCTTTAAGTACTTAATTTAATCTTTAAAGATTTATTTTATATAAAAAAGGCACTATTTTTAAACCTTTATAAATAGCTTTATATTAATATAGGTGTTAGTAATAATTAATCTTAAAGTCTTAAGCAAAAGGTTATAGTATTCCTATAAATTTATATATATAATAAGCCTTAAAGAAATATAACTTATTAATTTTATATAAATTAATTATTTATATTATAAATCTTTTATAAATTAATTAATTTAATAAAGTAATTATATATAATTTCTATTTAATAGCTAAATCTAAGATATCTCTTACTGCTTATTAAGCTAGATAAGAAATATAAAGCATTTAGTAATGTAATTAGTATTACTAATAATATATATATCCTAGTATACATCCTTATATATAATTAATAAAGGTTTTAATTATAAAAAAATAATATATTATAAAATATACTTATTATTATTATCTTTAATAAGTTATTTTTATATATACTAGCTAGAAATAAAGGATTTTTAAATAACTTAAATCTTTTTCTACAAGCCTTTACTTAATTACTAAGGATTCTAGCAGCTTGATTTTATTTTATTAATGCTAGCTTTAGTATAAGGAAGGGTATTATAATACCTTATCTTAGGGTATATTATTATTTAAAAGATTAAAGAAATACTACTTAATAGCTTTAAAATAATAAAGAGCTTTTTAACTTATAGCATGCTTAAAAAAGAATAATAATTAAGAATATATTTAATATATATAAATAAAAGTAGAAGATAATTTATTACAGCACTGCTAAATATTTATTTAATAATTAAATCTTAATTATTTATATAGTTATAAAGCTTTTTAACTTTATTAAGCTTAATAGCAAGCTTCTTAATAATTATTAATAAGAAGATATTAACCTTTTAATATTAAATAAAAAGGAAATTATAATATAGGCTTATTAATATATATAAATAATACTTATATATTTATCTAGGCTTTAAATAAGAGATTATATTTATAATAGGCTGTAGGAGGTATATTAAGAATTTTAAAGCTATTAAGAAGAAGAAGAATAAAAAAATAATATTATTTATAATAAGGTTAATAAAATAGATAGGTATATAGAAAGCAGTTAAAAAAGGTAGAATCTAGAGGAAATAAGCAGAAATTTATATTATTCTAAGGTAAAATAACTAAGAAAATAATAACCTTATACTAGTATTTTTTAAGGCTATTTATAATACTAAAATTAAATAACTATAAATCTTTTTAAAAATTAATTACTAACTACTTATCTTATATTTTCTTAAATAATAATAAATTCTATATTAAAATATTTAGTAAGTCTTTATAAATTTAATTAACTAAACAATTTATAAAAACAATACTTTATTCCTTTATAAAAAGAAAATATATATATAGTGCCTTTTTAAAATCTTCTATACCTATAGTTTAGGTTTAAATAATATATTTATAAGGCTATAAAAGCTAGCTTAATAAAGCAGCTATAGTATATTAAATTCTATTAAAAAAACAGCTTCTTCCTCTTTTTTTAACCTTTTTAATACCTTAGGCCTTTTAATAATACTACTAGCTATACTAGCTATTATTCTTAATAATCTTTATAATAATAATAATAATAGTATTATTAAAGCCTTTTTTTCTTTAATTTTATTACTAAAGGCTAAGATATTAAGTAAGTTATTTATTTTATTATTAAGATACTTTAAAATAATACTATTTTTTAGGTTTTCTCCTGCCCTTGCTTAAGCAAAGCCCTTAGCATTAATAGCCTTTTTAATATACTAACTAACAAGAAGATCTATAGAGAAAATCTCCTTTTAAGTCTTAATTATAATACCTTAGTTAATAAGGATGTTATTAATAATAACCCTATAGCTAAAAAGATAATACTATTTAATTATTAAGGCCTTATTTTCTTTACTTATTATAAGCCTTTTAGTATTAATATTATAGGTATTAAAGGCTTGGGCTTTGCCCAAGCCTTATATAACCTAAGCCCTATAAAGGCCCAGCCCTTACCTAAGGTATTACTAGCCCAGGCTTTATAAAGGCCTAGCCCTTACTTAAGGTATTACTAGCCTAGGCTTTATAAAGGCCTAGCCCTCTTTTAAAATATACCTATTCTATAAGTATATAATTAATTATAAAAAAATATAAAGATATATAAACTCTTTTTCTCTTTAAGTATATAAATTTATATTAAAATACTTATTTATAATTATTATAAAGCTAGTTCTTTATAATTTATATACTTTAAAAATAATAAATAAAGATAATTTAATATTAATATTAATAAATAAAGTAATTACTTTTATAATAAAAAAACTATTATATATAATTATAATAATATATTATAAAGTAATATTATTATAATAAATAATAACTTAATAATAAAATATAGTTAATTAATAACTTAAAGCGCCTTTACTTAACCTATTTTATAACCTACCTATACCTTATATAAATAATATATAAAAATTAATTTAATATAAGCTATTTTTAATTAAAGACCTTTATAATAATAACCTAGCTATATTCTTTACTTAAAGATATATTATAGTATATAAATTAATTATTAATAAAGAGTTTATTAATATTAATAAAGATTTATTTATTTTTTTATAATAAAATCTTACTAAAGGTATATATATTTTAATTATAATATATTATAAATCTACCTTAAAGTTTAAAAACTATATTTTAAAGAAATTTTTAAAATACTTTATATTTATATTTATTAACCTTTATTATTAAGAAATTATTTAAATAAAACTTAAATATATTATATAATATAATAATAAATCTTTTATTATATTTTTTATTTATTTTAAATAAAAATTAGCTTTAATTAATAAGTTATTATAAAATAATATTATTAAGCTAGCCTGCCTTTATTAAGTACTTTTTTAAAAAATTTAAAACTATAGCTTAAAATATAATATTTTATAAAATAATTACTATATAGTAATTAATATTTATTAAATTATTATTATAAAGCTTAAAATTTATTATCTTAAAGAATAATTTTATTTTTATAATAAAGACTACTACCTTTAAGTTAAAAAAGCTATAAATATAAAAAAAGACTTATTTATAATTAATATAAATTTTATTAAATTATACCTTATACTTAAAAAATACTTAAAATAAAAGCTATAAAGCTATAAAAAGTAATAATTTAACCCTTTAAATAATTACCTATAGGCTTAATAAATATTACTTAATATCTTTATTAAATATTATTAAAAAGGTAAATATATTTATTATAAAGTTTAGATATACTTTATTATAGCCTGCTTTATATAGCTAGCAACTAGGCTAATAGCTATCTATGCCTTAAATAGTAGTAAGCAAGAGGAATAAAAAAAAGGGTAAAAAGGGAAATACCCTACCTTTAAGTTAAGTCCTTTTTAAAGGTATATTAACCTTACTATAGCTATAATATAAACTACCTTTTTAATTATAATAAAAAAAATATAAAAGATATTATAATATATAAATAAGCCTTTTTTCTTTATATTAATACTTTTTAATAATTAAAAATTCTTAAATATATAAATTAATAATAAGTATAATTATTATAAGGCTATTAATAAAAAAGCTACTTAAAAATCAAGTATAAAAGTAATATAAATACTTACTATATAAACCTTAATTATTATTATTAATAAATATATAGGTTTTAAGATTTTATAAATTATTAAAGGTATAATAAATATAAATAAATAATAATGCCTAGTATTACTTTATATTATCTTAAGCCTTTTTAAAGATATTATCTTAAGCTTATTATAAATAAAATACTATAGTATTTAAATAAACCTTAATTAATATATAATTATTATTAAATTAATAACTAGCTTTATAATATTAAAAACTACTTAATAATAAAATAATTTTTTTATTATATATATCTTAAGATTTATATATATAGTATTAATTTATTATAAAATATATTATTATAATATAAAGGTTACTTTATTAATTATTAATTTATAAAAAATTATATAACTCTTTAATATTATTTTTAAGTTTTTTTTACTATAAGTCTTAATTAACCTTTAATAAGAGCTTTATTAATATCTCTTAATTAAGCTATATAAATTTATTAACCTCTTTAATAAAGAAAAAGCTTTTAAACTGCTTTTTTATTAAGGCTAGCTTAATTATTATATTTAGCTAGTTAAAGATATAAATAAGTATAACTTAAACCTACCTTAAGGCTTATTATATAATATATTATAAAACTACCTTTTTAAAATCTAATATTAAATTATTAAGTTAATAAATAAAGGTTAAATCTATACTAACTTCTCTTTAATAATTATTTTTATCTTGCTTATTAAAAAGGCTAAAGGTAGTTAAAGATTTTATATTAATTACTATACCTTAAATAAAGTTATAGTATAAGATTATTATTTTTTACTTTTAATAAAAAAAACCCTTTATTTTTTTTAAAGGCTTATTAATTTATAAAGTTAAATATTAAGTTAGCTTTTTATTAATTATAAATTATAAAAAAAAATACCTTATTATATTTTAAACTTAATTTAAACTCTTTAAATAATTAGTTATTTTTTTAATCTAGTTAGTATACTTACTACCTTTTAATAATATATTAATAAAATATTAAAGAATACCTTTAGTAACTTTATTATAGCTTACTTTAATAATATTTTAATATATTTTAATAAAAGCTATAAAGACTATATATATAAAGTTAAGGCTACTTTATATAGGCTTATAAAAGCTAGCTTAAATATTAATATTAATAAATATACTTTTATAATAAAAAAAATTAAGTATTTAAGTTATATTATTTAAGTAAGTAAGTTTATTTACTTTAACTTTAAAAAGATTATTATAATTAAAGACTAAAAACCTTTTATATAAATTAAAGGTATTTAAAGCTTTTTAAGCTTTATTAACTTTTATTATAAATTTATTTTTAACTTTATATAAATTATTAAGCCTTTTATATAGCTTATTTAAAAAAATATTTTATTTACTTAAGATAATAAAGTTAATATAGCCTTTAATATACTTAAGACTACCTTTATTTAATATTTAGTTTTAGCTTAATAAAACCTTAAAAAAATATAGTCTTTAAAGTAGATTTATTTAAATAAGCCTTAAAGGGGTGCTTTTTTTAATTTAATAAAAATAATATCTTATACTTAATTATATATTATTCTACCTCTTTTTCTTTAATAAAATAAAATTATATTATTTATAATAAAAAGCTTTTTATTATTATCTTTTATTTAAATACTTAAAAAACTAAATTATAAAGTATAGCTTACTTTTTTTATATATATATTAACTATAAAAACTTAAAGTACTTTCTTTATCTTTAATTAATCTTTAAGTAATAAGCTTATTAAGCTAAACTTTTTTTTATTTTAATTATTATTTTTAATTTTATCTTAAATTATAAATAAAGTAGCTTAATACTTTTTTATATTAATAACTAAATAAAGCTAAAAAGCTTTAAGTAAGCTAAGTCTTTTTTTTTTAAATATTTTTATTATTATAATATAAAACTTAATTAAAAATAAATTAACTTTATCTTTATTTATTTTTATTAAAGATAATACCCTTTTTTTAATTAATATTACTTTATTTTAAAATACTTATCTTTAAAAACTTTAAGATTAAAGTATAGTTAAATATATATTTTATAATTAATAATAAATAGCTATATATAGTAGTTTATAGAAGTTCTTTAAGGAAGTAATAATTAAAAAGTAAATAAAAAATTATAATATTAATACTTAAAGTATATTTATATATTAAAACTACTTTTAACTCTTAAAATAAAAACCTTTTATTATTATTATTATTTAATATATATATAACTTTTTTATAATAAGATATTTAAAAAAGAATATTACTTTTTACTTACTTTAATATTTTTATTATTAAAATAATATATTATAGTCTATAGTATAGTTTATTTATAATTATTATTACTATAGTAATTATATATTATATAAATAATGCTAAAGCCTTTTATAGCTATTTTTTATTATAAATAGATTTTAAAAGTAAATCTTTATAAACTTTATAATAAATCTTTTAATATAGATTAATAATAATTTAAAAAATTTTATAGTTATTATAGATAAGCTATTAAAATATATTTAGCTAAAAGTAATATACTTAATATTAATAAAGGCTTATATATAATATTTTAAAGATTATTAATAATATTTTTATAAATTCTTTTTTTAAATTATTAATAATAAAAGATTAAATTAAGTAAGATATTTTTAAATAATACTTTATAAATTAATTAAAGTTAAGTAACTTTTTTTTATAGTTTATTACCTTTAAATTAATAATAATATAAAGTAAGTTAATTAAAAAGTTTAAGCTGTTTTATATATTATAATCTTTTTTATATAATATAACTAGCTTAAGTACTTACTAACTTATTAACTTGCCTTTAATAAATAAAACTTATTAATATTAAGTATAAGCTTAAATAACCTCTTTAATAAGTTTAATATTAACCTCATTTAATAAATAAATATATTTATAGTAAGTATTACTTTTTAAAAAAGTAAGGTAATAATATTTTTTATTATTTTAAAAAAAATATAAAGCTTACTTAAGCTATAATAACCTTTACTTAATAATATTAATAAAAAGATATTAATTATAGCTAGTATTTAATAAAGTATTATTAAATTAATAATAAGATATAGTTATTATTATAATATATAAAAATAAACTGCTTTAATAAAAAACTTAATTAATTATATATAAAATATATTATTATAATAATTTTTTTTTATTATAAAGCTAAATATCTTTAATAATATTTACCTTACCTTTTATATAAACTTTATAAAAAAAGCTATTTATATTTTATTATTATTTTAAGTTTTATTAAACTTTAAGCTAGGCCTAGTTAAGGTATACTTAAAGGGTTAAATAAAGTTAGTAAAAGAATATATAGTAAAATGTATATTAATTATTAAGAATTACTATAGCTATAGCTAAAAGCACTAGGTATTAATTAAATAAACAGGCTATAATATACTTATATAAAAGCTATTAAAGTAATTTTAAAATACTATAGTATTAAATTAATTTAAAGTAGCTTAAAGTAATATAATATAAATTAATAAACTTATTTTTTTAAAAGCTATATTTTAAATTTAAATTAACTATAATAAAATAATATTATAAATAATACTATATATAATAATATTACTTTTTTAATAATATACTAAAAGGTATAATAAAGGCTAAAGAGTGCTATATATATTATTATTATTATATAAAAAGTAAACTAAAGGTAGGTTTATTATTATTATTATCTTTAATAAGTAAAAGTAATATTAAAATAATAAGCTTTAATACTTATTAAGTTATATAAAGATATAGTTATAATATATTTAATATTAATATAACCTTATATTATTTTAATATAAATATAATTAATAATACTAGTGCTAGTAGGTATTAATTATTATAAAGCTATATTACTTTAGCTTGTTAATATTAAGCTTTTTTTTTAATATATAAAACTTATTTTTTTTTATCTTTATTATTTAAAGATAGTAAAAAGGGAAGTTATTATTAAAAAAGAGGTAAGGCAGGCTTATTATACTCTTACCTTAATTATTATTTATAATTACTATAATACTTATTTAAGCTTAATAAAGTATAAAATATTTTTTAATTATTAATATAAAACTTTATAATATTTTTTAAAGGGTTTTATTAAGCTTTTTAAAATAATATTATAAAAGGTTAATAATATTTATTATAATATTAATAAGTTATAAATATATATTAAGTATAATATTAATAATATTAATAACTTATATTACTTATTACCTTTATTTAAGTATTTTAATATTACCTTTAGCTAAGATTATTATATTACTTTCTTTAATTATAAATAAAGTATTATTTATTAAAATAATAAAAGTATTAAAGGTATAAATAAACTAAAGCTAGATAAAGCTTAATTTAATAATAATAAGTATTTTTATTTATATTTAATTAAGTATTATAAACTTAATAAATAATTTTATTTTAATACTCTTTATATTTTTAATCTTTATTATAATAAATATTAAAATATACTTACCTTAATTAATAATATACTATAAGTTATATAATACTTATTATAATATTAAATTTATTATTAATTAACTTTTAACTTAAAAATAAAATTAATATTTATTAAGATATATTTTATAACTATAGGTATAGTTAAAAATTTATTTATTTATTTTATTATTATTTATTAATTACTTAATATATAAATAATAAAGATAATTAGTTTATATTAAAGGCTATATATTTTTATTATTAAAATTTCTTTTTATTAAGTAAAGGCTAATAGCTCTTTAATATTTTTATTATATATTAATATTAAATTAATACTTAAAGATATTATATTTATAATAAGTTTATTATTAATTATTATATTAATTAATATTAATTATTATATAAAAAATAAAGAATATATTATTATATTAAAGATAAAGATTATAATTATTAATTAATTATCTTTATAAAGGTAAAAAGGTAAAATAATAAGCTTTTTTAAAAAATTTAAACTTTAAGATAATAAAATTATAAAAAAGTAAATAAAGCTACTTTATATAATAAAAAGGTAAAGTAAACTTTATTTAAATTAATTAAAGTATATACTTATACCTTTATATATATTATAATATTATAAAGAATATAAATTATAAAGCTTACTTAACCTTAAAAACCTTTTTATTAATAAAAATATTATTTATTAATTATATAATTCTTTTTTATACTATATATAAATAATAAATTTATTTAAAGGCTTTTTAAAAATAATATAAAGAAAAGGAGGGTATATTATAAGCTTAAGCTTTACTTAAGCTTTATATAATTTAAGCTTTATAAAGGCCTAGCCCTTACTTAATATATTATTAACCTAGGCTTTATAAAAGCCTGGCCCTTACTTAAGGTATTATTAACTTAAGCTTTATAAAGGCCTAGCCCTTTTTTAAAGTATATTTATTCTATAGGTATATAATTAATTATAAAAGAATATAAAAATATATAAACTCTTTTTCTCTTTAAGTATATAAATTTATATTAAAATGCTTATTTATAGTCACTATAAGGCCAGTTCTTTATAATAGGTTATTCTAGATAAATTTTCTACTTTTTTAAAAACTTACTATAACTTTTTATAATTTTAATATTTATTTTTTAAGCTTTTAAGTTCTTAGGTATACTTTAAATACTATATATTTAGCTATATTATAATATTATTAAAAGCTTACTATATATATATTACTTTTATTAAATTTAGCTTTTTATTTTACTATACTTTAAGTAGCAGGCTTATAAAGAATAATATTTAGTTTATTAATTATTAATTTAAAGTTATAAATAGCCTTTATAAACTACTTTATAATATATTCTTAAATACTTAATTTATAATAACTTAAAAAACAATATAAAATACTTATATAATAAGGTATTATTTATCTAGAGCCTTATAGAAAAGTTAAATAAGGCTGAAAATACAGGTTAGTGTAACTTAAAGGCAGTGATATATTCTTTAACTATTCTAGCCTAGCGTTCTAGCCAGGATTATATTAATACAAGAGAATTGCTTTATAATATTGAGTTCTCCTATTTTCACTATAAAAGATTCCTATTTTCACTATAGTAGCCTATGCCTATATTAAAGTTAATGCACACACACTACCGGCCTTATTAATCTACACTTAATTATAGTATAACGCCTTAGTGCACTATATACTTTACAATACTATACAAGACTTTATATAATATTATGATTTCAGCCTTGCCCTACAGCCTTGCCCTTTAACATTATAAAATTCTACATTATTAATAGATTCCTTCTTAGGCAAGGATCCCCTTAATCAGCCGCTATTGTTAAAGCTGTCTTACAGCACTGGCTTTAATAAGATTTGCGCCTTCTTCCTGTTTAATGCGCTGGATATAGCAGAGGCCCGGGATACAGCAAAGGCCCTAGCTGTTGCAGTTAACCTTATAATAATGACTTTAATAACCTTAAGTGGCTACAATACTATAAATTTAATAATAATATAGTGTTACTGCAGCCTAGATATAAGATTAATGAAACGCTAATTAGCATTAATTAATAATCTATAGTATTGTAATATAAAATTTTGTATAATAATCTCCTTTCCTAGTATATAATACTGTATTTCAGTAGGTGGGTGTAGCATTTACAATCAAGGGGGTAAATATAGCTTGTAATGTAGAGCACTATAGTGAAAATAAGAATCTTCTATAGTAAAAATAGGAGAACTCATAATATTTATTAATTAAAAGTCTCTTTTTAATTAGAAAGTCTGGCTAATTAGATTCTATAAATCAGGGCATACAGGATATACCCTCTTATCTAGGTTAGTTACTGCCTGAATAGTAAAAATATACTGCCTAAATAGCAATAGTCATATATATTATTATAGCCTTAATAAAAACCTATAGCTTAAATTATAATACTCTTTACTTTTTGCTAAACTAGGTTAGACACAGCCGCTAAATAAAATCATACAGCCATCCTACCAATACTTATTATATTTTAATTTTAATTTATGATATATTTTCTTTTATATTATACAACTTTCCCTATACATAATGCTCCATGTTCATCTACTTCCTCTATCTTTGTTTAGATAATATCTATTGCCATGGGAGCCGAACAATCTTCAAATCCCCAGTCGCGCCGTACGGACACTGAGAACAGCCGTAGAACGTGTTATTATGACCTCCTAGATGTCGTAAAGACTGCAACTGACACTGAGTAAGCGATGACAAGGATATCCTAGCTGTCACACGTTAAATATTTTTAGGATTAAAAAGGCATATCGCAAGAAAGCTCTAGAATTACACCCAGATCGAAATATCAACGATGTTGAGGCGGCCACCAAGAAGTTCGCCGAGGTACAGGCTGCTTATGACATTTTGTCTGATCCTCAGGAAAGAGCTTGGTACGACTCGCATCGTGAAAGCATTTTAAGTGGTCAACATGAGTCGAGCGATGCATCTATACCCCCGACCTTTCATAATACTCACCTAACCACTGCAGACGACATCATGCGCCTTATCTCTCGCTTCAATTCCACCATTCCATACACGGATGACACCAATGGCTTCTACTCGATTGCCAGAGAAACATTTGAACATCTCGCTCAAGAGGAGGAAGCTGGTGCTGAGTATGAGGGCATTCAATGCCCAGAGTACCCGACGTTTGGCTCATCTAGTAGTAGTTTCGATAATGTCGTCAAGACGTTTTATAACTCCTGGGCTGGCTTTGCCACGAAGAAGTCGTTCGTGTGGGAAGATAAATATCGCCTCTCAGAAGCTCCGGATCGTAGAACCAGACGGTGGATGGAGAAGGAAAACAAGAAGATCCGAGATGATGCCACTCGAGAATTTACCGACGCTGTTCGGTTTCTAGTCTCCTTCGTACGGAAGCGAGATCCACGATATGCTCCAAACGCGCAGAACGAAGCAGATCGTCATAAATCTCTTCGGACTGCTGCTGCTGCCCAGGCCGCGCGATCACGGGCTGCAAATAGGGAACATTATTCGTCTTTTGAAGTGCCAGTATGGGTTCACGCCAGAGAGGATGAGACACACCGGCACCAACTTTCTGAGTCTGATGAATCTGAAATCGAGATTCTAGAGTGTGTGGCATGTCGCAAGAAGTTCAAGAGCGAAAAGCAGTTCGAATCTCATGAGCGTAGCAAGAAACACATCAAGGCTATTCAAGATCTACGCCGTCAGATGAAAAAGGAAACAGCAAACCTCAATTTAGATGAGACGCCTGTTAGTATTTCTGAAATGCCTTTGAATGAAGACCAGGAGCTGCGAGCTACGAGAGTGGTCACGGAGGAACAGCAGCAGACAAATACGGGCGCGCTACACGCGTCGTCTTTACCTAACGAGAGATCGCAAGTAGTAGAGCCCAGAAGCATGCATGAGGATCAGCGAGAAGTCGCTACTACAAATGAAGTGTTACTAGGCCGGAATAAGTCAAACCCGGAGTACGACGTAGGGCAATGCGAGAAAGAACTCGATCAGTCGTTTCACGAGCTGAATCCCTATTCAACCAATGAAGAGTCAAAATATATCGATCAGGGTGAAGAGAGTGATAATTATTCGCCTAAGCAGGCCCAGCAGCCATCTGTCGATGGTAGGAAATTGAAAATCAAAACTGGAAAGGCAAAACTGAAACGCCAAAAGAGAGCTGCTACTATGGTAGCTGATAACGAGGTATCAACTACATGACCAGCAATTTTCGAAAAGTTGTTAATCAATTTGACATAGTATCGATGCAATATCTGCACCGCTCATTTTGCATCTAGGACAAAGTTATTTAAACATATTCGTGATTTCGGACACGCTGCCTCCGCTGCCCCGCCTGGCGATATCGGCAATGGGAGGGAGGGATGAAGACCTGGTCATCTAATATCCCATTTTCACGAGATCAGGATCTTTATATCACGCTGGTCTGCCAATATGGCCTGCACACGAGTCGGGATATAAGAGAAATAAAGCATCTTAACACCAGATGCAGTCGCTGATGACAAGTCTAAAGACATAAATCCGTCTTCAATGGAAGTGTCTTGCCTATCAAAAGCGGCTCTCGATGGCACCATCACGTTGTAATATCACCATCGTCGTCATCACTCAGTAGCTCAACCTCATCCACAGCATTATCTCTGCCTCCGCCGCTGTACAGTGCAGGTTCGTGATCTGCCACGTGGATAATAGTTTTCCCCTGGACGTTTTCTACGTGTTGTTTCCATTCGGACCAGTCGCTCTCACTACGGATAAGAAAGCCTAACAGCATACTGGGGTCCATCTCTCTGACGTGAAGTCGGCGTAGTCTGGAGGTGTGACATGAGTCGACATCTTCTTCCGTATAATTAGTTACATCGGCGTGATATGGAATAGCCTTCCTTGTATGGTGGGGATCGAGATAAAAAAGGTAGTTGCCCTGACTACCGACAAAATAGTGAGAAGATGAGGGGCGGCCGCTAGAGAATAAAATTAGTTGCTGCAGATTCTGTGTAAATGGCATAACCTACCCAGCAATACCAACTGTCTGCGGCATCTGGAGAGCGGCGATTAGTGCCTCCCAGTATATGGGAGTGATTTTGTCGATGCCGAGGCGCGTCCCAATGAGGATCAACGTTGGATGGAAATTTCGTCCATCAGGCCTCGCAACCTTCATGAAACTGTCCTCATAAACATCCTGCCCGTCGCTGGGCGAGTATATGCATAGGGGAAGTCCCGAGGAACTTGTAAGGGCTCTGTGTTTCACGCGTCAGCTATGTGACCTGTTGAATGTCCTCGGGTAGTTGCCGTACTGAATACACTGAGCAGTAGCAGATGGGCCAAACCACTCTCCCGGGAATTTCCCACAGGCAGTTGCTCCGTGACGTACGAAGTTGTGAATTGAATATGGAGCCCTTGGGTCATCGGCGAACATACTGATGAGCTGGCGTTCCTCCTGCTGACATTTGCCACGCCGCCAGTCTTGCGAACTCCAAGTTAGGCCTCTCAATAATGATTTTGGTCTGAGGGAGACATACACACCTCTGCCTAAACGCAAAATGCCAATAGTGGTGGCAAGAAGACTCTGGCCAGAACGAATCATACAGCCCCAGCCGCCATCGGAAGAGAAACTGGTAGGGTCTGAAAGAGTACTTTTGATCCTCACAGAAAACGAAAGCGCAGAAGAAGCTCTTGGGTCGGCAGATTTAGGTATAGGGTCAAATCCAGATCTATATGTCATCCAAAACTTCGATGCCATATCCTCTAAAAACCCCGGAGGCCATCCTCTTTCCAGAGGCGGCTCCTCATCAGCTACTGCCGATGCGAGGCTGCTCGAGGTGGAGGCAGGCGGTGTCTCTGGCGCTTTTGCTGATACCTTCGATATGGGGAGATGATTTTGAGTCGGAGGTGAGATGCCAACGGCGTCTGATTCACTAGTCTCTGATGCGTCATGGTCGGCAGATCTCACCCTCGTGTTTACGGTTCTGGAGCTGGAACATTTGGAATCGTCTAGCCTATAACAACGACCAAGACACCAGACAGGTTGGTCACTGTTCACATCGTTGGAAGGTTCAGGGTCCCAAAACATCTGCATGATTCGCCGATATCGTCCAAGGTCGACAGTTATATTAGATTCCATGGTTATTAATTGAATAAGTTGTGGCGTTGACGTTGAACGGGCGAGTTTGTCACTATGTACATGGGCCGCGGTTGAGTAACATACCTAGGTAGAAGGTACTAGGTAGCAAGCTTATAGGGCTGCCTTGTTACTTACTGATAGTAGTACTTAATGAAGTTTAGACAGACAGCTCTGAAAAAATTCATTTAAATTTATAGAGTTCGCTAAATTAGTGGTCATACCTTACCTAACATACACAAGCTTTCCTTTAGTTAACCGCATATATAATCTACTTTTACCCTACTTTTCAGGCTTTCTAAGGTAGTTAACCTAATATATAGCTTTAATAAATTCAATTAGTTTAAAAAAATTTAGACCTGCTTTTTATTATATAATAGTGGATAATGTATTACATTAGTGTAATAATATTACTGCTTATAGCAGCTTATTGCCTTTATATAGGGGGGGTTAGCATAGGTAGACTATTAGGCTATAATTAGCCTTAATTTAATAGCTAATTATTAATAATTAGCCTCCTGTATTATAGCTAGATTTAATCTTTTTTTATAACTTTATTGTTTTTTTAATTATAAAGCCCTCGATTATATAAAAAAACAATATTAAGTTTTAGTTTAATAATATAACTTAACTTATTATTACCTTTTACTTAATTTATTTATTTTATTATATATTAAAGATTTTTTATTATAAATTATTTAAAAAGACAATAATAATAAAAAGTTAAAGTAATATTATAACATCTATATTTATAATATAATAAAAAATATCCAACTTTAAAAAAAATTATTTAATTAAAAAAATAAACACCATACCCAATAAATAAGATATTTAATATATTAATAATAATGTTAGGCGGAGTAAAAAAGATAGTCTAATTAAAATAGTTTAAAAATTTAAAAATACTTTTTAAATATGAAAACTTTATATAAAACTTCAAAATATAAAAAAAAATTAAATAAAGAAAAGGTAACAATAAATTAATCTTCTTTTAAAAACAATTTAAGAAATTATAAGTATAAAATATTTAATATATAATAGCTAAAGTATGTTTCTATCTTTAGAATACTTAAGTAATTTATAATTTATTAAAAAGAAATACTTATTATAAATATAAAACTGGTTTTTATAAAGTTTTTTATACCATTAACAATATAAATAAGAAATCTTATATAAAATAAAACCATTTTTTAAATAAATAAAGTAAAAAAATAAAAAGGAAATTATAAAAAAATAGAGATAGTTTAAAAAGTAAAGTAATAAATTACCTAAAGACTTTATGTATTAAAAGATTATTTTATTTTTATATTTAATAAAGCTTACTAATAAACAATTAATTTTCATAACCTCTGTATTTATTTAAAGTTTTTAAGAAATAATTTTATTTTTTAATATAAAAAAAATATATTAATTTATTTTAATTAATTTTTTTATATATAAAATTATATTAGATAGTAAGGGAATTACTTCTTAAAAATTTATAAAAAAGTGATCTCTTTAATAATAAAATATTATAATAAGTTTTACTATATAGCTTTATAATAAAAGGCTAAAACTTTTAATATATATAGAAGAGCTCTATTAATTCTTCAATCATTAATTATTATTTCTTAATTATATTTTAATTAAAGCTAAGTTTTATAATAGATATAAAAATAAAAATTCAAAGGTATAGGAATACTATAAGGTAGTAGTGTTAGTATAACTATAATAGGATAGAATAGTTAAGTAGGAGGTAGTAGTAATAGGTTATATTATTAAACTAAAGCTTAAAAAGCTATTTTCTTTTTATATACCTTAAGGGCTTTATAATTAAAAAGGATTAAAGTTATAAAGAAAAGATTAAGCCTTATTGCTAGTTAAGTTAATTAATTAAGTCTAGCTATAGTAAAAAAGACTAATTAATAAAGATTAATTAATAAATTAAGATTAAATATAGCTTAATAACTTACTATTAGAAAGAGCAGATTGGTTAAAAAGAGCTTAAGAAGATAGGTTTAAAAGAGCCTTAAATAAAATAAAAGAAATAAGTACTATAAAGCCTATAAATAATTATAAAGGAGTCCTTTTATTTAAGAGACTAAGCTTTATCTTAATAAGGCTTAATGCCTTAAATATATATTATATAAAAGATATACTTTTTTAATATATAATAAGTATTATTTTCTATATACTCTTTATATAATAATACTATTTATATATAATATTATATATTATTTTTTAAATTCTTTAGTATTTTATTCTTTTTTTTTTATATTTTTTTTTCTTTAGCTTCTTTATATATATAAATTAACTTATATTACTTTTTTTATTACTTTAAAGTAAAGGCTTATTTCTTTAATAAAGAATTAATTATAAAGTAACTTTATACTTTATTTAATAATTAATAATAATAAAAATAAAAATTTATAGGTTTAAAGCTTTAATAAAAAAATAAAATTCTTAAAGCTATATAAAAAAGCTTTTTTTACTTTTTTATAGCTTTTTTTAATTTTATAATCTTTATTATTATTATCTTTATTAATAATAATAATAATAATAATAAAAATAGCTTAAACTTAAGCTTAAAGAGTAAAGAATCTTTTTAAATAGCTTTATTTAATTTAATACTTTTTATTTAATATTTATAAACTTATTTATTCTTTAAGCTACTTAAAAGCTTATTTTTAATACTATTTATAATTAATATTATATATAATATAATACTTTACTTCCTTTTATATTAATTATAGCTCTCCCTTCTCTTTTAGCCTCTATAGCCTTTATTTTAATTATACCTTTAGCACCTGCTTTTATTATAGTAGCCTTAATAATTATTATTTTTTTATAGTGCCTTTAATGCCTGTTCCTGCCTTAATTACCCTAGCCCTAGCCTTAATTATTTTAATTATTATTATACTAGTTATTATAATCCCTTTAGCCCCTCTTGCTCCTGCTTTTATTCCTGCTCTTACTCTTGCTTTTATTTTTATATTTATAAATACCCTTTTTAATAATAATAATAATAATAATAATAATAATAATAAAGATAATAATAATAATAATAATAATAAAGATAGTAATAAAAATAAAAATAATAATAAAGATAATAAAAATAATAAAGATAATAAAGATTATAATAATAATAATAATAATAATATAAATAATAATAATAATAATAATAATAATAATAATAATAATAATAATAATAATAATAATAATAATAATAATAATAATAATAAATAAAATTAAATAATTTATATATAAAATTTATATAAAAAATAATAAAAATATAAGATTTATATAGATTAATAAGTAAAATTTAGATAGATTAGTAAGCAAAATTAACTAAATTAATCACTAATTTAGTTAATTTTAAAACCTTAATTAATAATTAAAATAAATTAGTCTAACTAAATTAATCACTAATTTAGTTAATTTTAAAACCTTAATTAATAATTAAAATAAATTAGTCTAACTAAATTAATTAATAAATATTTTAATCTAGTTAACCTACTGATTAAGACTAGCCTAGTCTAGTTAGTAGGTTAACTAATGACTATTAGTCTAGTTATTAATCACAAGTTGACTAATGACTAATGACTAATTTTATAACCCTGTATATTTATTAAGCTTGGATATTTTAATATAAAGAGTATATAGTATAATAAACTTAATTTGAAAAGGGTAAGTTTAATAATATTTATAAAGTTAATAATTATTAAAGGCCTTTAATATAGTGCCTTTTATTATAACTTAATAATTATTTAATAAGGTTTTATATTTTATTTATTCTTTAGTAATTATATTAATAGCTTATTGCTAATAAGCTTATATAGCTTTTATAGTATAAACATATTGCTTATAAATAATAATAATATTTATATTAAAGAGTTTAATTAATAAAGGAGGTAGATTAAAGTTAAGATAAGGGTTAGTATATTAAGTATATAGTATAATAAAGTAATTAATTATTACTATAATAATAATTAAGTAAACTAGATAGATAAGGAAGTAAAATAAAATAAAAAGATAAAAAAAAGAAGAAAAAAAAATAAAAAGAAAGAAAAAAGAAAATTTATATATTATTATATTTAACAAGAAATATATATATATTATATATTAAACTTATAATTATTATTAATTGTTAATAATTATAAATATAGCTAATATAGTTATTAATATTATATAGTATAAAGGTACTAAATACTATAGTAATAGATAAATAGCTAAGTATTAAAGTTATAAATAAGGTCTATAGTATTAATAATTAAAAAGTCTTTATTATATTATTTATTATATTAAGTATCTTAATTAAGCTATTTTATTAAGTATTAAGGGTAGTTATTACTTATTTATTTAGTAAAGAGTTATTTAATCTTAAAGAATTACTAATCTTTATTATTGCTTTTTAATATTAATACTTAAATTATATTATATAAAGGCTTATTAAAAAGGTTAGTATTATTAAGTATAGGCTTAAGCTATATTATAAAGATAACTAGATATATATTTTAATAAAGAGGTAAGTTTAATTTAAAGGCATAAAGGTTAATTTTTTATTAAATTATTAATAAGCTAACTTTTTATTATTTAAATTTATAAAACTAGCTAAAGAGTTTATATTTATAGTAAAAGTATAAGTAAATATAATAGCCTAGTTAAAAGTTATATTAATAATATTACTAATTAAATAGTTATTTATATTAAGCATTAGTAAAGTTAATAGCTAGTTAAGCCTTATATTATCTAAAAGATTATAAAAAGGTTAAAGTAAGGTTATTACCTATAGGTATTAATAAAATAAGTATATCTTGCAGTAAGGTTAGTAATATCTATAGCTAGAACTTAATAATTAATTTATTAAAAGAATAATAAATAGTATTAATAAAGGCATTATTTAATAATAATTATATAGTTAAAAGAGTTAATAATTAATAATTATTAAGGTTAATTAAAAAGTAATAATAAATAATAGCTTTAATAATAATATTAATAAACTTAGCTTAATTATTACCTATAGAATGCTAGGCTATTATTATAATAAGCTAGGTTTTAAGTAAGTAAAAAACTTTAATCTAACAGTTACTTATTTATTAATAATTATAATCTAAAATAATAATTAATAAAATAACTTAGTTATACTATTAGCTAAAATAAAATAACTACTTTAGCTTAAATAAAGGCTAGCTAGGTAGAGTAATTAAAAAGGATTTTTTATTTTTTAAAGGATTTATAAGTAATATTAAGGATAATATTAAATTTATTAAAGCTAGGTTATTTAAATATAAAGTTTATAATAAAGGCTATTAATAAAGATAAGATAAAATTAAAGTATTATATTTTATATAAAATAATAAAAAGAATAATAATATAAAGATTGCTTAGCTTAAGCTAGTATAATTAATAAAAAGTAGTATAATTATATTAGTAAATATAGGCCTAGATTTATTACTATATATTAAGAAATATAAAGGTATTAAGCTTATAATAAATATAAGCCTTATTAAAATATTATAGGTTATAAGCTATATTAATAATTAAAAGAACTATAGACTTAAGTATATATAGTCTATATATTTTATTATATACTATATATAATAGCATACTATTAAAGCAGAGTTTAAAAGCCTGGCCTTATTAAGAATAAATATTATTATTATTGATAATAAAGTCTAAAGCTTAGATTTAAGTAATTAGTTTAAAGTATTTAGCATTAATAATATAGTTATTAAGGAAGTATTATTAAAAAGCAGGCTGGGTAATAACTTTTATAGTTAAAAAAAATATTTAAAGGGTATTAAAACTTATTAAAGGTAGTTATTTTATTAAATATAGCTATACTAGATATTATTATTAAGGTATAAAAATTAAGATAAAGTATTAAGAAGAATATTAAGCTTATTAAGGATATAAAGAATAATTAAATAATATTATAAAAAAAAATACTAATATTAATAATATAAAGGTTTATTTTAATAATATTTAATATAAAGAGGGATTTTTATTAAATAATTAAGTAAAGAGTAGTATAGTTAATAAAGATAATTACTAGTTAAATAGTATTATAAAAGAGTAGTTTATTTTTAATAATAGTCTAGATAAGGCAGGCTAATTCTAGCTTAATAGGCTAGTAATTATATTTAACAGGCCTTAATATCTTGCTTTAAAAGTTAATATAGTTAATAAAGGACTTGTTTAAGGTATTTATAGATTTATTAAGATTAAAAGTATTATAGTAATAAAAAAGGGTAGTGCTAAAGCTATATTCTTTAAAAACATTAATCTTAATAAATAGTTATTAAGAATAATTATAATAAATGAGTTTTAATAATAGATAATAAAGTAAATTATTTTATAATAATTAAAAAGCCTTTTAAGCAATATAGTTATTAAGGATTAATATATTTACTATATAATAATAATAATAAGCCTTAGTAAGCAGCTTAATTTAGCAAGCATTAGTTAATAAGGATATCTTTTTAATTAATAAAGAGGCTACTTTTTAAGTATATATTAATATATAATTCTAAATTTAATTAATTATAATATAATAATATTTTAATTATTAAAGGTTATAAAGGAATAACTACTTATAAAAAGCTTTTATATAAGTTTATATAAGTAATAAGCTATTACTATCTACTTTATAACTTAAGAAGATAACTAATTTATAAATAAAAAAGGATTTTTATAGTAATAAATATAAACCTTTATTATAAAATAAAGAGAAAATTTATTAAAGATAAAAAAATATTCTTTAATAAATTATAAAAAAATAATAATATCATTAATATAAGCTTTAGTAAAGCTATATTAACTTAATTAATATATTTTTAATATTAATAAAACTATAGATAATTATTTAAAGGTAGCTACTAGTTACTAAATATAATTAAGGCATTAAGCAGCTTATTAAGCTTGTTATAAAGAGGTATAAAGGGCTTATTACTTTTTTAAAGGCACTATAGCTATAAAGTCTATAGTATATAAAGATATAGGCTAAGGCTAGGTAGCTAGAGTATATAGGCATTATATTATAAAATATTATAAAGGTAGTTATTAAGATAAGAGGCAAGAATCTAGTTATATTAAATAATAGCGTTATTATTTAACTTATTAAGCTATTAATAAAGATAAATATTAATAATAAGCTTAACTATTTTTAAATAAAGATAAACATTAAGATAGTTCTAGACTTAAGATAAAATAGCTAGGTTAGATTTAAAACTATAGTTATAAATAAGGTAAATAACTTTTATAATAAATATATAAATACTATTACCTTATTAATAAGCTATATAGTTAAAGTATAATAATTTAAGTTTTTATTAAGCTTATAGTATATTTATTTTAAAATAAGTAAAAAGAATCTTAATTTAATAATATAAAAATAAGCTATATTTATATTTATAGATTATATTATTACCTTTACTTTAATAATAATAATATTTTATAATAATACCTTTATAAAGCTAGTATTTATAAAAAGACTACCCTTAACCTTATTAGATTTAAATACTATATTTACTATACTTAATTTACTATATACTAAGCCTTATTTAACTATCTTAATATTAATTAATAATACTTTACTAGCTTTAACTTACCTTTAAAGGATATTTTTATAATTATAGCTTAACTTATATATAAAGGCACTAGACTATATAACTTTATAGCTTACTTTTATACTTTTTTTAATATATATATTAAACTTAATATTTAAGGTCTTACTATATATACCATAATTAATACTAAATACTTTATACTTATAATTAATATATATTAACTTTATTAATAACTTAATATTATTTATAAATTAATTACTTTAATATTTATTAAAGGTCTTAATAATATTATTACCCTTACCTAGTATATTATTTTTATTATTTACCTATATAGCAATACTTTATTTAACTATAAATATTATTAAATAATAGTTAAAGTTAAGGCTTGGGTTATTAATAATTTAAGTCCTTCCTTTTTACTAAGTATTTATTAACTTTACTTATATAAAGTAAAGATTAATTTTTAATATAAAACTTTATTTATTATAAATTATTAAAATTTAATACTACTTATTTAAATTTATTATTATACCTTTACCTAGATTTACTATAAAGTTATTTTATTATTCTTTATTACTATTCCTTTATATAAAATAGTTTATATTTTTATTAAAGATACTTAACTATTTATAAACTATACTTTTATATTTACTTTAAAGTATATTAATATCCTTTATACCTTTATTAATATTAATACTGCTTATATAGTATTTATTGACTTTAATAACTTTACTATTTAACTTAAATAAGATATATAGTTAAGTATTATTTTTAAATATAAATATAATATAATATATATTTATTTTATTAATATTAATTATATAGTTATTAATTAGGCTTTACTCTTTAAGTTTATTATTATTAATAACCTTTATTATTATTATTATTATATAGTAATACCTTTTACTACCTTTCTTATTATTAATATCTTTTATATTCCCTTTATTAATCTACTTATTTAAACATTAATTAATAATAACTATACTTTTAAACTTCCTTTCTTTATTATTAAACCTTATTTATAATACCCTTTAAATAGCTTATTCTTTAATATTTAATAAATTATTATAAAAGAGATTATTACTCTTAAAGATATTTATATTATTCTCACTAATCTAGTAATTATTAAATATTTTATATATTTAATAATATAATATAATATTTAATATAATAAAGGCACGCCCCCTATTTTTTTAAAAAATTAAATATAAATCCCTTTATATAATAACTAGTATAATACTAACCTTTATTTTAAACCTTACCTATTAAGTACTTATAATAAATAGATAGTTAAGGATATATTTAATTTACTATATTAAACTAGTTAAATATCCTAGAGTTACTACCTTATACTATTTACTATACTTATCTTTATAATATAAAAATATATTAATAATATTAATAAAGGCTATATTATTATTAACCTTTAATACTTTAATACTATTACTCTTCTTAATACTTATCTTTTACTTTATTAAGAAGACTTTATTAATACCTTTAAAAAGGCTTAGTATATCTTTATTATTAATGCCTAGTCTTTTTTTTTTTAATTTTTAATATACTTTAATTAATATAATAAATTAACCCTTATTACCTACTATAGCCCTAAGTATCTTAATATTATATTAATAAGTTTTTATAATTTCTATAAGAAAAAACAGGTCCCGCTCTTGTAAACAAGGTTAGGCCTATTATAAAGCTTTTTCTATTTTAACACACCCCCTTAATTTATAGATATTAAGCCCTCTTCTATAAACTATATTTTTCCTTCTAACTAGGTACTTCTATTTAGAATCTAGGTTATATAATTTAATAGGCAATTTTGCTTAAATAATTGGGTTTTTTTTAAGGTTATCTTAGGTTTAAATAGTGGCAATTCTATAATTAATAGAAATTATAGGCTTTAACTATTAAGCTATTACCTCCTAGGCTTATAACTATAAGAAAAAACAGGTCTTACTCTTGTGAATAAGGTTAGGCCTATTATAAGGCTTTTTCTATTCTAACAATTTCATACTATATATTTAATAATAAATTAATATAAAACTTTACCCTTTTTATTACTTTACTAAAGCTTATATTAATAATAATATTATTTTTTTATAATTTATTAAAGAATATTTTTTTATTTTTAATAAATTTTCTCTTTATTTTATAATAAAGGTTTATATTTATTACTATAAAAATCCTTTTTTATTTATAAATTAATTATCTTCTTAAGTTATAAAGTAAATAGTAATAGCTTATTATTTATATAAACTTATATAAAAGCTTTTTATAAGTAGTTATTCCTTTATAACCTTTAATAATTAAAATATTATTATATTATAATTAGTTAAATTTAGAATTATATATTAATATATACTTAAAAAGTAGCCTCTTTATTAATTAAAAAGACATCCTTATTAACTAATGCCTGTTAAATTAAGCTGCTTACTAAGGCTTATTATTATTATTATATAGTAAATATATTAATCCTTTATAACTATATTGCTTAAAAGGCTTTTTAATTATTATAAAATAGCTTTTTTTTAATATAAAAAGAGGATATCTTAATTAAAAAGTTAAAGTTAATAAAAGTAATTAAGTATAATATTATTAATAAGAATTATATATATTATTAAGTAGTTAATAATAATTAACTACTTTATTATAAAAGGTAAGTATTTATCTTTCTTAATATAAAAAAAGAGATTTTAATACTATTCTATAATAACCTAATAGCTAGGCATTAAAGAGTTAATAAGACCTTAATAAAAATTATTAAAACTTATTATTAAAAAGGTTTATATATTAATATAAAGAGATATATTAATATATATATAGTTTATTAAATAAGTAAAGTAAGATACTATTTATTATATAATAAGGTAGCTATATTATTAATATTTATAAAACTATAAAAAGAGATTATAATAGATTTTATTATAAGGCTACTTAAGGTAATTTATAAAAAATAAATATATAATTTAATATTTATAATAATAAATTACTTTATAAAGTATACTATTTATATACTATACTTAAAGGATATTATTAATAAAAGACTTATAATAAAGTTTTTATATTATATTTTTTAACTTTATAATATATTAAAAAGAATTATTTTTAATAAAGGCAATATATTTATAAATACTTTTTAATAATCTTTTTATTATTTTATTAATTATAAATAATAACTTAATATAGTATTCTACCTTTAGATTAATAACTAGATTAATAATAAAATTAAAACCTTAAGTACTATTTATAAGCCTTTTATAATAAAAACTAACTAGATTAGGTTAAATAGTTATTATTTATTAAGTTTATTTATAATATTATTAAGTACTTAGCTATTAATAAAGCACTTATATTCTTACTTTTAAAATATAACCTAACTATATTAAAGACTTATAAAATTAAACTTAACTATATAAACTAAGCTGCCTTAAATAAGATTAATAAAATAATTAATATAAAAAAGTATATTATAAAAATATTATAAAATATTAATAAATTATATAATAATTAATATAATAAAAACTATATAAAGAAGTTATTTAAAGTTAATAATTAGGTTTTTATCTTTATTAAGTACTTAAATATTAAGGGATAATCAAGGCTGCAGCAAGATAGCAGCACAGGCCCTATACCTTAATAAAAAGAAACCCTAGCCTTAAGCCCTTAGTCTTAAGCTAGAAAAAGAAATATATTTATAAAAAGCTAATTAATTAAATAAAAAGCTAAAAAAAAATTAAAGATTAATATAATTATTATACTATCTTTATATATAATAATAACTTTATAATTATTTTATAAAAAGTTAATAATTATATACTACTTATTATATTTTATATCTTTTTACTTTTTTTATAACCTTTATCTTTAATAAATTAATCTCTTTACCTTTATAAAAATAAAAAAATTATTAAAAATAAAATAATAAAAAACTTAAGTATATTATTTATATAAACTATTAATAAAGAGTTAATAAATATATAGCTAAACCTTAAGAATATTACTTTTTAAAATAAAAATATTTTAATTAAAGAACCTTAGTTTATAAAGATAAAAAAGTATAATAATTTATCTTTTTTAAAGCTATAAGCCTTTACTTTAAAAATAATAAATTAATAAAAAAGTATAAAATAATTAAATATTTTATATTTAATTAAAGTAAAAAGGCTTTAAACTTTAAATTTATTTTTTTAATTTAAAAAAAACTTTAAAAAAAGTAAACTTATAACTTAATATAGATTAAGCTTTAATTATTTAACTTAAAGTTTAAAAAAAAGTTATAAATAAAACTCTAGATATATATTATAAACTTTAAAAAGTATTTTTAACTTAATAAAGAGTTTAATAATAAAGCTTATAAAGTTTAATATATAAATAATTATTTAAAAAGTAATATAAAGCTATAATAAACTTTTTATTTTAATTAAAAATATAAAAAAGTATTTAATTAAATTATATATAATTAATACCTTAAGTAATATAAAAATAATATTATAAAAAAAAGTATTTATATTTTAAAAATAATAATAAAGCTAAATACTCTTTATTAATAAGATTATAAAATCTTTTTAAGATTTTGTTTATATTTTAAAACCTTTATTAATAAAATTTTTAAAAAAATACTAAATATATTTAAAATTCTTTAAGTAATTAATAAATATAACTTTTAAATTAAAAAAAACTTAATTAATATTAAACTACTTATTATATAATAAAAGCTTTATAATATAAATATAAAAGTTAAAGTAATAATAAATAATAATATAAACTTAAAGCTAGCTTATAATAAAAAATAATAATAATAAAGTATAAGTAATTATTTGAAATTATTAATTATTATAAGTTAAAGATATAAAAAAAAATTTAATAAAAAGTTAGTAATAACTTTTTAATATTTTTAAAAATAAAGAAAAAAAAATTAATTAATATTATTAAAGTATTAAAAATATAAAAAAGTTTATTTATAATATTATTATAAAGTAAAAGATTATATAAAATATAAAAGTAATTTATATATTATAAAAAGGTATAGTAACTTAATTTATATATTTATAAAAGTTAATATAGTATTAATAATTAAAAAAGCTTAAGATAAAGACTTTAATATTATTAAAGATAAAGATATTAAATTAATAATAAAGGTTATAAAAAAAGGAATATTAATAATAAGATTTATAAAGTTATAATTAAGTTATAGTTAAAAAAGAGTAAAGATTATATTAAACTTTAAAAATAACTTAAATATATTAAATAAGAACTTATTATTAAAAAAGATAAAAATCTTACTTTATAATAATAAAATAATTAAAAAATTCTTAAGCTTAAATATAAAGATTTTAAAAAAAGTATTAATTATTATAAAGCTAGTTAATAATTAAAAAGTAATTAAAAAGGTTTTAATTTTTTTTATAATTATAAAGAAAATAAATAATATTATTTTAAGTAGTTTATAGTTTAAAATAATAAACTTAATTATAGCTTAAAAAAAATAATACTTTAAGTTAATAAAAAAGACCTTTAAATTAATAATATTATAAAAATAAGCTAAAAAGTAATATAAAGAAATAAAGATTAAAATAATTATTATTAATATAATAAAAAAGTACTTTAACTTAAGCCTAGATTAAAATAAGCTAAAGGTTTATAATAATTAATTAATAAAAAAGTTATTACTTAAGTATTAAAAGTATATAAAGGTATTTTTTTAAAAAAAGCTATAAAATTAATATCTTTAAGAAAATTAATATACTTAATAAACTTAAAGTTAAATATAAAGCTATTATAAAGACTTATTTACTCTTTAATAAAAATTAAACTAAAGGTTTTTTATAATTATATTTAAATAGCCTTAATAAAAGGTTAAATTAAAAGATTAAATAGCCTAGCAGGTGCCTTAATATTATTTATACTTAAAAAAGAATATAAGTTAAGATTATATATTAATTATTATAAAATTAACTAAATAATTTAAAAAAACTATATATTTATTTTATTAATATATAAAATTATAAATTAATTTTAAATTATTAAAGTATATATAAAGCTTAATTTAAAAAATATATATTATTAATTATATATTTATAAAAAAAATAAATAAAAAATAATATTTTATTATTATTATAACTACTTTAAATATTAAGTATTACTTTTTAAATTAATAAATACCCTAGCTATATTTTAAAGTTATATTAATAATATATTAATAAACTATATAAATTATTTTTATATTATATATTTAAATAATATAGTAATAATTTAAAAAAGTATAAATAATATATAAATAATATATTAAAAAGATTAAAGATATATAGGTTATATATAAATATATAAAAGTATAAGTTTAATATAATATTTATATTATACTTTAAGTTTATAATTAAATTAAATAAAGTATATATAAAATATAAATATATTAAGGTAGTAATATAATAATAAATACTTAATAATATAAAAAAGATTTTTTTATTTTTAAGCTTTATTAAATTTTATAAATATTTTATTAAAAATTATAATAAAATTATAATACTTTTTATAAATAAAATAAAAAGATAATATAAAAAAACCTTTAAGCTTAATATTAATAAGCTAGTTATATTTAAAAAGCTATAAAGTAAGTTTTTAAAAAAGCTTATATTAATATATTTTAACTTTATAATAAAGCTATATATTAAAATTAATATATTAAACTTTATAATTAATATAATATTAATATAATAATAAAAAGATAATTAATACTTTATTATATACTTTTTATAAAAGTTATTAAATATAAAGTATTATTATATAATATTAAATATTAAAATATTTATTATTATAAAAGCCTTTATAATATAAAGATATTATATAGTTTATTTAAAATACTTAATATAAATTATTATAAATTATTTAAATTATAATTACTTTATAAATAAAAAAAAGTTAATAATTAAGTAAATTATTTAATTAAAGATATTATTATTATATAATTTTATAATTAAATACTATTTAAAGAAAGAGAATCTTATAAATATACTTTTTAAAAAATTAAACTACTATAATAAAAAAAATAGCTAGATAATAACTACTTAACTATATTTATAAAATAATTCTTAATAATTAATTATAATAATTATAATTTTAAACATATTTATAAAGTTAATATAGCTATATTAAAAAAGATTATAAATAATTATATACCTTTAAGACTTAAATATAACTTAAATATTAAGTTATTATTAATATTAATTTTTTAAATTAAAAAGGTTTTAATTATAATTAAGTAAATAGCCTGCCTTTAATATATATCTTTAAGGATTTTAATTATAAATAAATAAATAATTTATAAAAGTATTATTATAATATTATAAAAAGATTATAAAATATTTATAAAAGCCTTTTTTTTAATATAAAAAAAATACTTTAATTAAAAAGTTAAAGTTAATAAAAATAATTAAATATAATATAATTAATAAAAATTATATATATAATTAAATAATTAATAATAATTAATTATTTTATTATAAAAAGTAAGTATTTATCTTTTTTAATATAAAAAAAAAGATTTTAATATTATTTTATAATAATTTAATAATTAAGTATTAAAAAGTTAATAAAACTTTAATAAAAATTATTAAGATTTATTATTAAAAAGGTTTATATATTAATATAAAAAGATATATTAATATATATATAATTTATTAAATAAATAAAGTAAGATATTATTTATTATATAATAAATTAACTATATTATTAATATTTATAAAATTATAAAAAAAGATTATAATAAATTTTATTATAAAACTACTTAAAGTAACTTATAAAAAATAAATATATAATTTAATATTTATAATAATAAATTACTTTATAAAATATATTATTTATATATTATACTTAAAGAATATTATTAATAAAAGATTTATAATAAAGTTTTTATATTATATTTTTTAACTTTATAATATATTAAAAAAAATTATTTTTAATAAAAATAATATATTTATAAATATTTTTTAATAATCTTTTTATTACTTTATTAATTATAAATAATAACTTAATATAGTATTTTATCTTTAAATTAATAATTAAACTAAATAATAAAATTAAAACCTTAAGTATTATCTATAAGCTTTTTATAATAAAGATTAGCTAAATTAAATTAAATAATTATTATTTATTAAGTTTATTTATAATATTATTAAGTATTTAATTATTAATAAAGTATTTATATTTTTATTTTTAAAATATAACCTAGCTATATTAAAGATTTATAAAATTAAACTTAACTATATAAATTAAACTATTTTAAATAAAATTAATAAAATAATTAATATAAAAAAGTATATTATAAAGATATTATAAAATATTAATAAATTATATAATAAGTAATATAATAAAAACTATATAAAAAAGTTATTTAAAGTTAATAATTAGATTTTTATTTTTATTAAATACTTAAATTTATATTAACTTAATAAAAAGTTAATAAAGAAATATATAAAACTTTACTAAATTAAAAGAATTATTAAAATAAATAGCCTTATTTATAAATTATTATTATTATTATTAATATAAATATATAATATATTTAATATTATAAACCTTAAAGAGTTTTATAATAAAGATAATATATTAATTAAATTAATAAATTACTTTTTTTTATTAAAGAAATATTTAAAAATTAAAGATATTATTAATTATAAATATTATAGTTATAAATAACTTTATTATATTAAATAAAAAAATTATTTAAATAAAGAAAATATATAAATATATTACTTTAATTTTATAAATAATTTATTATAAAAAAAGTATAATATAAAAATTAAAATTAAAAAGTAATAAGGCTATAATAAGTTAATAATATTAAAATAATATTTTTAAAAAAAGAGTATATTTATAAACTATAGTTAAAATAAAAATAGTATTTAAAAAAATAATAATAAAAAGTTTAAAATTAAAAAATAATAAACTTAAGGTAAGGTAGTATTAAATTAATACTTTTAAAAAAAAGGGTATACTTAAAGGCTATAATTAAGAAAAAAAGGCTATTACTTAATAAAAATAAGGTTAAAAAAAGATAGGCTAATATTATAAAATATTAAAAAAATAAAGAAATAATAATTATATAGTAATATTATTAAAGATTAATAAAAAAAAAGCTATTTTATAAAATAATAATAAAGGCATTATTATAAAAAGGGAGGTAATTTATTAAAAGATAATTAAGGCTATAGTAAGATAGTAGTGCAGGCCTTATGCTTTAATAAAAAAAAACCTTAGCCTTAAGCCTTTAATCTTAAGTTAAAAAAGGAAATATATTTATAAAAAGCTAATTAATTAAATAAAAAGCTAAAAGAAAGTTAAAGATTAATATAATTACTATACTACCCTTATATATAGCAATATATTAAAGATAAGGGTTGTAGAGGAGAGTGAAAAGGCATAAGATATAATAAGTAATATATAGCTATTAGCTTTTTATAAAATAGCTATAAGGCTATTGCTAAATATAAAGGTAGTATAATAATTATATTAATCTTTAATCTTTTTTTAGCTTTTTATTTAATTAATTAGCCTTTTATAAATATATTTCTTTTTCTAGCTTAAAACTAAAGGCTTAAGGCTAGGGTTTCTCTTTATTAAAGTATAAAGCCTATACTACTATCTTATTATAGCCTTAATTATCCTTTAATAAATTACCCCCTTTTTTATAATAATACCTTAATTATTATTTTATAAAATAGCTTTTTTTATTATTATTAATCTTTAATAATATTACTATATAATTATTACTTTTTTATTTTTTTAATATCTATAGTATTAACCTATCTTTTTTTAGCCTTATCTCTTTTTAACCTTATTTTTATTAAGTAATAACCTTTTTTTCTTAATTATAGCCTTTAAGTATACCCTTTTTTTAAAAATATTAACCTAGTATTACCTTACCTTAAGTTTATTATTACCTTACTTTAACCTTTTTATAACTTTTTTTTTAAATAATATTTTTACTTTAACTATAGTTTATAAATATATTCCTTTTTTAAAAATATTACTTTAATATTATTAACTTATTATAGTTTTATTATTTTTTAATTTTTATTTTTATATTATACTTTTTTTATAATAAATTATTTATAAAGTTAAAGTAATATATTTATATATTTTCTTTATTTAAATAATTCTTTTACTTAATATAATAAAGTTATTTATAATTATAATATTTATAATTAATAATATTTTTAATTTTAAATAACTTTTTAATAAAAAAAAAGTAATTTATTAACTTAATTAATATATTATCTTTATTATAAAACTCTTTAAGGTTTATAATATTAAAGATATTATATATTTATATTAATAATAATAATTATAATTTATAAATAAAGCTATTTATTTTAATAATTTTTTTAATTTAATAAAGTTTTATATACTTTTTTATTAACTTTTTATTAAGTTAATATAAATTTAAGTACTTAATAAAGATTAAAACTTAATTATTAACTTTAAATAACTTTTTTATATAGCCTTTATTATATTAATTATTATATAATTTATTAATATTTTATAATATTTTTATAATATATTTCTTTATATTAATTATTTTATTTATCTTATTTAAAACAGTCTAGTTTATATAGTTAAGTTTAATTTTATAAATCTTTAATATAATTAAGTTATATTTTAAAAATAAAAATATAAATTTTTTATTAATAATTAAATACTTAATAATATTATAAATAAATTTAATAAATAATAATTATTTAACTTAATCTAGTTAGTCTTTATTATAAAAAGTTTATAAATAATACTTATAGTTTTAATTTTATTATTTAATTTAATTATTAATTTATAAATAAAATATTATATTAAGTTATTATTTATAATTAATAAAATAATAAAAAGATTATTAAAAAGTATTTATAAATATATTATTTTTATTAAAAATAATTTTTTTAATATATTATAAAGTTAAAAAATATAATATAAAAACTTTATTATAAATTCTTTATTAATAATATTCTTTAAGTATAGTATATAAATAATATACTTTATAAAGTAATTTATTATTATAAATATTAAATTATATATTTATTTTTTATAAATTACCTTAAGTAGCTTTATAATAAAATTTATTATAATCTCTTTTTATAGTTTTATAAGTATTAATAATATAGCTAACTTACTATATAATAAATAATATCTTACTTTACTTATTTAATAAATTATATATATATTAATATATCTCTTTATATTAATTTATAAACCTTTTTAATAATAAATCTTAATAAATCTTATTAAGGTTTTATTAACTCTTTAATATTTAATTATTAAGTTATTGTTATGGGCTTGGGCTTTGCCTAAGCCTTGCATAACCCAGGCCTTATAAAGGCCCGGCCCTTACCTAAGGTATTACTAGCCTAGGCCTTATAAAGGCCTAGCCCTTACTTAAAGTATTACCAGCCCAAGCCTTATAGGGCCCTAGCCCTCTTCTAAGGTATACTTATTCTATAAGTATATAACTAGCTATAAAAGAATATAAAGATATATAGACTCTTCTTTTTCTTAAGTATATAAATTTATATTAAAATACTTATTTATAATTATTATAAAGCTAGTTCTTTATAATTTATATACTTTAAAAATAATAAATAAAGATAATCTAGTATTAATATTAATAAATAAAATAACTACCTTTATAATAAAAAAACTATTATATATAGTTATAATAATATATTATAAAGTAGTATTACTATAATAAATAATAGCTTAATAATAAAATATAGTTAATTAGCAGCTTAAAGCGCTTTTACTTAACCTATTTTATAACCTGCTTATACTTTATATAAATAATATATAAAAATTAATTTAATACAAGCTGCTTTTAATTAAAGACCTTTATAATAATAACCTAGCTATATTCTTTATTTAAAAATATACTATAGTATATAAGCTAATTATTAATAAAGAGTTTATTAATATTAATAAAGATTTATTTATCTTTTTATAATAAAACCTTACTAAAGGTATATACTTTTTAATTATAGTATATTATAAATCTACCTTAAAGTTTAAATACTATATTTTAAAAGAATTTTTAAAATACTTTATATTTATATTTACTAACCTTTATTATTAAAAAATTACTTAAATAAAACTTAAATATATTATATAATATAATAATAAATCCTTTATTATATTCTTTATTTATTTTAAATAAAAATTAACCTTAATTAATAAGTTATTATAAAATAATATTATTAAGCTAGCCTGCCTTTATTAAGCACTTTTTTTAAAAATATAAAACTATAGCCTAAGATATAATATTTTATAAAATAATTATTATATAGTAATTAATATTTATTAAGCTATTATTATAAAGCTTAAAACTTATTACTTTAAAGAATAGTTTTATTTTTATAATAAAGGCTATTATCTTTAGGCTAAGAGAGCTATAAATATAAAAAAGGATTTATTTATAATTAGTATAAACTTTATTAAATTATACCTTATATTTAAGAAATACTTAAAATAAAAACTATAAAGCTATAAAGGGTAGTGGTTTAACCCTTTAGATAATTACCTATAGGCTTAATAAATATTACTTAATATCCTTGCTAAATATTATTAAAAAGGTAAATATATTTACTATAAGGCTAAGATATACTTTATTATAGCCTGCCTTATATAGCTAGCAACCAGGCTAATAGCTATCTATACCTTAAGTAATAATAAATAAAAAGAATAAAAAAAAAAAGAGGGTAAGAAAGGAAATGCCTTGCTTTTAAATTAAGTCCTCCTTAAGGGCTTATTAACTTTACTATAGCTATAATATAAACTACTTTTTTAATTATAATAAAAAAGATATAAAAAATATTATAATATATAGATAAGCCTCTTTTTTTTATATTAATACTTTTTAATAATTAAAAATTCTTAAATATATAAATTAATAATAAGTATAATTATTATAAAGCTATTAATAAAAAGGCTATTTAAAAATTAAGTATAAAAGTAATATAAATACTTATTATATAAACCTTAATTATTATTATTAATAAGTATATAGGTTTTAAGATTTTATAAATTATTAAAGGTATAATAAATATAAATAAATAGTAATATTTAATATTGCTTTATATTATCTTAAGCTTTTTTAAAAATACTATCTTAAGCTTATTATAAATAAAATACTATAGTATTTAAATAAACCTTAATTAATATATAATTATTATTAAATTAATAACTAGCTTTATAATATTAAAAACTACTTAATAATAAAATAATCTTTTAATTATATATATCTTAAGATTTATATATATAGTATTAATTTATTATAAAATATATTACTATAATATAAAGGTTACTTTATTAATTACTAGCTTATAGAAAATTATATAAATCTTTAATATTACTTTTAAGTCTTTTTTATTATAAGT
Organism: Trichoderma cornu-damae; assembly: GCA_020631695.1. Classification (NCBI taxonomy): domain Eukaryota; kingdom Fungi; phylum Ascomycota; class Sordariomycetes; order Hypocreales; family Hypocreaceae; genus Trichoderma; species Trichoderma cornu-damae. The sequence goes on from CM036088.1 coordinate 2,003,818, forward strand.
CTTAATTAACCTTTAGTAAGAGCTTTATTAATATTTCTTAATTAAGCTATATAAATTTATTAACCTTTTTAATAAAGAGAAAGCCTTTAAGCTACCTTTTTATTAAGGCTGGCTTAATTACTATATTTAGCTAGTTAAGGATATAAATAAGTATAACCTAAACCTACCTTAAGGCTTATTATATAATATACTATAAAACCACCTCTTTAAGATCTAGTGTTAAATTATTAAGTTAATAAATAAAGATTAAATATATACTAGCTCCTTTTTAATAACTACCTTTATCTTGCTTATTAAGAAGGCTAGGGGTAGTTAAAGGTTTTATATTAATTACTATATCTTAAATAAAGTTATAGTATAAAACTATTATCCCTTGCCTTTAATAAAAAAAAACCCTTTACTTTTTTTTAAAGGCTTACTAGTTTATAAAATTAAATATTAAATTAGCCTTTTACTAGCTATAAATTATAAAAAAAGAGGAATACTTTATTATATTTTAAACTTAATTTAAACTTTTTAAGTAGCTAGTTATTTTTTTTAATCTAGCTAGTATACTTATTACTTTTTAATAATATATTAATAAAATATTAAAGAATACCTTTAATAACTTTACTATAGCTTACTTTAATAATATTTTAATATATTTTAATAAAAGCTATAAAGACTATATATATAAAGTTAAGGCTACTTTATATAAGTTTATAAAAGCTAGCTTAAATATTAATATTAATAAGTATACCTTTATAATAAAAAAAGTTAAGTACTTAAGTTATATTATTTAAGTAAGTAAGTTTATCTACCTTAACCTTAAGAAAATTATTATAATTAAGGATTAAGAACCCTTTATATAGGTTAAAGGTGTTTAAAGCTTTTTAAGCTTTATTAACTTTTACTATAAATTTATCTTTAACTTTATATAAATTATTAAGCTTTTTATATAGCTTACTTAAAAGAATATTTTATTTACCTAAGATAATAAGGTTAATATAGCCTTTAATATACTTAAGACTGCCTTTATTTTATACTTAATCTTAACTTAATAAAATCTTAAGAAAAATATAGTCTTAAAAGTAGATTTATTTAAATAAGCCTTAAGGGGGTGCTTTTTTTAATTTAATAAAAATAGTATTTTATATTTAATTATATATTATTTTACCTTTTTTTCTTTAATAAAATAAAATTATATTATTTATAATAAAAAGCTTTTTATTATTATCTTTTATTTAAATATTTAAAAAGCTAAATTATAAAGTATAGCTTGCCTTTTTTATATATATATTAATTATAAAAACTTAAAATACTTTTTTTACCTTTAATTAATCTTTAAGCAGCAGGCCTGCTAGGCTAAACTCTTTTTTTAGTTTAATTATTACTTTTAATTTTATCTTAAGTTATAAATAAAGTAGCTTAATACTTTTTTATATTAATAACTAGATAAAGCTAAAGAGCCTTAAGTAAGCTAAGTCTTTTTATCTTTAAGTATTTTTATAATTATAATATAAAACTTAATTAAAGATAAATTAACCTTGCCTTTACTTATTTTTATTAAAGATAATACCCTCCCTTTAATTAGTATTACCTTATTTTAAAATATTTATTTTTAAAAGCTTTAAGATTAAAGTATAGTTAAAGATATATCTTATAGTAAGTAACTAGTAGCTATATATAGTAGTTTATAGAAATTCTTTAAAAAAGTAATAATTAAAAAGTAAATAAAGGATTATAATATTAATACTTAAGGTATATTTATATATTAAGGCTGTTTTTAACTCTTAAATTAAAAACTCTTTATTATTATTATTATTTAATATATATATAACTCCTTTATAGTAAGATACTTAAAAAAGAATATTACTTTTTACCTACTTTAATACTTTTATTATTAAGATAGTATATTATAGTCTATAATATAATTTATTTATAATTATTATTACTATAGTAGCTATATATTATATAAATAATATTAAAGCCTTTTATAATTACTTTTTATTATAAATAAATTCTAAAAGTAGATCTTTATAGACTTTATAATAAATCTCTTAGTATAGATTAATAATAACTTAAAATTTTTTATAATTATTATAAATAAGTTATTAAAATATATCTAGCTAAAGGTAATATACTTAATATTAATAAAGGCCTATATATAGTATTTTAAAGATTATTAATAATATTTTTATAAATTCTTTTTTTAAATTATTAATAATAAAGGATTAGATTAAGTAAGATATTTTTAAATAATACTTTATAAACTAGTTAAAGTTAAATAACTCCTTTTTATAGCTTACTACTTTTAAATTAATAATAATATAAAGTAAGTTAATTAAAAAGTTTAAGCTATTTTATATACTATAATCTTTTTTATATAATATAACTAGCTTAAGTATTTATTAACTTATTAACTTACCTTTAATAAATAAAACTTATTAATATTAAGTATAAGTTTAAATAACCTTTTTAATAAATTTAATATTAACTTTATTTAATAAATAAATATACTTATAGTAAGTATTACCTTTTTAAAAAATAAAGTAATAATATTCTTTTACTACCTTAAAAAAAATATAAAGCTTGCTTAAGCTATAATAACCTTTACTTAATAATATTAATAAAAAATATTAATTATAGTTAATATTTAATAAAATATTATTAAGTTAGTAATAAGGTATAATTATTATTATAATATATAAAAATAAACTACCTTAATAAAAAACTTAATTAGCTATATATAAAATATATTATTATAGTAGTCTTTTCTCTCTTTATTATAAAGCTAGATATTTTTAATAATATCTACCTTACCTTTTATATAAACTTTATAAAAAGAGCTGCCTACAACCTACTACTATTTTAAGTTTTATTAAACTTTAGGCTAGGCTTAGTTTAAGTATATTTAAAAGGTTAAGTAAAGCTAGTAAAAGAATATATAATAAAATATATACTAGTTATTAAGAATTACTATAGTTATAATTAAAAGCATTAAGTACTAGTTAAATAAGTAAGCTATAATACACTTATATAAAAGCTATTAAAATAATTTTAAAATACTATAGTATTAAATTAATTTAAGGTAGTTTAAAGCAATATAATATAAATTAATAGATTTATTTCTTTTAAGCACTATATTTTTAACTTAAATTAACTATAATAAAACTATACTATAAATAGTATTATATATATTAATACTGCTTTTTTAATAATATATTAATAAAGGTAGTAATAGCTAGTTAGTGCTAGGAGTATTTTTATTATTAAATAAAAGGTAAACTAAAGGCAGGTAGGTTATTATTATTATCCTTAATAAGCAGGGGCAGTATTAATATAATAAGTGCTAGTGCTTGTTTAATTATATAAAGAAATAGCTATAATATATTAAGTATTAATAAAGACTTATACTATCTTTATATAAATATAATTAGTAATACTAGTGCTAGTAGGTATTAATTACTATAGAGCTATATTACTTTAGCTTATTAATATTAAGCCTTTTTTTTTAATATATAAAACTTATTTTTTTTTATCTTTATTATTTAATAATAATAAAGGGGGAAGTTATTATTAAGGGGGGGCTAGAGCAGGCTTATTATACTTTTACCTTAATTACTATTTATAATTACTATAATGCCTGCTTAAGCTTAATAAGGTATAAAATATCTTTTAAGTATTAATATAAAACTTTATAGTATTTTCTTAAAGGGTTTTATTAAGCTTTTTAAAATAATATTATAAAAGGTTAATAATGCTTATTATAAGGTTAATAAGTTATAAATATATATTAAGTATAGTATTAAAGATATTAATAATTTATACTACTTACTGCCTTTATTTAAATATCTTAATATTACCCTTAGCTAAGATTATTATATTACTTTTTTTAATAATAAGTAAAATATTACTAGCTAGAATAATAAAAGTATTAAAGGTATAAATAAATTAAGGCTAGATAAGGCTTAATTAAGTAATAGTAAGTATTTTTATTTATATTTAATTAAGTGCTATAAACTTAATAAATAGTTTTACCTTAATACTTTTTATATCCTTAATCTTTATTATAGTAAGTATTAAAATATACCTGCCTTAATTAATAATATACTATAGGTTATATAATGCTTATTATAATATTAAATTTATTATTAATTAACTTTTAACTTAAAAATAAGATTAATATTTATTAAGATATATCTTATAGTTATAACTATAATTAAGGATATACTTATTTATTTTATTATTATTTATTAATTACTTAATATATAAATAATAAGGATAGTTAGTTTATATTAAGGGCTATATATCTTTATTATTAAAATTCCTTTTTATTAAGTAAAGGTTAATAGCCCTTTAGTATTTTTACTATATATTAATATTAAATTAATACTTAAGGATATTATATTTATAATAAGTTTATTATTAATTATTATATTAATTAATACTAATTATTATATAAAGGATAGGGAATATATTATTATATTAAGAATAAGGATTATAATTATTAATTAATTACTTTTATAAAGGTAAAAAGATAAGATAATAAGCCTTTTTAAAGAATTTAAACTTTAAGATAGTAAGGTTATAAAAAAGTAAATAAAGCTACTTTATATAATAAAGAGGTAAGGCAGACCTTACTTAAACTAACTAAGGTATATACCTATACCTTTATATATATTATAATATTATAAAGAATACAGGTTATAAGGCTTGCTAGACCTTAAGAACCTATTTATTAATAAAGATATTATTTACTAGCTATATAATCCCTTTTTATACTATATATAAATAATAGATTTACTTAAAGGCCTTTTAAAAATAATATAAAGAGAAGGAGGGTATATTATAAGCTTGGGCTTTACTTAAGTCTTATATAACCTAAGCTTTATAAAGGCTTAGCCCTTACTTAAGGTATTACTAGCCTAGGCCTTATAAAGGCCTAGCCCTTACTTAAAGTATTACTAGCTTAAGCTTTATAAAGCCCTAGCCCTTTTTTAAGGTATACTTATTCTATAGGTATATAACTAGCTATAAAGGAATATAAAGATATATAGACTCTTTTTCTCTTTAAGTATATAAATTTATATTAAAATGCTTATTTATAGTTACTATAAGGCTAGTTCTTTATAGTTATTATAAAATAATATTAAAATCTTTTTTTTATATTAAAATAAATAAATATTTACTTTTTATAATAAAGTAATTAATTATTACTAACTATCTAGTTATATATATAATTTTTATTAATAATATTATACTTAATTATTTTTATTAACTTTAACTTTTTAATTAAAGTATTTTTTTTATATTAAAAAAAAGCCTTTATAAATATTTTATAATCTTTTTATAATATTATAATAATATTTTTATAAATTATTTACTTATTTATAATTAAAATCTTTAAAAATATATATTAAAGATAAACTACTTACTTAATTATAATTAAAACCTTTTTAACTTAAAGAATTAATATTAATAATAACTTAATATTTAAGTTATATTTAAGTCTTAAGGGTATATAATTATTTATAATCTTTTTTAATATAGCTATACTAGCTTTATAAATATTTTTAAAATTATAATTATTATAATTAATTATTAAAAATTATTTTATAAATATAATTAAATAATTATTATTTAACTATTTTTTTTTATTATAATAATTTAATTTTTTAAAAAGTATATTTATAAAATTCTTTTTTTTAAATAATACTTAATTATAAAATTATATAATAATAATATCTTTAATTAAGTAATTTATTTAATTATTAACTTTTTTTTATTTATAAAGTAATTATAATTTAAATAATTTATAATAATTTATATTAAGTATTTTAAATAAGCTATATAATATCTTTATATTATAAAAGCTTTTATAATAATAAGTATTTTAATATTTAATATTATATAATAATACTTTATATTTAATAACTTTTATAAAAGGTATATAATAAAGTATTAATTATCTTTTTATTATTATATTAATATTATATTAATTATAATATTTAATATATTAATCTTAATATATAGCCTTACTATAAAGTTAAAATATATTAATATAAGTTTTTTTAAAAACTTACTTTATGGTAGGTCTTAAGATAATAATTAGGATAAGCTTGTCTTATTATTATTATACTAGCTAGTGCTATTTACTAAGATATAGTATATATATAGTATTAGCACTATATACCTATACTATATAGAGACTATAAAAGTAAGGATATTATTATATCTTTAACAGGTGCCCCCTTTTAAAAGAATTAATTAACCTAATTATAAAGCACTATAGTTTAATATTATTATTAATTCTTTATATAAAGTAATAACTAAGATAATTATTATTATTATTAAGTAAAATAGTATCTTTATTATTAAATTAATTATTATTATTATTAAAAGTAGTTTTATATAACCTCTTTAAACTACTTACTATAGCTTTTATATTATCTAGGCATAAGATAATTAATAATATATTATTATTTATTAATAAGGTTATATAGTTTATTCTTTTTAAAATATAGTAATTAAGTTTAGTATATTATACTTTTATATATTTAATGCAGCTTTATAGCTAGTTAGTAATAATATAAATGCATTATCTTAAAGCCTATATAAATAACTTGTTAATTATAATTATTTTCTCTAAATCTTAGATAATATTGTTTAATAGCCTTATCTTTAACTATAATGCTAGTTTAAGAGTCTTTTTTATATAGGTCTATTTATAGACTATTAAATTAGTAATTGCTTTTATTAACTATATATTAATATATAGCTTATTTACTTATATAGCCTATCCTTTTATTTAAGCTTTACATTCTTAAGGAAGGACTTTAATAATTTATTTTATTAAAATAGTATTTAATGCTTTATTAAGTTTATTATTTTACTTTTATATATAGATACTCTTAATAATATTACCTATATATTGCAGTGCTTTATTATAAATAATTATTATTTTTATTATTATTATTACTAAAGGAGGGGGTGGTGTAGTTTAGCGCTATATACCTAATGCCTTATATTGCTAGTAGATTAATATTAAACTAGCTATATTTTAATAATTATTATCTATAGTTATTATAATAAGCTTTAAGGTTATAATATTCTTATTTTTATTATTTAGCTTAAGGGTATTTAGTTTATTTATTATTAATATATTTAGTTCTAGTATTATAGTTATATCTATAATTATTATTTCTTTACTATTTATTATTATTAATGGTTCTTTACTAGTTAATATTATTAATAAGGCAGGCTAGACTTGGTTTATTAATATAATTTTATTATCTAGGTATAATTTAAAGTATAGTATTAAAAGGTAGGTAAATTTAAAAACCTTATATCTTAATAATAATATTATAATAAAATCTATACTATTTATCTTTATTTTTTATATTTATTTTATAATAATAATAATAATAATACTTAATATATTTAAGATATAAAAATAGCCTATAGAGTTAGTTTATTATACTAGTTATTTAACTTTTTATATAATATTATAATATTTACCTTAAGATAATTATATTATTGCTTTAAAGACTTTAGTTTAGATATATTTTTTAATATATATAAAATAATATAAGAGATAGTTAGTATAATTAATATTAATTATTTAAAAAATACCTTTAATTAAGACCTTGCAGTAGGCTATTTTATCTTTTTATAATAAAGTTATAATATTTATAATATCTTATTTTTAATAGCCTTTCTTTAGTTTCTTAAATTTATTATTTAACTTAATATTACCTTATAGTATATATAGAGTGCCCTTTATAATTAGGTTTTTAATAGGTTGTTTATATTAAGGTATATTTAAGAGATAAAGTGTAAGTAGTATTAAAAGCTATAAACTTAAGATAGCAAGAGTTAATAATATATAAAAAAGGAAGAAAAGTTTTAGTATTATTTTATCTATAGATTTTATAGTTAGCTAGTAGTACTTAAGGCTGAAATATTATTATAAGCTGGTAGCTATATTACTTAGGTTGGCAGTTAGTTTATTAATAGTAATAGCTAGTGCAGGCAGGGCTTTTCTAGCTAGTAAAACTACCTGTATATTTATCTTTAAGACTGTATTAATTATTATAGTTTTAGCTATATATAGGTAAAGGTATATAGTTAGTTTAGTTAACTTAAATTATTACACTAGGTCTTTTATTATCTAGAGAAGTTCCTTTCTCTTTAATTATTAATTATCTTCTAGACTATAATTTTTTTATTATATTAAATATTTAATCTATAGGTAATAACCTTATTTATTAAGTCTTTATTACACTAGTTTATCTACTTCTTAATATATTTTACTATCTACTATAATAACCTTTAGTAAAGGCTATTATTAATTATAAAGATTAGTATTTATAAGACTAAGGTAAAGGTGTATTATTAATATTATATTATAAATATACTATTTTAATAATAGCTTAAGTTTATATATTAATAAATTAATTTTTTTAAGTATCTTAAATAAGCCTGCCCTTTATTAAGACTATTTTTATAAGGGTTTTTTAAGTAAGTTATATCCTTTATATAAATATAAATAAACCTTATCTCTTAGTTTAAACTTTATTAATCTATAGTATTTATTATAAAAATACTTAGTATTTATAGTAGCTTTTTTTATTAAATACTTTATATCTTTAATATATAATTATTTAAAGGTATTTAATATATCTTAGTCTAGGTAATAATTAGGCTTAATTAAGTTAGTTATGCCTAGTAGCTTAAACCTTAATATTAGTTTATTTAAAGTATGCTTAATAGGTATACTATAGGTATTATTTAATATAAATTATAAGGTAGGGATTATCTTTAGCTAGGGGATATTAAATATTATAATATAGAACTATATAGTAATTTTAACTATTTAGTTCTTTTTCTTTAATATCCTGTCTATTTATAGGTAGTAGTTTATGCTTATTGCTAGCTTAATATTAAAGGCAGTAAATAAGGCTTGCTAAAAGTTAAATATAAATTTTCTATTTTTATTATTAATAATAATATAAAGGATGCCTTAATTATATAATAATAATACCTAGAGGTATATAGCAGCTTATTATTTAGCTATATATTATATAGAGCTAGGAATAAGGATAGACTTTTTTAATTATTTATAAATAGTTATTATTATAGTATTAAAATTATAAAGATAATTAAGTAGTTTTTAAAATAATTATAAGGCTTTTAGTAAAAGATTAATAATAAAATCTATTATAACTATATAGTATGGCTAGGCCTGGCTTTATATTAATTAAAGTTCTTTAATAAGTTTTTATATATTTATATAGTTTATAAAGTATTATAGATAATAAGTAATATATTCTTTAATAATCTTTACTATCTATAAAATACTAAGGTTATTAAGAGCTATAATAGTTTTATATAGGCCTATATAGAATTAATTATTATAGGCTATCTATAAGACATTCTTAATGCAGTTCTATAGTATATATAAGAATTTCTAGTCCTTTATATTATATTAATAAATAAGTCTATCTTAATATATAAATAAGGTGTAAATAGGTCTATCTTAATGCTTAATACTTTTATATATAGGTTTAATAGTATTTTTATTTAATATATTAATAATAATATTAAAATAATAATCCTCTTTATACTTATTTTAGATTTTTTATTAAAGGGAGTTATTAATTAATAAAACTATAATAGTAAAATAAATATTATTAATCTAGATATTATTTAACTTGCTTTTATCTAGTAATTAAGCTATAGCTAGTGGTTTAGCAAGCAGTCTTAATAAAGTATCTAATATTAAGTTTATTTTATTAAAAATATAATATATATCTAGCTAGTACTAGCTAAAATAAATAAATATTATTATTAAGTATTAATTAGCTTTTACTAGATTTAAGGTTAATATAGTAGTATAAGCTATTATACCTTTAGTAGCTTAATAATTTATTAATATTTTAATTAATTATTAATAAAACTATATTAAAGTATATAGTTTATAGTAGGCCTATATTAAATATACTACCTTTAGCTTTATTAATTTATATCTTATCTTTATTAAGGTAAGTAAGTAATTAAAGAAGAAGATAGGTTATATCCTGTTTTATAATACCTTAAGGGGAAGCTATTTATTACTTTTTAAATAAAATATAAACAGGCCTATGCCTCTCTTGCTAGCATCTAGCTTAAAGAATATTAATTAAGCAGGGTTATAATAATAAAGCTAAAGGTCTATGGTTAGTTATTTTTATAGTATTGTAAAGGCCTCTCTCTTTATTACTAAAGGTTTAAATATTATTTTCTATAGTTTAAAATAATAAGCCTTTTTATTAATATTAATTATCTACTATTTATCTTTTTATAGCTATATTAATAGCTTTATTTTATATCTTTTTAATAAAGCTACTTTATATTAAAATTAGAAAATAAATCTTTATAAAAATATAGCTATTTTTAAGTATATCTTTAAGTCTGCTAGGTTAGTTAGTATTTATATTTTAGTAATATTATTAATATATTTTTATATAGTAAATAAACTAAAGGTATTAATTTTAAATCTTAATAACTATATTAATAAATATATATAAAATATCTTAAATAAAGATATAGCTAGATAAAGTTAAGTAAATAAGGTAAATATTTAGTATAGGTATTAATAATGCTTTTTAAAAGTATTACTTAAGATAATTATATTATTAATATAAGCTTGTATAAAGTAGTAGTATAGGTATAGTTTTTAATCTATAAACTATTATATAAATAGTAATAAGTTCTTGTAACCTATAATAATAATATATAATATCTTTAGTCTTTATAGATTAATAAGAACTATTTAGTCCTTATACTTTAAGTATATTAATAATTAATAAAAAAAGGTAGATATATTTAAGATAGTAATATATCTCTTACTATAAAAAAAGGCGATAATATCTTTTTATAATAAAATAAGGTATATATTAAGAATTATTAATTTATTTAGTAATTATAAATTAATTATTATATAACCTTTTTTAATGTTTTTAATTATACACTAGACTATAAATACTAAATAGCTAAATAAGGTTAGCTATTTTATTTAGCTAGTATAGCCTTAAGTATATAAGGTATTTATAATTATATTAAAGAACTTTTTATTATTAATCTTAAGTAGATATAGTTATATAGGGGTTTTTTAGCTTTACTAGTTCTTTACTAGGTTAATCCTTATTTTTTTATTTTTAAAAAGGGGGATAATGCTTTAGTTATACTATATATTATATTTTTTTATAATTTACTAGATTTAATTAGCCTGGTTAGGGTGTTTATTATAGATATGCATGCTATTAATTAATATGCATTCCTTTATATTTATAGGTTTCTTTATAGCTTTTTATTTATTTAGCAAGGTATAATTACTTAATATAGACTTATATTGCATTTAGTAAAGTTAGTTATTTATTATAGCTAGGATAGATTAAAGTACTTTATTATTATTTAGATCTATATTAAATTAGCTATTTATATACTTTTATATTGCTTATACTTAATTATTTATTATTATTAAGTAGTTATTATTATTATAATTTATTAATAAACTAGCCTTTTACTTATAGTAAAATACTATAGGTATATTTAATAAGTTAATAACAAGCACCTAGCTTTATTCTTATATTACTTTTAATATATCTAAGGTATAGATATAATTAATTAAACTTAGTATCTTTAAGGTAAAGTAATATATATATAATGTATTATATAGGTTATACTTCTTAAGTCTTTTATAATGCATTACTATTTTAATTAAGCTTTATAAAGGTACTATTATTATCTTGGCTATAATAACCTATTAATAAATAGGATATAGTTTTTATTTAATATATATATATACTCTAGTACTATATATAGACTATATATATAAACTATTCTTTATTAATACTAGATTTAAGCTATATTAATATATAAAATTATTCTTAATAAGTATATTAGGTTTAAGATTCTTCTTAACTTATACCTTTATATAGAAATAAATATATACTAGTATATTATTTTTTTATACTATTATATAAAAGTTAAAGTATGCCTTAATAATTATAATAACTAGGCTATTTACTATATTTATTTAATTTAACTTATTAAGGGTGAAGAATTATATATTAATAAAGTAATAATATAGCTAGTCTTTATTAATTATTATATTAAAATAGCTAGTATTAATAGCTGCTATAGTAATAGGTCTGGTTAGATTGAATTTAATGTTTACCTTAGTATAGGTATATTTAATAAGTTAGTTAATTCTAGCTATAGGCTGTGCTTTAATAACTTAATTATTATAAAAATATAATAATAGTAATACTATTAATGAGTTATTATTAGCTATTAATAAGCTAGCTTTATTTATTAAAGATAGTCTGTTTATTATAGGGCTAAGTAATTATTATTAATAATATATATTAAAGAATATATAAGTTATTAAGGTAGACTTTAATAAAAAGGCTTAACTATATTTATAGTATATATAATATTACTGCTTAAAGGTAGTATCTTATCTATAGTAAGGTTTAAATAATAAGATAAACCTAGCTAGTTTATTTAATTTATATTAAGGCATTATAGTAAGGGAATAAATATAGTATAATTAAGATTAATTTTAAGCTATATATAAGTCTTTATAGTTTAAATCTTTAAATTCTTTAATTATTTAATATCCTTAAGCTTTAAGGTTAATTTTAACCTTTTTAATATTTTTGTTATTTATATTAATATAAATATTATTTATATTTTCTATAGCATTAATATTACCTATAAACTTAAACTATTAATAATAATATTATTAATTATTTAAATAAGGTTGTTTTTGCTAAAACTAACTATTGCATTAGTAAGTCTTATAATGTATATTATAATATCCTTGCCTTTATTATTAATTTAGTTAAGCCTGGTTTCTACCTTAAAAGGCACCTTAAGCCTTATATTTATTAAACTATAGGCAGTATAAATAAAATTAACTAGTGCTGTTTATTATATTATATTTAAAGGACTATTAATTAACTAGGCTACTATTTTAGTGTATATTATTGTAATATTAACTAAAGTAGGTAGTAAAGGGGTTATCTCTTGCAATATATAATATAGCAAGAAGGCCTAGTGATAGTGCTTATTATTAATATAGTATATATATATTAAATAGAATATATTTATTTATAGTGTTGCTAGTTAAGAGTATATATTAAGCTTATTGCTTTTTATATAAGTATTTAATATATTTAATCTTTATTATTAATTAATATAGCTTAAATATTAATTTTTATAAGCTAAGGCTAATATATAGGTATAGCTATATTAATTACTATCCTATAGTAATAAAACCAGCTGCTTATGCTAAATAAAAGAATTTTATAGCCTAAAGATAAATATCCTCTTTATTCTAGTAGTTTTTATTTATATACTATTATTAAAAAAGAGTATAGATAGTATTAACTTAATTTAAATAACATTAGCAGTATAGTGTATTAATTTAGGTATTAATAAAGCCTTTAATAGCCTTTTTTTCTTAAGGTAGTAATAGTGCTATTTATTAATAAAGAGCAGTTTTATAAAGCAGCTGTAATAAATTAATATAAATATACTTTATATATTTATTAATAATTATATTATTATAAATGCTTTTAGTAAATTAATTAATATTATTCTATATAATAGTATTATTATTAACTATTTTATTAACTACTTTTAGATTAAAGAACTTAATATAGGTGATTTTTTAATGGTTATAAAGACCTTTTAATTAGTAAGGGTGGTTATACTAGGCCTGTATTAAATAATTAAATAGATAGTTAAATTAGGTATTTAATAATATTACCTTTAGGTTTGCTTAAGTAGGTAGTATATTATTTTTTTTTTTTATATTAAGTATTCTTAATAATGGGTTGGCTATTAATAAGGTTGCAATAAGTAAAGGTAATAAGGTTATTATTTTATTATATAAAAGATTTAAATAAGATAATATATTAATTACTAAACTATTTATAAAGATAAGATATATTTAAGTATTAATAAAATAAAGGATTATAAAAGGAAGTTTAAATAAATAAAGAGGTTTAAGAAAATAAACTTAAATACTTATAGACTTATATATAGTTATTAATAATAAAAAGTATAGTAAAAAAGGTATTAGTAGTTTAATTTAAGTAAAAGTAGTATAAATATACTTGCTTAGTATTATTAATAAGTAATATATTAAACTTAATATTAATATTAAGAAAGGGTAATCTTATATTTAAACTAGTATTTATAATTAGTCTATAATAACTTATATTTAGTTATTTATATCCTTTTATATTTAATTATTATAGCCTTATATTTACTTATTAATGCTTTATATCTAGTTTTTATTTCTTTATATTTAATTAATAATCTTATATTATATTTAGTTATTATTAATATATAATATTATTATAAGCTTTAATTGCCTAGTTAATAATAAGATTAAGGTGTTATTAATAATTATTAAATTATATATAAGTCTTAACTTATTAATAGTATTAGCTATTTATAAGTAGTTAAGTTTTATAATTAATGCATTAAGCCTGTATTACTGCAGTACTAGCTGTTACTAGTGCTATAGGGCAGCTTGGAATATCCTTTAAGCTAAATGCCTATTTATTTATTTTAATAAGTAAAGCATAAGGTTAGTAATATTATTTATTTAGAATTATTAAATAATAATAAAGTCAGCCTTTATAAGTTTATTAATATAGTAATGGCTTATTTAGGTAAAGAGGGAGATTTATATAGTTAGCTAGTATAGTTAGTCTTAGTATAGTTAATCTATTATTATAAACTAATAAAAGAAAATTATAAATAAAAAAAAGAAAAAACTAAATAAGTATATTATAAATATAAAAAAAAAAGGAGTAAGCAGACAGTTATAAAATAACTAGAATAAGAAAATAAAATAAAAGAAAAAGGTAAAGAGTAGATAGTTTATAAGACTTAACTAGTAAAGCTAGGCAGACTAGTAGAACCTAAGGGTATATATATATAGTTATTATAAATAATATATAATTACTATTAAATAGTAGGTCTTAAGATAATAATTAAGATAAGCTTGTCTTATTATTATTATACTAGCTAGTGTTATTTACTAAGATATAGTATATATATAGTGTTAGCACTATATACCTATACTATATAGAGACTATAGAAGTGGGGATATTATTACATCCCTAACACTTTATAGCTTTTTAAATATAATTAATTTATTAATATTAAGCTTAAAGGTTTTTTTATATTATCTTTTTATTTTATTTATAAAAAGTATTATAATTTTATTATAGTTTTTAATAAAATATTTATAAAATTTAATAAAGCTTAAAAATAAAAAAATCTTTTTTATATTATTAAGTATTTATTATTATATTATTACTTTAATATATTTATATTTTATATATACTTTATTTAATTTAATTATAAACTTAAGGTATAATATAAATATTATATTAAATTTATACTTTTATAAATTTATATATAACCTATATATTTTTAATCTTTTTAATATATTATTTATATATTATTTATATTTTTTTAAATTATTATTATATATTAAAATATTATTTAAATATATAATATAAAAATAGTTTATATAGCTTATTAATATATTATTAATATAGCTTTAAAATATAGCTAGGGTATTTATTAATTTAAAAAGTAGTACTTAATATTTAAAATAGCTATAGTAATAATAAAATATTATTTTTTATTTATTTTTTTTATAAATATATAGTTAATAATATATATTTTTTAAATTAAGCTTTATATATATTTTAATACTTTAAAGTTAATTTATAATTTTATATATTAATAAAATAAATATATAATTTTTTTAAATTATTTAATTAATTTTATAATAATTAATATATAATCTTAACTTATCTTTTTTTTAAGTATAAATAATATTAAAGTATTTATTAAGCTATTTAATTTTTTAATTTAACCTTTTATTAAAATTATTTAAATATAATTATAAAAGACTTTTAGCTTAATCTTTATTAAAGAGTAAATAAATCTTTATAATAACTTTATATTTAGCTTTAAGTTTATTAAGTATATTAATCTTTTTAAAAGTATTAACTTTATAACTTTTTTTTAAAAAATACCTTTATATATTTTTAATACTTAAGTAATAGTTTTTTTATTAATTAATTATTCTAAATCTTTAGCTTATTTTAATTTAAGCTTAAGTTAAAGTACTTTTTTATTATATTAATAATAATTATCTTAATCTTTACTTTTTTATATTATTTTTTAGCTTGTTTTTATAATATTATTAACTTAAAGGTTTTTTTTATTAACTTAAAGTATTTTTTTTTTAAAAACTATAATTAAGTTTATTATTTTAAATTATAAAATATATAAAATAATATTATTTATTATTTTTATAATTATAAAGAAAATTAAAAACCTTTTAATTATTTTTTAATTATTAATTAGCTTTATAATAATTAATACCTTTTTTAAGATCTTTATATTTAAGCTTAAAAACTCTTTAATTACTTTATTATTATAAAGTAAGATTTTTATTTTTTTTAATAATAGCTTTTTATTTAATATATTTAAATTACTCTTAAAGTTTAATATAGTCTTTACTCCTCTTTAACTATAACCTAACTATAACTTTATAAATCTTATTATTAATATTCTTTTTTTTATAATTTTTATTATTAATTTAATATCTTTATTTTTAATAATATTAAAGTCTTTATTTTAAGCTTTTTTAATTATTAATACTATATTAACTTTTATAAATATATAGATTAAGTTGCTATATTTTTTTATAATATATAAATTACTTTTATACCTTATATAATCTTTTACTTTATAATAATATTATAAATAAACTCTTTTATATTTTTAATACTTTAATAATATAAATTATACTTTTTTCTTTATTTTTAAAAATATTAAAAAGTTATTATTAACTTATTATTAATTTTTTTATTATATTTTTAATTTATAATAATTAATAATTTAAGGTAATTATTTATATTTTATTATTACTTTTTTTATTATAGGCTAGCTTTAAGCTAGTATTATTACTTATTATTACTTTAGCTTTTATACTTATATTATAAAGCTTTTATTATATAATAAGTAGTTTAATATTAATTAAGTTTTTTTTAATTTAAAAATTATATTTTTTAATTACTTAAGGGATTTTAAATATATTTAATATTTTTTTAAAAATCTTATTAATAAAGGTTTTAAAATATAAAAAAAATCTTAAAAAGATTTTATAATTTTATTAATAAAAAGTATTTAGCTTTATTATTACTTTTATAATATAAATACTTTATTTTATAATATTATCTTTATATTATATAAAGTATTAATTATATATAATTTAATTAAATACTTCTTTATATTTTTAATTAAAATAAAGGGTTTATTATAGCTTTATATTATTTTTTAAGTAATTATTTATATATTATACTTTATAAGCTTTATTATTAAATTTATTTTTATTAAGTTAAAAATACTTATTAAAGTTTATAATATATATTTAAAGTTTTATTTATAATTTTTTTTAAACTTTAGATTAAGTAGTTAAAGCTTAATTTATATTAAGCTATAAGTTTACTTTTTTTTAAGTTTTTTTTAAATTAAAAAAATAAATTTAAAGTTTAAAGCTTTTTTACTTTAATTAAATATAAAATATTTAATTATTTTATATTTTTTTTATTAATTTATTATTTTTAAAGTAAAAGCTTATAGCTTTAAAAAAGATAAATTATTATATTTTTTTATTTTTATAAATTAAGGTTTTTTAATTAAAATATTTTTATCTTAAAGAATAATATTTTTAAAGTCTAGCTATATATTTATTAACTCTTTATTAATAATTTATATAAATAGTATATTTAAGTTTTTTATTATTTTACTTTTAATAATCCTTTTACTTTTATAAAGATAAAAAGATTAACTTAAAGATAAAGATTATAAAAAAAGTAAAAAAGTATAAGATATAATAAATAATATATAATTATTAACCTTTTATAAAATAATTATAAAGCTATTATTAAATATAAAGATAATATAATAATTATATTAATCTTTAATCTTTTTTTAGCTTTTTATTTAATTAATTAGCTTTTTATAAATATATTTCTTTTTTTAGCTTAAGACTAAGGGCTTAAGGCTAGGGTTTCTCTTTACTAAGGCATAAAGCCTGCGCTACTATCTTACTGCATCCTTGATTGTCCCTTAATAAATAGCATTATAGTTATTTTATAAAAGGTTAATAACTATATACTACTTATTATATCTTATACCTTTTTACTCTCCTCTACAACCCCTATCTTTAATATTAAATCTATATTAACTTAATAAAAAG
The DNA here is from genome assembly GCA_020631695.1 of Trichoderma cornu-damae. NCBI lineage: Eukaryota > Fungi > Ascomycota > Sordariomycetes > Hypocreales > Hypocreaceae > Trichoderma > Trichoderma cornu-damae. Next base: position 2,022,149 of record CM036088.1, read on the forward strand.
TTAATAAAAAATATATAAAACCTTATTAAATTAAAGGAATTATTAAGATAAGCAGCCTTATTTATAAACTATAATTATTATTATTAATATAAATATATAATATCTTTAATATTATAAATCTTAAAGAGTTTTATAATAAAGATAATATATTAATTAAATTAATAAATTACCTTTTCTTTATTAAAAAGATATTTAAAATTAAAGATATTATTAATTATAAATACTATAGCTATAAATAACTATATTATATTAAGTAAAAGGATTATTTAAATAAAAAAAATATATAAATATATTATTTTAACTTTATAAATAACTTATTATAAAAAGAGTATAATATAAAAATTAAAGCTAGAAAGTAATAAAACTATAATAAGTTAATAATATTAAAATAATATTTTTTAAAAAAGGGTATACCTATAGGCTATAGTTAAAATAAAAATATTATTTAAAAAAAAGTAATAAAAAGTTTAAAGTTAAAAAATAATAAACTTAAGGTAAGGTAATATTAAGTTAATACTTTAAAAAAAAAGGTATACTTAAAGGCTATAGTTAAGAAAAAAAGGTTATTACTTAATAAAAATAAAGTTAAAAAAAGATAAGTTAATATTATAAAATATTAAAAAAGTAAAGAAATAATAATTATATAATAATATTATTAATAATTAATAAAAAAAAGAGTTATTTTATAAAATAATAATAAAGGCATTATTATAAAAAAGGGGGTAATTTATTAAAAAATAATTAAGACTATAGTAAGATAGTAATATAAGCCTTATGCCTTAATAAAGAGAAACCTTAGCCTTAAGCCTTTAGTCTTAAGCTAAAAGAGGAAATATATTTATAAAAGGCTAATTAATTAAATAAAAAATTAAAAAAAGTTAAAGATTAATATAGTTATTATATTACTTTTATATTTAGTAATAACTTTATAGCTATCTTGCAAGAGGCTAATAGCTATATACTACTTATTATATCTTATGCCTTTTCACTCTCCTTTACAACCCCTATCTCTAATATTAAATTCCTTAAGATTAATAAATCTTTATAATTAAGATAATAATTAATAATTTTATAAAGCCTTTATTAAAGACTATATATATAAGACTTATAAAATTATTAAAAATCAGACTAATAAAATAAAAAGGCTTAAAAAAACTATAGAAATATCTTTTTAATTAAAATTCAATAATAATAATATTTTTTATTTAATAAGGTAGTTAAGCTTAAGGGGAGGTGTTAAGAATTACATATTATCAAGAGTTATGTATAATTATATATAATCCCCTATAATAAACTATAGTCTGCCTTAATCGCTATTTATATAGGAAGATTTAGCTATCTTACTTATTTATAGTTTTTAATAATTTTTTCTTTTTTAATAGCTTTATTTTTAGTAACGAAAATAGAGTCTATTTTTATATAAAATAAGCTAGATAAACTAGCCAGTTTACAATAATAATAAATTAAATAAACAGCAATAGATTAACTAAATAGCTATAGATTAATTTAATCAGCTACATTGTCTATATTAGTTCAACATCAAGTAATAATGACAAAACATTAATTAACTAATATTGACCAAAATTACATAAGATAGGTACATTCCAACCTGCATAATTCCCATTTACACTCATTATATAACGTTTGTCTAAATCGATATGTCCATGGTGGGCACGCCAGAGATCCAATATATACAACGAACCGAGGCCGTTAATCGGTCAAGCAATAATGATTCTACAACTTGCACCTCTACGAAACCAATCAAACTTGGAGATTTCAGCAGGCTATTCGCCGAGTTCCTGAATTCTACCCATCACTGGACAGACCCTGCCCCCGTCTCGTTGGAAAGATGCAGCTATAACGAGGGCTATTCACCAAGCCTGGCTGTCACCAAGACTGATAGTCTATCGTCAACAGCCTTGAAACATGTCGCGGAACGATCGCTTTACGACACCAGCCAGGCAATCCGCATCAAAGATCTCTCTGGCAAACGACCAGACACAAGCATCACCGACTATAGTCCTCCGTGTGACAGGAAGCCCATTTTGCCGAATGAAAATGGCACCAAGGTCTCCCATGGAATAGCATCACTTCCATCAGCGCTCCCGACCACCGCATTCCAATACGTATCCAGTCGGAGTTCTGTTTGCGGCAAGGGGCGTCGGTTGGTCCTGACAGCGTCTTATCCCGGATGCCCTGAATGCTCGTCACAGGACAGCGCCGCGCACCTCCGCTCTCGACCCAGGGCAAATAATCTCCCAAGTAGTGTGCGTGAAAAGCCATGTTTGAATGAAGACAAACACAGAGTGCTCATGATGGATCTCATTCCTTATCGGATTCGAGACGCCGTCATGGCAGAAAAGCACCCCAGCATCACATCCCAAGGCATCCACGTTTTCGTCGATATGTCCAATATTGATATTGGGTATCAGAACACCTTGAAGGGGGGCCGATCCGTCGGCGAAAACACTCGTTTCTCGCCCCTTCCCCATCTGAACCTGCAGTTTCTAACCAAAATACTTGTTCGGGATCGGCCTGTCGTCGCCCTTAACGTGTGCTGTTCTACTATCCCGGGTCGTTCGGAACCTCGCTATGTGCAGCAGCTGCGAGAAATGGGGTACCATGTTGATCTGAGAGAGCGTAAAAAGGTTGAAGGCGGACTTCCCTCTGCTAAGGCGTCCGACAATCTTCGCTATGTCGAAGACCTCGTGGACGAGACTCTACAAGTTCGTATTGCCGAGTCCGTGATGGAATATTTTCATAAGCCTGGTACGATAATACTAGCGACTGGAGATGCCAAGCCGTCTGCGCATTCTGATGGATTTTTCTCATATATGCAACGAGCACTCAAGATGGGTTGGAACGTGGAAGTTGTCTCCTGGCGGGGCAGCCTCTCCCTCAGGTGGACTGACAGACAATGGACATCTCAGTGGCGTGACAAATTTCGCGTTATTGAGCTAGATGAATTTTTAGAGATATTAAAGTAGTAAACACAACATTAGTGAGACACTCGGGGGGGTTTTTTTTTCTCTAAAAAAAATTATTATTTATAGCTCGATGAATTGAATTGATCTACATCAAAGAAGGTGTGTTATTCATATTGGTAAAGACAGCTACAAGGGCAACTTGATGCTCGATTCGTAGATCCAAAGCAAAAGTAAATTCACAGTTTAAAACATATAGTGCGTATACAAGCGCCTTACGTGAACAGCCGGTACAGTTCATATGTCCGTGTGTCTCCCCCCCCCCCCCCCCCCCCCCCTTTTTTTTTTTTTTTAGGGGGGGGGGGGGGAAGAAAGAGAGAAAGAAAGAAAGAAAGAATGATAGAATAACCTAGCCCTAACATTTGGAAAAAAAAATAAAGAGAGCAGGCGGTTACTTAAATAACCGTAAAGCAGCATCGCGGTTACAATAGCTAGCCCTCATTTCATAGAGCTCCAGTATAGATGATCAGTTGTGATAGGAGTTAGTAAGCAATAATTTTAAATGACCGTAAGATCGTAGGAGCCAGGACTTGCCAATCCTCATCTATGAGCAGAGAGGTCGCTTATAAAATGACAAGCTACCCCTTGCATCCGATAAGCGGGTTAATAGGTTACACTCAGCTGGTTAATCATGTTTGGCCATTTTCGCGTTCTTCATGTATCGAGGCCATTCCTGAGCTAATAGTACCAGTACCGAGAGATGATTGACTTGGAGGTGGCAGTGTTGAGGAGGGGTGTTGTGCGGCAATTGCACCTGTGCCACTAGGGGCTGAAACTGTCGTATTCGCAGGCTGCACTGGATCGAAAATGCTTTCGGTGCTGCCGTTTGTCGGATTCGGTGTTTCGCTCCTGTGCAGTGGCGAGGAATGAACTGGAGATGTCGACTTTTTGCTTTGAGAGTCGGTGTTCCCGCTCTGCCCCCCTCGCGTAGAGTTGCGCGGAGAGACTCGTCCGGTCTACTTGACATATTAATCAAATCGATCCAGGTTTTGAGGGCGGCCGTTTCTCACCTGTTTAGCCCAGCGCAAACCACAGCTGTTACACAGATCCCGCTGTCCACTTGGTCCCCTTCGCCATTCTGGAGAATTTCGAGTATGGCAATTGGCGCAATCGCGAACATTTCCAACTCCTTTCCTTCTTTTCCGCTTCTTCTTGTTTGAGAGCAAACCTCCAAGTTCCTCTGCTAAAATACGGTTGACCTTTTCCATCTGCCGGAGCTCAAATTGCCAGCTTGAGCACTTGGTTGTCCTTAGTTCATCGAAGATGTTGTCGTCAGACGCCAGTGCGGCATCTTGGGATCCTGGGGCAAGCGCTCCACCTGCTGGTTGCGAAAATTGGCCACCCTGGATTGCTCCCTGGTCATGTACCTCGGCCCTTAGAGAGTTTGCGGCATACAAAGAATTGCCTGTAGTTATGGTCGATGAGACTTGGCGGGATGATGCTTTCAGGAGTTTCGTTTGAGCTAGGACAAAAGACGGCTTTTGGCCCTGTGAGGCATCTCCGGGATATAGAGTGGTTTGGGCTTGGAGTACCTGCCCCCGCCGATTGAGCATTTCATGCTTGCACGTGGAGATTTTCCCCCTCCTGGCTTTTTCAATGGTACGTCCAAACTCGGCTCGTGATTCCTTCCGCATCAGCTCCTGGATACTCGTGCCAACCAACGACTCAGGCTGTAGGTCTAAAAGTGATATAACATTCGCCGGGACCGAGAGAAACATGCCAGATGTGGACAATTTGCTCCAGAGCTCGCTATCACCGATACCACCGTTGGCCTCCAGTGTGCGCCTACCAAGAGCAAAAACGGGCCGCTTTCTACCGACCAGAATGATGCACTTGCGTCCTCTGCCCTGGTCGACGAATAGCGATCCGTGACTTTCAAACCAGGTATAACCACTCTGCTTCCGCCGTATCCTGAAAACGAAGTTGACGTGACTGCCAGTCGTTGCGTCCTTCAGCTCCCGCGTTACTGGAACAATATCTGATGGGTGGCAAACCGAGGACAAAGAGTTTCCAACCAGGTCAACAGCATCATATTCGAGAACACGTTTGCAGGAAGGTGACAAATAGAGGAAGAGGCCCTTGAGTGATATGACATGGACCACATCGTCAGTGTTCTCGAGAAGCATCTTATCCCAAGACTGCTTATGCCAATCTGAAACAAGCCCATTCGGATTGAATTGCTGGAGGAGGGTGGAAACGTCATCCACTCCAAGCGTCTGCCCATTGTCGGGCTCCCACTGCTTAGACGCCGGTGGGGTCCATATATATTGGCCAATATCGCTGTGTTTATAGTTGACTTTGACACCCCCCATTTCAAGGCCGGAGATGGCGTCTGGGCATTCAACGAGGTCTATTTGGAAGCCGATGAAGTACCTTATTTCATCAGTATCCCATGGAATAGGGATCATCGTCAGGAGATTGAGGAACGGCTTCCCGCCTTTGCGGTAGTTGATGAGGCTTTGTTGCACCTCACGACCCTCTTGTATCATTCTCTTCAGATTAAACACTGCCCCATCATCGACGAATTCTCGTTTTGATCCCGCCTCAACCTTTCCATCGGGTGCCTGAAGGAAGCGACAGTTTTGTCCAATGATCTCGTGGCGGCTGTACCCAGTGAGGTTCTGGAAGTTATCGGATACGTATATTATAGGGCAATCGTTCATCGTGACATCACAAACGACAAAGGCACATGACATGTCGACAGCGCCAAGATGGATCTTAGGATTCTTCCGAGTCGCAACTAGCCACAGAGCTTTTAACATGTCGAAGCCGCTTTTGGAGTAGATGGCCTTTTCTTTTGGCTGATCCCTGGAGGTCTGGGGGGTTGGAGATGCAGGGCCAGCGGAACTTGGCTGAACCACATCCATCGACGAAGCGCTTTGCTGGGTCGGAATGGCTGGTCTCGGCCCAGACAGAGAAGAGGACATGCCTGCCCCAAGCGCCCTCATACCGGTTTCGATATTTAGATGAGAGGGACCTGCATTCATCGACGTGAATTGCGAGAGTGGGGCAGTCATCATATCTCCGTCATGCACAACGTCCATGCCTTCGGCCCCGTCGCTTGAGCGAGCTCCTAATGGTCCGCTATTAGGGTCCCCGGCCAAGGCAAAGCCATCGTCGCTGGGCGCGAGTTGGCCTGCACCAAGCTGGCCGGCGATAGATGAAGCGGCTAGATGTGTTGCCTGGCCACTTGCACTGTGAAAGAGGTCCATGGCCGGAGGAGGGTCGGCTGCTATGCCGCCCATGTCCATATTGGCAAATTGGGATGGCATCATCGTGCCCATAATATCCTGAGAAACAGCTGGAAAACTACCGGCATCTGTCACGTAGCTACCCATCTGATCTTGCATGCCAATACTGGCGTTGACGGCGGGAAAGGGCATTTCCGGGTCAAACTGATAGCCGCAAAAATCGGTTGTCCCGGTGTCGAATGCCATCATGTCTCTAGGGCCGATGTTTGACATGCGTCGAGGTGGATGAACCTGTGGAGTGGATGCCAGGGCGTCCCCGTAGGCCTGAGGCATGCTCCTTCGTCTCTGGGCGTCATTGTGGCCTCCGTTCATCACATCATCCATGCGGCTGCCAGGCACTACAGTCTGGTTAGGAACGATGTGGTTGGAGAGCGTTGGGAGCGGCTGCTGAAGCTGTTGCTGAAGCGCGGATGGGAGCGAAACCGACATGGCTAAGACATCAGGCTGGGGATGTGCCTGTTGCTGTTTTTCCTCCGGCTGATGGGGAAGCTCATTCTCCGGCTCCTGGAGAGGCAGCTGGTTTGTCTGGTAGAACCCTTCCATGGTGCAGCATCTGGTCAGATACCTGAAGCTTACCGAGTGTCCGACAATCGAGAGGAGGGCGTCGGAGGGGGGTTTTGGGGGATATGAGTGCTAGCCTCGATCTTCGCTTTACTGTCGCTTCACGCTAATGGCCGTGAGCATTATACGATACTGCGCGGGGTAGGGAGCTTAGACGAAGCTCGGGCCGCTGAGGATGTTCCTTGGACGTGTATTGCTATGCTGCGTGCGAGAGACCTGAGTGTACTTCTGGGAGGGTGGTGGTTTTTTGGAATCGGATTTGGAATCGGAATCGGACTCGGATTTGGACACCTTCAATTGCGCACCTCTGGAAAGATAGATCTATACTGAGTAAACATCAAGAAACTATTTTGTTGGTTATGTCAGGGTTCACAAGACCAACCCACGACGAGCGCGCTGCGACAAGAGCGCTCTACGACAAGAGCGCAGAGGGCATGCCGGCTGCTGGAAAAATGGAGCGTCGGTTTAGCCCAAACACCAATGTTTATGTAACTCGTGATGGGATTCGGGGATGCTTGTTCAGCTTGTTCAGGGCCACTACCCACGGAGTAGATGGAGTGTTAATGTGGCATGCCTCGAGAGGCTGCATATAAGACGTCTGCTTGCTGCTAGGGCCTCCGTAAAGATCCAACATATTATGTAATCGCGCGCCACAGTACGGAGTACCTAACACCACCAATCAATGCCTTGGTATTTTGTATCTTCCCGTGCGTCATTTTCAGTTCGAATCAATAGATACTGCCGTACAGGTTGCTCATAGATGGAGGTTGCTAGGTGGGCAAATTAGCACAGGATGCGACGATTTATGGCAAGGGAATTCAGGCGAAGGAAGCTTTGACCTATCAGCAGCTTGGCCAGCGTTCTTGACTCGGTAAAAACGCAGGTTATAAGTACAATCCCCATGGTGATATGTGCAATATTTGTAGAAGTACATACTCCATATAGATTGAGGCTTTAGACCCAGGGAGCGTATAGGTAGTAAAAAGGGTGCTCGCCACCATCTAGTAAGACTCATGGCATGGGGAGAGAGTGGACACGACTCCAATCGAGTTGGATTGAGGCTCTGAACCGAATTCGTGGTAATGGTATTAATGGATGCCGTGTGTGGATCTCCGCCTATCTGATTTGTAGATGCTTTCGGCTGTGAAAGACATGCATAGTTTGACCCATCGACGCGCATTCGGAAACTTGTACTCTGTAGCTTCGTTTGAGTTCGTATGAATCCTTGAACAGCTTCTTGTGAGGCTGCCCTTTGCAGCCATCTTGGACTTCGTGGGCCATCCCTTGTGAATGTCGCAACATTTCAGTGAGGATCAACCTACCAATACGCAAACGGGAGTCGTGCTATTTCCCTCTAGAATGAGTTATCCTCAGGCCTCCCTGGAAGAAATATCCAACCATGACAATCTCCATCTGTCATTCATATCTGCTTGGAACAAATCCAACAGCGCATTTTGGGAGGTAATGTGAGACCCCCCGCCCCCCCCCAAATAATAATAATAACAATAATAAAATCCATACATTCTCAGTTTCCACCTCGTCCCCCCCCCCCCTTTTTTTCCCACATTGAAAACAAAAGGCCCTTTTTTTTTGTAAGGCGCAGGATGCAGGCCTCAACATGCTTATCCGGTGTTCGTCTTCGCCTCCGATTATTGACAGCCGTACCGCTAGTTATAATAATTTATATCATCGCCTTCATGGCTGTTGGCAAAATCACCACCTCCTCAAACAGGGTCATCGCCAAGACGGTCCCGTTTTGGGGGGTTGACACACAGACTCAAAGGGCAGCTGGCACTGAAAATGAAGGCCCGGAGTCGCAAAAGTTCGCGCAATTGGACTTTGGACGGGTGATTAATAAGACGCTGGGATTTGAAAAAGTCATTGTGATCGGCTTACCGGAGCGGTCAGATAAACGAGATGCCATGGAACTGATGGCATCGCTGAGTGGATTCGACGTCGAATGGGTTGATGGCGTTAAACCCTCCAGTATCCCGAATAAAGCTATACCGTTTGGAATCGATCCGACAGCAATACATGATAATTTTCTTGGAAGTTGGAGAGGACACATGAATGCTATCCGGCAGTAAGTTTGCAAAATAATAAATAATATATATATATATATTGCCTTTTTGTCCTCCGCAGTCTCCTAACAGCAGGATAGAGTCGTTGAGGAGGAAATCGGATCGGCGCTCATCATCGAGGATGACATGGATTGGGATATTCATCTCAAGTCCCAGCTTCACGACATTGCACACGGAGCCCGCCAGATTCTGCGCGAAACTTCGGCGCCGCCTCATTCCCCCTATGGCGACAACTGGGATATCTTGTGGTTGGGGCACTGTGGTGAGCCTTTCCCGGAGACCCTAGAAGAGAACGCTGGGCTGCCGTTAGACAACCTAGCCCAGATGTCAGCGAAATACATTATCCATGACGATGAGACGGTACCGCCTTACAACGAGGTATCGCAACTCGTAGACTGGACCCAATACCGGCCACGTACGAGGATTGTTCATCTGTCTGCGGCACCGATTTGTACGTTTGCGTACGCCGTTTCTCAGAGAGGCGCCAAGAAGATCTTATACGGGCTGAGTGTGGATGGCCTGCACATGGCATTCGATAATTCACTAGCACAGCTTTGCAGAGACGCGGTGTACGATCTGGGCAGGAAGCAGAGCGGCGGGTACAACATGAAGTGTCTCAGTGTCAATCCCACAATCATGTTCCATCACAAGCCAAAGGGATTGGTAGCCTCCGGCAGTGATATTCAGGACCTCGGTGGCGATGGCAGTGTCCGTGAAAAGGGCGTGACAGAATCCATTAGATGGAGCATGAGGCTGAATTTGAAGAACATATTGACTGGAAAAGAGTTGGAAGTGCAGTTCCAGGAAGATTTTACACATCGAGAGTAGATGGCTTGCAGTTTTGAAGGCGCTGTAAGGAAACAGAGGCATCGGTTATATATTAATGCGCCCAGCTAGCAACGCGGACCTTTTTCTTCTTCTTCTTCTTTTGGCTGAGCAAGTCAAGCTCATTGTCCTAGCATGCCTTTTTTATAGCTCCAAATTTAGTATCCGCTAAATTTATTAAATTGCTCGAGATTTCAGGTACATAATCCCCCATTTGGTGTGTGTGTGACTGAGATGCTCCCAAATACACCCATCCCACCCTGATGCTCGCCTTGTGTAAAATATGACATGACTTGAGACCCTGTTGCTGATTGACCCAATTTAAAGTTGCAATAATCCAACGTCATCTTTCAAACGCTCAGTATCTCGACTGAGGTGCTGAAAGAATATCTCGACTGCATGAGATGCTTGTGAGGCGACTGAAGATTCGTTAGGCTGTTGATCGGTTCGCAGATTTTTTTCTCGAAAGCCTTGTAGCAGCTCATCCCGATCTTTTCGCTTCCTTTCGCGTTCAGCTAACCACTTATCCCGTCCGGCAAGGTATTTGGCGCTATGTCCAAGTCCTGCGCTTACCGGCGACAGGCCATTGCACGAACGGTCAAGTGGGGCGGCTGAAAAAAACAGGACTCTCCCATAATCATCGTGCTGAAATTCCCGCCGCACCGTTGCGGGCAAGGTTTCATTGATGTTGTCTGGTAATGTATAAACCTCAGGGGGCCGTGGCGGATTATACATATTAGCGTGTGCCTGAGGTGCACCAGGCGTCCCCATTCCTGACGGCCGGGGCATAGTGGCAGTGTGGCCTTGCATGTACCCCGTTGGCCGTGAATTTAGCATTGGTTGATGGTGCAGAGGAAGCGCTGGTGATTGGGGATAGCCTGTATTATAATTCTGAAGATAGGTAGGCTGATGAGGCTGATGAGGCTGATGAGGCTGATGAGGCTGATGAGGCTGATGAGGCTGATGAAGCTGATGAGGCTGATGGGGCTGATGAGGCGGATGAGGCTGATGGGCCTGATGAGGCTGATGAGGCGGATGAGGCGGATGAGGCTGATGAGGCGGATGAGGCTGATGGGCCTGATGAGGCTGATATTGATACTGCATTGATCGCATGGACATATGCGAAGGAGGGGTCTGTTGTGGTGGATGGGGAATGGGCACAGGCGTCTGCGGTATGGCAGTGCCGGGGATCGGAGTGACTGGTTGGAAATGTGGTGTAAGATGTCCGTAATACTGGCTTGGGGGTGGGCCAGCCATGGCGTAAGGGATGGCTCCGTTTCTCGCCGCCTCGCCTGTGGCGCCCTTGGCTCCAGGATTCATAGGAAGGCGTTGGGTTGGTTCTGCGGGAATCTTCGAAGCCGCAGGAATTTCGGGTAGCATTAGATCTGGAGATGATGATTCCTAGTATAAGCGAACCCGGGTTAGCTAATGTGAGAGGGAATGAGCAAATCTCATCGAGTTGTCAAAACTTACATTAGGCCCTGGTGGTCGACGATGGACGGCACCAACGATGGGCGGAGCATTTGGGCTTCCCCACGTGGGTCGCGGAAGTTCATCGGTTTCCTTGGCGTCGTCACGCAGGAGGTGCTTGATTGGACTGGGTATTTTCTTCATCTGACGGGGAATATCGAACATGTCCATCTCGTAGTCTCTATCTCGAACCTCGTCCGGAACACAGCTTGCCCACGTTTTGATCTTGTTGAAGTGGAACTTCTCTTCGTTGTACCGAGACTCGCAGACGTACACGTCCTTGCCGGGCAAAAGTCCTCGGGGGCGTCCCTTGTTGAACCGAGTGACAAACATAACGTAACAGCGGTCAATGACATCTGCAATCGGATGGTCGCGGTACTGGCCGGTCTTCACCACTTCATGTTCGTAAAAATGTCTTTCGTATCGATGGACTGTTTGCTCCGGTCTGTAGTACCAGCAGGCATTAATCCACTTCTGGCCAGCTCGATCCTGCCATATGCGGAATATTTGAGCAACAATAGGCTTTGCTAAGTCGTTGGCGTTACGAATATGCACCCAGTCGCCTTCATATTGACACGAGTAAGTTGAGTGTGCCAAAGTAGAAAGAAGAAGATCGCACGATCGGCGGGCTGTACTTACCGACTTTCCATGTTTCTCCGCTGTACGCAACGCTCGCCAGAGGAAGTTTACCATCGTCGTCTCGAAAATCGTCATCTGGTTTCAACTTTTCTTGCTCTGCGAGCACCCGAGCTTGCTGCTGGAGTTTCACAGCGGCTTCATACACTTGGCTATCATCTTCGTTATACAACTTGGCATTGTCAAACATGAGCTCAAGATCTGATAGTGCCTGGTCAACCGTTTGGTATTTCTTTCTCTTCGCCTTCTTTTTGATGCTGTCTAGTGCGATGGGGGTTGCAATTATTTGGTAGTAGTCCGGAACTATCGTCTTATCCGGTAGCCTCTCGAATGGCGTGACAAGTGGATTCCCATCTTTATCCCTGGCTTTCCTAAGCTCTCTGAGGATTGAGAAGATTCTAGCTTCTGTTGGGGCTAGGACCATCGGTGGCCGGCCTCTCTTCTGTTGGAAACTTGGATCTTTGTCATTACTACGATCTCCTCGATCGGAAGTATCGCGTCTTCTACGTCGCCCTTTGTGCTCTTCATCTTCGGAGTGTTCATCGGCATCATCCTCCTCCTCGTCACCCTCCTCGTCATCATTGTCATCGTCATCGCCTTTGCGTCTTTCGTCTTGCTCCTCTTCAGCTTCAGATTCTGGCGATGGTGATTCTTCGATAGGAGGCAGCTCTCCCAAGTCTGGCAGACACGCATCGTCACTGGTAATTTCCCCCTTCTCGACGAGTTTCTTGAGTTCTTCCTTGAGGATTTCTCGAAGTCGTTCAGCTGCGCCGAAAATAGGTGCCGAAGGGCGATTATAGACTTGTGCATTGTGACATATTTGTGCAACATCTCTGACAAATTCGGAGAAGGCAGAGTACTGCTTTTTTTGAATTTTGCTCTAGAATGGCGTCAACAATCCCGTCGCTAGGCAATTGACAAAATCGCCAAACATACTCGGATAGTACTGAAAGCAATAGGCTCGGCAATGATGTCGAAGTAGTCGGGCAAAAGACGTCTGTTCGGAATGCGCTGAAACCCAGCCGCAAGGTCTTCGCCACTAGCGATTGTTAACAAAAAAAAAAAAGGTTCGCGTCTAGAGATAGTGCCTATAAGACGACTCACCCTTCTTCGACGCTACATAGATATTTGGAAAGGTCATAGATTAGCTGAAATAAGTCGTGAGGCTCATCTCGGCCTGTATTGCCTTCCGTTTCTACACTAGATTCGTCGGGGCTCTCCTTCATGTCGACGTCGCCATCGACGGCATCTTTGGAATGCTCTTGCTCCATCTGGAGCTATGATCGTGTCCCAGCCGAGGAGTGTCAAAGTTTCTCTTGGATTAGTCGCACACAAGCATCTCACTACTAGGTAGTCTTCAATGGAGGCCATGTGTTTTAGCTCGTGACATCCGCGATAACACGGGCAGCCTCGCGAAAGCATCAACACCATGGTTCAGAACGAATGATGATCGGAATAACATTCTTCCATAGAATTAGGTAATTGCTGAATAATCTCTATCTCGAAATGGAACTCGCTCAAGAGGTTCCGATGTTGCCATTTCATACTCCGTATGCTACCTCTGGACCACCAAAATGTATCCAATAGTGGTCGTGAAAGAGCAATTTAACAATTTGAATTTCTCTTTGGCTAGGTGATTTTGACATTTCAAATATCAAATAACAAAGCGATGCTCATTTTGATGTTCCGAGAGGCGCACGGTAAATGATACAGTGCCTAAAGGACTCCTAGTAATATAGGTAACTACTAGGTACCTAGTAGATACCTTGTTGCCACTACAACGTACTAAGGTACTCCGTGCTACCTTGGTGGGTAATAATTGGATGGGTTAAAATTCGGCTAGGTTCGATTCCAAACACGCGGCTATCTGAGTAACGCGGCACAAAGTGCAGATTGCTCCACCCTCTTGCAAGCGTCCCTCCGCTGGGAGATACGCAGTAGCATCTCTAAAGCTGATACCGTTAGACCGTTAGTGCTGCTGCTCCGTCGCTAGTCGTCTTGCCGGTTGCTTTGCTGGTGCTTACTATGGCGCCTGGACTCTGGTGGAACGTTCAAGTTTTTTTTCATGATGCATTTGGCCAACTCGGAGCGTACTGTGTGGATAATGGTGGTGCGCACTGCCCGTGAGATGCCCGCCCAGTCCGGCCGGCCGTTCCTTGCATTATATTTCCGATGATTAGTCCGAAACCCCCTGACTTGATCCGTCCTTGTGCGACCAAAATCCGGCTTGCCAGAGAAGGGGCTGTGCAGGGGAATGAAAGCTCGAGACGTAAAGGGTCGGCCAATGGTCCTTAATACGTGCTGGGTTCCTGGCCTGGACTCCGTATCACGCCGACTTCTATTAATACGTACTACTGCTTGGCCACTTGGGGATTGTTGCTCTATTGGCTCTTGATTCAGGCTGCCGCTGAAGCATCCGGCGGTCCCGTAGACCACTTTGGCGAGTCCACACTTGCGTGTGTGCTCTCCGTGCTTGCATTGCATGCTCCCATCTCCATCTACCCCTTTCCTGGCATCCCCACTTCTCTTTTTCAGAGCCGAGACTCCGTACACACACACGCCTCCGTGCTCCGTCCAGACAGTAAAGGGGGGAGCTGCGCCCCTTATCAGTCGCAGCTCCGTCTTGCTTCACGTGATCTTCCATCCTTTTGTTGAAGTTTCCTGCTCCCACCACAGTTTGCCTACTCCGGCAGCCTTTCGTTCTGACGCCTGATCTTTCTTGTCCCTCTCACATTGTGCCTTTTACGTCTCTCGTTTCTGTTTCTGTTTAGTTGTTGCTGTGACTTTTTGTCTTTTCTATTTCTTGACCTGTGCTTCTGATGCACTTCACGCCGCTGCTTGTGGCCCCCCCCAAAAAAAACAAGCGTCTACCGTTGAAATTGCAGCTGAGCGTCTCTCCTCACCAGGTCGCGCTGCCGGACCTTGGAGTGAGCTGCCGCTAGCTGTCCCATTTGCATTCCATCGCTCATTCTACTCTGTTTCTTTCTTTCTCTTCTTTCCCTTCTTCCCTTTCTTCCTCTTCTTTCTTTTCTTCCCTTTCTTCCTCTTCTTTCTTTTTACTTGCCCAATTCATGAATCCCAACGTCTAGGTAAGTTTTTCTTTCTTTTGTGCCTAAACCTATATCAACGGGTTATTATAGCCGAAAGTTGTTCTGCAGACCATTAATACGCCACCCGTGCTTAGAGGTAATTTTGACTCAAGATGTCGGGGTATCCTGGCGGCGGTCACCACGACCAGTACGAAGATGGCTATAGCCCTCAAGGAGGCGGCCAACGTGGAAACGGTCAACAAAACAATCAGACCGATTCCTACTATCAGGATGATCAGTACTACGATAACAATTACGACGCCCATGGAGGGCACGGTGGTAACCAAGGGGGGGATGGTTACTACGATGAATCGTATGACTCCCACACGTCATCTCCGCTGATGATCAGAGCTGACAGCGAAGCACAGAGGATATTATAATGCGGATCCCAACAACCCGTACCATCACGATGGCGGATATTACGACGGCGATGACCAGTATCAAGGCGAGTACCAAAATCATGGAGGCTACTACGACCAAGACTATAATCAGGGCCCTCGCCATGGGTCCGAGGAAGGTTCTGAGACTTTCAGTGACTTTACGATGAGGTCGGACATGGCCAGGGCTGCCGAGATGGACTATTATGGCCGCGGAGATGAACGCTACAACAACTATGGCGACCCTCAATCGGGCAATAGAGGATACAGACCCCCCTCTTCCCAAGTTTCTTATGGGGGTAATCGATCATCGGGAGCATCGACGCCAAACTATGGTATGGACTATGGCAATGTTTTGCCAGCCGGACAACGTTCGCGTGAACCTTACCCAGCCTGGACCTCGGATGCTCAGATCCCCCTTTCCAAAGAGGAGATCGAAGACATCTTTCTCGACCTGACTTCCAAATTCGGGTTTCAGAGAGATAGCATGCGTAATATGTATGACCATTTTATGACATTGTTGGACTCGAGAGCCTCGCGAATGACGCCCAACCAAGCCCTCATCTCACTTCACAGTGATTATATTGGTGGCGATAATGCCAACTATCGCAAATGGTATTTTGCGGCTCATCTTGATTTGGACGATTCTGTCGGCTTTGCCAATGCCACCGCCAAGGGACTTAAGCGCAAAGCAAAGAACAAGAAGAAGGGAAAGCAGGATGAACCGTCAAACGAAGCAGAAATGCTACAAGACCTGGAAGGTGATGATAGTCTTGAGGCTGCCGAGTTCCGCTGGAAAACTCGGATGAGCCGCATGTCTCAGCACGATCGAGTTCGTCAGATTGCACTCTATCTGCTTTGCTGGGGAGAAGCGAATCAGGTCCGATTCATGCCAGAAATGCTCTGTTTCATATTCAAATGCGCGCATGATTATCTCAACTCCCCAGCATGCCAGGCGCTAGTTGAGCCAGTGGACGAGTTCACGTTTCTCAACAACGTCATCACCCCCCTTTACCAGTATTGTCGAGACCAAGGCTACGAAATTCTCGACGGTGTTTATGTCAGGCGTGAACGAGATCACAAGCACATCATTGGTTATGACGACTGCAATCAACTCTTCTGGTACCCCGAAGGCATAGAGCGTATTGTTCTACAGGACAAGAGCAAGCTGGTTGATGTCCCCCCAGCCGAGCGTTACTTGAAGTTGAAGGATGTCAATTGGAAGAAATGTTTTTTCAAGACTTACAAGGAATCTCGCTCTTGGTTCCATCTCTTGACCAACTTCAATCGTATCTGGATTATTCATCTCACCGTCTTCTGGTTCTATACTGCTCATAACGCCCCTACGCTGCTTGTGAAAAACTATGAACAAGAAGTCAACCAGTCGCCTTCTCCAGCAAAACAATTCTCCATCGTTGGCTTTGGCGGCGCTGTCGCTTCGCTGATTCAGGTTCTTGCTACTTTGGCAGAATGGGTCTATGTCCCGAGGAGATGGGCCGGCAGGCAACATCTTACCAACAGGCTCTTCTTTCTCCTCTTCGTTCTTGTTCTCAACATTGCGCCCGGTGTCAAAGTCTTTTTGTTTGCCGACAGTGATCCCAAAGCTACGGTCGACTATGCTCTCGGAATAGTGCATTTCATTATTTCTGTTGTGACCTTCCTGTTCTTCGCCGTTATGCCACTGGGTGGTTTGTTTGGCAGCTATCTAATATCTAATTCCCGACGATATGTGGCCAGCCAGACATTCACAGCGTCCTGGCCCGCGCTGCCGTTCAACGACATGGCTGTCTCATATTTCCTATGGTTGACGGTATTCGGAGTCAAGTTTGGAGAATCATACGTGTTTCTAGCCCTCTCATTTCGTGACCCTCTCAGGTATCTTGCGATTATGCGCTTGCAATGCGAAGGTGACAATCTTTTCGGAAACATTCTATGTAAGAATCAGCCGAGCATTACTCTAGGACTCATGATATTCACGGACTTGATTTTCTTCTTCCTGGACACGTATCTGTTCTACGTCTTGGTCAACGCAGTCTTTTCTGTCGCAAGATCGTTCTATATTGGTTCGTCCATTTGGACTCCGTGGCGCAACATCTTCTCTCGTCTGCCGAAGCGCATTTATACCAAAGTCTTGGCAACGACCGACATGGAAATCAAATATAAACCGAAGGTCCTCATTTCGCAAGTTTGGAATGCTATTGTCATTTCTATGTACCGAGAACATCTTCTTGCTATTGATCACGTACAGAAGCTGCTGTATCATCAAGTTCCATCAGAACAAGAAGGGAAAAGAACGTTGCGAGCACCGACCTTCTTTGTTTCCCAGGAAGACCATTCCTTCAAGACCGAGTTCTTTCCTAGCAATAGCGAGGCAGAACGCCGAATTTCCTTCTTTGCTCAGTCTCTGTCCACACCTATTCCGGAGCCGCTGCCAGTGGATAACATGCCTACTTTTACCGTCATGATTCCTCATTACGGCGAGAAGATTCTTCTTTCTTTGAGAGAGATTATTCGTGAAGATGAGCCATATTCAAGAGTTACACTTCTGGAGTATCTGAAACAGCTTCATCCACACGAATGGGATTGCTTCGTCAAGGACACTAAAATCTTGGCCGACGAGACTACTCAGATGAACGGCGACGAAGAAAAGAATGAGAAAGACACAGCCAAAAGCAAAATTGACGATCTCCCATTCTACTGTATCGGATTCAAGTCTTCTGCTCCTGAATATACCCTCCGCACGCGAATTTGGGCTTCGCTACGCTTCCAAACTCTGTATCGAACAATTTCTGGTTTTATGAACTACAGCCGTGCTATCAAGCTGCTGTATAGGGTTGAAAATCCCGAGGTCGTCCAAATGTTTGGCGGCAATACAGACAAGCTGGAGCGAGAGCTGGAGCGTATGGCACGCCGGAAATTCCGAATCTGTGTGGCTATGCAGCGGTACTCCAAATTCAAAAAGGAAGAAATGGAGAATGCTGAATTCCTGCTTCGCGCCTATCCTGACCTCCAGATTGCGTATCTTGATGAGGAACCACCCGTTGCTGAAGGCGAAGAACCTCGACTGTACTCTGCCCTCATCGACGGCCACTCGGAAATCATGGAAAACGGCATGCGGCGCCCCAAGTTCCGTGTTCAGCTCTCTGGCAACCCGATTCTTGGTGACGGAAAATCCGATAACCAAAATCATTCCCTGATCTTTTATCGTGGCGAATACATTCAGCTTATTGATGCCAACCAGGACAACTATCTAGAGGAATGCCTGAAAATCCGAAGCGTGCTCGCTGAGTTCGAAGAGATGAAGACGGAAAATGTATCTCCTTATACTCCCGGTGTGAAAAATAACTCACCTGCACCCGTTGCCATTCTTGGTGCTCGTGAATATATTTTTTCGGAGAACATTGGCATTCTTGGTGATCTTGCTGCAGGAAAGGAACAGACATTTGGTACTCTTTTCGCACGTACTATGGCTCAGATCGGAGGAAAGCTCCATTATGGTCATCCCGATTTCCTCAATGGCATTTTCATGACAACTCGCGGAGGCGTATCTAAAGCTCAAAAGGGCTTGCACTTGAACGAAGATATCTTTGCCGGCATGAATGCAATGTTGCGAGGTGGTCGAATCAAGCACTGCGAATTTTACCAATGTGGCAAGGGTCGTGATCTTGGGTTTGGCTCTATTCTTAATTTTACCACCAAGATCGGTACCGGTATGGGCGAGCAACTTCTCTCTCGAGAGTACCACTACCTCGGAACTCAACTGCCCTTGGACCGCTTCCTCTCCTTCTATTATGCTCACGCGGGCTTTCACGTCAACAATATGTTCATCATGCTGTCCATTCAAATGTTCATGATTACATTAATGAATATTGGAGCACTACGACACGAGACAATCAGATGCGAATACAACCGAGATGTGCCCATCACGGATCCCCTGGTTCCCACTGGCTGCGCCAACACGGATGCGTTGATGGACTGGGTCCAGCGTTGTGTCATCTCGATTTTCGTCGTCTTCTTCGTGTCGTTCGTTCCCCTCGTCGTGCAGGAATTGACTGAGCGTGGTATTTGGAGAGCCCTTAGCCGATTCTTGAAGCAATTCCTGTCACTCTCACTGTTCTTTGAAGTATTCGTCACTCAGATTTACTCGAACTCTGTGCAACAGAACATTTCGTTTGGCGGTGCTCGATATATCGGAACAGGTCGTGGTTTTGCCACAGCGCGCATTCCGTTTGGCGTTTTGTATTCTCGATTTGCTGCTCCGTCAATCTATTTTGGTGCAAGGTTGCTGTTGATGCTTCTGTTTGCGACCGCTACAGCTTGGCAAGTTGCGCTTGCCTACTTCTGGATCACCTTATTTGGATTGACCATCTCTCCCTTCTTGTACAACCCTCATCAATTTGCATGGACTGACTTTTTCATCGATTATCGTGACTACCTTCGTTGGCTGTCTCGTGGTAATTCAAGATCACATGCTTCCTCATGGATTGCATTTTGCCGATTGTCTCGAATACGAGTTACTGGTTATAAGCGCAAGAAGATGGGTGATGCATCGGCCAAGATGTCAGGCGATGTTCCTAGAGCAGCCATTGCTAATATTTTCTTCACTGAAATTTTTACGCCGCTCTTGCTCGCTGTCATAACGGTCATCCCATACCTGTTCATGAACGCGCAGACTGGCGTCATTGCAAGCAGACAGACCACCACCAATGGCCAAAAGCCTGCTGCCGTTCATCCTACAGACTCTCTCATTCGGATCCTGATTATCGCTTTTGGTCCGGTACTCGTCAACGCTGGTGTACTGCTCGTCATGTTTGCCATGGCATGCTGTATGGGACCTCTATTGAGCATGTGCTGCAAGAAATTTGGCAGTGTTCTAGCTGCTATCGCGCACGCCCTAGCTGTGATATTTATGCTCGTTTTCTTTGAGGTGCTGTTTTTGCTCGAAGGATTCAACTTTGCTCGTACAATGGGCGGCTTAGTTGCGGTGGTAACGCTGCAACGATTCTTGTTCAAGTTCATCATTTCGTTAACTCTGACGCGAGAGTTCAAAACCGATCAATCCAACATTGCATTCTGGACTGGTAAATGGTACTCTATGGGCTGGCACTCCGTCTCACAGCCTGCGCGTGAGTTCCTTTGCAAAATCACAGAACTCAGCATGTTTGCGGCCGATTTCATCCTTGGACACTGGTTGCTATTCTTCATGCTTCCCATCATTCTTGCCCCTCGCATTGATACGCTGCACTCAATGATGCTTTTCTGGCTTCTGCCCAGGTGAGTAATGCTATATCTATACTGAACGTCTCTGGTTATACTAACACTCTCTGCAGTCGGCAAATCCGCCCTCCGATTTACTCTTTGAAGCAGTCAAAACTCAGGCGGCGGCGTGTCATCCGGTTTGCTATTCTTTACTTCGTTTTGGCTGTCGTCTTCATTGCTCTCATTGTCGGGCCGATTTACGCTGGCAAATCAATTCCTACCTCATTGACTAGCAGCTTGTCTGATATTGCTGGTTTCCGACTATTACAGCCAAATCACCAAGACAATAACAACACGAATGGAACCCAAGCAACTGGTACAGGCGCTTCAGACTACACTGGTGCCGGCAGGAAAACGACGACGACAGATGGAGGTGCTGGAGTCACTGGCAAGATCAGGCTATTTTGATCATATAGGTTCTAATTTCCATGTAACCTATCGATCCCCTCTATTATGGATGGAGTAAGCTTTCAAGCCCTGGAACATCTATTGCTACATCCATAATTGCTTTATCTCTAAGGGATAGGTAGTATATATGGTTTGCTTTACATTTGTCGAGCAATGGGCCCTTTATGAATCATTATAGTATCTTTTTTTTATATATTTATTTTACAACGATGCTTGCCTCACTAAATAGACGTTTTCCCTTTACATAATCTACCCATGTGCTATGAGTGAACTTTGAACGTGATTGTGACTTTGGCTGCTTTGGAGGGAAGATAAGCTGTGAGGGGATATTTCAATGCATGAACTCCGTGCGCGAGAGCAGTTCTCTTTACAGCTCATCCACAGTGTGCGTCCTTTCGTTTTCGCCCTCTAGTCTCCGATTTTTGGTGTTTCTGTCCTGCGTCCCAGCCAATCGCGTCTCTTCGTCGTCAGGAACCCCTTCTCTGTTGACAACTCCAGCCTCCTTATAGATGTGATGCAAGGCCGCGATTTCTTGATCATAATTATTCCACTCTGGGATCTGCCTCCTAGCCCGATCAAGCTTGGGTTCTTTCGTTAGCGGATTATTGCACAAGTCAATGGTGCGAGCTTCGCTGAGGCTCTCGTCGCTACACCATGTCTCACACCAGAGCCACTCTTGGGGCAAGCTGTGAATAGGGATATGAAACTGCATATGGTTCGGCAAGTCTTGGTCTAAATTCGCCAGGCTATTTGGGTCAGCCGAAAGAGAGTGATATTGTTGACGAAGGCGGTCGCCCGCCGCCAGCTCTCTGAAGCGTCGTAAGTCGACAACGTAAAGGGCGGATATGTGGTAAGGGTGACCGCGAAGGTAGTTTGCCCAGTATCCCTGTTTCCAGAAACGAAATCCTTCCATTTCAACGCGAGAATCACACATGGGAGTAAATCCATATGGAGCGCCTTCTAGGTCGAGATTCATCAGGTCTATCATATCGGTGCGTACAACTTGATCGGCATCCACAAATATGACTTTGTCTAGAGATAGAGGAAACAAGACATCCAAAAACAGAATCTTATAGCCCCAAATCTCTCGCTGTTTCTCTTTCTGTTGCCGTAACCAGTGGGGCCATTTGTACGATACCATTTCATACTTGAAGCCGTACTCCTTTGCCATGTGTGGTATGAATTCTTTGAAGGACGGGGACAGGAACTGTTCAATGAACCAAAACTTGACAGTGTGCTTCGTATGACGCATGACCGAGACTACCATGATGTTCAACATGCGCTCGTAGAGATGGCCACTGGCTACAGAGAAGATGTTGATCTCTGCGTGCTCCTGTGCAGATGGTGATGTCTTTTGAGATCGCCGGCCGAAAAGTCCTTCTGCTAATTTAATACCTTTAGAAATGATGTTATTTTCGTGAATCCCCTTTTCTTGGAGTACATTCTCCATCTCCATGCCATTTCGTCTTTTGAGACGTGGATATAGGGTTACACCTTGGAAATCGATCAACGCGAGCTCAGTACTATTATCTCCAGGGACAGGGTTCCACCCTTGGGCGCCAATGCTCTCGATCTCATATATCTCGGCATTGCGGCCTTCCTTCAACTGAATAGAGTAAAGCCCAGGGTTCGCCTTGAACTGAAAAAAGCCAAGGTTTGACATGACTATGGTATCCGTGACAAGGGGATCTTTTTCGGTAGCTAGGATCAATTGGGCTCCTCGTGGCGCCGACCCTTTGCCTTCCCTCGAATGTCCTTCGATGAGAATGTGCTTCAACACATATGTAGCACGTACGTCGGTTTTCACTGCACTTAGTTTGATATTGTCGAGATCATGAACAGAAACCAGAGGCGCTACAAGCCATGCAGGTGGCGCATCAACGCCTGTCGTCAGCAAGGCCTCAGAGGGCAAGTTGTTAAATGTGGCTTCTAGCCCTTCAACCCCTCCTGCGTCATTGAACGATGGCTGGGATTTTAATACATAGCGGAAAAAACGTTTGACTGGGAGCTCCTCAATTTTTCTCGAGGGGTTGATGAAAAGCCTGAGGTGGACTCCCTGTAGCTCAGATAGCACCTTCAGAATAGGCGCCCACCTCTGGCCTTGCTCACTGACTGGGTTTAAAAGGCCAGCTATGTAAACACTCGCATTGTCTCGGTCGCCTATTTCAATAGCTGTGCGAGTTGATTGCCAGTTATCATAAAGACTGATTCGGGCAGACGGCGCCGACTCAAAGATTCCTTCGGGCAAATCAGAAATTGTAGAGAGGGCAGTAATGGATGTTAATTTGGCTGCGTCTAGGGGAGTAGACAATTTGTCGTCCAAGGCGAGTTCTTCGATTGCTGCATAAACGGGCCGTATGCGCCTCGTCTGCTCGATTTCCAGAAATTGTTGAAAGTCGTCTGCATCAAATTGAGAGTCTTCAGAAATGGGTCCAATCATTCTACCATTCAACATGATCATCCGAGCTCCTGCAGGCACCCGAAAGGCACTGAGGAATCGTTCCAAAGCCTCAGAATACTCGCCTTCGTCGTCATACCCAGTTGGTGGTATTCGTATCAAATCGGCGAGCTGGCTTATGTCCCGGACATCGCTCAGCGATCCCTGGTTGGCCCTGAGCGCAAGATTCACTGAAGCAGCGCCAACAGCGGTCACAGGGTTGTGAACAAAGTCTATTCTGACACCTGGGTTATTGCGTTTGAACTCCAGGGCAGATAGAAGCAAGCCTTTGCCATTTGTTGTCGTAAAATCAGCGATGACGGTTACTGCTGCCCAATCTTCTTTTCGCGACTCCTCAAGGGACTCGACAACTGGGACGGCCTCCAATAAATCTGCATGCTCATTATAAACTTTGTTGATATTTAGCACTCTCAGGCCCTTTCTTTCATTGTCGGGAGTTATGTAACTGTTTTTCCTAGTAATGGCTCTACTCAAGAATATCCCAGGAGCCCAATCGTCATCAGCGAGGATGCCATGAAAGATTCCCTTTTGCACCATCTGAAGATCCTCGCCGATTTGCATTCCTAGTGCCTGTATCCAATTCTCATCGCGAGGAATTGCTAGGCCGTTGAAAAATAATGGCCGAATCGGAGTGTCCACTTTAAGTCGATTAATCCATTGTTGGGCGAGTCTGAGCTGTTGCTCATACGTATCTGTTTCAAGAACTTCGGCGAGCGTCATTTCCTCCGAACCCATGAGGATCTTATGGTCCCTAGTTATTTTTGTAAAGGTGTCTTCGTCGGTTAATGTTGTAGGGGCGTCTCGAAGATGCCCCAGATATGCAGCAAGGTTTTGAATGCCATAATTCTCGAATAAGTGATAGGCTATCTTGGCTCTGGCAGTAGCCTCAGGGGTTGAAATCAGAGGAACAAGGCCAAATCTGATAGAAATGCCTCGAGAAATAAACGACAATAATTGCGCAAGGAATACTAAATCTTCCGAGCTTGTAAAATCGACAGGTGCAATGAGAGTGAAGATATTTCTTGCAATGGGTGGCAATTGTCCGGGATAAGCGCGTTGTAGCAACTAAGGGGGGTTAGCACTAGGATTGGTATATTCATTCTGTCATGGCCTACCGAGACTAGGCTTTTTGGGTAACCTTCATATGTATCATCGTTTTCGAGGTCATTCAGCCATATCAAAACTCGCCCATCCTCAAGTCGATCAGTCCAATCGTATCTCAATGGCTCACTGACTTCTTTTGCACTGGATACATCTCGATGCCCAAGAATAGATATTGCTTGCTTCCCGCTCAGCCCAATGGCACGGAAACCGTCAATAAGCTTTCGCTCTTGACGTAGCCTCTCGATGAGAGCGAAGGGCTCAATCTGACGCTCAATGAGCTGAACACCATTTATCCATAGGACATTCATGCCATCCGGCACTCCATGTAAGCTGTTACTTTGGAATTCTTCCTCAAATTGTGCAGAAACATTGTGGGCAACAATTGATGTGAGGAACTTGGGTAGATCCTGTGTCAACTTGATCAGTGTCTCCAGTGGTTCACCGCTCTGTAATATGAATGACGCCGCTTTCATTCCAAGTGATGAGAGATCTGATGCTGCCAAGGGCTTGATATCAGCCACATCCTCACTATCGTCAAGAGTGGTGCTAGAACCAAGACTTTCATGAGGAGGTTCTTCATCATGTAATCGATCATCTATGACGATGTAGTCGGTCTTTTTCAGTGCCAACTCAATGCCATACCCACTCATAGGCAGTATCGCTGAAGGAGTTGTTTCGATACGGCGGTATCTAAGCCGATAGCTCAAAGAACCTTGCCTTGCGGCTTCAGTAAGAGCTTTGTGAAACACCCCAAATGTGTCGGAAGTAGGATCGGCATAGAGAACGGCCTCTCTCCCTGTGCCAAATGTTCTATCGAACGGCAAATGCTTGGCTTGCCTATCTCCGAAATTAGAATGTTTGCTCTCAACTCAGTGGCAGACATACGCACAATGAGAGCAACCCATCTTTTTTGACTTCACCTAGTTCTGGGGTGCAGTATTGCTTTCCCTCCAATAGCACCCAGTTGACACATTCTATTTCGGCTGGGTTGTCAACAGCTTGTTCGACCGCAGTAGCGTAGTATTGATAGTGGGCTTCTATTCGAGGCGCTGCAGACCGCAAAGACAAAGCAAGCTTGAACGTTGACAATGCCTCAGAGCCTGACAGACTACCATCTTCTTGCAAGACCTCGAGAAATTTAGTATACAGATCAGCATCTGTAGAGGCGGAAGCGAAATAGCCGGCCGCAATTCGATCTAGGAGCGGGAAATATGCCGAGGAATTTTCTGCTGCAGCAGTTTCTCTGCCAGTTGTTTAGTGCTCATCATATTAGAAGAGGGGGAGGCTTTGGAGAAATACAAGAGTTCGAGCAGGTATGGGCCGGCGGGGAAAGCCGCATTCATGCCCACATTCACAGCAGGAGTACTATGAGCCCGCAAAGCAAGCATAAGACTGATGATCAAGTTCCATGGCCGCCAAAGATGCTGTGTCATGATAGGAGGAAAGGATTGAAGTATATAAGAGATGTTGACTGCCAAATTAATCCCTCCGCGAGCTTACTTCAGTTAGGAGTTGCAGCACCATTGACTGATGGGGCAAGCAACCAGCTTGGGATTGTAGAGTGACTACGTTTGGGTTAAATGAATAAATAAATAAATAAACAAAAGTATCCAATGCTGCGATACAAGAAAAGTCGGTCATCTGGTGCTCTCTCGAGAGCTGTCCGAAAACGTAGAGCTACCTAGGTACCTCTGCCTATGGAGTACCTAGTAATTAGTACATACACGTATACAGTTACCTGTGCGAAAACCCAACCATCCCGCCACTTTTATTGGAACCCCCCCCCCCCCCCCACAATCTGCAATAAGGGGAGAAAGCTTTAGTGCATACATACATCAACAGAGGCTTTAGTAAATAACCAAATATCTGCATAAATAAACCTTTCTTTCGATTGTTTATAGAATAGCTAAGTCAGGCTTTATCTTTTATTTTTTTATTTTCTGTTTGGTTTATTCCTTATATATATAGAAATAATATTATCTCATATGGTTCGAGTTACATGAATGGAAATAAAAAAAAATCAACTATTTTTTTTTTTTGAATTCTTAACTATAATTCACCACTCGTTATATGCGTAAATATCTATAGGAAGATACTACAGTGCAGTAGATTGCTTGATATGCATTAAAAGGGTAATATTTTATTGTATCCAGTTTGAGAGGGGTGAGGCACCCCAAAGGCGGTGAGATGTCACGTCCAATTATATTGCGGGGCTGTGACTGGCTCAATCCCCACAATTGGAGATGGACACGATACTCAATTGGAAGCTCTTGGGTCAATACGACGCACTGTTCTATCTCGCTCCTTTTTACGCTGATTATCCGACTAGGCTTGAATAGCTGTCGTGGTCAGTCAAGACCTATTTGGGGCGAATTCATCTCCAACCCCTCAACGCATAACCGCTTGCCTAATCACTCCTTTTTCCCTGGATGTGCGAGGTTCCGACTTCACCTCCCCGCCAGAATGCAGTCTTCACCAGGAATGTTGACAAAGGTATGCCATCCAAGGGCTGTTCAACTAACGATGTCGACTAATGCCCCTCAGTTTGAATCGAAATCATCCAGGGCCAAAGGACTTGCGTTTCATCCGAAAAGGTACCTGCGTGTCTCCTGGTGAATCGGTATATTTCGGACGACTGATTTGGTGTGTTAGACCATGGATCCTTGTGGCCCTTCACTCCTCCACAATCCAGCTCTGGGATTACCGGATGGGCACATTGATAGATCGATTTGAGGAGCATGATGGCCCGGTCCGCGGCGTCGATTTCCACAAAACCCAGCCCCTCTTCGTATCTGGCGGCGATGATTACAAGATCAAAGTCTGGTCTTACCAGACCCGACGTTGCCTCTTCACACTGAACGGTCATCTCGATTATGTTCGAACTGTTTTCTTTCATCACGAGCTTCCTTGGATTCTATCTTCCTCCGATGATCAAACGATTCGAATCTGGAACTGGCAGAATCGTAGCTTAAGTACGTTGCATTTCTGAGCTGTAATAAGTCGCAGGAGCACTAATCCCTCTTCAGTTTGTACCATGACGGGGCACAATCACTACGCCATGTGCGCCCAATTCCACCCCAAGGAGGATCTTGTGGTTTCAGCCTCACTTGATCAGTCAGTCCGAGTTTGGGATATCTCGGGGCTTCGAAAGAAGCACTCAGCGCCGACTTCGATGAGCTACGAAGACCAAATCGCACGAGCAAATCAAAATCAAACTGACATGTTTGGAAATACGGATGCCGTCGTCAAGTTTGTCCTGGAAGGACACGATCGTGGTGTTAATTGGGTGGCTTTCCATCCTACTATGCCTCTGATTGTTTCGGCAGGCGATGATCGCCTAGTGAAGCTCTGGCGCATGAGTGAAACCAAGGCTTGGGAAGTAGACACATGCCGCGGCCATTTTCAGAATGCCTCGGGCTGTCTATTCCACCCTCATCAAGACCTGATCTTGTCGGCTGGAGAAGATAAAACTATACGTGTCTGGGATCTCAACAAGAGAACCGCTGTACAATCCTTTAAGAGAGAAAATGACCGCTTCTGGGTGATCGCAGCTCACCCTGAAATCAATCTCTTCGCGGCTGGTCATGACAATGGTGTCATGGTTTTCAAGTTGGAACGCGAGCGTCCAGCGTCAGCCGTCCACCAAAATACTCTCTTCTACATCACCAAAGAGAAGCACGTTAGGTCGTACGATTTTCAGAAGGATGTGGAAAGCCCAACGCTGCTGTCTCTCAAGAAACTTGGAAGCCCCTGGGTTACTCCTCGCACCTTGTCGTATAACCCTGCTGAGAGATCTATTCTCGTCACTACTCCTGCCGATGGTGGCTCTTACGAACTGCTAAATCTGCCTAGAGATGGGTCTGGGGTTATCGAGCCGACGGAATCCAAGCGGGGATTGGGGAACTCTGCTATCTTTGTCGCCAGAAATCGCTTTGCCGTACTAAACACAGCCAACCAAACCATTGATATCAAGGATCTTTCGAACAACACAGCTCGTTCATTCAAGCCTCCGGCGGGGACTACTGATATATACTTTGGAGGAACTGGCAATCTCCTCATTATTACGCCAGCGACTGTCTATCTTTACGATATTCAACAGAAAAAGAGCACCGCAGAGCTCTCTATCAATGGTGTCAAATACATTGTGTGGTCGAATGATGGCCTTTACGCTGCCTTGTTGAGCAAGCACAATGTGACCATTGTGACAAAAGCTCTTGAGCAAATCAGCACTCTACACGAAACAATACGCATAAAAAGTGCCACATGGGACGATGCAGGAATTCTTCTATATTCGACCCTAAATCATGTGAAATATGCTTTGCTCAATGGCGACAATGGTATTGTCCGAACCCTTGACCAGACAGTATATCTTGTACGTGTCAAAGGCCGAAACGTCTACTGCTTAGACCGAGCAGCGAAGCCTCGAATCCTACGTATTGACCCAACGGAGTATCGTTTCAAAATGGCACTGGTCAAACGAAACTACGAAGAAATGCTTCACATCATCCGCACATCCAGCCTTGTTGGCCAGTCTATTATTTCATACTTACAGAAGAAGGGTTATCCCGAAATTGCGCTTCAGTTTGTACAAGATCCAACAACCCGTTTCGATCTGGCAATTGAATGTGGCAATCTAGATGTCGCTGTGGAGATGGCCAAGGAACTCGATAAACCAAAGTTCTGGACTCGATTGGGCACCGAAGCACTTACCCATGGCAACCACCAGATTGTGGAGATGTGCTACCAGAAATTGAAGCAATTCGATAAACTTTCATTTCTCTATCTGGCGACAGGCGACCACTCGAAGCTTGCCCGAATGGCCAAGATTGCAGAGCATCGCGGAGATTTCACCTCGCGATTTCAGAACGCTATCTACCTTGGCGATATTGAGGATCGCATTCAAATGCTGAAAGAGATTGATCTATGTGCGCTATCTCGTTCCTTTTCCCCAGTTTCAATACATTACTAACTATGGCGTAGATCCACTCGCATATACAACAGCCAAATCCCATGGGCTAGACGAGGAATGCGAGGCTATTCTCGAAGCTTCTGGCCTCACTGAAGATCAACTAACAATGCCCACCATAGGCAAATCTTTGGTACCACCAAAGCCAGTGGTGTCCACCTTCAAACGAAACTGGCCCAATAAGGCCAGTTCGCAGTCTTACTTTGAAAATGCCCTTCTTGGCCAGGTAGAGGGCTTGTCACTCGAGGACGAACCTGGTGCCATTAATGGAACAGACGCTGAGCATGCCGCCAAAGAGGAAGCGACAGATAAACACATCCCTGCACCTGGCGAAGATGACGATGATGCGGCAGGCTGGGATATGGGTGATGATGACGTGCCCGAGATCGATAACGACTTTGTGAACGTTGATAGCGCGGAGGCGGGTGGTGCCGGAAGCTGCGAGGCTGATGTCTGGGCACGAAACTCACCCTTAGCAATTGATCATGTTGCTGGAGGCTCATTTGAATCTGCTATGCAGCTCTTAAACCGACAGATTGGCGCGGTTGAATTTACCCCTCTAAAATCTCGATTCTTAGAGGTTTATCAATCTTCCAAGACCTTCCTTCCGGCACTGGCCAACCTGCCCTCCCTTCTTAATTACGTTCGCCGCACCATCGATGAAACGGATCTTCGAAAAGTTCTGCCTATCATCCCACGCGATCTAGAGCATTTGGCCTCCAATGATTTGCAACAGGGCTATGATTCAATGAAGGCGAACAAGCTGGAAGATGGTGTCAAGATATTCCAGGGTATTCTGCATGCAATTATTGTCAATGCAGTTTCCAGCGAGAGCGAAGTGGCAGAGGCAAAAAAACTGATTGTTTCGGCAAGGGAATACAGTATTGCGATGAGCATCGAACTTGCTAGGAGAAATCTTGGCTCACTCGATGAGATATCCCAAGATCCCGCCAAACTCAAGAAGAGTCTAGAATTATCCGCCTACTTCACTATTCCCAAGATTGAGGTGCCCCATAGGCAAATTGCACTGCTGAGCGCCATCAAAGTGGCCATAAAGAGCAAAAATTACAACTCCGCTCTAGGCTTTGCAAACCGCATCATCGCTAATGGAGGTTCTAGTAAAATTGTCGAGAACGTAAGTTGTCAAGTTATCAAGGCTCAAAGTCATTTGACTTTATTGCTTTCATTTTGTTTACGCCGGATCTGACAATATTTCCAAACGCAGGCCAAAAAGACCAAAGCGCAATGCGAAAGGAACCCAAACGACAGCATCGAGATTGAGTTTGATCAATTTGCCGAGTTTGAAATTTGCGCCGCTAGCCATACTCCAATCTATAGCGGAGCTCCTTACGAAGAGTGCGCATTTGATGGGTCAAAGTATCACTCTAGTTACAAGGGGACAGTTTGTAAGGTATGCGAGGTTTGTGAGATTGGCAAACACGGCAGTGGTTTGAGATTGTTTACATAGACACTTAATTTGGACTCAGAATTGTAAAAGGGGGGCCTAAAGGGGCGCAGCAATATCCTTGTCGTGAAATACAGTCAAATATTGTTGTTGGCAGCAAGACTCTAGCGGTGATTCGAGAGCAGTCAGAGTGGTTGGATCAAGCTTGTTCGCAAACAATAAAATCCGCCATTTGCTAGGTCCTTCTATGTGCTCGACATGTCACGGTGTGTGCTGTCTGTCATGCATTGTGAGATGTCCCGTATGATACAACTAAACCCTGCCTACTAGTTTGGTCACCTCTATACAATTGTTTCTAGCTCACGAGCATAGCCCAGTGTATTTTCCATGATCATTTGGCTCATGTCCTTGACGTTGACTCCATCTTCGCTGCCGTCAGTGGCAGCATTCGGGAAATAAATATGCCCCTCCTTGACAACCCATCCACGATGCTGAGCAAACTGAATAACGTCTCCCTCGGAATTCAAGAATAAAAGCGACTTGGTGGAGCTTATCGGAAGGCTGGGGTAGGCTCGCTCGCTACTGCTGGCGATTTCGGAGCGTATTTGGTTTTTCAGAATCTGTTCGATTTTTCAAGTCAACAACATTCTTGTATAAATACGAAGGCGAAGTACGCACCTCTGAGAAAACACTGTACTCGTCGCAGGGCACTTCACTGCTTTTCATTGCCTTCCATACACGATCGTAACTCCCCTCCATTAGCCACCTCTCCAGGCGAACTGGATATCTTAGGTACCGATCTCCCTCGACATCGGTGCCGCCACCATCTCTATTCGCCAGACTTTCCAATTCCGAGTGAAACTCAGCATAGCGGCCTTGGGTGAGGAGCAGAAGCAAGCTTAAGCCCGTAACTCTGTTGCGTTCGGGGAGATTTGGCGGCAAGGTAACCGACGGTAGCTCGTAGAAGGGCTGCAGCTGCTGGACGTAGCGCGTGAAGGCATCTGCGTTTTTGGCGCGAATAGAGAATAAGGCGCCTTGCTCGTACGTCTCCCGAGCGAGGACGAGAAGGTTCGAGGGCGTTGATGGATTCGGAGTGAGAGCGTTTAGGCTCAGGAGAATAAGCTTGGCTTTGGAGAGGAGGGCGCTGGCCTCAGAATAACTCATCTGAGGGGACTGCTTTAGCTGGGCGAGAATCTGGGAGACGCTTCGGTCAGCCATGGTGGCCACGAGGTCGTGCTATTGGAAAATTGAGCAGCTAAGGCGCGGCAGCCAGCTAGGGCGTTTGTATGTCGCGCCTGAGAATTCTATGTAACCGTAGACTGGCGGCAGAACCTGGGCGTTGATGGTGCGGTTGGTATGCTCTATCCAAGTGCATTCTAGGTAGGCTGACTGATGACGAAGAGGTGCTGGATAATATCAACCTTACTAAGCAAGGTGATTAGTACTGTACTCCGTTCTGAGGTACCTAACAGGAACACAGCACCTACCACCTTAGTAGAGGTAGGTATCTTGCTACTAGGAGGTACGTACTACCTACTAAGGTAGGGCAAGGTACTCCTAAGGTACCTAGGTGCTGCCTAGGTACCTACTAGGTACTAAGGTATACTATTACCATTCTAGTGGCACTGCTGCTGATGTTCCTGTAGTAGCATACGGACTATATGGATATTCGTCATATACCATTGATGTATTAATATTCATCACCACCGATATGAACAGCGAACTTATGGTAGTTTCAACCAATAATAATAATAATTGGCATAGTAAATAGTACTTACTATTGTTGCTGTTGGCCGAAGATGATACGGAGAGGGATTAGTGGTATGTACAGGAACTTGTTAGGCTAGATGCGTAGGCGTCTGGTTCGTGCCTTTTAGGTCGTGTACTATTATAGCTGTACCTTCTCTAGATGCATTATATAGGTACCTACCAGGTACCTTCTGCCTGGCGCAACTAAGCTACTACTAGGTAGGTACTGTTGAAGTGCTGAGCATATTCTGAATATTTTGTATGGCCAACACTACCCATACTACTACTACACTTAGGTGCTAAAAGTCTGCGAACGCCTGTACGCGCTAGTACCCTAAGCTACCTATACTATAATATACCTTTTAACTTTAAATTGCAATTGCATAATAATAAAATGTTAAAAAGATGCAGTTTTAGTATAGAAATAAGCGCTAATTGCTAAAGAAATAAAGAATTTAATTTTATCTAGTGAATAGTAATATATTAGGCAGTATTGCGCGGTGATTCTATGCAATACATTGCTGCTGAATTTAATACTATACCCTTAACTATATATATAATTTTTAAATGCTAGAAAGAAGACTATATAGTTAAAAAAAAACTAAGAAAAGGTAGGCTGCTGAAGCTTATAGCAGAGGAGATATAATATATTATTATTTTAATAAAATAAAGCTAAAAAATCACTTAAAATATACTTGTTAGCTTAATAAGTGGTTGTATAAGCGCGCAAATACTTTATTGTGCTTTAGCGAAAGAATACTAGTGTAAATAGAAGTTAGTATAAAGGATATTTATATTAAAAGAAATAGTAAAAGCTAGGCTATAATTTATAACTGATTGGGAAGGAAATGAAGCTGAATTAATAAAGGTATTGTGACTTGAAATTAGTAGCCTGGATGACCTGTTAACGCCCTTTCTAGACCATCTTCTTTAATAAGTGTTCTATATAAAACAACCTTAATAAATACTGTAGATTTATCTTCTAGAAGCTTTATAAGAGGTTTTAGAGAGATATAGTTAATATTATAATATATAGGAAGGCTATAATCTTGATAATAATCTAGGCAGGGATCTAGAAGGGAGGCTAGACCTCCTTTATTATTATAAAGAGGGATCTTAATATACAGAGGAATAGTTATACTGTAAAAAGCTATTAAAGGGCATTAGAGATTAGTCTTTTTCTTTATTATAATAGTATATAGTATTTCTAGCAAGATAATATAAGAATTTATAACTTTAGTGGCATGCTTGAATGGCTTTAGATCTATGGCATTGACTGGATTAACTAGCTGCCTTATAGCCTAGACCTTAACTTAATTAAATATATATAGAGTGCCCTAAAGAAAAAGCTAGCTTAAATTTGCCTAGAAATATATTATTTATATTATAATAAGATTAATATTACCTTTTTAAAGTAGAAGTTATAAAAGGCTTGGAATTTAATACTACAGGACTTAATAAACTGGCTGATTGATTTAATCCTGCGCTGCCTTGCAGCTGTTTGCGCAGCTAGGGGTTATTATATATAATATTAAACTATAGATTTAGGGCTATTTAATGATATAAATAAATCTTATTTTGTAATTAAATTAATAGTGCTGTAGTTGATTGAAAATTTCCTATAATATTCTATAACTGTAGCGCGAGGTATTGCGGGGTAGGGCGTTTGCAGACTTTTGGCACCTAAGTGTACTAGGTACCTGTGAGCTAGGAAAGGTCGTCTATATATCGAGGCGACGATCCAGGCCAAGTGCCAGATTCCATGTCTCCCCTCCTTGACTTCTCCAGGTCTGCTGCCCACATTGCTGAACCTGCTGCCGTAGTTAGAAGGAAGAAGAAAGATAGCACCGGTATGAGTTCAAGTATCATGGCCACAGTGCCAAAGAAAATGTACTCCCACTCGAGCTTCTTGATCTCGCTCGCCTGCGCAGTCTTTGATAGGCCTTGAAGTTGGAACCAGCGGTGGTGTGACAGTTTCCCCAGTCGGGTCCCAGTTATGACAATAAAGGCAAAGGTCCCAACATAGGGGATAAGATTGAGAGGAAGAAAGATCACAAGCTCTAAAATCTGTATTGTGCTCCAAGGATTATAGCAT
The DNA here is from genome assembly GCA_020631695.1 of Trichoderma cornu-damae. NCBI lineage: Eukaryota > Fungi > Ascomycota > Sordariomycetes > Hypocreales > Hypocreaceae > Trichoderma > Trichoderma cornu-damae. Next base: position 2,056,867 of record CM036088.1, read on the forward strand.
GCCGGACTTGTCGGCTTTCCCAGCATTTTGACTGCGTTGGGGGCATCTTCAAACAGGATGCGATGAGGCGAAATCAGATCTTTCAATGAGAGGTTGATAATCGTGGCCTAGTGATGGTTTTAGTCGTTTGTACGCATGGCCCGCTCCTCTCATCCCTCGGGCTTACGTCAAAAACGTCCACTCGGCATTCGTCAACAAAGAAGCCTTCAAATACGGCCTGAACTATCACCAATCCTTCTCCCAACACGAGGACCACAGCGTTAAGCCAGGCGCCCCAGCCATGGAAAATGGCCAGGAATAAAAACTGCGGAAGGAACGCGAATGAGAACAGCAAGAAGTACACGAAGAAGGATATTAAAGACAGAGGCACTAGTCGCCCAAACAAGAGGGGCCAGAATTGTCTATTCCGAACGAAGTACCAGATGCCGCGAATCGGGTAGCTCGCCGCAATGGCTGCACGCTTGATGTAGAGAAATGGCCGGTTGCTACAAAGTCTAGAAGGAATATTTTCTCTCAAAGGCGGCAGACTGTTGTTGTTGGGTGGATTGTGAGCCGGCATCGGTTTGGTCGTCTGCAGCGCAGGAGAGGCGAGTTGTGAGGCCGGGGCGGCTGCGATGCCTGAATGAAGGTCAGCTGAAGTTGCGAGCATATGTGAAACATGCATCATCTGGCTTCCCGCCAATAAATAAATCCAAGGCCATTACTTACTTGAAATGCTACATATGGCATGTCCCGTGCCAAACTTAATCAGCCCAGAATTGCACTAGTGAATCGATTCTTTATTGGACTACATACCACTAATATGTATTGCATATCAAACAACAACTGCTCTATTCACACTCAACTTTTACATTACATCGCGCTGTTTTGCGTATTTTTATTTTATTTTCATTTTCCCAATTTTTTTTACCCGTCGTGCGAAATTTACATATACGATTTTTAGAAAAATCCAACCCTGTTCTCTTCCACCAGATATTCTCATTATGGCATCAAAGTATCTCCAAAGGTGTCACCGTGTTTCATGACTACGTACCTCGGATGTCATAGCCATGGCAAGAGCTGATCTCCCGCGAGCTTTTTTTTCGGAGTCCTGCCCTTTGAAAAGAAAGCGACCTGCTGCTGGAAGAATGCACCCCCATGCGAGGGCATCCGCGAATGCGAATACGACGGGAAATGCGAGGCCAGTGACATCACCGTGTGGGCGTTTAGCGAAACCTCGACGTTCTTTCCTCAGGAACTGTCCAATTTCCGAGTATATATGTTGAAGCTACTTTCAAATTCTCGGCTGTTGGCTGCTCTTGCTTTCTTTTTCTCGGGGCTTCTCGGTTTAATACACGCGGCTGATGGGCAGGGTCAGTGCGACTGAGGCATAGATACATCAGCCATAGTGCCATCTCAAGGAGAAGACGTCGGACCTTCCTCACTTACAATGGCGCCATCATGTGACTGTCGCCTGCAGGACGGACGTTCCTTCCTCTACGATTTCGGTTGTTCGATCCTCTTCTTCTGACTTCAGTACATATTTCTCCCTCTCCCCCCCTCTCCCTTTCTCCCTCCCTCTCTCTCTCTCTCTCCATCTCCCTCTCCCTCTTCTTCTTCTACTCACTCTCGTTTCTCTCGTTCCAACCCTCTCCTCTCTTTAATTGTTCATCGTTTCTCTCTCTTTCTCCCACAAACATCCGTCCCTGTTGGGCTCGTCACTCAGTTATTCATTTACGGATCGTTTGTGTTTGCGTCACCTCGGACAACCCTACTTCGCCCACGATGCGAGTCTTTGCATCTCTGGCGATCTTGGTGGCCAGCACGCGAGTGCAGCACGCGAGCGCTCAAGTTGACTATGGGTACAAGAGACTTCTTCTCCTTCTTCTTCTTCTTCTTCTTCTTCTTCTTCTTCTCTCTCTCCCTCCCCCTCCCTCCCTCCCTCCCCTCTCTCTCTCTCTACCCTCCCCCCCTGGGAGTGCTCACCAGTCACTAACTTCGGTCTAGGATGCATGACGGCAGTAATGGCGGCAGTCCAAGCGGCTCTCCAAACACTGCTAATGGTGGCCCTGCTGGTAGCACCTATGGGAATCCAAGTGGAATCCCAAATGGTGCTCCCGCCGGACTACCTGGTGGCTTCCCTGGTGCGGCTCCTGACATGCCCACCTGTGCTCTGCAAGGGATCACAACCGTTTTTGTCACTGTATACCCTACTGGCCATGTTACGCCCTCCAGTGTTACCCAGCTCAATGGCATTGACCCCGATCAGTCGATTCACCAGACTGCCTACCCTGACTCAACAATTCTGATTTCCTCTGGGGGGTCTGCTCAGGGCGCACATGCAAGTGTTCAACCTTTTACTACCGTCACAATTGATGTTTGGGGCAGCGACCCCAACTCCCCAGATGCATTCACATCCGATGTCTCCCCTGTCCCCATCTATACCGATGGCGCTTCTGACCCTGTCGAGACATCCGCAAACTTTCCTGATGAATCTCCTGCAAACACGCAAGCGCCTTGGCCCGGCGATTCACCTGGTTCGAATTCTGGGGACCATCCCATGTCATCAAGCGGCTGGGTGTCTATCAGCAATGGGCCGGTTATTGGTTCTCCTACTGCTACTGCCCCTGTGAACCCTGCATACGGTAATGTGGGCGATCTCACCAGCATATCCAAGTCGTTTGTTCAGCAGCCGTCAGCACACGTTTCGCCAATTGTTACAGATGCTGTTGTGGACGGGAAGTCTCCCGTTCAAATGACAGTGATCGGGCCAGATGGAAAGCCCACAATCATAGAATTCCCCAGTAGCCAGCTCGGCAGTGGCAATAGCAATGGTGCTGGCCAACCCTTCCCCACAGCTGCTACTCCGTTCCCTGGTTTTACTCCAGGCCCTGTCCCAGCGGCTTCAGACATCTCCGCAGCGGCTGGCGAGACTATGTGCACAACTTACACCATTTTGGGACCCAATGGAGTTCCTACAGTTGTGCATTCGACTTGGGTCAGTTTACCAACAACGGCCCCTGTTCTTCACTCGTCTTTTCCTTCTCTTCCATCTAATCCTAGCGTTTTTACGCGCTTGCCTGATGGGCCTGTCATTGCGACGCACACCACGTTTACTATTCTTGGCCCTGATGGACTCCCAACCGTGGTGGAATCATCCTGGCTATTGCCTGGACCGGTGAACACAGCGCCGGGTATCTCTGGTCCGATCTCTGTCAGCGGCGTCCCGAATCAAGCTACTGGAACGGCTGCTGGCGTGGGCGCAGGCGGTAGCACGACGTGTACGAGTTATACAGTACTTGGACCGGATGGCCTTCCAACCATTATTGACACAACCTGGGTCATCCCTACCCCTACTGCCGGTGCAATTCCAGCAAACGTTGTCACTGGAGTCCCAAGCCAATTTGGCGGAGTCTCTGGTTTCCCGCCACAGGTCACAGCAACTCTGGGGGGGGTGAATGCCATCACAACCTGCACCAGCTACACTGTCTTGGGTTCCGACGGTCTACCTACGATTGTTGAGTCTACTTTTGTCATATCTGCGAACAACGCTCTCCCCGCTACCACAGCGGGACTGCCTCTACCCCCTGCTCAGCCCTCCAACTTTCCGCAAGGCGTCTCAAACCTTCCCGAGGCAGGTGGCTTTGCCACGACTTGCATCACTGTTGGCGTTGTGGGACCAGATGGCTTTACAACACCTGCTATTCAAACTGTCCTCATCCCCACCAGCGGCTTAAGCAGTGCTATGCCCGTGCATACCACTGTTGGGTACCCTTCTCTTGTACCGGCACAGACTGGCCTTCCTCGAGGAGACCTTTCCGTCATTCCGAATGTGGGTTTCACGACGTGTATCACGGTTACTACATTGGGAGTAGATGGTATAGCCACGCCGGTTGTCCAAACTATTGTAGGCATCCCGAGTGGTACAGAGCTTGGGGCTTCCCTATCACCTTTGTCGACTAATGGCCCGTCTTTCCCCAACCCAAATTTGTCAAGCAATACTCTTATCGACATCCCCAACCTTACTCAATATGGCTCCTCTGGAAATGGCCTACCGGCTATTTCACCGCCATCTGCAGTGGTTTCTGGCCTTGTCGACCCAACAGGAACTGTGACCGGCACCCGCACGTCGACCCTTACTGTCACCAATGGCCCCGATGGTCAGCCCGCCACTCTCGTTCCGTACAATGACCAGTGGCATGACCAGGCTCCAGTGTTGGGATCTAAGCCGTTGTCATAGAACGCCTACGGCTCACCTCCTGCCGGCGCTGCAGAATGGACTTCGTCGCCCCTGTATGGCCCTCCCCCAACTATTGTCGGCCCCGATGCATCGCATCTTGCCACAGCCCTCCAAACTAGTACATGGACCAATGTCATTCCGGAGCAAACCACCACGTACACGATCAACTTCCCTCTCACAACCATGGCTACTGTCACTCTTCCCAATCGGCGCGCCATGCGGCGTCATCAAGAGTAAGTCAAGTCAACGATGATGCAGTTGCACACAAGCTCTAACTCTATCTAGATTGTCATCATCGGATTTTGTGTGGGATAACTCTAGTACTGCACTCTCGGCTGTGCCATCGGAGAATTCTACGCTAAGCATGATGCCGACCTCGATGTTTAGCAGCCAGAACGGATTTCCTCCTGCTCTGCCTTCTGTGACAGTGTCCACGCCGCCCCAGGCCTCGGCCGTGGATGAAGGATCTGAGCCCTCCCCTATGTGTTCCACTGGTGGTAAGATTGGAAACTTTACACTAGACGTGAGCATACACTTTTCTTGTCATTCATTTTCACGTTTCATTGCTGATTTTACAAGTTCGATGATGCCAAAACCGGCCCTCTCTTCAACCCATCCCGCGATATTTGGTTTTCTGAAGGGTTCCTCATCGCTCCCCCATCGTCCCAGACGTTTCAATCCTACAACCCGTCATCTGGCGGTCAACTCGTTGAATTCGTGCCACCTTCATTGTTGCCAATGGCCGGTTCTAATGTAGGAGACACTGCGGAGATTGGGGTTGGTCCGAACGCTCCATATCGCTGCTTCAGATTTGACTTCCAAGGTGCGAGTCTCGGCTGCGCGGCACAAGGTGCCGAAAAGTGGTGCGAGTTTGAAATATCGGCATATCGCTACAATGAAGCCTTGGGGAGAGAGGAGTCAATAGCCTGGTCTGAGACAAAGCGCATACCGGCATGCCCCAACTTTCCTCACGGGAGCTGTCGACTGACACCTGTGTGGTTTGACGGTTATGCGAACATCACGTCGGTGCTCATCAGCCTGCGTGTTGGCACCGAACTGCGAGTCTGGTGGGGAGATGACTTCAAGTTGGGTTGGAACGATAACAGCTGCGAAGCTGCCGTTTGCCGCGCAAATGCCGCTCCTCAGCCCGTCAAGCGAGAGACTATTGAATCGGTCGCTCGCCGAGGCGTCTGGCGCTGGACTGCGCGTGGGCTGAAACGACTAGATGACGGATACATCTGGGAATCGGTATAGGTAATAGCCATCATTTGATGATTTCGGGTGGTAGTTACATGCGATGAAATGCTGTGGGACAATATTTGCTGTTTGTTGATGGGAACAATTTGAACCTAGATTTCTTGGCGAGCAGCATAATGTGGTTGTAGCTGCGGCATTAGATGCAATGAGAAAATGGGCATGAGATAACAGCAAGCTCATGTTAATTATATTGCTATCGTGCGGTCCCTGAAGGCCCCTAAGGAACTTGATGCCAGATTTTTCAAGAACCAGTGAGATTGCGGTTGAAACAGCTATGAATATATTATCACGCCCTATCTTGCGATATAGGGAATGCTAGATCACTCCTTTCCCCACTACTCGTGTGAAGCCCGCCTCGTCGGCCCAAAGTTGAGCGAGCTCGGGGAGATTCTGGCAGCAGCGCCGATACCCATCCACGAGGCGAGCAGAGTAACCAGCGCGTCTGCCGCAGCATCGGCGGCACCTGGTGACCATCCGGGGAAACAAATGACATGGATATGCTAAAGGGAGCACCTCAAGGCGCCTATGCCTAAACCAAGAGGCGATTTCCTGTGCCAGAGGGGTCCCCCCCCCAAATTCACGTCCACTCAGAGGTAATTGGGGCTGACAAGCCGGGGACGACGGCATTACGAAATCATCTCGTTCGAATCCCCCCCGCGGTGTTGGAAACACCCTCCCTGGCTTCCGGCTGCTTCGACAGCAGTTTCTTTATCACGAGATACCTTCTACGGCACCATCCTTGGTAATTACCTTCGCTTCCGTGTTCTCCCGCCTCACCCTCGGCGGACGGATTGTGCTGCGACGCTGATGATTATGCAACGGGTCCGGTGCGTTTCTGACAAGACACGCAGTCGTCCAGTGGGCCAACCGCTGTCCTCCTTCTCTCTGCTGCTTGCTAGGGCTGGCTTATAACAAACACAAACACGGGCAGATGCCGGTGAGGCTGCAGGGGGAAAGCTGTTCGAGGGCTGTGCCGCTGCCGGCCTCGAGGGCGTCTGCGCCCAGCAGCTGCACCGAGAATGTCGTAGCGCGACTACCTCGAATTTGACACCATTCCTTCCTACCAGTCAACATGCGGCGTCGAATGCGGTCCCTGGGACACTTTCCGTCCTTCTGTCCATAGCAAGCGGCGCCGAGGGCAGCGAATGCTGAAGCCGCCTCCGCTTGGTTCAATTAAGGGGGGGGGGTTCCTTGTTGTGTGTGTGTGTTTTTTTTTTATGATAGATACGCGGCAGCCAAGGGTGATCCGTCAGATTGTGTGTAGAGCCGAGATCAAGTGGCAGGTCCTATCGAAAAAAAAAAATTATGCTTATTCTCGTCGGTTGGTGGCTTGCTTGGTTTCCGCCCGAAATCGTCATCATCATCATGGAAATATTGACTAGGCAAGGGATATTACGGTCCCGTGACTCAGTTGCGGTCACACCTGTGTCTCCTCGTACGTGCAATGCAACTCTCTCTCCGTCCATAGTAACAGCATCGGCGGAGTGGGTGAATATATATATATATATATATACAAAAATCACGCTCGAGGAATCATTGGTTTTCAAAGGTAGTTGAGAGGCACCATGGTCAGTCATTCACTTGTGGTAGATGGATCACACTTTTGTACGTAGTATTGAGAAAACAAAGACGAAAATTAAGGGAGGAAAAAAAAAAAAAGTTTTAAAAAATAAAATAAGATAAATAAATAAAAAGACATTGTATAAATTCAGTGCCAGGGGCAAGCTTTTAAACATCATCCAGCCCAGTCATCTCCCCCCCCCCCTTTTTTTTTTTTTTTTGCCTTCTCCTCCCTCGTGCCATCTTCAAAGTGATTGAGGTATTTTGCTTTTGATCAGGGAGGGAAAAAAAAAAAAAAAGACTTGTAGTCAGCTCGCCAAGCAACAGCAGAATAGATACGCCCGGTAGGATGGAGTGAGTGTTTCAAAACACTGTATGCCCTGAAATAATGCCTCTCTTGCTTGGCGCGTACATGTCAAAGCAGTATTGGTGTCAACGTCTTTTTTTTTTTTGGTTTTGTGTCAAAAATGGCTAGCTTCCCTTTATCCTTTGGTGTATATATGCAAATGTGTGTGTGCTCTACGACATATATAGGCGAAAAGAATCTCTACATGACAACCTGCAGCACCAATGTGTCAGCTCTTTCACGTCTTCGTCATTTCAGGCAAGAATTCGGGGCTACTCACACAATCGCCTTCCTGCTTTCCCTGCGGAATGCCCATGTCCTCAAATGTTGCGGGTCCTTGTTTGCCCGCCGCCTTGGTAGGCTTGGCCGGAGCGGAAGCCGCGCTTGGAGCGGGACTCGGACTATGCATTTCAGGTCGCTGAGGAGCCGGCCCCGGAGGAGCGGTGCCAACCCTACCGGGACCCGGTCGGGGCCCGTTTCCGGGACCTTGAGGCCCGGGCGGTCCGCCCGTGTTGACTCTTCCCGGTCCTGCACCTTGCGGGGGGAGAGAGCCAACTCTCTCAGGGTAATGGCCGCCAGCGGCAGCAGCAGGGTTGCCGGGGTTGTGATGCTGTTGGGGATCGGAATATCCGTCTGGCCCTGGCCGTGATGAAGTCCGAGGCCCATACTGCCCGGGTCCCGGCGATGGCCCTCCGTGAGGACCGCCCATGGGGCCCCCGGGCCCGCCATAGCCTTGACCTCTCCCGTTTCCGGCATATGAGTGGGCGCTTCCAGGGCGGCCGTCTCCTGGGTATGGGCGCCCCGGTCCTGGCCCATTTCCTGGCCCCGCGTTTGGCGGTCCGTAGCCTCCAGGGCCGTGAGCGTCGGGCGGACCGCCTCTGCCGCGGCCAGCTCCCGGAGGCGGATGGGGAGACGGATACAAGTTGCCGGCCGACTGCGAGCCCGGCATCGGCCGCTGCCCAGGGCCGGGGCCACCCCCCTGTGGCCTGACGCCGAAGGCGCTGCCTGGTCGGTCTGCCGACGGGCCTTGAGAGGGAAGATAGTTGTTGTTGTTGTTGTTGTTGTTGTAGCGAGGTTGGCTCGGTCGACCGTCGTCTTCGGGATATGGCGCATTGGGCCCGGGGCGGCCATGCAACGGCTGCGTCCGATCATCCACGGGATAGGGCGCGGCGGATTGAGAGCGCATGGGTGGGGCGTTGGGGTCGACGCGGATAGTAAAAGCCGGCTGCCGATCGGAGCCGTCGACGAAAGACGCCCTGGACGGGTCGGGGAAGCTGTTGTTCTCCGTCACGATGGTAGGGCGCATGCCCGGAGAAGGCAAGGGCGAGACTCGGGAGGAGCCAACCGACGTGACCAGCTTGGGCAGCGGCGCCGGGCCGGCCTCGGCGGCCATGGGGCCGCCGCCCTCGGTCACGGTGGGCATCGGCTGCGCTTGCTTGAATCGCTCGGGGCGCTTGCCTCTCTGGGAGCCGTGCTGGGATTTGATGCGCGTCAGCGTCGTCGTTTCGTGGTCCTGCTTGGAAAGGCTCTTGTCCTGGCTCAGCGACTCCAGCCGACCGACGGCATCCCTGTTCCCGTGATCGGCCGCGAGCTGGTACCAGCGCTGCGCCTCGACGACGCTCTTGTTGACGTGGATGCCGATTTCGTGGTAGTAGCCCATGGCGAATTCGCCCGTGGGCAGCTTTGCGGACGCCGCCTCGTGGGCGTACTTGAAGGCGAGCTCCTCGTTCTTTTTGAAGACGCCCTCGTAGCCGAAGAGGAACCACCGGCTGACGCCGAGGGCGGCCTCCGGGATGCCTTGCTTGGCGGCCAATCCGTAGTAATGCAGGGAGTAGGACGGGTTGAAGTCGCACCCCAGCTGGCACAGCTCGTAGGCCTGGCCCATCTTCAGCTGGGCCTTGGCGAAGCCCAGGTACGCCGCCTTTTCGACGTACATCTTGGACGTCTCGACGGCGTAGGGCAGCAGGCCTTCGGGTACCGTGATGTCGGGCAGGTCCCGCCCGATGAGCATGCCGTACACGTACGCGCCCTGGGGCGCATCCTCGTCCGCGCTGTCGGCGGCGGCGCGGATGCGCTCCAGCCCTCCGTGGTAGTCCTTGGACTCGCCGTGCTGGCCCAGGAGGCTCATCATGCCCATGCGGTACAGGGCGGCCGAGTCCTTCAGGCTGAGGCCCTTGTAGTAGTACTCCTTCGCCTTGGACATGTCGTTGGACTGCTCGAAGAGCATGCCCATCCTGTACACCGACCGCGTGTTGCCGAGGTCGCTCGCCTTCTTGTACCCCGCGTAGGCCTCGCGCTTGTCGACGCGTTCCCCGAACTTGCCAAACTCGAGCCATTTGGCGCGTATGTAGAGGGCGTCTGGGTGCTCCTGCTCGGCCAGGTATCTGATGATGTTGATGGCGTCGTTGCGCAGCTCGTGCTCCTTGCGCGGGGTCGGGGGGCGGTTGCCGCCGTCGGCTGCTTCCCTCGCGGCGGCATCCATGGAAATCTCGGCCCAGTTGAGCACGTCGCGCGCCCAGGTGATTTGCATGTTGACATTCTGAGAGTGCAGAACGTGGTTCCTCGCCTTCCACAGGATCTTCTCCTTCTCCTCGTCCGCCGGCGGCACGTTGTCGCCCACGACCCGGGGGAAGGGCGAGAATGACGGGGCGTCGTCGTCCATGCTATCGGGCTGCCGTGTCCGGCCGCCGTGGATCTGGCCGTGGATCTGACCGTGGGCTCTGGAGTCGGGTTCAGCAGCTGCCGGGGTGCTGGAGTAGTAGGGCTTGCCGGGCGTCTGGCCGATGTACGTCGACAGCGAGGGCTCTCGGCCTCTATTGTAGGAGCCTGAGTCGTGGCTCCTGGGCTCGGTTTCACGGGCTTCGAGCTCCATGCGCTGCAGGTCCTCCTGCATGTTCAGCGGCACCTGAGGGGTCACCCTAATCGAAAGGATCGAGAAGAGAACGTCAGCAGCAGCCCCACCTCGAACGGCTTGCTCCATTCAGCCTCTGACATGGTCCAACCAGGCGAAATGGGAACAAAGAGAGCTAGCGACAGGGATATGAAATAGATGAATAAAACCCATAAATAACAATCAATGATGATGATGCATATAAAAGGGAAAGACACGTGCAAACAAACAAAAAAAAAAAAAAAAAAAAAAAAAAGAGGCACTCGAGCAAGATGGGCATCGTCAATCATACCGCTGAGGAGACGGTGCCACGACCTCTGGCATGAAATAATCATCGTCACTGCCAGGGACGAAGGTGGCGCCGAGTTGGGGGGCCATGGCCTGCTGGGATGGGGAATTCCAGGAGCCTCCCTTTTTTTTTTGGATTGCGTTTTTTTTTATATAATTTTTTTTTGGCTTCTACGGAGCAGATGTCAGTGGGTGTTCAAAGGGGACCTTCTGCCTCTCTCTCCGCCTCTTCTGCTGCCTCCGCCTCTGCCTCCGCCCTCTACAGCAGCAGCACAGCACAGCCTGAGTGAGAGTGGTGGGAATGGGCCACAAACCCTGCTGGGTGGCGGATTCGGGTGTGTAGTACTCCGTAGCGGTAGTATGTATAAATAATGAGACGTTGGGTGCTTGTGTGTGACTAGATTCGAATCCGCGCGGCGGGAATCCTGGAGTTTTGTACCGTGCACGAGGCTGTGCACAGGCTAAACAGGGCCAAGCGAAGGTCGAAATTTTTTTTTCTTCCCTTTTTTTCTTCTTCTTTATTTTCCCACTTCCTTTCTTCGAGGGGATATTATTTTAGATGGCTTAAAAAAAAAAAAGGGGGGTGAGATGGAAGGGTGTAGTTTGCCTCGGCGCGTTGAGTGACCAAAGACCAAAAAAAAAAGCAAACGGTCTGCCAGCGAAGAAGTTTCAATTTAAAGGGTGTGAAAAAATAAATAAATAAAGTAAAAAAAAAAAAAAAAAAAAAAAAAAAGGCTCCCCAACGGAACAGAAAAGGGACTGCGACGTTTTGATATGGAGGCTGAGGTTGGTGAAGCAACGGGGCTTTTTCTGTCTGGGACCATGAGCTATAATTAAACTCCCCCCAAAACTGCTCCGTAATACAGTGTGGCGATGCGAGAAGAAGTCGGATTGCGGACAATCCTCGAGTGCCCTGCTGACATACATGGGGGGGGGGGGATGACGGTATGCTATAACGAGCAGCTGCGGCGGGCTTTAGACAGCGGGCTTCGTAGGCGGTAGTGGCTGTTGCTTTAGGGGGGGGAGAACATGGAATGCGTTTGATGCATGTCAATTTGGCGGGCAATGTCAAAAACGCAACTTTTGTCCACCCTTTCTCAGCTCAAGGGCGCTTTCCCGTCTTTCCTTCTTCCCCTGAGAAAGACGGCAGGGTCTGTTGCAACTACGTACGCATGCTTACAGCAAGTAAAATAAAGCCCCTCGAGCCACCGAGACTAGATGAAAAACCAACCAACAAAGTTCGAATGCGCCACAGTCTGTGCCCGGGCTCCGGGGGGGGGGAGGGGGGCTGCGGTATCGCGGATACTACTACCTAGGTACATACTAAGGTATGTAGGTACTAAGGTACCCAATACTAGTAGTAGTACTAAGTACCTACCGTGCAACAACACCTCCGTGATGCTCCGAGACAATTTCGCATGTTTTGGTTCCCATGAAAGTTTCTTGATAACTTCAGTGTCTCGTGTTACTACGGACTGCCATTGTAGCACCCAAGGTAGTAATCAGTAGCAGCAGTTAATTATATTAGTACCTCGGGCGTTGTGGCTACCTACTACCTACTATACCAACAACCTAGTAGTAGGTATGGCCCTAGGCGTCAAAATTAGCACCAGGTGCTCCGTAGTGTTGGCTTTCACCCTATCATATGGCACGGAATACGGAGCATCGTAATGGCTGTTTTGTGACCAACGAACGCCACCACCCCCCCCCTCTCTCTTCTTCAAGCCCGGAGGCGGGAACAACGCTTCTTCCAACGATACTTTGCGAACAAAACGCTTGCAAGCAACATGGCAATGCCGCCGGAGCCTCAGTCCGTGGAAGAGCCCTCCTACATCGATTACGAGACCTTCCTGTCCCCCGACTTCGCGCCCGCCTCGTTTGCCAATTCTCTCGTCCTCGCCACCAACAACCCCGACGACTCCCCGCTGGATCTGTCGACACCCTTGTCGCGGGTCCTCTTTGATGCGCAAGAGATCGATTCTCACATTCATCTCCTCACATCCCGATCCGCCGTGCCTTTGCTCCAGTACACCCAATCGCAGACCCAGGCAAGCAAGGCCATCGTCGCCCAGCTCGATGCTCAGATTGCGAGCCTAAACGACAGCTACAAGCAGCTAGAGAGGGAGATCATCGACAAGCATGCCGAGGCCGAGGAGATACGCCAGGTCGCATTGCGCCTGTGGGAGACGCTGAGGCTGGGGAGGTCGATGGGCAGGTGCCTGCAGCTCGGGAGGCAGCTCGAAGCACAGTTCTCCGAGTTGGGCGGCCCCGGCGCCGGGAAGAGCGACCACGGAGCGCTCGTTCGATGTTCGTACACCATCCTCTCCTTGCGGGAAGTGCTGGACAGCAAGGCCCCGGGAGAGGAAGGCCACGGGCTCGACAAGTTGACCGCAATCAAGAGCCTGCGGGACGCCGTCACTGTGCCGATAGAGCGACGCATTTCTGAGGTGTCCGAGCGCCTGGTTCGCGAGTTCGCCATCCCAAGCAGCACAACTTTTGCCCAGGGCGAGGAGGCGCGATCGCGGCTGGCATCTGCCGTGTCTGCCCTCTATCTGCTGTCTCCCACCGCAGGCGTTCAGCCCGAGAGGTGGTCGCCGAGACTGCTTCTGCAGGCCCTCGATGCCTATGTTCGTTCTGCCCTCCAAGCGAGCACTGCCGCGCTCTCGCGATCCCTGGGGCAGCTTCCTACTCTAGACAAGTCTCTTGCCGAGGTCGTTTCCCATTGCCAGAATATCGCCTCGCTCGAGCTGATCCTGGAGGCGACGGAGACTCCGCTTCACCCCTTGGTCCCAGCCCCTGCGAAGCAGAAGCAACACAGCCTCATCCAGTCGTTGCTATCTCGTTTTGAGACGAGCTCTCTCATTTCCTATTTTTGGCGCACCATGGCGAGCAACATTTCTGCTCGTGTGCAGGAGATTGCCAGCCGAGGAGGCATTGTCGCTCGGACGCTGCGCACGAATAGTACCGTTGTCGGTGATGCCATTCGGCAGGCGGTCGTCAAGGGGGGCCAAACTCCGAATGCCTTTTCCGGCGGCAAAAAGAAGCCCAGCGTTGTGGCGAACTGGGACCGAGAAATAGCTGTCATGATGGGGAGTGTGTTGAACAACATTGGGCGATGATGATTCCCCCCCCCCCCCCTTTTTTTTTAAAAAAAAAGGAAAAGAAAAAGAAAAAGAAAAAGAAAAAAAAATTAAAAAAAATTTGGGGGTATGCTTTACCGCCGCCTTTACGACCAATGACAACTTCCACGATTTGACTTGCTTGGCAGAGCAAGGGATGCCATGCATACCTTTTAGATTATGGGCAATGGTGATGCATTTCTACCTTGTGAAAGGGGAAAAGCAAAAAGTTTGAATGATGGCACGCTATATAAGGTGGCATATCCCCAGCACACTCCAAGTGCTCGGGGAAAGAAATAAAAAAAAACCCCAAAATAAAATAAAATCCAAGAATGAAATAAAGTAATATAAAAAACACCCAAAAAAATAAAAAAAAACACCTTAAATGTTCCCCCCCCCCCAAAACCCCCAAACGTCAAACGCTACCTATGTGAAGCTGACATCTATTCTCATGCTCCATCGTCAGTATTCATCCGGCGGCCCAGGGTAACTGCCCTCCGGCACTGGCACTCTAGCCGACCTCGTGTAGATGTGCCTTGCACCGTCCAGGGACAAGGTTTCCAAACACCCTCCTTTGACCGTCAATGTCGGCCTCGATGTCCCGTCAGGCAGCACGCCTCGGTGAACCAAACGCACCCCGCAAGTCTTGCAGAAGTAACACTCCAGCGTGCACCCCGAGTCAGTCTTCCGTGTCCACATGCCGACGCTGGGCTGCATGTGCTCTGCGAAAGGAAGCATGCCCTCAACAGGAAAGACGGCCGAGATGCCAAACGCCGAGGAGGACTGTCTCTGGCACTCGAGACAGTGGCATATATAGACTGAGAGGGGCTTGGGGAGCACAGCCCGGAAAGACACGGCGCCGCACTGGCACCGGATCATGGGGTTGGCGTCCATTTTTTTCCCTCTCTTTTCTTTCTCGTTTTTTGTCTTCTTTCCCTTTCTCCTTTCTTCTCCTTTCTTTCTTTCTTTCTTCTTTCTTCTTCTTTCTTTCTTCTTTCTTCTCCTTTCTTCCTTCTTCTTCCTTCTTCTTCTTCTTCTTCTTCTTCTTTTTTTAAAAAAAAAAATTAAGCGGGACAAGTGCTTAATGGCCCTTGCGCGAGCAAATGTAGGTCAAGGTCAGACAGGCGGACAGGCGGACATGTGTAGACAATAGGAGCCGGGAAAAGAGCAATGTTCAAATTAGAAGCGAGTTGGTCAAAAGGCTTGATTGGGAGAACGGCGGGCTAGAGGCGTGCCACATCAGTACATGGTACTTTATGTACCTACTAGGTACCTTAGTACCTATATATATGGCTTGTTGGGACACTGGCGCAAAGAAAAAGGGCATCTTTGAAAATTCGACCACGACAATGGCAAACCACGCTTTCCCAAACCATGTGACAAGAGGGTTTTTTTTTTTTTTTTTTTGTTTGTTTGTTTGCTTTTGGCCCGAATACACGAGGAATACATGTATGCAGCGCCAGCCACAGGTGTTTGCTGTCGTTGAAATTGTTTCATCTTTTGCTGCTCGAAACCGGCACGGGCTGACTTGACATGACATTGGCAGCTGAGGCTGTGCTTTCCGCGCGAATATCGCCTATAACGATTGCTTACTCAGCGCCCTCCTCTCTTGGTGTGTTTAATAAACTTCGAACGGCGTGCGCGGCTTTTCGGTGACTTAGTCGCTGCGGCACCGCCGGCAACCCGTTCCAACCGCCCTTGTAGTTCAAAACCCGCCCAATTAGCTTTTTCTCTCGACGGAGGTAAATCAATCGCATCTTTTCTCTCTTTTTTTTTCTCCCTTTCGTTCTCTCTCTCTCTCTCTCTCTCTCTCTCCAATGCTCTAACCGAACCTCTTTTCTTTCCCCCCCCCCCTCCAACCCTCTTTGTTTGGGGGCCTCTATACTCTTTTCTTCTTTTTCTTCTTTTTCTTCTTCTTTTTTTTTTTTAAACTTTCTCAAACTTCCAACCAGCAGGCGACGATAGTCGCCGACCTGAGACGATCCTCGGAGCTTATCGTTGACGACCCGTCTCCATAGAGGATAGGATACTCCCCCAAATATATATATATATATATATATATATATATATATATATATAAAGGAAAGAGAGAAAGAAAAAGAAAGAAAGAAAGAAAAGAAAGAAAGAAAAAAAAAAAAAAAGGTCCGGCGGGCGCGAGGCCTGCCACCAAACGGGATGGTCCGTTACGAGATCTTCGACGCTCGGGACCTGCTGTCCTTCCCCGGCGGCGACAACAGCACAGACACCGTCTTTGGGGGCATTCACTTCAACCTCACCACCCTTGAGTATTGGAACTACACGTACTACAGCAATGGCACCCTGTCCAACAATTCCAACTGCTACCTGACGTACGAGCCGTACGAGCCTGTTCTTCTTCTCACCAATGGAAGCTTCATCAACGCCACCAAATGCTATAGCGCCGTGGATCCAATTGGTGTCCGAGGCTACGTGGGAATTGGCTTCGCGGCCGTGTATGGCATTGCGCTCATGCTTACGCTCACCGTCCTGGCCAAGCACGGCAGGCTCTATCTGCCCAAGGAGAAGCGCTTCTATCCAATCGGCCGGCGCTGGCAGTGGTATTGGGCATGCTTTGTCTGCGCGTGCGCCCTGATCAGCCTCTTCACCAACATCGACATCGACCGCTACCACGTGCAGGAGCTCCCAATCGTCGTCACCTCCTTCTTCTGGTTCCTCATCTGCCAAGGAACCGTGGCACTGGTTTGGGAGTCGGTGAGACATTGGGGAAGCTGGCAAGAGAGGCAATTCATCGACCCCAATCCCTTTGTTTACCGCACTGATGATCGGCGCTCCAAGGTGGAATTTTACCTGCCCCTGTGGTTCTATTTCTGGACCTGGTTGGTGAGTCCTTTCCCGGGCCTGTCACCCACCCTTTTTTTTTGAAATTTTTTTTTTGAAATTTTTTTTTTTGGCGACGTTCCGCTTACCTTGCCGTAGAATTTCTTCCTTGTTGTGCCTCGGAGCTGGACGTTTGTGGAGATGCAACGATCCCCGGAGCAGACCCTGGCCAAGGCGATTCCCACCGCCACGGGAGCGCGGTTCAAAGCCGGCGCCTTCTCTCTCGCCATTGCCTGGCTGACAATCGTCTTCTCGCTGCGCCACTCAATCTATCACTACAAGCCTCGCAACCGGGGAGTCTTCAACCGCGCGGCGGGCTTCGTTCGCGCAATTCCCATGCGCTTTGTTTTGACCATTCCCCTTTCGCTGGCTCTCGTCGCCTACCAGGCGCTTATATCCTTTGATTGGACCTTTTCCGTCATGCGCTACGGCGGAATCGTTCCCGTCATATTCGCCTGGGGCTATGGCCCGTCTTTGCTGATCCTGTTGGTGCAGATCGCGTATGGGTTCGCGAGCCCCAACGAAGACAAGGCCCTGCTGGCGCAAAGGCGTCAACGGGGCGAGCGTATCGACCAAGAGCTTGGCATCGTCAAGAAACCGGCATGGTGGAGGCGCGTCAGAGGTGAACATTTGTATACCCTGCGAGATAAAATCTCGCAGAACGTCAACGAAGTTGGGGGCAAACGTGGGCTCAGGGCCAGATTCGAAGATGAGGAAAGAGAGACACCCCTAGGAGGCGGCCTCGCTGCCGCTGCCAATCGCGGCATCGAGATGAACAGTCTGTCTCAGGGCAGCAACAACAACCCCCGAGTTGACCGGGCCGGCGTTGGGAGACTGGCGTCCACTGCGGAGCCGCGTCGTTACGGCGGAAAGTCTGAACGCCGGCATAACGAGCGAATCGTCGAATCGTTCGCCGGCGTGCTTTTCCCGAGCGACGCGGAGGCCGAGCGGGCACGGAGAGTCGCCGAAATCTCGGAGGACGGGCCTCCACCCTATCGCGACGAAGAACGAGGCCGCTCTGCGCGGCAAGACGGGTCTAGCAATGCGCAAAGGAACAATAGCGCAGGCTCCACAAACTCCATTGCTGCCCCGCCGCAGCAAGTGAGAAGCATGCTGGATGTTTAATGACGGCCCATGGACGAGCAAATTGCACAATGTATTAATGAGCATCTGAAACGACGACGAGAATAATGTATCGCGGCGGACGAGCCACTTTGATGACGAGGAAATGGAAACTCGAAGAAGAACGAGAACAAGAACAAAAAGAAGAAGGGGAAAAAAAAAACCATTAAAAAAGAACTACATTTGTACGAAGTCGTAGACTCAATCGTTATGGGATGAAGCCAGCCATCAGTGATCAAAGAGCAGGCACGGCCTCGGAATCATTTGAAAAAAAAAAAAAAAGAGTCCTCTTTTGCTGTCGTGATGGAAACACAAAGCCTGAGACGATGAGTAGATGCTGTTCAAAGGCGAGATAATGACCAGACGGGGTGAGTGTTGTTATACCAAGGTACTACCTACTGTAAGTACCTACCTAGGCGCTATAGGTACCTATACTACTACTACTAAGTATCCAGGCGGCATTTCTCAGAGTAGTTGCTTTTGTACTTGGCCAGAACCTACTAGACCTAAGGTATTCACTCAGACGGTGGCTTGCCCAACGCACAAGGTATAAGCAGGACTGAAGTTGCGAGAGTGGCACATTGAACAATGGTCCTACTTGCCTCTTAGGTACCTTCCTAGTATGCACGTAGGTACCTTGGTAGCGAAGATGCCATCACATACTGGTACCTATCGTACACTCACTTAGATGCAGCTTTGCCCCCTCCTCCCTCTCCTCTTCCCCCTTGCCTTCATCCCCTTGTTTGGAATTTCCAATGGCGCTCTTTTGCAAGACCCATCTGTTGATGTGCCACCGTGTAAGCGGGCGCTGTATGGTGGCACTGCTTCTGCTTGGGAGAGGGAACGGACGGAGCGACGGTACCACAAGGACGACCGACGGATTTCAGCATTGGATCGCCGATGCACGCCAAAGGTGCCCAACGGACACTACCAAGGTAGAGGCTCTCTCTCTCTCTCTCTCTCTAGAGAGGTACGGTGTACAGTTACTGCCTGTCTAACACGGCTTTGGCATTTCGGGCGCCGCCCATGGGCAATGCTCCGCTCCTCCTCCTCCTTGGGTGTGGCTCATCAGCTGCCTACGTACGTACTCACGTAGACTTGCATGTGTCACCTCACATGTTGAGGGCCATTTCCCAATCTAATGCCAAAATGCCGGGCTTGGCTCCCGGACAAGGACCATGACCACGGCGAGTTGGCTTGCGGAGTCGAGAGATTATGCAAGCAACCGTTCCGGATATTCGGTCGAGATCCTTGGCCAGCCACGCACACGTTGCCTACCTACTAAACTTACCAATGTACTCTGTACTACATACTGGCTCGGTGTTAGCTGTAATGGTACCTGTAGCACCTTGGTTAGTAGGTACTAGGTAGTACGTAGGTAGTAGTAGTTAGTGGTCGTAGTAAGTATTGCTGCGCATGAAGTCGGAGCAGCAGTAAATACTAAGGTACCTAGGTACCTTGCCTCCTTTGCCTGATGCGGCGTATAGACTGGGCAGGTACCAGGTGATATTTTGGGAGATTGTGGGGAGTTGGGGAGGAAGGGAGTCTCTCTCTCTCTCTCTCTCTCTCTCTCTCTCTTCTTCCTCTTCTTCTTCTTCTCTTTTTTTTGTAACCAACTGCATGGTCTTAGAGAGAGAGAGAGAGAGAGAGAGAGAGAGAGAGAGAGAGAATGATGTCAACGGGTATCTCTGGAAGAGAAGAATGGCTCTCTGTCCGGAATCACCCCCAAGATTTTCCTTTTTTTTTTTTTTAATACAGGCACGTAGGAACGAATCAAGGTAGGCACAGAGTGAGTACCTTAGGTACCCATATCTACAGGTTTCGATATATACATACTAGGTGTATATATATATATATATATATATACCTAGTAGTATTAGTAAGTACTAGTACTACTTACTACCAGTATATAGGTACCTAGTAGGTACTAACGTATATATGCAAGGTACTAACTGACCATGTGTGGTTGCATCATCGGGTCCCAAAATCCGTTTGCGAGCACGATGGATGGTCATCATCATCATCATCCTGCGTCTCACAATGTAAGCATCCATTTCAAATAGGGAGATGTTCGTCCGAACGGCACGCACAGTTGAAAAGGGAAACTCGAGCACAAGCAAATAGTAATTGAAGGGTTTTTTTTTTTTTTCCTTTTCTTTTCTTTTCTTTCAAAAATCCGATACATCACTTGCATTGCGAAATTGTGGAGCGTTAGGCGCCCACGACCTCAACTCGAGAGGTGCCTTGGTTGTGCTCCGTACCTGTTGGCAGGCATCCCAGCAATGTGGAGCCGCAGTACCTTGGGTTACCAGGTAAGGCATAGTAGTTTGGTATGGAGGATGGAGTACTATGTAGTACTTTCCCATAGTACTAGGTACCTACTTAAGGCAGTACTTGCAGTAACCAAGTTTCCCAAGGGCAGGTAAAGTTTGCACTACCAGCCACGGCCACTTTTTTTTTTTTTCTCTTCTCTTCTCCGTAACTGCCAAGGGAGAAATGGGCTATTACAAGCCACTTTCTGCGAATGACTCTTGAATGCACAAGATGGCTTCGGGGCACAAGTCATGATGATCATTCCTCTGGAATCCGCCCACAGTGCTCCGTGCTCCGGGCTCCGTGCTCCGTGCTCCGTACCAAGTACTGCTACCTTGGGTAGGTACTACTACCTACCTAGTACCTAGGTACCTGGTAGGTAGTACGTATAAGGTAACTTTGTATCGTCGGGTGAACCGCTTGCCCTAGCGCCGCGCGTTGCTGGGTTCGGTACCTTGCCTTATCGCGGTCTTTGGTATCGCAGCGCACATTACTAATAATGCGCTTCAGGGACGAGGTGCCAAAGTTTGGTAGGTGGAGGTATTTGTATCTTTTCCGAATTAAATCCCTTGTATAAAAGCTAAAATATACATAAGAGTAGCATGCAAAGGAGTCATACCGTTGCCACCTAAAAAAAATAAAAATAAAAAAAAAAAGTTAAAAAGAGAGGAAGAGAGAAAGAGAGAAAGAGAGAGAGAGAGAGAGAGAGAGAGAGAGAGAGAGAGAGAGAGAGAGAGGAGATTCTCCGGCCGGTCTCGCCTTCGTCATTGCTTCTCGTCTCTTGTCTTTTCTCTCTTTTTTTCTTCTTCCTCCTTCCTTCCTTTCTTCTTTCTTTCTTTTCCCCTCTTTTCCTTTGTTAATATCTTTTCTTCTTCTTTTTTTCTTTTTTTTCTCTTTTTCTTCGTCTTCAATTTTCCCCCTCCGTCGTTCTCTTCCCCAAGGCCGAGGCCCTGAAAAGCGGGCGCTCGCTAGCCCCCAGTGCCTTCCTTGGTCCCACGCCATCATTCAAAGCAAAAAAGAGGCTTGTCTGCCCACTTGGATTTGCCGTGAAATGTACCTGGGCCGCGCGCGCTAAGGTGTGCGCAGATGACCTGTACCTTACGTCGGCCCCTCTTCACTACGTCAGTGACTCTCACTAGCAGGCAAAGTATGGAGTACCTACACTTACCCTTTGCCAGACGTGCCTACCTTACCTAAGTGTCGAGGTACATTCTTTTTTTTTTTAGGCGCCCCTCTCGCTCTCTCATGTCTCTCTCTCTCCTGTCTTCTCTCTTGTCTCTCTCCCCCTCCCTCCCTCTCTCCCATCACCCGCGGAACAGGCAAACGGCACGAAACTTTGTTGTGGCATGCTTGGCTGCTAATCTGCCTATTGATTTGTTGCTTTAGGCTCTCGGTTGCCACGCCTTATCCCCCGCACGCATGGAGCTTATTGAGGCGGAAAAAGTATCGCCATCTTTAGCTTGCTGTCGCCGTCCCGCCATCTCCGGGCGAATCCTCCCCCGGCCGAGCTGCGACGCTGCTGCCCGCCCTTCCCTCGTCATCCTGCTTGGTGCGTTTCAAAGCTTCTCGTACTGCACGTACGGCCAACGCTCGTATCAGTCCGTCGCCAGAGCCGCCAGCGTTTTCGTCTCAAGGCTACCTTGGGTAGCTACCTGAGGTTAGTACCTACCTAGTAGTAGTATTAGCACCTACCCAGCACTATACCCAAGGTAAGGTACCTGACCCAAGGCACGCATTAGGTACGGCGCCGGAGGTACGTACCACCAAGGGCAAGTCGCAGCGTGTCACATGAACGCACATTGGCTGCTGCCCGCCGGTAGCGCGCTGCGATCTGTCCTTGCGGCTTCCGCCTCATGTATGGGTTCCGTCCTTCCCGAAGAGGAGAGAGGGAAGCCAACAAGCCAAGCCCCTGCGAGTTCCACGCATCCAGTGCGACGGAGTTTGCTGAGGTGGGAGGGCTATACTACCTTAGGTACTAGGTACTAGGCACTATAGTACCTTGTAGCAATGATGCTAAGTACCAAGGCACCCCAGTAGTACCGGAGCACCTTGGAGTGTACCTTACAGCGCCAGGTTCCATGATACAGTATATACCTGAGGTACTACCTAGTACCTAGGCAGTAGTGCTAACCTGACTGATAACCTGGAAGGTTACTACCTAGTAGTTGGCCAAGGCAGCATTACGGTCAAGGTATATGGTAGGTACCTGCCCATTGACAGGCAGGTCAAATCGGAGCGCAGAGTGTGGTTCCTGGCAGGTACCTTCGGTATCTGGGCTACCACTAGGCACCCAGTAGAGGTAGTACTTGGCAATTGCTATAACTGTCCAAGTACCTACCTACCTAAGTAGTGCCTTAGTACCTGGTGTCCTGTTTGGCAGGGTAAGGTACCTACCTACCTTACTAAACCGAGTACAGTACGCACTGCCAGTACCTAGGTACCTTAGTACTAAGGGGTACTAAGTACCTACTAGGTAGGTAGTGGTTACGATACAAACACGAAGCGTGCGGCAATACTCCATAAAATAAATGTTTTGTGCCCGTCGCTACGACGTTGGTTGGCGCCCTGCCCTGTGCCCGTGCCCTGTGCCCTGTGCCCGTGCCCTGGCCCTGCCAACCCGGATCCGGAATCCGCCGTGGGAAAAACACGTCGTCTGGGGCAGAAGAGGCGAGCGGCCGCAGAGACAAAGAGGACACAGAGAGAGAGGGGGGGGGAGAGAGGGGGAGAGAGAGAGAGAGAGAGAGAGGGAGAGATGCAACACACGCACGCACGCACACACGCCGCCCCTGCTTTTTCGACGTCGGCCTGGCTTTCAGCTTCAGAAATCCATGTGCTGTCCGCCTGGTACCTGCTGCGGCGGCGACCATTGGCGGCCCTTTTGTCAAGCCCAGCACCACCAGCCCGCTCCAGGCACGCATCCCGCTGTGTCACCGATCGCTGGGCTTGTTCGATGAGGCCTGGTCTTCTGCCAACGGCCAACTGCCTGCTACCATGTTACAGTACGTGCCGCTCGCTCAGCTGCGTCCGTTTGAGTTTCCGATTCTGATCCTGGCGATCGGCCAATGGGTCACAGGCTGGCCCGAAACCTGAGCCACCCAACCCAGCTTTAGTTTAGTACCTTTGGCTGCTGCCCGCGGTGGCACATAAGGTACCAACATACATACAGGTACCTACCTAGCACGTACTGCCTAGGTACCTTAGTAGGTAGTACCTTACCTACTAAGGTACTACCTTAGTACTAGGTAGGTACCTTATGTATGCCTCCAGCGCTAGATCCTTACGACCTTGCCCACCGCCCGGCCCACATCCTATCCCAACTCCCCCCTCCAAGCCAGTGCCATGCGCCCCTTCATCCCCCCCCCCTTGTCCCGCAACCAGCCAAGCAAAACGACGGCGCCTCAGGCAACAGAAGAAGGCACCGCTCCCTCCGCTGCCGGCTAGCGGCTGATGGCACCTAAAACCCCAAGCGGCCCTGCTGCTTAGGCCCTGCTGTGTGGTGTGTGCTAGGTGCTAGCAGATGCGGCCTCTTTAGTGCCTGCCTACCTGACCTGACCCGACTCTCTCGGCCAGACGCAGCAACGGCCAAAGAGCAGGCGCCGTTCTGTCCAGTCTCACGCAACCAAAAATAAATAAATAAATAATAATAATAATAAAAAAGGAGTGGGTAGACGCGGCGGCTCCAAAGCCCCCCCCCAACTTTAGGCATGACGGCTTGGTCGCTCCCGTGAAGCTTTGCCTTTTGCCGCTCCAGAAAAGGTACAAGTACGTACTGCTAACTAACTGCTGCACAAGCTTTCTGGCCCTCTCTTCCCTTGCAACCTTGCTAGGCAGTTGCCCCCCCCCCCCCCCTGGTCCTTCCTGACCTTCCGCCTCCGCCTCCCTTGCTGACCTCAAACAAACCCCCCACCACCATCTTTTTCCCCTCCCCCTCGGCCCTACTTCAGCCTTCTGCCCATCGCCTTGGCTCGCCTCCCGCAGCAGCGACAAACTAACAAACAACAATACTTGCGGCGTCTTCTCTCAAAAGAAACTTTTTTTTTTTTCCCTCTTCTCCCACCTGCACGCCCATCACCGCCAACGTCGTCCGCCAAACTTGCTGTCTCGTCGGCTCCGTCGGTTTCTTCCTTATCCGAACGTTTCTGCTCCATCCACATAGCCTCGCTTTTTTTTTTTTTTTCGAGGGTAAAAAGTCAACAAGCGCCACCTCTTTCTGCCCTGTTTCTTGCGTAATCGGTCTGCGTTGGATCGCTCCTCCCTGCCGCTCCCCTCCCTTCTTCTTCTTCTTCTTCTCTCTCTCTCTCTCCATCTCTCTCTCTCTCTCTCCTCCTCCCCCTCCCTCTCTCTTTTCCAACTTCGCCGGCACTGCGGCCGGTTTTTGCAGATCCGCCGACACTCGCGATAGCCATCGCCAGCATCTGGTCGCCTTCGCTGCGCCCATCATGGCGGCTGCGTTTCGCCCTGTCAACACCCCACTCACGGCGGAAATTCCCAGGCAAGACATGATGCCACCAAAGAAATCCTCTCCTCGTCCCAGCACGGCGCCGCAATCTCAACTACAGCCCCCGCCCTCGTCTGACGATGGCAAGACGCCAACTCGAGCTTCGTTCAACAGCGTCAACATGACCGGCCAGAGACCGTTGCTGACGAGCCCGTTTCCTCAACTGCCATCGACCGCCGAGCCTACCGACAATGCCCTGCCTCACGACGTCTCCCAGCGCTCTACCAAATCGCCCAAACGAAACTCGCTGGACGTAGACATGGACGACTCGGATGGGGAGACCGGTACCGTCGAGGACGGCGCCGGCTCCGATGCCGAGAGCTTGAACGCAGATGGATCGAGGTCCAACAAGAAGAAAAAGTCCCAGCGATTCTACTGCACCGACTATCCGCCATGCAATTTGAGCTTTACACGAAGTGAGCACTTAGCGAGGCACATACGGTAGGTCCATCCCCTCCCGAAAGTACCTTTTATTTTATTTTATTTTATTCCTTCTTAATAAAAGGGGAAAAAAAAGGAGATAGACCAAGAAAAAAAAAAAGGAAAGAAAGAAGAGAAAAGAGAAAGAAAAAGAAAGAAGAGATTTTTTTTTTTTTTTCATTCAGCGTGGCTAATGAGATGCTAGAAAGCATACGGGAGAGCGTCCTTTCCAGTGCCACTGCTCTCGGCGGTTCTCGAGGCTGGATAACCTAAGGCAGCATGCCCAAACTGTCCACGTCAACGAAGATATCCCGATCGACTCCCTTGCCGCCACTGGTTCGCGATTCCAACGCCAGATCAGGACCGACCGGGTCCGTCAAGCTGGCAACAGGGCGCGAGCCTCTACTGGCGGAAGCGCTGGCGGTCCCGTCCGAGGGCATTCGAAATCTCTCTCGACGTCTAGTATTTCTAGCATCACATCTGTGGGGTCGGCCTACAGCGCCCAAAACGATCCTCGTCGACGGCCGCCTCCGCTCGTGATGGCTGCCGATCCCCGCTCCAGGCTGTCGCTCGAATCCTATCCCAGCGGCACTGACAGCACGTTTTCCTACCGTCCTCAGTCACCCGGTGATTTCAGCGCCCCAACGTCTGCCACCTTTTCAACCGCCCAAAGCAGTCCACGCTGGAGCTCTAGCGTCGTGTCTCCGTCGCCGTCGCACTCGCGGTCCCAGAGCATGTATGCCATGGGCACTCGGACTCCCGGCCGTCGGCTGAGTGTTCCCTCAGGCGCCAGCCCCTTCCAGCTTGGCCCGGGCGGCCAGATGCCCGGTCGCTCGGCCGTCGGGTCGATGCTTGTGAACAGCTCCAACTCCGGAGCCTTTCCGCCTCCGAACGCGAGTCTGCTTTCGTCGCCAACCGTTTCCACTGCTGGATTTACCGCCCGAAGAGACTCGATGGCAAGCACGAGCGATGAAGCATGGCGACGCCGAACCTGGCATCCAGATAGCCGCAGCTTTGGTGGTACGGCCCAGCTGAACGCCGCTCTCAGCCAGTCCGTGCGGCCAAATCCTCCGCCGCCCATTGCGAACCCCAGTAATCCTCAGCCCAACCTTCGCCTTCCCGGCATCGAGTCGTTTGATCCTCTCCCTCGTTCAGCTACGCCGCCGAGGCGCAACGCTTCGCCCATGGCTGTCGACTCCGAAATTTCTCTTCGACCACCGGTGATGGAAGCCATACAAGCTGATGAGAGGCGGAATCTCAACATGTACGACGTCAGCCTGCAGCGCGGCTTGGGCCGCCTCGACATTGGGCACAAGACTCCCCCTCGTGACAGCGCCGGAATGTGGGCGTCCGAAGTCCACAAAGCGGTTCAAAGCCAGGTCGATCAGTCACGTCAGAATCCACCAACCGTCCGCTTCGAAGAGCAGCCACGGCCAAGCCACCATGTTCCGCCCTCGCCCGCCGCCGGTCGATCATTTCACCAACATACCATGTCCGCCCCGGCCCTAGCTTCGGTCAGAGAAGGCAAGGGCCATGGCTGGTATCAAGGGCCCGTGGCGGCTGCCCATGGAAACGCCCATCAGTCGCCTCAAGATGTGCGGAGCCCTCACGTTGATCGAATGGTTCACCCCAACTTTAATGGCTTTGCCGGGTTTCCGGCGCGAGAGCAGCTTCAAGAGCCACAGCAGCAGCAGCGGCAGCAGCGGCAGCAGCAATCCAACTATCATCAACAGCAGCCGCCGCTTCAGCAACAGCCGCAGCAGCAATTCCTCCACCATCAGCAGCAGCAGCAACGCCCACAACAGGATCGCTCAAATAATCCTGATTCACTGAGACGGCTCGAAGCTTTGGTGGCCGTTGCAACCAGCGAAGGCTCTACTGCTGCGGCCTACTAAGTGAGCTGGTTTCTCTTCTTTCTTGGGGGAGCAGCAGCTGGCTGGTGATCAGTAAAGTACCCCTGCTACCCCCCAATGTCGCGATAGTAGTTATGCCTCCTCTTCTTTGGGCTATCACTTTTCGTCCATACCGAGTCCTTCAGTAATGACTGGCGTTTTTTTTCTTGTTGTTCTCTTCTTCTTTACGGTTTACCATGTTCTTTCTCTTTGATGATATCCTTGCTTTTTGGGCGGCCTTTTGAGAATGGTCTAAATATAGGTCGTTGACGGCTACTTGGCCTTTTTTTTTTTTTTTTTTTTTTTGGCTTTTGAGTCTCTCTCGCATGTACTCAGAGATTGACCTCGAGCTTTTCTCTTTTCTCTCGCCGTGTTTTTAAAGTCACGAATGTCCCATGATGGAATCTAGGCTGCAGCACACAGCATGCTATTCTTCCTTTTTTTTTATGGATTCTCCACTTTCATCAATGCCGTCACTCTCTCGTCTTGTCCGAAAAAAATTGCACCTTTTTTTCCCTCTTCTTTTCTTTCAAGGGCGTTTATTTGCGAATACTTATGATGAACTTTTTATTTTTATTGTATTTCTTATTCAAAGCGGAGGAGGAGGGGGGGGGGGGGGGGGGTACTTGTTGAACAATGAGATATCTTGACTTGTCACGAAATGGATTGGATACGGCATCCTTGCGCAGCCGAAGACAGACAGTTGTACGCGCGGGCTGACTAGGAGACAGAAGTCTTGGTAGCGCTTGGCTACGGCCACATTAAAACCAGGATATCTTGGTTTGATGAATTGATACCCTTGAGCTTTTGACTGGGTTTGGAGCGTGTCGCATCCCTTTTGTTCTTGTTCTTGTTTCCCTTTTCCTTGGTTCTCCTTGGTCAATGCTGGATGCTCGGTGTGTCTTTGGACAGTTGCAACTTTGATTTTAGAGCCAATGTATGTTTGCATGTTGTACTGGAGATTTTTTTTATTATTTTTTGACATTCAACATTCAACATTTGATGCAAATTACAAGGCGTTTAAAATTAATGATGGCACGTGGGAGTGGCATATTCAAGGCATTGGATCCGCGTGCAGCCATGTCCATCTTCACCGCTAGCCCATGGTACCGTATAGTTGGTTTTCTTCAGATGGCGTGTTTTACCTATATGACGGCACTTTTCCAAGACGAGCCAGTTAATACTGGAATCGAGATGCTGACTGACGGAGGGGAGTTGAAAGCTGCCTTGCAGGCCATTGGCTCCCCACGTACAATGACGTATGCTGTCTATCCGGATTTGGCGATGTATGAGAGGCCAAGACGCACTGTGCAGGGGGGAGAATGAAGCCCTCCAAAAGAGAAGCTTTGCTTGGACAACGATTTGCATGTTTACGATGGCCAGGCCTTTGTCGCTATGGCCCAATCCAAACCGTAGCCTAGCAAGAATTGTGCCAGTCGGCCTGGCAGTGAGTACGTGCGCTTGGATCCGGAGCTCGCGGGCTTGGACGACGCGCGTGTTTTTGCCTCAGCCGAGGATTAGGCGCGAACGGTTTTGCTTTCTTCCCGGTCCTTAAAATCCAACTACAGACAGACAGACCTGTATCGCGGTTGACCTGCCCGCTCACTTGCCCCGTGAATGGGCAAACTCTATATACATAGTACCTTTTGGTGGCCGCGATCTTTTTACACAAGTACCTACCTAGCAGTTTCGCTCTAGCGATACGCTGCACAGCTCTTTTTTTTTTTTTTTTTTTTTTTTTTTTTTTTTGCCCAATGCGCAGCGGGACTCGGGTTTGAGGGTTGAATTGCCAAGACCAAAGCGAGACGGATGCTCGATATGGGTGGCGCCGGGGAGGCGATGGCGAGAGGTAAGGGGGGAAGCTTTTTTTCTTTGCTTTGCTTTGCTTTTTTTTTTTTTCTGTCTTCAAGGCTGACGAGTTAGATTCTTTCTCGATAGACGCCTGGGAGTCCATCCCCTCGAACCTGCTCCTCGCCGAGCTCCAAAGACGAAAAGACGGAGGCGAAAGACGGCAGTGTGGCGGGCACAACGCGGGATGGTATGACACGGCGGCGCATGTATTTGCGCTGCTTCTGATTCTCGTCCTCAGCACACTCGGTGAGGCAGCCCACTGGATTCGAGGACCCAAGGTGGATTTTTTATTTAATTTTTTTTTTTTTTTTTTTGGTTTTGCTAATGGGGCTCTACGACCGCACAGCTTGTGGCTTTCCGCTGCTCTCACGGCGAGCCACGACGGGGCATCGACAAAAGGAAATCGTCTTCTATTGCCAGCATGTCGGCACAGGTGTCCTCCTCGCCACGGCCTTTGTGCACCTTCTCCCGACCGCCTTCTCATCCCTGACAGACCCGTGCCTGCCGTATTTCTTCAGCCAGGGATACACTCCGTTCCCAGGCCTCATTGCCATGATATCCGCCATCGTCGTCGTAGGGGTCGAATCTTATCTGACCGCCCGAGGTGCGGGCCACTCGCACTCGCACGCGCACGACTTGTGGGACGAGAACGACGAAGCCGAGGGCGATGCGCAGGAGCTGCGTTTGGCCAACGAGGGCTTGAGCGAGCGCCGGGCGCGGGTGGCGGGACGACGGCCGGCGGATATTTCCCTGGATGACTTGGGAGCAACAGAAGCGCTTGTCGCCGGCGCCTCGCGTATGCCCGAGTCGAGACCGGCGGTCCCGCGCCGCAGGTCTGCGGACCGCGCCGATGACGACGACGACGACGACGGAGAGTCCGACCTCGACTTGGACCTGGCAGAACTCGATCCCGCCCCCGCTGGCGGCAGCGCGCAGAACGGCCCATACTCTTCGCTCATGAAGCCCGATGCCCGAGGCGCCAGCGAGGCGCCAGACGGTAACCAGCCGCAGTCGCCGGAAGAGCAGAGGCGCCGGATGCTTCAGTGTCTGTTGCTGGAGGCGGGCATCCTGTTCCACAGCGTATTCATAGGAATGGCCATCTCTGTGGCTACCGGCCCGGCCTTTGTTGTGTTTCTGGTCGCCATCAGCTTTCACCAGTCGTTTGAAGGCATGGCCCTGGGAAGCCGCATCGCGGCCATTCAGTTTTCCAAGGGATCCATCCGCCCTTGGCTCATGGTCCTTGCCTACGGGACTACTACGCCCATAGGCCAGGCAGTGGGCCTCGTGCTGCAGAGAAAATGGGATCCGAGCAGCGCTACAGGTCTGGTGGTCGTAGGCATCACAAACGCCATCTCCTCGGGCCTGCTGCTCTACGCGGGCCTGGTACAGCTGCTAGCCGAGGACTTCTTGACGGAGAAGAGCTATCGCGTTTTGAAGGGCAAGAAGCGCGTGCAGGCATACTTTTCGGTCGTGGCCGGCGCGGCGCTCATGGCAGCAGTGGGCGCATTTGCTTAAGCCGCTGGTAGCATAAACTTGGTTTTGTTCTCGTGGTGCGTGTTTGGCCAAGAAGAGGGTGGTTTTTTTTTTTCTTTTGCCCCCCCCCTTCCTTTTTTCTTTCTTTCTTTCTTTTTCTATCTTGTATTCCATCTCACATCGACATGGTTCCTCTTCCCCGTGTTGAATTTTTTTTTTATGAATTCAAGCGCTGCCGTTTGGCGTTGGGAAGGGCAAGAAAGGGCTGTAAGAGCTTTATAGAAAATGTTTTTTTTTTTTTTACTAAGCATGTATTGTTAGAGAGAAGAGAGGGGGAAAAAAAAAGGGGGGGGGGGGGACTCATTGGAACTTTGCGGGCAACAATTACGTCTTGGCATTAATTCATTTATGCATTTCCCTATTTTTCTTTTCTTTTCTTTTCTTTTCTTTCTTTCCTTTTTTTTTTTTTTTTGCATTTTTTTACATTTTTTTCAATTTTTTTTTTGCATTTTTTATACGGCTTGATTCGTATGGACGTTGTGTGTGTAGTGAATTGGACCTTTTTTTTTTTTTTTTTTTTTTTTTTTTTGGTCCTGTATCTATTAGGAGAGCAGCAAAACCATGATTCAAAGCACTACTAAGTCAATAATGCATGGCACAGAAAGAGGAGAGAGAGAGAAACAGAGAGAAACAGAGAGAAACAGAGAGAAACAGAGAGAGAGAGAGAGACAAAAGACAAAAGAACGACAAAGACAAAAAGGAGGGGAACCATCTCCAACTGCAGCACGTTTTCATTGTGTGTGTAATTTTTTATTTCTATTTATTTTTTATTTTTATTTTTATTTATTCTTTTTATTTTTAACTTTTCTGCTGTGGACCAAAGTGAAATAAGTAAAAAAAAGTGACATCAACTGGCGGAAGAAGCCATCGTGATTTAGAGCCTCGCCTCTCGGAAACTTTCTTTCCCCTGACTAGCTGCCACACACACACACACACACACACACACACAGAGGCATGAATTAAACCTTATCCAAGATGGCATATAAATAAATACATTGTATATATATATATATATATATATATATATAGTTTTGTATCTATGTATGTATACCCTCTCTTCCCACCTCTCTTCCCGCCTCCCCCCTAATAAGGGTAATGTTTTATTCTCCCCATAAAAACAAAAAGAACGTTGCCGCAGAGGTACTTCCTAACACTTGGGAGGGCTTCCAAGATGGGCTCATGTTTTTCTGAGCCCACCAAGTCTCCACGACGGCGACACTCGAGCTCGTAGGTATCATTCACTCCAAGGGGATGCTGTGGTTTTTTTTTTGGTTTTTTTTTTTTTCATGCTCAATATAGGCTTCACAATAGGAAGCGCGCCTGCGCGCCCCTTGGATACGAGTATTACTACTCGACCCGAGACGGCGAAACGGTGTTGGTTCGGCAGCGAATCGAGCAAAGCGGGCGGCATCATCGCCACCATTGCGGGACGGACGCCTCCTCTTCGCTCAACGTGAACATTGCTTCTGGCAACCGGCGTCGGCTCCACGGCAGGCCGAAGAGTCGGCGGAAGAAGAGCCATGGCCGCAAGTCTGGCCACTGCAAAAGGAAGAATAGGGGCCGTCGAAGCCATGGCGGCGGGAAAGGGGGAGACGGACACGGTAAGAGAGCGCGCGTCCCATGCCGAATATATTTATATATATATATATTTATATATACATATATATACATACATATATATGTATATTGTTTCCCTCCGAGAGAAACTGCTGACACGACCGGTGAACCTTGGTCAAATAAAAAAAAAAAAAAGGCACCGAGAGCGGCAACGAAAGTGATGGCCCTCGAGGTGATGACAACGACGACGGCGACGACGGCGACAACAACAACAACAACAACAACAACAACAACAACAACAACAACCGGAATCAGGTGGCATTTTGGGCTAGAGAGCCCACACAGGGGCGCGACGGCAAAGGGCCTCTGGCAATCAACGAAAGTAGCGAATCGCGCGGTGGAGAGCGCGGAGCTGATGCGGTGCCTCGCGGGAGCGCGGATGATGCTGTCTCTTCTCTTCACGAAGGCGACGATGGAGGCGTTGTTGATGAGGAGGCTCAAGATTCTCTGGAGCCGGGAACAAAGGTGGAAAGCCTCTAAGTTTTTAGTTTCTTCTCCCTTTTCTTTTCTTTTCTATTTCTTTTCTTTCTTTTTTCCCAGCATTTCGGACACAGCGAGGAATAAGCCAGGGTTACAAAGAAAGAAGAAAAAAAAGGCAAAAAGGAAATTCAACCGAGATTGACGGTAAGAAGCCATCGAGGGAAAGGGATTAGAGATGGGATCCCAGGGCTAATGCATAGTGTTCACAGCGGGAATATGAAACGCTTGACGAGTTTTGATTTTTGTTCCAAAAGCTAGGAGAACATTCGCCTTGGTCTGCAAGAGGCGTAAGTAAAGGAGGAGAGGGGAGAGAACAGAAAAAAAAAAACCTCCCTTGAAAGGAAAACCGGTTACTCGGGCTTCGGTTCGAGAATGGAAGCAGTGATTCATGAGCGTCCGTCTGGCTGTTTGAACAACAACAACAATAGCAACAGGAGCAGCAGCAGCAGCAGCAATAACAACAACAACAATTGGGAGAGAACCCCCCCCTTCCCCCTATTCAACACCTCCGCATTCGTGACCCGGCTGAATGAGCAAATGGGTATCAAAAAGACAAAAGAATTGGCAACAGGTCAAATGACAGACGGGGACGGGAACAGACAGGGAAAAAAAAAACGACGCAAAAGCTATCAATAGCAACAATGCATCACCAGAGCCAGATTCCCAAACCCGCTCCCCCCCCTGAATGATCAAAAGAGCCGCAGAGAAATAAGCTTAGCCCACTCATTCGCCTCAATAGGCGCACCGGATCTGCTGTGCCTCTTTGTGTATGCGTATCGTGAATCAGATGAAACTCCGTCGACAATGCGTCACCGGCCATGACAGCTGCCAGCGTTCAAGTGGTACAAGTGGCTATTGTTTGCCTTTGCCCCTTGCTTGCTCACCGGCCTGCCTTTTGCATGCCGCCGAGCCCGTCAGGTTTAAGAACAAGGAGAAATTTTACTGGACTTGGCCAAAAAAAAAAAAAAAGGAAGAAGAAAAAAGAAGAAAGAAGAAGAAAGAGGAAAGAAGAAAAAACTCCCCAACAAGCTGAAAACATCGCCTCTGGGAAATATCACCCACCCACGCGCGTACAGCATCAGCTTTTCGTCTTGCTCGTCCATCCGCCCTGGATTCCGTTGAAATGGGCTGCTGCTTTTCCAGTCAGGCATCGAGTGCCGATTCCCACCGCGAGCACCAACGACAGCCTGCAACGCCGCTGCCGCAGTAAGTCGACTGGTTTGGGGTTGTTACATTTTACAAGCAACAGTTGAGGCTGACGGCAGGGGAAAAAAAAAAAAAAAAAAAAAAAAACCCCAAAACCAGAGATCCACGTGAGCAGGCGGATGCCGGCGACTTCGTCCTCTTGCCGGAAGCTCTTCTTGCCGCCTCTGCGGCAACGCCCATCGCCGCTCCAGTGGCCATCTCAGGGGCAGCGGGAAATAGGCCCGCCATCGTCGACACCATAACTCCAAACGAGGCGGCCGACCCGGGCTCGCCTGAGTCTTCTGCCCCTTCTTTGGACTCGTCAGCCTCGCGCCAGCACGTCATCCTCGAGCCGACCGTCTACGTCCCTCCGCCTCGGCCAAACGTGGTCGCAGAGCTCGAGGTCGTTCCCGCAGAGCCATCGCCTGAAGCCGCCGAGGACCGGGCTCGGGCTTCATCCTCGTCAAGCTCGAGCTCGAGCTCGGGCGCTAGACCAAGCCATGGGGAGCAGTGATGAGCACCGCACCCGGCTCCAACGGGCAGAGCTTTTCTAGACGGTCGATCATCCACACGAGATGTATGAATGGGGTGTTTTTTTTTTAGGGGGGAGGCGGTTAAACATGAATAAAGAAAGGAGGAAGAAGGAGAAGAAGAGCAGGCTGCAGGCTGCAGACTGTTATATAAAAAAAAAAAAAAAAAAAAACCCTCTCACAATACACGCTGTCTGTTAGGAGAGAAAAGGGGGCAGAGTAGCAACACGATGGAGTTGGCGGAAATACCGGCGGCATAGCTCTCAGAGGGCCGTTTGTTTTGTTTTGACAGTCGTCGCCATGTCTGGTTTGCTCGAGTATTCTATGATTGTCTCGTAGCGGATAAATCGAACCCTTTTTTTTCTTTTTTTTTCTTTCTTTCTTTCTTTCTTTCTTTCTTTCTGCCATAGTAAACACGTCTCGTTCTCGTGATCACGATGACCAAACACATGGAAGGTGAAGAAAAAAGGAGAAAAATTAAAAAAAAAAAAAAAAAAAAAAAAAAACCAAATCCCCAATTGCTCCTTCTCCTCGCTGCCAAAAAATCAAAAAAAAAATAGAATAGAATAAAATAAAATAAAATAATTCCAATAGATCTGGCGACTTTCCACAAATTTGCTCAAACGCCCTCAGCCCAGAGCGACCAAAAAAAAAAAAAAAAAAAAAAAAAAAAAAAAAAAAACTCTCTGCCAGCTTCTGTCTCTGGCGCTCCCAGCAAAGCAGATCCGCCACTCCCAAGCAGCAGCTACACCACTCGCGAGGCGGGGCATAAACAACCGCATTCGAGCCTCCTGAGAGATTGTACGGTGGCCCATCGGCGTGCTGCTCGTGCTGTGTTTCCACGGTAAGCGACGCGCCCATCCGGCATGCAACTGAGGGCAATACATTGCGCACGCGCAGGTGCCGCTGCTCTTGGCCGGTGCCCGTGCGTGACGTGCGTGACGTGCGTGTTGGCTCGAGGTATAAAAGTACTGACTGGCCTTCCAGCTGCCTCTCTGCTGTCGAAATCCAAAGACAACACCAACCCTTTTCCCAGGTTTCAACGCCCCTCGGTCGAAGGCATTTGCCGCACAAGGCTTTCTTCGCCCGCCATCTATCAAAGCTCTCGTCTCCCTGCAGCGGCTCGCAACGCAACGGATAGGAACAGCAACAAGAACTGAACATGAACATGAACATGAACATGGACATGGACATGGACATGCCATCTGCCACCACGGCAGCCGGCGCCAATCCCACCGGCGGCGGCAGCACGCACGGCATGGGAGGCATGGGAGGCATGGGAGGCATGGGGGGCATGGGGGGCATGGGAGGCCGCTGCAAGATTTCTGTAACCAGATTCTCCCAGACCACCGTCGTGCGCGTTGCGGGAAACAGGGGGGCTGACCTCGGGCATAGATGTTATGGAACTGGAACGTCCTGGATACCTGCTTCATCGCCAAGAGCTGGCAAATCACGTCCAAGGGCATGTTTGCGGGCTCCTGCATCGGCGTCGTCCTGCTCGTCGTCGCCCTGGAGTTCCTCCGCCGCCTGGCCAAAGAGTACGACCGCCTCCTGATCAAGCAGCACACCGCAAAGTTTCAAGACGTCGCTGCTCCCGCCGCCGTCGCGGCCAAGCCGGCGGCCACGGCTCCCAAGGGAGCACACGAGTCCGTCAACAGCCAGGAGGCGGCATGTCCTGCCGGGAGCGCCATCCCGCCCTTCCGCCCAAACGTGCTCCAGCAAGCCACCCGTGCGTTGCTACACATGATGCAGTTTGCCGTTGCGTACTTTGTCATGTTGCTGGCCATGTACTATAACGGGTACTTCATCATCTGCATCTTCATCGGTGCCTATCTTGGCGCCTTTGTCTTCCAGTGGGAGACGCTGGCCGTGGGGTAAGCTCGTGGTCGAGAAGCGTCCCAACTCACTTGCATCCATTGGTCAACTAACCCACTCGTAGCACAAGCCAGACGAGTGCCACAAACGAGGCCACGGTCTGCTGCGGCTAGACGCAGATTACTTGCATTCCGGGTAACCAAAAAAAAAATTAAAAAAAATTCTGTGCCCGATGCGACATGGCCCTTTTACCGAGGAGAATCAAGGAGAATCAAGGAAGAATCAAGGAAGAATCAAGGGAGAATCGAGGGAGAATCAAGGCAATACGGCTTGTGCATAATATCCAAGGGCAACATGGACAAGCACATCAAGGCTTGAATTAGATAGATTAGCCAATTTCTACCCTCATTTGCATGCAGTGGCGACTGGGGAGAACTGACCACGGAATTTTTACCTTATTTTTTTTTCAACATGCATTGCTTCGTTGGAAGATCTTGTCGCAGTAAACATCCAGGTAAGCAAACAGCAAGCAACAAGCAACAAGAAGTAGAAGAAGAAGTAGAAGAAGAAGCAGAGGAAGAAGAGGAAGACAGCAAGCACCGCAAGATGGAAAAAAGCCACCGTGGCCTAACAAACTGTTTGGTAAAAACAACGGTCCGTTGGGGGAGGGCGGGGGGGTATCATAGCAACACAACTCCATGTCCCAGAATGTTCATGCACTGGGCGACGTCCCAGCTCTCGTCCAGGGGCCGCCGCGCCCAGGCCTGCTCCATGATGTTCATGGCCTCCTTGAGCGAACCAAACAGACGCAGCCCACCGAGCCGGGCCACCATGCCCCGGTATCTGCACTCTTCTTCGGGCGGCGCTAGGCAGCCGGCCACGCACAGAGGCCAGGCCAGCGCGCCCAGGCAGGTTCCGCCGGGAAGGCTGTACAAAAGGTCGGTGGTGCTGGACACGACGGCGCTGATTTCCGGGCACGAGGGCTGCCAGCCCGCAAGGACCGTGTTCAGGTAGATCAAGGCCGCGTTCAGCCAGATTGTGTTGTGCGTCGCGTACGACGGCTGCTCGCCGAGGACCGGCACCGAGATGACGGTGGCCATTGTGTCGGGCGGCGGGCAGGCCGTCTGGATGGCCATGATGCCCCCCTTGATGGCGTCGATCAAGACCTGGCCTCGGGAGAGGAGCTCGTTGATGGACAGCGAGCCGGCCAGGCTCTGTGCCTTTTTCCACGAGTGCAGAGACGCAATGTCCCCGATGACCTGGAGGACCCAGTTGTGCAGCCCGCGGAATTCCTCCATGCGGAGGGGCCCTTCTCCCACGGTGCAGGGGCTCCACTCCGTCGCCTTGCACGAGGGTATGATGTCGTTTTGGTAGCCGAACAGCCGGGGCGGGCACCCCAGCGTGACGCTCGACAGCACGTCAATGTAGAGCAGGTTGGCCGTGAAGAACCTGCAGGCCGCCTGGCTGGTGCTCCACGGCCGCCTCATGCCCATGTCGGGCGGCGGCCAGCGCGAGTTGGCCAGGCCACGCAGCATGTCCTCCCAGCCGTCCGGGTTTGGGAGGATCTGGCGAAACAGCGCAATGGCGGCGTCGAGATGCAGCTTCCAGTTGTCCCGGTCTCCCATGGCGACTTCGAAGATGAGCAGCTGGATGATGCTCTCCATGACAACCAGGCCCTCGCGCGCGTCCGTCTCGCGGCCGCGCAGCGAGCTGACCTCCCTCTGCAGCTCTCGCAGGCCCAGCTCCATCTGGGTCTGCAGGTTCTCGTTCATGCCCCGCATGCATTCCTCGTGCTCCGGCTCGCCATTGTTCAGGATCAGGGCAAAGTAGTAGGACGCGAGAGACACGGTGATGTGGTAGAGCGACTTGTTGCTGGACTGCAGCGCGTCCAGGACCCACCCCCGGCCCCCCACGAGGATGTGAGGCCGGTAATGGGGGAACAGGTGAGGGAAGACGTAGTCCAGATACATGCACGCGTAGTGGATGTCGGCCGAACGGTCGGGCTCGGCCTGCGCGTCCGGGCCGCCGTTGAAGACGTGCGAGTGCCAGGGCATCTCCGGCGGAGAGGTGCCCGCCGTGCTGCCGGACACGTGGCTGTTGGGCGACTCCCTGGTCGACGCGCTGGCGTACCCGCGCTCCGCATCGCCAGCCTTGCCGGCGCCCTGGTCGCTGATGCTGACCTTGCGGGTGCCCATCTCCAGCATCTCGAGATACTTTCGGTCCCGCCGCTGGCTGGCCTGCTTCTTGACCTGGGTCTTGACGAACTCGGCCATCTCCTTCTGCTTCGGGCCGCCATCCATCCAGTCGGGCTTGGAGTCCCCAAAGTGACAGGTGATTTCCAGCGCGGCACAGCCCGAGCACACGGGCCGGCGCTCGTCGCACTTCTTGCGACGCAGCCTGCAGGTGAAGCACCCGGACTGCGACCGCACCTTGGCCGACAGGAGATGCTTGATGGAGGACATGGCGGCGCTCGCAGGCGCTGGGAGGCTGCAGATTGCGATTGGCCGCGCGCGCTCTGTTGGAATGGCGGGTGTTTTCTGGAATCCCGCAGCGACCAGGTGCGTGGGAAGTGATGATGTCGTTGTGGTGCGATTTGGGGTTTTGAAATGATTGGAACGTTTGCCAAATGGGCAATAAATGCAATAACACGGGGGGGTAAATTAGTAAGTTACAGTATGGTAGGGAGTACCTTAGTACCTTGAGTGCCTTGGGTATTGCTTGCGGTACTCCGTGCGGGGGGGGGCGCCAAGTGATACAAATGGGTACTGCCCAGCTGAGGCCGCGCCCTTGACCAACATTTCAAATTTCGGCAACGGGTGTTTTTTTTTTTCGCGCTGACCATCGGGTTACTAAGCTGTCGTTGGCCCGGATCAGCCCGTATACGGTGCTCCCGTACAGACGTCCGCACAGTGTAGGTGAATTACCAATGTACATACTCCGTACCCAAGGTAGAATTGCAACACCCTTGATGGAGAACCTACCCTGAAACCTCGACTGCTTGGCTCGGTCTTTGCGCACTATTAGATGTGCGCTTAATAGTGAATAGTAATTGCCTATATTCCAATTCGTAATTTCTGGAATTACTATCTTTTACCTAAGCATCTGGTTTTGATCCACAACCTGCGTGTGTGTGTGTGTGTGTGTGTGTATGTGTCTGTGTCCTGTAAACCCAAAACCGACCAATGCTAGACCCTATCCATCCATCCATCCATCTATTATATACCATTATCCAGTTTTAGTTAACATCCTTGAACACCTCGTTCGTGTAAAACGTGACATAGCCTTGTCTATACCTTTACCCACCAAAAAAAAAAAAAAAAAAAAAAAAAAAAAACCTCCGTCTTCTATCCGCTAAAAAAGGCGTCTTGCGCTCCGTTTTCCACGTTACCGGCATTGGACTCGCGGGGGCCGAGCTGTGAAAGCCCGCAGCGGTGGCAGAGGCGGCAGTGGTGGCATCTCCTCTAGTGGACGATTGAGGCTATGCGTGCGAGGCTGCTGCTTTATCCTCTTCGCTGCCGTGGGGGGCGGGGGAAGGTAAGGACGGCTGAGGCTGGCGTGGAGAACCTGGACGGAAATGTCCATGCCAGGGTCCTCATCGCCGCTGTCATACCATGACCTCTTGTCCTGGTGCTGTGCCGCTGCCATGGCCATTGTGCCAAGGCTCCGGGCCTTGCGCACGACACCTGGAGTCGGAGGCACCCCCGAGGAACCGCCACGGCAGCTGTACCCTCATTCGTAATCCATCGTCTTGCGAGGCCGGTCCGCGCCTCCTTTGATGCGCTTCCACAGGCAGATGGCGGCGGCGGCGGACATGAAGAACAGGATGGACGTTGCGATGGACAGGCCCCAGATGGCCTTGACCTCGTAGCATGACGCCTTGCTGGGGTCGGCCCATCGGAAGGAGTCGGACGAGGCATGCTCGACGTTGGCGAAGAGCGAATATATGAAGTTGCCCGTGGTCCCCTCCTTGGGCAAAGCGCCGCAGTTGAGGTAGCTTACGGGCCTTCCAAGGACACAGGCCACAACGACGGACGCGATGAAACAGAGGCCGTCTGCCGCCGTGGCAATAAGGAGAGGGAGCATATGATCCCAGTAGAGAATGTAAGAGATGATGATGTACACCACAGCCAAACATGCCTACCCCACCTGGTTAGCCCTCAACTCGACACCACAAATGGCCCATTGAAGCTGGGTAAAAAAAAAAAAAAAAGAGAGAGAGAGAGAGAGGGGAAAAAAAAAAAAGAATCTCACCACAACCAGTGTGCCAATCAAGGCAGATGGAGTAGAAAATGAACCCGAGACCAGCTCCGCAACAAAGTTACCCGTGAGACCAATGATGGAGACGAGAGACACTGCCTGCAGAAGCCTCATTGCCGTAAACATGGCACCCAGGGCGCCATTGGCAGGCGGAGAGCCCATCTCGACACGAGGGAGCGTCTGCAGCGAGAGCTTGGGACGCGTGCTCTTTGCCGTCTTGAGTGGAAGGTTCCTGGAATATCGAGGAATGGGAGACGGGGGAGACGTAGAGGACGGAATTGTGCCGACGGGTTGGAGGGGAGAGTTATGACCGACAAAAGGTCGAAAAAAAAAAGGGGGGGGGCGAATTGGGAAGAAGAAAGTAAAGAATGAATGAATGAATGAATGAAAGGCGTTTGAATTTCCAAATGAAGGACGTTTTCGTTGTTGTTTGGGCGATATCGCAAAAAAAAAAAAAAAAAAAAAAAAAACCATGCAATGACAAGGAAAGACAGAACGATGGACAGAGAGAGAGAGAGGGACTAGACGAGAACAAGGAAAGAAAAGAAGAAAAAAAAAAGAAGAAAATGAAAAGGAAAAATAGAGAAATAAAAATTGGTCACACAGAAGAAAAGAAATAGAGAGCCTAGATGCCAAAAAAAAAAAAAAGATAGAGAGAGAGAGAGTGAGAGAGATAGAGAGATGGAGAGACAGTGAGGCTCAAAGGCGCCTTGTTATATATAGGTATGGGAGGTACCTACTAGGCACTTGGTTGCATCTGTGCTGCCTTGGTTGCGACTGGGGTACCTTCTAGGTAGATCGCTCTGTTTTAGACGCCGCACACATGCGCTGATGATTGCCTCACCTCGTCTCGTCTCGTCTTGTCTCGTAACCAAAAAAAACAACAACAACAACAAAAAAAACTCTGATGAAATAGGCGCGCCCTGTTTCAGGTGTCCATCCTCTCTCATCCAGATCCAGATTCAAAACAAGGGCGCCAAAAAAAAAAAAAAAAAAAAAACCCGGCAAAAAAAGATCGTCACGGTTGGAGGCTCCATGCAGCCGCCCCAAGCCGGCCAATGACAAAAAAGCAAGCAACTTTTCGGGCTTCTTGTCTCAGGATCCGACACCATCTGGCGATTTTTTTTTTCTTTTTTAAGCGCCGGCGGAGAAAGTTCGGCGGCCGGAGGAACGAGCCCCACCCGCCCGACGATTGGCCCGGAGTGCTCCGCTGAGCAGATGCCCCCCCCGTCCGGATCGCGTGTTGGCGCGGCAGAAAAGGCGAGGCTCAGCTGGACGGAGGGTTTGGGCTCGAAAGGGGAGGGAGGGAGGATGGGCGGTTACGTGGCTGGCCGCTTTCTTTCTTTTTTTTTTGCCGACGCGGACAAGGAATCAAAAGTGCAAAGAAACAAACAGCTCCCCCGTAAGCAAGTTAGGCCGTGGCATGTAAGCGAGCGTGAACAACTCGACCATGAGCTTGAGATCCTAGTCTTCTTCTCCTTCTCCTTTACCTTCTTCTTCTCCTTCTCCTTCACCTTCTTCTTCTCGTTCTTGTTTAGCCCGCCTTGGTGCATTCAGAGAAAGTATCCTTCTCCCATATTGTTCGGCAAAAAAGGAGCCCCCCTCCCGTTTTCGCCTGTTCCGAGCTGAACTTTTCGAATTCTTCAACATTCGCGCCGTAACGCCTATCTAAGGTCCTAACATTAAAATAAAATGCGGCATCCCCATCGCTTGCATTCAGGACGGCCACGAATAGTACTTTTTTTCTTCTCTT
The DNA here is from genome assembly GCA_020631695.1 of Trichoderma cornu-damae. Lineage (NCBI taxonomy): Eukaryota > Fungi > Ascomycota > Sordariomycetes > Hypocreales > Hypocreaceae > Trichoderma > Trichoderma cornu-damae. Next base: position 2,098,668 of record CM036088.1, read on the forward strand.
CTTCTTCTCTTCTTTCCTTTTTTTTTTTTTTTTTTTAAAGACGTTCCAGCCGCCACGGTTCAAATTATTTTTTTAACAACTATTCCCCCCCACCCTGTCCGACGTGACCATGCTCTCTCCGTGCCCCCTCCCCCCCCCCATTTCCCATCTATCCAAGCAAATCTCCAGAGGCGGAGCCCCCTTGTGAAGCCGGAGAGGACATTGACGCGGGCGCCCCCCAGATGCCGGCGCTGCTCTTCTCCTTGGCCAGTTGGCCCAGCGCTGGCCCGGCCGTGGGGGTGCTGGGCTTCTTGATGCCGGCGCTGGCCTTGCCCCACAGAGCACCAAAGGCATCTCCGCCGGCGGCTGCCTTGCCGTTGGACTTGTTGGCGGGCTGCAGACCGGCAGTGGGGGTCGTGGATGAGGCGGGAGATCCCGTCGGCTGAGCCTGGACGGTGCCAAAGTAATTTGGCCCCGTAGGCTGGTAGCCAGCGGGCCTGGAGGGCTGCATCGGCGCGCTGAACGCCGAGCTCGCAGCAGGCGTCGGGTTGCTGCTGCTGACTGGTGAGATGGAGGCCATGTTGACCATCTGGTTGATGCCGGCCTGCTGCGGAGCCGACAGCGGCTTTGGAGCAGCGAATTGGGTTCTCGAATAGTTTGGCGAAGTTGGAGACAGGGGCTGGGGAAATCCGGCCGCCGGCGCTGCAGGTTGGGCTGCTGGCGCTGTGGGGGCTGCCGATTGGAAGTCGTCGAACTCGTCGTCGTCGTCGTTCTTGGCGGGAGCGGCGGCGGTGTTGAGGGGCGCGAAACCGCCCAAGCCAGAGGTGCTCGATGCTGCTGGGGCGGCCGAGGCAGGCTCGTCGAATGAGAAGAGGTCTACCTCGGGCTCCTTGGGGGGCGGCGCCGTAGGCTTCTTGGCCGGAGAGCGCTCCGAGGTCCTCGCCGGACGAGAGGAACTGGCAGCGGGCCGCTCCCCCTCGTCGAACTCGTCGTACTCCTCGAACCTCTCTGATCGGTTCTGGGTGTCGCGGAAGTCGCTTGCTTGGCCGCCAAAGCCGCCGCCGTCGCCATACACACCGCCGGAATATCCGCCGAATTCTGCGGATCCGCCGCCGCCGCCGCCGCCATAGCCGGACTCGTTGCCGAAGCCGCCGAAGCGGCTGCCGCCCGAGAAGCCGCCGCCCAAAGTCATGCCTCCCTCGACGCCGGTGTACTTGTTCTTCGTTACTCGGGCCTTTTTGCGCTCCGAGCGAATCCGGTCGACGTCGCCCAGGAGCTCAGCAAGCTCCTTGGCTCGGTTTCGGACGTTGACTCCCTGATCCTTGCCGTTCTGGTCGATGAAGTGGAACTGGCGCAGCATCTTAAGGAGCGTAATGTGCCCGCGCGCATCGTCGATGACGCGCTCCGACCCGTGCTTGATGAGAAATTCGAGCAGCTGCAAGCTCTTGTAAATTTGACGCCACTCTTCCGCGGACTTTTCCGTGAATCGACGGTAGATCATTGGCATAATCTCATTGAGTTGCTGGCTACGTCAAGCGTTAGATCCCGACGGAAACCCGCCCGTCCGAGGTGGTGAACGCGTGCGTACTAGTTGAAAGTGCCATTGGCAATCTCCTGCATGAGGGTGGATGACGCTCCCCACGGCTCGTTGTTTGTCGCTTCTCGCACCTGGCGCGCTCCATCTTAGCAAGTACCACGCGGCGCATTGGGGGTGACCGGGGCGCACCTTGGCTTCCATCTCCGTGTAGTTCATGACAGCTGGAGCTCGCGTCAGCCTACATCTCCTTCTGGACCGCCTTTTGGGGCAGCGGAGGGCGCTCCTCCCTACCATTCTGTGCTTTCCGGAACCCGGCCTTGAGATCGTACAAGGTCAGGTTCGAAACGGTATTCTTCAAGTCGTTGAAATCCATCTTGTGCGGGCCCTAGTCAGCAAAAGAAGACGCGGCAGGGAGAGGTCAAAGATGGGGGGTTTGATGCGAGAGCGCGGACGGGGTGACGAGAACTTTATGGTGATGATGGCCGGCGCTTACATACCACGGTGTCGCCCGAGCCTTGGAACAAACTTGCTTTGGGAACGAAGCACGGGCTTCGTCACGTGATGTAAGCTATGGGCTTGGTACGGAGTTGGGGGAGGAAAAAAAAAAGGGAGAATAGAGAGAGGTCTCTCTCCACCTAGGTATGTGAAGTACCTACCTAGGTACCTACCTAGTACCTACTGCCTAAGGTTGTAAGTACTAGGTATGTTATGTAGTACCGTGGACACTAGGTACCTAGGTACTCGTTAGGTACCTCATACTGCCTTACGTAATGTTAATAACGTAGTGCGTAGTGTGCTAATGTGCTCAATCTCTGTCTACGACGGTTATCGATTGCGGCATCATTCTCGAAAACAACAATTGAGCATCGAGTGACTTGCGCATCAATCGCCCTGGATCCTGGATGAATCCTGCAACGGGCATTTCTAGCCGGTTAGCTCTTCCCCCCCCCCCCCCAAGAACAAGAACAAGAAATGCCCACCTGGTTGGGCCCCCTTTATTAGCAGCCCTATTGTATGTGGATTATTCACACCAATATGCCGGGCCCGGGCGAGCACAGCCTGAGACTTCAGGCCAGAATGCTCCGGACTGGCCCTACTGACACGACCCCAAAAACTTTTTCAACTTTTCTGCGAGCCGTCCCCATCAACCCCGGTCCCCCAAGCTGCTACGTCCTTTTGGTTGTATCCTCTTGCGTAGAATCACCAATCGCTGCCCATTGCAATGCTTTGGACCTCAAGGTATGCCCTTCCTTGCCCCTTCTCTCTCTCTCTCTCTCTCTCTCCCTCTCCCTCTTTCTGTTGCTCTCCGAATCCCATCCCATCACCCTTTCATCATGCCCTCTGCGATGGACCGGACCAGCAACCACGGGGATGCCTCGACAAAGAGCTGTTAGTTGGGTTGGGGACGGCCAGCCAATTGCCGCTACTCCTCCCCCCCCCTTTCAGGAATCGCACTTCACCGCTTGCCGCGGACTTTGAGCTCGGCTTTTACCAATTGGTTTGCTGGGCGCCGCCGCAAAGTTCCAAACAGCCAAGTTTTCCCTCTTGGAACATGGAACCAAATGATAGGGCGGAGCTGCTCCGCCCGCGGGAATGCGTTGGAAGGGCGTCTTGTTCCACCGTCCAATCGGCGCGCGCCTTCTCTGCCCACACAGCCCACCTTGCAGCTTCGGCGCAACAACCAAAAAGTTCACGTCAGCTCTCCCTCCTTTCGCGATCGGAATCCAACGGCAAGCAGCAGGGGGGGCAAAAAAAAAAAACAAGAAAAAAAGAAAAAAGTCGAGCCCGCCAGCAATTCCGATGGCCCCTTTGGCCGCCTTCAGCTCCGCCGAGCGCCCGTCGATTGCGGCACCATGGCAGATGCCGCGACTGAGCAATTGCCACGGCAAGGCCTCCTCCGGCCGGGCCACAGCGAAGCTCTGAAGAAAAAAAAAAACCCCCCAAAAAAAAACAAAAAAAAAAAGGGCTTTTGGAAGCCCCCCCCCCCCCCCCCCGAGCTGCCTTTTCCGTCGAGTCGACGTCAAAAGCTTGCCGCGTATTCCTGGGTCGCGGCCACGTGATTAGACCTCCTCTCCTCTCACCCCACCCGTCCACCTCGTGCGCGCTCTCTCATTGGCCACGGCGCCCGTTACTAACCAGCGACCCCTCCAGCGCGTTCAAAATGAGATCAGCTTTCTTCCAACCCCTCCTACCCCGCCATAACTTGTGCTCCCCCGGCTTGACAACTTTCTCTCCTTTTCAACGCATTGCTGCTTCCCACACCTTCGCCGCGAGCCCTCGATTTTACTCACAGCCTGTCAAAATGTCCAACACCAAGGTGTAAGTTGCGCGCCTGCTCTGCTGCCCGTCGTTGCTGCTGCCATCCGCTAACGCGTCCGTCCGGCCTTGTATAGTTACTTCGACATCGCCTGGAAGGGCCCCGTCTTCAAGGACGGTCGAGCGACCGCGGAGATCAAGGGTGAGTCCGTCCATTCGTCCCGAAAGCCGCAATTCGCCGCCAGCGTTGTCCGTGGCAAGTCTCGGCGGCGAGCACGTGGAGCTGAGTCGATGCCGTCGTCTCTTTCCCCCTCACCTTTTCTTCTTCTTCTCCTTCTTCTCTTTTGGTTTGCGCCCTCAGTTGCACCCACTGCGCGTTGATGGCGCTGGTCTGATTGGACAGGCGGGGACAACCCCCCCCCCCCTTTTTTTTTTTTTTTTTTTTCCAAATTATTGTCTCTTCCACTTATAATAATAGTCCGATGAGAAATGAAATTAATGCGTCTTTGAAAAAAAAAAAAAAACAGATCAATCCGGTCGCATCAACTTCAACCTCTATGACAACACTGTCCCCAAGACCGCCGAGAACTTCCGTGCCCTCTGCACTGGCGAGAAGGGCTTCGGCTACAAGGGCTCCTCTTTCCACCGAATCATCCCCAATTTCATGCTCCAGGGTGGTGACTTTACCCGCGGCAACGTATGGACGCCATTGTCAAAAGATGCCGCAGAGAAGGCCGATTAACATATTCCTTAGGGCACCGGTGGCAAGTCCATCTACGGCGAGAAGTTCGCCGACGAGAACTTCCAGCTGAAGCACACCCGCGCTGGTCTGCTGTCCATGGCCAACGCTGGCCCCAACACGTAAGTTGATGTAGACAAGCCATTCTAGTGCGAGTACGGCCACTAATTTTGTCGATGAAAAATAGCAACGGCTCCCAGTTCTTCATCACCACTGTCGTCACCTCTTGGTTGGACGGCCGCCACGTCGTCTTCGGCGAGGTCGCCGACGAGGCGTCCTTGGCCATTGTCCGTGCTCTTGAAGCCACTGGCCGTGATGACGGCAAAGTGAAATATGAGCCTCGCCCCACCATTGTTGACTGCGGTGCCTATTAGTTAGTCAAAAGCGGTTGACATGCTCTGCATGTCCATCTGGTGGCAGTTTGGGACCATGAGGGGTTTTTTTTTTTGAGCCAGACAAAAGGGGACTCCAGAGAGCGAGTACCAAGGTACTTTGCCATAACCTTTGGCTACTAACTTACCTGCTAGGTAGGTAGTCAGGTAGTCATGTAGGATGCTGCAAACCAGAACGAAAAATACAAGTCCATTGCACACCGAATGCGGGCCGTGATTCAAATTTCTCTATTCCAACCATCCCGATTGTGTTTTTCAGATGTGCGCCGGCCCCCTCTCTCTCTCTCTCTCTCTCTGTCTCTCTCTTTTTTTTTTTTTTTTTCTTTTTTCATTTTCTTTTCATACGTAATATATATATGTATATATATGTATATATATATATTTGTAAAATCATTAGCTGGTAGTGTGAGTTGTGTAATTTTGATCCTGAATACAGAAAGCATGGCATGATTTCATTCGCTCAATCTTCTGTAGTGGCCTACCTACCCCATTATGCGCCCAGCGCCAACTACACAGATATATATATATATATATATATATATATATATATATTCCCAATAGATAAGGGGAACAACACCACATAGCCAACCCCCATCCGGCCAAAAAAAAAAAAAACCAATAAAAAATCAAGAAAAAAAAAAAAAAACCCGATATAGATTCGATGTCTGGTTCCCTCAAAATACGTCGTTGCCTAACCACTTTTGAAAATATTCACAGTTGCTGGGACCCACGGGGCCGCCCTCTTCGCACAGGTCGAAGACGGGGCATCGGCCGCACGGCGCCTCTGCCAGCGGGCTGACGTATAGCTCCGGGCCGCCGTCGCGGCCCGAGGGGTCTTCGCGGCCGGCCCAGCTCTCGACGGACTGTTTGGCGATGCGCGATACGCGGTAGCCGACCTTGCCGGCGACTTTGATGGGCTCGACGAGGTTGTCCCAGACGAGGACGTCGACCAGCTTCTTGACGTCTCCCTCAGATAGGATGGTGTTGTTGGTGATGCCGCTGGAGGAGAGGAGGCGGGCAATATCACGCACGGTCGGGTAGGCCGTGTAGCCGGCTGGCAAGGGCAGGAGGGCGGGATCTCTCCGGGGCGCCGGGACGGCGGCTGAAGATGCAGACGTTCTGGGGGCCTTGGCGGCGGGGGCGACGGCCTTTGCCTCCATTTCGGAGGCGTCGCGCTTCTTCCCCTTTGCCGCTTCTCCGAGGCCGCCCTTGATGACGCCCTTCTTGGGTACCTGCGCGGCTCTGGCGGCGGAAGCACCGCCGTGCGTGCTGTGGTAACTGCTCTGCCTCTTGATGAAGTCGAAAACGACTCGCTGCAAGTCCTCGATGAAGGCCTCGTCCAGGTCCTGATCCGTATACCACGGCCCTCCGGTGGCGCGATCGCTGGGTCGGATGGAGGCCTTGATGTACATCTTTTTGTTGGGGTGCTCGACGTTTTTGAAGGGCGCAATGAGGCCCTTTGCCTGGAGCTGCTTGATGGCGTTCTTGAGGACCGAGTCGTGCATATTGAGGCGCTTCTGCAGCGTCTGGGTCCATATGCCATCGCCGCCGGAGTCGTCAATCAGCGAGTAAACCATGACCTGCTCGTCCGTCGTGCATTGTTTATATCTATTGTGGGCCAAGACCAAGACCAAGACCAAAAAATAAAAATAAAAGGATTAGCCAGAGAAGCTGGGCAACGCCCATCCGCATGCCCCAAAGGGGGGGGGGGGGAAGAGAAACACTCACTTATGCGCCTCCTGCTTGTCGCGCCACTTCCACAGCACCTGCCCCGATGCCTCCCTCATGGTGATAAACAGCTTATCGTCACTGAGAGACTGCACGACCCGTGCCAGGAGCAGCAGGTCCCGGTTGGGGATGACCTCCAGCCGGAGGAGGTCATCCTGTGAGAACATGTCGCCCGTCTCTCTGCATCGCTCGTACAGCAGCTCCTTGAGGACGGCGAGCTTTGCGCTATCCGCGTCGTTGCCATTGGCCCTTGGAGGGCCGGCCCCGGCGACGGAGGCCGACATTGCAACTTCCCCAGAGAAGAGGGAGGAGAAAGCCTGCGCGAGGCAAAACAGGGCGATGGAGATGGAGCGACCGGCCTGCGAGATGGAAGGACAAAAATGGTAACGATGAAAGTGGTGGGCGCGTACGAATTGACAGGGCAAGGCTGAGTCACCAACTTTGGCTTCTCTGCCTTTTTGCCTTTTGCCTTTTGCCTTCTTTCTTCTTCTTCTCCCCTCTCGAATGAGGCGGTGGTCGATGAGAGTGTTTAGCGCTACATTGACTAAGGCGGGCCAAGATGGCAGATTCTCTCTCTGCTCTTGTTATCCGATCCGGGCCGATGGGTTAATACGGTGCGTGCAGTTTCGTGGTGGGGACACGAGAGAGCCTGCTATATATATATATATATATATATATATTTTCTTTTGAATATTGAATTTTTTTCTTTCTCTTCTGGAACGAACTTTGCCGTCAAACAACAACAAAAAAAAAAAAAAGAAAAAAAAAAGAAAGTGGCGAGTGGGTACTCTTAAAGCAGCCTTGCATGCCGGGAGAATCTCGGCAGTCTATAATGGATTAATGGGGGCGGGGCGCATTATCGCCAAAAAAAAAAAAACTTTTCAAGAAAAAAGAAAAAAAGAAAAAAAGAAAAAACAAACTTGATTGGTTGGTTGGTTGCTTTGATTTGAGATCATCCCGATTCATGTATCTATGTACATACGGAGTACGCATTGATTTGTAACAAACAATACAACAACAAAGCGCCAAGGCTGTGGATATCCATTGAATGGTAGAGAGAAGCCGCTGGAAAGTGCATCAACTTTGTTCTTCTGTTCTTTGCAGCGTTCTTATAGATGGACCAAATGATAAAAGATTTTTTTTTTGCCGATGCATATTTTATACAGTCTTGATTGTAATAATAGTGTTCTTCTGTGCGCTATCAATGGAAGAACTCCCAAATCATGACAAGAAACAAGAAATCAGCCTACGTGAAAAACAAGCAAGGACAAGGACAAGAACAAGAACAAGACAATTGGACTTGCGCTTAAAAAATGGCAACATCATCGTCATCTATCATGTGGCCGGTCGGTCAGTATCCCTCACGCCGAAAACGCCTCCGTCGCCCCTATACCCACTGTTCTACAATGTGAATTGCCCCAATTCCATTGGAGCTCCTCTGCTCCGTATAAACCAAATCAAGGGCTATGCCAGCCCTTCGAGCAATCTTCCGTGCCTTGGAGGTCCTCAAGCAGGCGGTGTGCTGGCCTTCTTGGGCTCTGCCTCGTCCTTTTCTTGGTCAACTTCCATAGCATCTGTGGACTGATCGTCCTTCTCCTTGGCGTCGGAGGGTGATGGCTCGGGAGACTTCTCGGGCTCGGCTTCAGAGGGCTTTGGCTCCTCCTGGGCGGCTGGCTTTTCAGCGGCGGCATCGGCAGCAGCCTCGGCGGCCGGTTCAGGCCCCTCCGTTGGCTTTTCCTCCGCTACAGGGCTCTTGCTGGGGACTCGCTCGGGTGCCGATTCGGGCTCGATATCTTCCTTTTTGATGGTCATCTCTTCTTTAGGCTCCGGGTCGGCCATGCCGACGTCGCCGTCGCCGTCTACTTTTTCCTCTTCTTTTTCGCTCTCTTTTTCTACTTCGCTCTCCTTTTCTGCTTCTTTTTCCTGCTCAGGTTCCTTGGACTCGGCCCTTTTATCCGCAGCAATCTTTTCCGGCTCGGCTGCAGCGGCAAAATCCTCAATGGTGTCATCGTTGATGTCGTGAGAATCCTCCCCAGTTGGCCCTTCGGGCGCGGCACCGTTCGTAGCGGTGGCAGGGGACGCACGCTCGCCATTGTCCTCCTTGTCGCCTTTGCGGAAATCTGTAAAGGATCTCTTGTTGCCGTTGCGGCGAGTCGCCCCGTTTGCGCGGGCCATGTCTTCGTCGTCGCTGGCTTCGAATTCCGCCTCATGCTCGACGCGCTTCTCCCAGCGGCGTTCGCTCATCCGGACGTCTTTATTCTCGTCTTCGTCTAGGTCATCCAGCTCGGCCTCCTCTTCGTCGGTCATGCCGCCAAACGGTTTCCGAGGGACATCTTGCATCTGAACTGATGGAGCGGGGCCGGTATGGCGGAGATTATCAATGACAGCAGCGGTTATCTTTTCCAGATACTCTCTGCTGTTGGAGTTTTCCATGTTGGATGACCTGACATTGAGCTCAAAGTCTGGAGCATAATACTAACCGTCGTGTTAACCACCTCAGGGAAGGAAAGGGAGGGCCGATTGACAAACCTCGTAATACTCGTTATATGGTAGAGTTCGGTCCATCTCTTGGCCAACCAGGACGCCCGTCTCGAATGCCCATGTTCGAGCAACGTTGCGCATGGTGTAGCCACCGCCGCCGAGGACTAGGGTGGGCAAGTTGAAGCTCTTGACAAAGTTGACGCAGTTAGCGTGGCCGTCCATGCTCAGGTTGAAGGCACCCAATCGATCGCCAGATAGACTGTCTCCGCCGCACTGTAAGACGACGGCTTCCGGCTGGAAGTACTTCATCACATTCTCAATGACCGGCTCGAAGATGGATTTGTACGATTCGTCTGTGATGCCATCGCGGAGAGGGAAGTTGACTGCGTAGTTCTTGCCCTGTCCAATACCAATGTCGCGAAGCTCGCCCGTCCCGGGGAAGTATTCGCCATACTTGTGAAACGACACGGTCATGACGCGGTCGGTGGTGTAGAAGGCCTCCTCGACGCCGTCTCCGTGATGAACGTCAATGTCGATGTAGAGCACGCGCTTCATAAACCGAAGGAGCTCGAGGATACCGAGAACGATGTCTGCCACATGAAGCGGTTAGATGTTGCACAGATGAGACTCGGAAGGGGGCTATGTGAGAGTGAGAGAGAAGAGAGGGAGAGAGCTGTAAAAGAGAGGGAGAGAGAGAGAGAGAGAGAGAGAGAGAGAGAGAGAGAGAGAGAGAGAAAAGCGTACCATTCACGTAGCAGAAGCCACTTGCTTCGCATTTCTTCGCGTGATGTAGACCGCCTGCCCAGTTGATGGCGATGTCGCATTTCTGCCGGTTGAGACGCGCTGCGCCTTCCATGCTGCCACCAGCACTGATGCCGCAGAATTCGAAAAGGCCGTCAAAAACGGGACAATCATCGCCAACGTTGTATTTCCCCTGCTCTCGCATGTAGCTGTCCATGTTGTCGGGCGTGACCTTTTGGAGGAAATCGATGTAGTCATCGGTATGGAATTGGGTCATTTCGCCGCGGGTAGCCGGTTTGGCGCGCTGTCGCCCTCGTCAGTACACCCATATGAGAAGGAAACGAATGGCATGGCATCGCGCAGGCAAATGACCAAAAAAAAAAAAAGGGAATGGCAATTGGCTCGCGGTTTCACGTACGTAAATCTCCATCTTCTGATACAGATTGTACTGCATAATCAGGCTGTGGGCCAACCGAATGCGATGCGGCTTCATGGGATGGCCGGTGACATAGGCATAGTTTCCAATATCGGAATCGTAAAAGTAGGCGACTTTCTTCGGGGATGACCCGTTGAGGGCCACCGAGCCGAGTCCCGCCATGCTACTGTCGCCCATTTGGAGAAGTCGCAACGCAAGGAGCTGCTTGTAAGAGTGCGAGAGGCGTCCAGTCGGCCGGGATGTTGATGGATGCCGCTTTTATTGTACAGGAGAGAAAAAAAAAAAAGGAACGCCACAAAAAATAGAAGGGAGAAGAGAAAAAGAATAAAAGAAAAGGAGTTGGACGAAGCAAGCCGGGGGGAGGGGCGATGGGTATAGGAGGTCAAAGAGCCCTCCGCATGATTTGGTTTGGAGGTGAAAATGAGAGAGAGAGAGAGAGAGAGAGGAAGATTGATGATTATATGGTGTAGCAGCTCTGGCTTTGGGTTCTTACGGGTGGCAGCCGATTAACTTCCCAAAGGGAAGCGCGGTAGCCAAGCAAAGATGCGGCTGCAGTTGCGGATAAACATTGCGGCGACAATGGTGTGAGTTCCACCCATGCGAGCCTTGGGTCGCTAGACGTCGCTGACAAAGGTTTATCATCCGTAGCTGCGGCTTCCGATTGGTCAGCTGGAGATACAAAGATTATGGGCCGGCAAGGTGTAGCAGTACTGGCTTAGAAAGTTGCCAGGGGGGGCTTACATTAGTACTACCTAAGGTAGTAGTAGGTACGGAGTACTATGATATTACTGATGTAGTACGTACATAGTACGTACCTGTATAATGTAGCAAGATTAGGAGCGATGATTCACGTGATCTGCTTATTCAGCCGGCGACAAACTGGGTACCTGTAGCAGGCTGCCGAACAACTGCGTCAACTTGTCATGGATGGAGAATAAAGCAGCAAAAGCCAACTGGACCAGAAAAAAAACACCAAGCTTCGAAACACACTCACGCACACGCATGCGCGCTTTGCACTGCCGCCGCTCTAGCTCTCCGATTCCAGTTTCCCCCGTCCCCTTTATTCTCTTGGTTCATCATCATCAACACTGGTAGTCAAGGAAACGACAGGCTCAGCATGGAGCGATTCCGGAACTTGTTGGGCGGAGGCGGCATGGGCTTGGGAGGAGTTACGCCTGGCACGGTAAGCTTTGGATGATGTGGGACTGCGTTGCTTGGGGGGCTGCGTTGCTGGGGGGCATTTGCCCATCTCTCCCGGCTCAAGAAAGCTGAGAAGCCGAGGGCAAAAAGAGGGAAAATGCAACGACGTGCGGCTGGCTGACGGGTAGCGTTCTAGGACAACATCAACCTGATTGACAACTCAGAAACCGTCTACATCTCATCCCTGGCCCTGCTGAAAATGCTCCGGCACGGCCGCGCGGGCGTGCCGATGGAAGTGATGGGTCTCATGCTGGGCGAGTTTGTCGACGACTTCACAGTCAAAGTTATGGACGTGTTTGCCATGCCGCAAAGCGGGACGGGCGTCAGTGTCGAGGCTGTCGACCCCGTGTTTCAGACCAAGATGATGGATATGTTGCGGCAAACTGGAAGGTACGCTGCCCCCAAGGCCGTGGATATCCGGCGTGGCTGGCAAGCCAAGATGCTGTAGTTGTCGTCGTCGTGGCTAACGAATATCTGCTAGACCGGAATCGGTGGTTGGATGGTATCACTCGCACCCCGGCTTTGGTTGCTGGCTGTCGTCTGTGGACATCAACACTCAGCAGTCGTTTGAGCAGCTGAACCCTCGCGCGGTGGCGGTAGTCGTCGATCCCATACAGTCCGTCAAGGGCAAGGTCGTGATTGATGCGTTCCGGCTTATCAACCCTCAGCTGCTCATGATGGGACAAGAGCCCCGACAGAGCACGAGCAATCTCGGACATCTTAACAAGCCGTCCATCCAGGCTTTGATCCACGGGCTCAACCGACACTACTATTCGATCGCTATCAACTACCGCAAGACGGCGCTGGAGGAGAACATGCTGATGAACCTCCACAAGCACGTGTGGACGGAAGCTCTGGAGATGGCCGATTTCAGGACGGAGGGACAGAAGAACAAGGAGCGACTGCAGAGACTGGTCAGCCTGGCAGACGGCTACGAGAAGCGGGTCAAGGAGGAGACGGAGCTGACTAAGGAGCAGCTCAAGACGCGCTACGTCGGCAAGCTGGACCCCAAGAAGCACCTGGAGGACGTGGGCCAGGAACTGATTGAGGACAACATTGTGTCGGTGTCGAGGCAGATGATTGACAAGGAAGCGACCATGCCGAAGAAGAATGGAGCATTGGGAGCGGCCGTCCAATCAAACGGGGACCATATGGAGATGGAGGAAGAGCTATAAAGGAGGAAGGGATAAGGTATGGCAACCATTAACCGCCGCCCACTCCATGGCACTACATGTGTCGTGTGGCGCGCTGCTACTGCTGCCACACAGCCGCCGCATACACAAGGCAGTTGGGCGGCGCGCTCCAAGGTTGGGAACAAAGGTTGGGAAACAAAGGTTGGTAACAAAGGAAGGGGTGATGAGAGTAGTCTGGAAATTTTTTTTGACGAAGTGTAGCTGGGCGTTGGAGTCGGGTCGGAACGACACGAGGCCCCCCCCCCTTTTTTTTTCTTTCTTTCTTTCTTTCTTCGAGAGAGAGAGAGACGTAGCCCGTGTACAGATAGATACTAGCAACTCTCACAAGTTGGGGGTTCCGGCTGGTCAGATGGTGGTTTTTGCGTGACCAAGAGCTAATACTAGTAGTGTGCGCGTGCGTGGTGTTAGTCGTGGTGTGGTGGTCGTCGCTTAGGAGGAGGAATGATGCTTTGGCCCCTCCTCCTCTTCCTCCTCCTTCCCCCCCCCCCTCCCCTTGCACTAGAGGGCAATGAAAGCCGTCGTCGGGCAGCACGATTCATGACATGTCACTATTTTAATGAAGGATTGTTTTTTTTTTCTTTTTTTCTGGGATCCTATTTTCCCGCCTTGTATGTCTTTGGATTGCTGGAGTTGCATCGAGAACAGAGGCATAGCGGCCATGAAAAAAAAAAAAAAAAAAAAAAAAAAAAAGGGCGATCGAGTGTGCCTGCGTATTGATTTTGCGAAATACTAGTACTGCCTTACTACTAATATATCATCGCTTTGACTTTTTGATTCGAATCTTGGTCCGAGCGTGGACGACTGCGAAACTTCAGGCGGTGAGGGTGGTTTTTTTGTTGTTGTTGTTCGACTAGGTACGTTTATACCTTGGGTCGTACTGCCTAAGGTAGCCTTGGAGTACGGACGGAACAGATAATCGTACTTGTTTTATTTCTTTGATTCAAGTTTCTCATTTTGAAAAAAAAAAAAAAAAACACTTTGTTTTCGCTTCGCCACTCATCCAAGACAAAATCCCACTTTGGCAGCAGTCACACGGCGCTTTTGGCATCAGCTGGCGCTGGTTCGATTGGCAAATGGCCAAAAAGCCCCCCCCCCCCCATTCCTCGCATCAAACCCCCTCGTCCCCTCGTCCCCTCGACCCCTCGACCCCTCGACCCCTCGACCCCCCCCTTTTGCACACACATACATAATATATTGCACCCCTGAGAGACTCGAGGGGCCAATCAGACGGATAGGCGGTGCCTCGAACGAAAAAGAATAGAGCGCCCCACGGCGGCGCCCAAACCAGCGAACAGGGCACACACACACACACACACACACACAGACCTCAAGATGACGGCGCTGATTGATTCATGGGGTCCGGCTGCAGGTTTTTTTTTTTTTTTTAGCGAGGGGCTGCTGCAAGCACTGAGTAACTGCTGCGGGCTCCCTGCGGGCTGTGGAATGCGGAATGCAAGGTGTGCAGCAGGCCCAAGGAAGACGAGCAAGGGAGAGACGCCGTGGATGGTTGTGGAACGGCGTATCAGCATCAGCAGCATCAGCAGCAAGTACAAGAACAAGAACAAGAACAAGAACAAGAAGAGGAAAAAAAAAAAACAACGCAGTCGAACACCAACCGCCAAACCGCCAAACACCCATCAAAATCAATCATTCAGCTGCGGCAAAGACAAAGCAGCAGCCCTTTCCGGAGCGCGCTGCCCATCGCGAGAAGCGGTTTAGCGTCCCCCCCCCCCCCCCCAATGTAACGGCGGCTGCGGCTCCATTCAATCAGCGAGCGAATCGCCCACGGGTCGGTCCCTCGTTTCGTGCTGGCTCGCTCTCACAAGACGCACAGCGCCAAAAAAGTTGTTTGCAAGGTTTTGCAGGGGGGGGGGGGGAGGCGCGGCGTCGCTTTTCTCCGAGACAAACTTTCACATCAGCATCAGCATCCAGCATCAGCGCTCGGCAAACCCTGTCGCGATTTGCGGTGCTGCTGCTGCTGCGAGTCTCAGGCTCGTGGCCGCCTTTGGAAGCCGTGGCGGTTGACCTTTGCGGCAGATCCACCTGCGAGAGGCCCCCCCCCTTCCTGTTGCCGCCGCCGCCGCTGCTGCTGCTGCTGCTGCTGCTGCTGTGCTGCCGCGGCCATCACCTGCAGGACCCTCAACAATATCAAGAACAACATCGTCATCAACAACATCGTCATCAACATCAACATCAACAACAACATCATCATCAACACCAACAACAAAAAAGAAAAAAAAAAGAAAAAAAAAAGAAAAAAAAAAGAAAGAAAGGCAACCCATCTTCGCATCCTCCCTCTGCGCCCGGCATCTCACGCGCCGGGGCTCATACCGGGGGAGGGGGGGGGAGGGTGTCAACACCATTGTCGGACACAGTCCCAAGAGCTGGCACCAGCCGCACTTCCTCTTGGTCTTGACTCTTGGCCACGGCCATTTCCCACTTGCTTCTCGCTGTAGCAATACCGCAGCAGCAATACCGCATCCGCACCCGTATCTGTATCCGCACCCGCATTCTGCACCCGCCTCTGCACCCGCATCTGCAACTGCAACTGCATCTGCATCGACGACTGCATCGACGACTTCTGTCTGCGCCGCCGCCACCGTTACCACCGCCGCCACCAGCAGACGTCGTGGTGGCCGTGCTGCTGCTTCTGCTGCTGGCAGTGGACGGCGGCCCGGGGATTGTTACACCAGCGTTGGCATTAGCATCAGCATTAGCATTGCCATTGGCATCAGCAGCCAGAGGCCACAGTCGAAATCTCCATCTCCATCTCCATCTCCATCTCCATCTGCGCCTCCATTTCGCGCAAGCACGCAGCCTTCTGTCTGCGCCGCAATGATGGACGTCGACACCGTCAACGAGGTCATCGACTGCGTCGGCCGCCTCTTTGACCACATCCCCTACGCCGTCTGCGGCACCGCCGCCCTCATCTACTATGGCTACCGCGCCTACTTCCCCGACCACGTCAGCATCACCTGTCCCGAAGAGTCCAAGGAGGCCATCCGCTGCTGGGCGCTGGCCAAGGGCATGACGCCGTCGCCCGACAACCCCGACGGCTTCAGCGTGCGCGCCGCCAGCGGCCGGTCCTGCCCCGTCTGCATCAAGTTCATGAGGAACGGCTTCGAGGCCCTCGAGGTGGTCCGGGTCGGCCCCGGCCAGGCCAGCATGGTGACGCTGCCCAGCATCGCCAACACCATCGCCCGCAGCTACGTCTTCCGCCTGCACAATTCGTCCCCGGAGCGCCAGGCCCTCTACGCGCGGTACTTGGCCTGGACCCTCAAGCGCATGGCCGAAATCCCGCCCACGGACCCGGTGCAGCGCCTCACTCCCGACCGCGCCAGAGACATCGTCAACCGCTCCTTCTGGATCCCCTTCACCCTCTCCTACCCCGAGACCGTGCCGCTCTTTTCTGCCGCCGGCCTAGAGATACAGGGCGACGGCGGGTTGATGGCCTGGCAGCAGGCTGACGAGCAGAGCGTGCCGCTCCCGCGGCCCCGGGCCCGCACGTCGGCGAGCCGCTACAGCCTCGACAATGCCCACGGCCACAGCCGCAGCCGCAGCCATAGCCATAGCCATAGCCATAGCCATAGCCATAGCCATAGCCGTAGCCATGGCTTCACCCATGGCTATAGCCACAGCTACCACGACTCGGACCTCTCCGAGTCTGAGAACAGCACCACACCTCCCTCTCTCCGCAGAGTCACCAAGCGGCTGCCGAGCGTCCGGCCCTTGATGACGTCCGCCTTCCCCACGTTCTCCTCGCCGTCCACCTCCGACTCTGAATTCTCCCACTCGGCCGAGCGTGCCTCGCCGCCATTCATTCTCGCATCTCCCCTCATATTACCCGCGTCGAGGTTGCCGCCGCCGCCGCCGCCGCCGCCGCCTTTTGCAACATATCATCATTATCTTCCTCTCTCACCGTCAGACTCTACTCCTCACATCTCGCCACCAGGTCCTCCGCCATTGCCGAGGAGGTCACTATCCAATCGTCACGAAATGAGACCGTGGGTATGAATCAGCCCGGGCCCATCAACTTTTTTTTTTTTTTGTCTTGAGCTTCTTTTTACTCCTCGAGGAAAGGGGTCGTTGTAATCCAATAAAATACACACACGCCGTCGACCTGTCAAGCGCACTGATTTATTTCCTTTTTGAATTTTTGCCCTTTTATTTTGTTTATCTATTTTTTTTTTCTTTTTGGAGAAGCTGCCGTCTAGATTGGTGGAAATCAACTTTGTCAAGTACCTTTTCTTTTCTTTTCTTCTCCTTCCCCCTTTAACCCAATTTTCTGAACCACTTTATTGGCCGGTTTTTTTTTTTTTTTTTTCTCTCTCTCTGTTTCTATTTCCATGTCAACTATTCTTACGCGACGGAGTTCTTTTGTACCAAGAGATGAAACGATTTGATGGATACGGATGGATATGCCATGGTGTGGTTTGGACATGACCATGACGTGACACAGAGGCTTTCATTACTGATGAATCGGGATGGCGAAGGGGAGAATGTGTAGGGCCTAGCAAGAAAGACGGGATGATGTCGTGGTGAATTAAAAGACAGAAATGAAAGAAATAAACAAAGAAAGAAAGAAAAAAAAAAGAAATTAGTGCAAGATTCGAGAATCAAAGAATCAAAGAAGGACGTGGTGGGAATTTGGGCGTTGTGATGTGATGAGTAAGCAGAATCCGAATACGACTCCACGGTTCACGCCCCTCCACACAGCAGCAGCAACGCAATATAGAGAAGCAACGCAATACAAAGAGAAGCAACGCAATACAAAGAAGCAACGCGAGGGCAAGGTAACAAGGCAAGCTTGATCGAAATCGCTCCGCACTGTTCATCTGTACGGAAATCCCGCTTATGAAAAAAAAAAAAAAAAAAAAAAAAGCGCTCTCACAACATGCCTAAACTCCGCCGCCCCATGTAATGCTGCTTGCTGCCTTACAAAAAAGAATCGCCCCCTCTGGTCTTCTTCCATTTCCTTTGTTCTACAAGACAAGACGCAGCCCAGTCTGATGCCAAAAAATTAAAATAAAATAAAACCAAATCACGCTCACAAGATTGCCGTCCCGTGTCCTCGTTACCCCAATACGCCCCCCGATATGGCATCAAGTCGTGTGCGACCTGTCTGATGAGACCGGGTAGTGTTAAAACCGCGCTCGCAATGCCCGATTGTTTAAAAAAAAAAAAGGCGCACTATAGACGACTCATCCGCGCCAGCAGCCGGCGCTTGCTGCCCCAGCAGAGGCTCGCTTGTAGTAGGGCGAAAAATCAAATGTCAAAAGATCCTCGTCTGCGGCGGCCAGGTCCTCCTGGTGTAGCAGACCTTGGTCGCCCAGCCACATCGGGCTTCTACGCTCCCATGACGGGAACCTTCTTGCTTCGCTTCCCTAGCAGCGTTGCGTTGTCGAGGTTGAGCTCGAACGCACCCTTCTGGCGTTGCCTTTCGCGCACTTGCTGTCGTGCTGCGGCCGTCACGGCTGCTGAATGCTGTCCGTAGCCTCTCTCGGCGGCTCGTTCTCGCTCGCGGCCACGAGCCTGGTTGTTTTCGTGATCCTGGATTTTGGCTCTCTGCATGCTTTGCTCTAGAGCCTGCGTCTTGTTGTTGGAGTCCTTGTCAATGTCCATGTCGTCAACGTCGCAATCCCCCCCCTTTTCCTCCTCCTCCTCCTCCTCCTCCTCTTCCTCGTTGAGGCCGCCAAGGGGTCGCCCAGCACCTCCGGCTCTTGCCCCAACCTGAGCTCTCCTCTTTGCCTCCTCCTCTTGGCGATGAACAGCGTAACTGACGTCGAAAACTTCACGAAGATTGACGGCCGCCGGAGATCGAAAGTCGTATCGCTTTCCGGATTCTTCAAACTGAGCGCCGCCAAAGTGCTTGGGCGGCATCACCTCGGGTCTCTTGTCATCCCAGGGAGTCGGCCCGACCTCCTGCATCCACGGATGGGCGAGGAACTCTCTGATGGTGTAACGCTTCTCGGGGTCCACCGTCAAAAGGTGGCTGATGAGGTCCTTGGCAGACGCCGAGATGTCGTCCCACCACGGCGAAAGGAAAGTAAACTGGCCCTTGGCAACCTTTTCCGTGAGCACTTCGATGCTTTCATCGTAGAAGGGCGGGAATCCGCAAAGCAGAGTGTAGAGAACGCAGCCCAGCGCCCACATGTCGACCGACTTCGAGTACCTCTCATCCTTGACGATCTCGGGTGCGGTGTAGCCAACGGTGCCGCAGGGAGTCATGGTCTGCGCCTCCCACACAATCTTGGAAAGGCCAAAGTCGGCGATCTTGATCTCGCCAATGCCTCCGGCTCCCATGCCAGGAACGAATTCGCCCTCGTCGACCTTGTCCTCGTCCCCCTGCTGCCTGGGCTTCGGGTGCTTGGATGGAACGAAGGGAATGGGGCTGAAGAGGATATTCTCAGGCTTGATGTCTCTGCAAACGGATTGAGTCAGCACGTGTTTGTCCGGGGGGCAGAGGCGAAAGGCCTCTGAGAGCCATGGCGTCAGAGCGGAACCCTGTCCCGCCGACCGTGATTTGCTAAGAAATGAAGAACTTTTGTGCCGCTGCTGGTAGACATACCGATGGACGACGCCCTTCTCCTCGTGCAGGTACTCCAGCGCCCTGGCCACCCGAACGATGACGTGGCGAGACAGCTCTTCGCTGAAGTAGGTCAAGCGCACGATTTGGTGGAACAGCTCGCCGCCGGGGGCCAGCTCCAGGACGATGTAGTAGTACTGCTTCGACTCGGAAAACTCAATGAGCTTGACGATGTTTGGGTGATCGAGCTGCCGCATGATTTGCACCTCCTTTAGAATGTTGGACCGCTAGACAAAGCGTTAGCACCAGTCACTCCCAACGGCCCATCTCGTTTGTATTCGATGCCAGCAACTACTGGCAGCATCACGCGCAGAACCCCTCGCGACACGCAGGGCGGGGCAGGAAATTGTTGATAATAGGAAATCAAGATTTCGCACCTCTGCAGCCTTTGGAATCTTTTTGAAGTCTGGATGTAAATGTTTATTTCCCTATGATCAGGGGGAAAAAAAAAAACCCCTCTCCGTGGTTGGTAAGAGCGGGATGGAGCAAAAAGAAACGAAGAGATGCAAAGAGGCAACTAGGGAAATCGGACATGACTTTTTTTTTTTTGAAAAAAAAAAAAGAAGAAAAAAAAAAGGAAAAAAAAAAAAACTTGCAACAAAAACAAAAACAACAACAACAACAACAAGGAGATGGCAAACGAACTAGATCGACTTACTTGCATGCGGTTCATCTCGTACTTGCGCACGACCTTGATAGCCACCTCGCCATGCTCTCCATGCAAATCACGCGCACGATACACATTGCTGAAGGCACCATCACCCATTTTCTCGACGAGTTCCCATCGTTCCAGGTCGGGGTATTTTGGGAACTTGCTCTTGTTGGCGTTCTCCTCCGCAATGATTTGAGCCAGGTTTGCCTCATCGACCCTCCTGCTCTTGGGGCCGTTGGCTGCCTGAGCAGGCTCGACGTGGTGGGCCGCGGCATGGCCCGCCTGCGCAGCCCGATCCTGCTGGTCGCTTGGCGCTTCCGAGTATGCTGGCAGGGGCCCCTGGTTTTCGGCGGGTTTGAAAGGCGCAGGACCCGTTGCGATGGTTTTCTCTGAAGGCGGTTGTGGTATGGACTGATGAGGAGAACCCTCACGCTTGCGCGGTTCTTCGTTGAAGTTGGCAGCACGTGCTTGTTTGCCTAGGGACACAACAATTTCCGTTAGCCGGATAGATTTCCGCTAATAAAACTTTTCCGAGAGCACAAGCGAGAGTTGCCTGTCGCGATGTCGAGCAAGAGAGACTTTTGGACTTGGCCATACCATGGCGGATGAAGTTTTTGAGCTGTTGAATGGTAGACATGGTTACCGAGAGACGCTGCCGACGAGCGACAGCGCTGTGGAAGGTACAAGTTGGAGTAACTGATTAATTCTATGCCGCTGCGCAAGTCTTCCAAGTCCCCCCCCTCCTTTTTTTTTTTATTTCTTGATTTTTTTTTTCTTCTTCTTTCCTAGCCTTGCTCTTCTGTATGACTTTGGATACGGCCGTGAGGGAAAAGATGAAAAAAAAAAAGGAAATTAAAAAAAAAAAAGAAAAAAAAAGAAAAAAAAAAGAAAATGAAAAGAAAATGAAAAGAAAAAGAAAAAGAAGAAGCAAACGCGAATGAGAGAGGAATGGAAAATGCAACGCAATATCTGATTCCGACTCGCTGCCGAGAAATGACCGTTGTTTTTTTGTTCTGCGCGAAGATGATGCACGATGATGCGGGGTTTTGAAAAACAAAGTTGGCCAGCAAGCAAAAAGCGTCGCCGTCGACTTTGCTTCTTCTCCCTGGACGGACGGGGGGCGGCAGATGCGAAAGCCTGAATGAAAGCCAGACGGAAAAAAAAAGCTATTTTTGTGTCGTGAAAAAGGACAAAGTTGCTCGCTGACGGGAGTCGAAGCAAAAATTGTAAGGAGAAGATTGAGAAAAGACGATGAGAAAGCAGAGGATTTTTTTAAAAAAAAAAAAAAAAAAAAAAAAAAAAAAGCTGGGGGGAGAGAAGAAGAAGAAGAAGAAGAAAAGGTGGTGGCGTTAGTGGTCTTATAATTAGTTAGTTTAGTTGATGGTTCTGGAAGGACAGAGGCCGAAGTGGGTGGAAGTGACGTGCGGCTGCTGCGCCTGGAAGAGGTTAGTTGGGGCGCTGGCTGGCTGGCGGGTGGGTTGTTTTTTTTTTTGTTTATTATATATATATAGTATATATTATATTATATTATATTATATTATTCATTTATATATTTATATATTTATTTTATTTATCAATTAATTAATTTCAATCTTTTATTGTAAGAAGTGCTTGCGCAGTTGGAGAGAGGAAAGGAAAGCAGAAAAATGGAAAAAAGACAAAGAGGGAGGGAGAGAGAGAGAAGGGGTGTGGAATTGGGAGGCAATGCTGCGTGTGTGAGGATGTATATATACAAGGCCCGTCTGTTATTTTTAGTTGTATATATATATATATATATATATATATATATATATATATATTTGAAGTTTTTTTTGTTTTTTTTTCAAGTTTCTTTATTAATTTTTATTTGATTTTGATTCTGAATTTTCCAAAAAAATTTTTGACCGAGCCTCGCCTTGCTGGCCTCCCTGCGCAGGACATGTTACACAGAGCCACAGAAGATATCATATATCCATTAACCTACGGCGCACTCAGAACAGGCAAGAAGAGATGGCAGACAGACAGAGAGTGAGGGAGTGAGTGAGTGAGAGAGAGAGGGAGAGAGGGAGAGAGGGAGAGAGGGAGAGAGAGAGTGTGTGTGAGTGAGATATAGAGAGAGTGAGTGAATGAGAGAGAGAGAGACAGAGAGTAAAGAGGGCGTGCGGGCTCAGCCAACAAGCAAACGCCCCCGCGCAGAGGAGCTGGCGGCGAGGCTTCAGCCCGCGAACCGGGCCCTGGATCTGTGCAGGTGTCGTGCATCCAGTCGTTCCGGAGCACAAAGTCGAGATTGACTCCCGCTCGGTGCTGCCTGGGAGCATCATGACGGGCGAGCAAGACACCGAAAAAAAAAAAAAAAAACACGACAAGTTGCGGCATCCGCAGTTGAACCGTTCAAATTCCAACGCCGAGCATCACCGCGCCGTCCATCATCGCCGCATGCGATTTTCTCCGCTGCTCGACGCCGTCACGGCGCTTTTTTGGCCTCTGCTTTGCCTTGGCTTTGCCTTTGCCTCTCTCTGCCTTGCCTCTGCCTTGCCTCTGCCTTGCTTTCTTGCCCTGGCGCGGCCCCCACACGCGCGTTTTGGATCCGCACGCTTTATGACGCCGCAATCGACGTCATCTCTGTGGCGTCTCTCCAGGCATATTTCGCGTTGGCGCCAACGCGATCGAACGGCGCCGTGGCCCGAGAGACGCGATGCCTCATGTGTTTGCCTGAGAGTTGATGATCGAATCCCTTTCAAAGCGGCATTGCGAAGAAGCTGATACCTTGGCAGCACTTACCTAGAACTAGAAACTTACCAGTACATAGGACGTAACCACCGCGAGGGTGATGCCCGAAACCGCAGAGTGGGAGGGACATGAAAGCCATGGTCACGAAGCTGATGGGTGTCCAACAACTCGCCCGCCATACGATTTTGCTTTTGAGCCCGTCTTTGGCGCTGAATGTTCCATAAACGTTGCACAGCTCTTCACAGCGCCCCCCCCACCCTCCCTTATGGTCTCAGCAACCGGTTGTTTGTTGAACAGACTTGGGTGGGAGAGATGACTCATGAATGGACAGAACGCACAACGCCAGCCTCGCGTTCAAAATCGTTTTAGTCAACAGGAACGGATTTGCAGGTTTTTTCTTTCTTTTTTTTTATGGGTTGGAAATTTTGCACGTCAGATGGAACATTATAGCCTGCCGAGGCAAAAGTTGCATCATGACATCACTGCGCATTGTGGCACCACCAACTCAAACTTACTGCTACTACGCACATAGTAGGTATGTACCTTGACGTAAAGCATTCGGTACTTGATGTACACACCAAAAAACTGCTTGTCTGGGAGAAAAGAAAGAAAAAAAAAGGGAAAAAAAAAGGGAAAAAAAAAAAGAATAAAAAAAGAATAAAAAAAGAATAAAAAAAGAATAAAAAACAGAATAAAAAAGAATAAAAAAAGAAT
This sequence comes from Trichoderma cornu-damae, assembly GCA_020631695.1. NCBI lineage: Eukaryota > Fungi > Ascomycota > Sordariomycetes > Hypocreales > Hypocreaceae > Trichoderma > Trichoderma cornu-damae. Next base: position 2,122,011 of record CM036088.1, read on the forward strand.
AAAAACTAGAATAAAAACTAGAATAAAAACCAGAAAAAAAAAAGAATAAAAAAGAAAAAAAAAAAAAGAAAAAAAAAAGAAGAAAAAAAACAGAATAAAAAAAAAGAATAAAAAAAAAGAATAAAAAATAAAAAAATAAAAAATAAAAAAAAAAAGAATAAAAAAAAAGAAAAGAAAAAAAGAAAAGAAAAGAAAAACTCCACGTCATAACATAAGCCCCCAGATTGACGACAGGACGGGACGGCTACGACCCTCGGCCATCTGGACCCTACCTATAGCAAAGAGAGCTCGCGTTGCGATACGCACACTGACCATGAAATCCGGGCGAAGCCCCATCCACCAATCCTCACCGTTGGAATGTGAAGACCTGCCCCCCTTTTCTCCAGCTGATGGGAGTCGATGCCAAATCATTTCGCCATATTTTTGATCTAAAAGGTTCAAGCTGCCTGCCATCGTCAGCCTACGTAAAGGAGCAACGGCAGAGTACAACGATTGCGATGATTGATTTTCATTTTCAACTCTAGCTCCGTCTAGATGTTTCCGTCGACCAGGTTCGCGGGCACATGCTCTACGAGGGGAGTCCATGATGATCAGCGACTGTCTAGCAATCCTAACCCCCTTTAAAATCAGATTTCCGTCGGGATTAGAGCTTGTAGAGCCTAACTGCCACCCCTTCTCGCTCTCCGTGGGCGACCAAAGCCTTGTTCTTACGTCCGTAAAACACCCTCAACCCGAGACACACGGCCACGACCAGGAGCAGAAAGCCCGCGTTCGTCCAGTGGCCCGTCGGATAGCCCTTCTTCGCCTCATCCGCCTTGTAAATCCACACGCCGGGGATCTGTCCCAGCCCTCCGCCGATGCTCACGTTGATGGCAATGGCCAATCCTGTGGATGCGGTGCTGACGACGTTGGAGGTGAGCCAGCCCAGCAAGGGAGGGATGCAGGCAAACGAGCCTGCGGTGGCGAGGATCAGGCCTCCGTAGCGAGACTTGAACGCCGTGGCCGGCAGAGCGGCGGAAGCGATGAAGCCGATGGCGCCGACCATGGCAGCCCCCGCGGCGTGTAGTCCGCGAGCGTTGAAGTGGTCTGCCGAGATTGCGACGAGGACCTGGCAGACTGTTGATCCGACTTTTCGTTAGCATCTCGGCGTCATGCTTTTTTTTTTTTTTGGGGGCGAGGCCCTACCGTAGGCAACAGCCCAGGGGGGTACGGTCATGAGCTGCGCCTCCAGGTCCACGTATCCGAGGCCGCTGGTGATGGACGGCGAAAAGAGACTGAGGCTGGCGAAAGGCGGGCTGATGGCAAAGTAAATGGCGTAGTGGGCATACAGGCGCCAATCGGTGAGCGTGGCCTTGGCGTCTTCCCACGTCATGCTGGGGTGGTGGCCTTTGCTACCCTCGTAAAAGAGGCGCTGGACCGCGAGGTCCTTTTCCGATTCGGATAGCCACGTCGCGCTCTCCGGGTAATCGGGCAGGAAGAAGAAGACGAGAAACGCGGACAGGCAGGATGGGATGCCCTCCAGGATGAAGAGCCAGCGCCACCCGGCTAGGCCTCCCGTCTGGTTCATGTGTCCGATGCCGTAGGCGATGGCGCCTCCAAACTGTCAGACGGTTAGCACCGATACGAGGGTTGGATGGCGGCAACTTCTTCTTCTTCTTGTTGTTGTTGTTGTTGTTGTTGTTGCAGACTTACGGCTCCGGCCAACGTCGCAGAGGCGAGAATAAAGGCCACTCTAAAAAGGTGTAACGTGTATATATATATATATATATATATATATATATATATATATAAGTACGCTCATCAGCCGCCATCTCTGCAGATTGGAACTCATAATCAACAAGAAAGAAAAAAGAAGAAGAGAAGAAGAAGAAAAAAAACAGACATCCTTGCTTACCGCACACTGCGCTCATCGTGCTTGTACCAAAACGTCAGGTAATAGACCAGGCCCGGAAACAAGCCCGCCTCAAACACCCCGAGCAAGAACCGCACCCCCGTCACGCTGGCGAAGCTGTGGGTGGCGCCCATGGAAATGGTGATGGCGCCCCAGCAAAGCATCAAAAAGGCCAGCCACCTGCTCGGGCGGAGCTTCTTGAGGAGGATGTTGCTGGGGACCTCGAATACGGCGTAGGCGACGAGGAAGACCATGAGCGCCACGTTGAACTCCCTGTTGCTCATGTGCGCCGTGTGCTGCAGGTCGTCCTGGGTCGACACGTTGAGGACCTTTGCGTTGCCGATGTTGGAGCGGTCTAGGAAGCAGAGGAAGTAGATGCCTGCCGAGATGGGGATGATGCGAAAGTCTTGTTTCCGGAGAAGCTGCTTTTCCGCCTCTGTCATGGGCCCCGTCTGGGGCGATGGAGCTCCCTTGGAAGTCATTTTTGCGTTAGTATCAGTCGACTTATCATTGCAACGAAAGGATAAGGGGGGGAGGGGGAAAGAATATGAGAGGAATTTGGAAAGTGAGGAGGCCGTCACACATCTTTGAGGACACCGAGGTCGACTTCCAGTTGCTGCGAGGTTGCCGCCTCTTCAAGCTTGGAATCCATCTTGCGATTCTTTGCCGATATTTCACACCTGTTTTTTTTTTTTTTTTTTTTTTTTTTTCTTCTTTTTCTTTCAAGATTGTCGAATCGTCGTTGACTCGCGATCCAAGGGCGATTACTCGCCGATATGCCCGTTGAACCCAGGCCACGCCAAGCCAAGGGGACAGCTAAATTGATGTATGTGCCTACGGCTCTGACTCTGCTCTCGCTACACAAGCCAAGCTTTCTATTTTATGCAGAGGATTGAAAAGAAAAGAAGAACAAAGAAGAAAAAGAAGAAGAAGAAGAAGAAGAAGAAGAAGGAGAAAAAGAATCTCGCAGTGGTGGAGAATATATAAAAAAAAAATTGCCCTCGTCGCACAGCTGCCCGTGGTTGCAAAAATGGAAATGCGGGGAGACCAGCCAGCGGCTCATGCTTTTTGGTCTGTCCAAGATCGTCGTAACAGCGCGCAGGGTTCAAAATGCCGAGCAGAGCATCTCCCACGACCCGGACGAATCAACATTTGGCTCCGAGAGGTCCGCAGTGGGGAAATTGGGGCAAGTTGAGTTGTTCACCTCGACGCGACGCGAGGTTTGTTCTCAGCTATCAGGGATAAAAAAAAAAAAAAAAACCCTGTTCTCTTGTCTCGTGGACGCGCGCTCGAGGGGGTCACATCGGGGGAAGCTCCGAAAAAAAAATAAGGAAAAAAAAACAAGATAAAAAAAAAAAACAGATGGATATACATGGAGTTGCTTAAACGGGCTTGGGGGGGGGGCTGGCCAATGATGCGATGGGCGAATCCTTCTCCTGCCGGGTCAAGTCAATGGATTGATAGCCAGACAAACTTTTGTTGGAGGGGAAAATGAACCGAGTCCGAGACGGAAGATTGGAAGCTTCTTCCGTTACCCCGCAGAGATGGAACACACTCCCCATGGGGAGATGCTCGTCAAGCAGGCTAAACTCATCTTTTTTTACCCTGCCAGGTGAGAACTGATAACACCATATATTAGTATCTGCCTGGACAGTTAGTTAGCTTGCGGCAAGGAGGAGGAGAAGGGGGGAATGTTTGAAATCTGACTCTTTTTTTTTTTTTACCCCACAGGAAACACGGCAGAGGCTTCGGCAAACTACGGAGTACGGGGCGGATCTTGGGGAGGGGGGGGGGGGGGGGCATTTTTCAACTACATACTAGCAGTTCTACTGGCTTGTGTGAAGTAATCTCTCTCATCTCATACACATGGGGTATTCATTCTTTTACAGATTCGAGTTGGAGTTGATTAGGGCAAAAGGGGGGCTTGGCTCCGAGATGATGTTGCCCATCTCCACTCCCACAGCTGCCATGGCATTTTTTTTTTCAATTGTTTCTATTTTGCCATTGTCATCATCATCATCATAATGACAGCCGGCGTCATCATCATCATCATCATCATCAGTTGCCTGCCAGGCCAACGAGACACATACCATGTATATCGATATATTTTTTACGAGCTTTGAAATGGCAGCTGGCTAGGTCGTGCGTGACGCAAAACAAACGAGCATACGGAGTACTGTCCAACGCAAATCGGTTCGCGTTCCACCTCGGAGCACCGCATCTTTTCCGACTTTGGCCGCTGAGCTGTGCGTCATGCTGTCTCGGACATGATTTTCCCGCGGCATCTCTCGGTGGTGGTGGGCCTCTGTCGGCGCAAGCCGGAGCGGGTGAGGCCGTCTCGAAGGTAAAATAAGAATTATTTCCAAAGCTAAATGCATGCGCGCTTACTGCGGCTTTATTAGTCAGCCTTGAGCTTGCTCATTTCTCAAAAATGCGAGTAAATGGGCAAAGCTCAACCAACTACCATGGAAGCGAAGCACTTGGGACATGGTGGAGTGCGTGAGCGTCTCAAGGCGCTACACGCTTTTGTGTCAAATTTCTCAAACGCTGCTGCTTGTGATTGTACATGATTGACGCCCCGACGTTCGATGCTAGATGCTCCCTGCTCTACATTGTCATGACGGAAGTAAAGACGGAGAGAGAAAGAGAAGAGAAAGACACCCTGCTGAATGGCCGGCGGCGGTTCCGTCTATTCCTCGTCGTCCGTAGGCTCCGCCGGCCAGAAAAACCAGGTAACGACCATGATGGCCTTGAGAGTGGCAGCCGTCCACAATGCGCCCGCGATGCCGAGGGAGCTATGCGACAAGATGCCGCCCAAGACAGCCCCGATGAGCAGGAGCACGGGGGCGGCCGCGCGGCGATTCCTTTCCGCGTTGTGAAAGGCAAAGAGATCCTGGTCGGAGAAGAGGTCGCAGTATATGCTGGTCAAGACGACGCTGGTCAAAGCGTTGTACTTGAGAGCGCGACTCGTGACCGCCTGGCCGCAGCTCTGGAAGGCCACGAGCGCGAGGGGTGCGAGGACTGTCCAGCCGACGTGGTCTTTATCCTCGGACGGCGTCGTGAGGGTGACGATGAGCGCGGCTGTGACGATGAACAGCGTCTGAGCGGCAAATGACACGCAGAGCACCCATCTTTTCTTTGGCGAAAAGTAACGGTGGAAGCGGGCGAACAAGAAGGATCCTATGCAGAAGCACGCCAGGGAAATGCCGGATTTGTAGAGGCGAGCGTTTGTGGGGGGGTAAACGAGTGATGCCAGGCCCAATCCAACATAGACGGTGTTTCCTGGCAAACGTGGTGGTTAGTCTTTGATCTCTTTTTCGTCTTCTTCTTCTTCTTCTCCTCCTCCTTCTTCTCCTCCTCCTTCTGCGGCTGCAAGACGAGGCGCGCGCAACGAGGGACTCTTCAGCCGTGCATCCCTCGACCGGAGAGACCAACCTGTTTGCATAGACACAAAAGCGCCCCAGACCTGCGTCGAAGCGCTGTCCAGCAGGCCCGTCACCACGTAGCATAGAAGAAGCACCACGTCGGCCCAAGACCGCGACACCTCGGCCGTCATCTGCCGTCGCAGCCCCGAGACAAAGGATTGCGGCACGGGTTTGTTGCGCAGCAGCGGCTGCTCCTCATCCCCGCCAGCGTCGCCGTTGTGCGTCGCGGCTGCTGAGCCATTGGTGTTTGTGCCGTACGTGGTCATTGCCGTGGTTTTTTTTTTTTTTTTTTTTTTTTTTTTTTCCTTCTATGTGTTTTCCTGGCCGCACCAGGGTTTCCAAAAAAAAAAATGAAAAGAAAAAGAAACGACGGCAGCCTCGTGTGAAGCTTTCCCTCGCGCTTCGGGTTGAGGGAGATCCGTGACTTTGAATATCAAAACAGGGGCGGAATTGCGCCATGAGCTAAAAGAGCTGACTAAACCGAAGCTTGGCTTTTCTGTAACGCCGCAGAAATGCAAGAAACCCTCCCCTAACGGCCTCAGCTAGCCGCGAATGGGAGAAAGGTTTTGGCCTCAATGATATCCGCCTCGCCGGAGAGCCGGAGTCTACTTTTGCGACGCCTATCGCCCAGGCACAAAGATGCGGTTTGCGACGAAACCATAATGCGAGCTCTCCATTGGCGGGATCCAGATCTGGGCCCCGAAAGCTCGCCTCAAACTTGCAACCCTGGAATTAAAGGGCGGACTTGATTGGGGGGGTTGGGCCAATTTGGTTCTTTGCCATCCCTTGGCGGTATCGGGCGGACGCAAAAGTACCGCCCGCGGCAGTGGGTGCAGGCGGCAAACACAGGTACCAGAGAAGTACTTTTCGCGACGAATGCTCGAGTCTGGCCTGGGGACCGCAGCCCACGTGCGCGAAGCCGGGATAAGAGAGCAAACTTTGTTCTCCGAATGTACAGGAATGAAAATAAACGTAACGGAGGCATAAATTGTCGTACGACGGAGAGTCGGCTGCGCGCGTCTTATAAACCCTCCTGCCCCTGCGTCGGGGAGAGCTTCACCTTCATTCACACCCTCCCTCTGGCGGCATCGAGATTCTTGCTCCATTGAGCCCACAACGTTGACCCGTCCCAGACGCCGCTGTTTCCGCAGCTCTCGCCGGTTAAAATGAAGCTCTCGGCAGCTCAATTGCTGCTCGCCGGAGCCAGCCTGACGGCTGCTCTGCCCCATCTCGACAGCCCGCGCCAGCGACTTCTCAACGGCATGGATCTGCCCTCCAAGTATGGCGTGAACAGCAAGCCCTACACGCCGAGCCACCGCGACGCCGACGACAACTACGTCGACGCCGTTGGCAAGAAGCTCGACCCCAAGCCTTGGAGAAACGGCTTCGGAGCTTCGGTTCTCGGGCCCTACAACCGCGACAGATCGCGTCAGAGCCCCGACATGATCCGACCGCCAAGCACCGACCACGGCAACATTGCCAACATGCGATGGAGTTTTACCGACTCTCACGTGCGAATCGAGGTAAGGATCTTGATCGAGATGTAAACCCTTTTTTTTTTTTTTTTTTTTTTTTCATTTTATTTTAGGGGCGCGTGCGAAAGCGCCCGGAGCCGCGTTGCCCGTCCGTTTGACTGACGTCTCGAACCCGCAGGAAGGAGGCTGGACCCGACAGACCACCGTCCGTGAGCTCCCCACCAGTGTCGAGCTTGCTGGCGTCAACATGAGACTCGACAGGGGCGTCATCCGTGAGCTGCACTGGCACAAGGAGGCGGAATGGGCCTACGTCCTGGACGGCGAGGTGCGCGTCACTGCTCTCGACTACGAGGGCGGCAACTTCATCGACGACCTGAAGAAGGGCGACCTGTGGTACTTCCCCAGCGGCGTCCCCCACTCCCTGCAGGGCCTCGGCGAGAACGGAACCGAGTTCCTCATCATCTTTGACGACGGCAACTTTTCCGAGGAGTCGACCTTTATCCTGTCCGACTGGCTGGGTATGTGTGTTTTTTTTTTCTTTCTTTCTTTGCCCTTTCTTTTATACGGCCCTTGTCCCCCCCTTTTTTTTTTTTTTTTTTTTTTGAAAGCGAGTTTACGCTCCACGACGCTGACAATGGAGCTTTTTGCTCACTTTTCACTCACAGCGCACACCCCCAAGTCCGTCATCGCCGAGAACTTCCACCTCGCTCCCGAGCTCTTCGACCACCTTCCCGCGGGCGAAAAGTACATCTTCCAGGGCTCCGTGCCTGGCCCCATCGAGGACGAGGCGCCCAAGGGTAAGCACGTCAAGCAGTCCAAGTACCAGTTCACCCACAAGATGCTCGACCAAGAGCCCAAGAAGACCAGCGGAGGCCAGGTCCGCATCACCGACTCCAACAACTTTCCCATCTCCAAGACCGTGGCCGCAGCCCACGCCGTCATCGAGCCTGGCGCGATCCGCGAGATGCACTGGCACCCCAACGCAGACGAGTGGTCCTTCTTCATCAGCGGCCGCGCTCGCGTCACCATCTTCGCCTCCGAGGGCACCGCCCGCACCTTTGACTACGTCGCCGGCGACGTCGGCATCGTCCCCAGGAACATGGGCCACTTTGTCCAGAACATTGGCGACGAGCCCGTCGAGATGCTCGAAATCTTCCGCGCCGACGAGTTCCGGGACTTTTCCCTCTTCCAGTGGATGGGCGAGACCCCTCAGCGGCTCGTCCTGGACCACCTGTTTCCCGACGACAAGGAGGCTGGCGAGAAGTTTTGGGAGCAGGTCAAGGACGCGAAGAAGGACGAGATTACGAGATGAAGCGGCACGAGCGACGCTGTGGAAAAAGCCATTTTGAGGCACACCGTGCTTTTGTTGTACATATATGTCAAACTTGTTGGTGGAGGGGGGGCCACATGTCAAGGGTCATGTTCATTTTGGGGGCGTTTCTTTATTTACTTTTGTGAGTACTGCGTGTGGTATCTTTGCTTTTACGCCTTCAAGGCTGCCATTGTCGTTGGATTTTGGATGCACGAAATTTCCAAATCCCATTACAACAACAACAAAAAAAAAAAGGGGGGGGGGGGGGGGGGGGGGGCTCCTCATCCCCCTATTCCCCCCTCTAATGCTTATGAATTTCCCGTTGAGGTATGAATAGGTTTTCCTTGCCTCTTCTCAAGACCAAAAACGAGACGCTGGTGGGAATGGAGAGGACACGACATGGAGGTTCTGCTCCCACTGCTGCTGCACTGCCAATCCTCCCACCACGCCTTGATATATAGTACGTACTGCTCAACTGCCATGTCATCGTTCAACTGGGCCCCGGGGAAAGGCGGCCCTTGACTCCAAGCTCGGCCGCTATAATACGTGTCCGGATGGATGCTGAGGAGCGTAAAGAACCCATTCTTCCAAAGGAGTGTGCCTTGTTTCATTTCAAGATGGCCATCATGTTTCGCAGATACGACTTTTATGCCTTGCCAATGCAAAAATCCCCGGCACCACCACCACCACCCCCCCTTTTTTTTTTGCTCGAGATAAGGCATGTTGGGCGGGTGGACGGGCGGGCGTCGACCCGTTTGGGCAGTTGGTAAGTGAACTTTGTATCAGATGCCATTGTGCCATTTCTGCACGCCACCCACTTGCTACGAGCAGAATCTAGCTCACCTCTGGAGCCAAGCAATCCCAGCAAAGGGGGATGATGCTGCTTGGTGTACTTGTCGTGGGCGATTTTATTAGGACCTTGGTTTTGTGTGTGTGTGTGTGTGTGTGTGTGTGTGTGTGTCTTATTCAGGAGAAGCGGGTGGGATATGGCACAAGGGAACCCGTCACAACAACGGGGCAACAGCTCAACGGCGATTTGAATCCTGTACAATTCATGGGTTACGCAGACTGCGCCGTGGATCACGCAATAGTCTCCAGAGTGTTCGAGCCAGGCTTTCTAATGTGACGCTGGAGGGGCGGCGATCAGAAGCAAAAAGAAAGAAATAAATAAATAAATAAAAAATAAATAAAAATAAAAAATAATCAATAATCAAAGCCGGAGCAGAGCGCAGATACGAGCTTGATTCGTGTGCAACCCCAAAGTAATTTCACGGTTTGTTTGCATCGCAATCAATTTACCACACTAGGCAAAAGGAGCTGGGGCGTAACAGCATCTTCGAACCCAACTAGATTTGTTTTTTTGTTTGTTGGACATGGAGAAATGAATCTCCGTTGAAAACCCTCGCAGAGATGCAAGAGAAGGGGAGGCAAATCTAAAGTTGAGAAAAGGGCTTGTATACATATCATCGTACAGGACGATTTCGATAATAGAGCCTATCTTAGCTACTCAGTAGGTAAGGTAGTTACGTCTGACATGACAACCGATGTAGGGAGAAAAAAAAAAAAGACATCACGAGCTGGAGCCGGACTAAAGTCGGCCTCGAGCAGTTGCCGACATGGCCGAGGCATTTTTTATTTTTATTTTTGTTTTATTTTTTTGGAGCTGGATCTTTTGACGCCATACAGGCGGTAGTGGCCACTCATTCAATGGCCGCGTCGGGACAAACAAACGGCGTCTCAGGGCCTCGAGAGGAACGAAGTCATAGCACACAAGAGCACTCCCGTCCCCCGGGCAGCGCCCAAGAATTTCTGTTCGGCCTTTCGGGGGGGGGGGGGGGGAATGAAAAAACCCCCTTTTGACGCAAAGATTGGGTTTTTCTTCTCTCTTTTTTTTTTTATTGATTTATTGATTTATTTTTTTCATATTTCTTCATTCTTTTTCTTGTTGGTGGTGTTTATTATGCTGCCATTCTACTAATCTACCTTGTACGTTGCCTTATTAGTGGTCCGCAGTATCTACTAATCTAGGCAGTACCTAGGTAGGTAAGTACCTAGTACAGTCAAAGTTGGAGTGTACTGCTATTCTACCTTGGTAGTTAGTACTGCGATTGAGCCCTGTTTTGCCCGTCTCGAGCATGTACTCGTACAAGTACCTAGGTAGTTCCTCCGTTTGCTTGAGCAGCCAATAGAAATACATAGACATATACCGAAGAAGAGAAGTGGGTTTTTTTTTTTCGCTTGGTTCTTTCCTCCTCTTTCCTCCTCTTTAGCTCCATTTTATTTTGCCTGAAACGGAATTTTCTCTCCACTTCTTCTCCATTTCCCTAATGTACCCCGCAAATAGGCGACGAGCTAAACTACCTCTGTAACTATAACTGCCAACTATCAAAGGTTGGCCCTCTAATTTAAACTTTTTAGGCCCTTTTTCTTTCTTTCTTTCTTTCTTTCTTTTTTTCTTTTTTTCTTTTTTTCTTTTTTTTTATAACAAATCACGACAAGCTGATTTGTCGAGCCCTTCACGTCAGCAGCCCAAAGCCTCGGCCAAGAGTGACTTTTTATATATATATATATATATATATCGTTTTTCTCTAGCAAGCATCTAGAACAGGGCCGCCTGCGGGCTTGAATTGCACCCAGCAAAATCACCAGGCGAAGCTGCCCGAGCTATCAGTCCCCAACGGTGGGACGCAGTGGCTGCTAGCAGATGGCGGATTGGCCCAGATGGGGCAAGTCAACAACGAGCCGGGCTGGAACCGGAAGCTAAATCGAGCGAGGAGATGGGCGTGGCGTTGCCGGCCGTTTGGAGATTGGAGATAGTGATGGCACAACGAGCTGGAGCGCAAGGCCCGGGATCAAGAAGTGGCCTCCGCACTGGCCGCCCGGGCTAAAGCCCATCTGCCGAAGTGCCTGTGTCAACCACTCATGGGATCCTATCGCTATCATGGGATCCTATCGCTATCAGATTGCCACGCGCGACGCTGCCTCGTCGTCTTCATTTGAAGTCCGGAGAGGCGCCTCTGAGATCCCCCCCCTTTTTTTGCCAGGAACAAGGGCTGGCCGGAAGCCCACACACACCCCCAGTTGGCTTTGAAATCAAGGCACCCAAAATATGCTTGCTGGAAGCATAGGTGGCTTGCAGAGGGCAGATCTCATGCGGCACGACGACTCTGTCTCACCGCACATGACAGGTGCCTGTGGGGGGTGTTCACCCCCTTTTATTTATTTGTTTTATTTTTATTTTTTATTTTTTTAATTTTTTTTTGTTCTTCCCTCCTCCGAGCACAATCTCGTCCTGTGTGTCTGTGTGACTTTTTTTATTGCAACGCGGTACCGCCAACTCGGAAAACCGGCACGACGGGGGTGCTTCTTTGATTACCTGTCATTCACACGCTGTTTCCCTGGAGCCCGGAGAGGGAGGACACTCTGAAGCCTTGCCTTGATCGTTGGGTGTACATACCGGCATATGGATCACGGAGTGCCATCTTCAACACCCTGGTCGCCTGTGCGCCTGATTCCATCTCTCGATGAGAACTGCAAATCCGTGGGTTCTCCCGACCCCGCCCGCCTCTCGCCATGTGGATACCAACGACAGATCGGGCCTTGAGCGCCGGTCTTCGTCATCGTGAGTGGCGGCATTTCAGGTTCGTGGAGAAGATTGCGTAGCTCATTCAGAACCGGAACAGGGGGGGGACAGAGAGATTTGGAGCCATCGTTCGAACAAACGCCACCGAGGGGGCTCGCCGTCTAGTACACGAGCGACTGGGCTTTGTTCATGTCAAACTGCTCTCCTCGTCGTCGTGGGGGAATGACCAACATATCCAGCCCAGGTCCCTGGAGAAGCTATTAGTCGGCGAATATTAGGCCATGGAATTTTGGGCGCATTTTATGCCAGATTAAGGATTCGCCCTTTCTTGTGATGGGAATGAAGCGTCATCCCGGCCTAGGCACTCGTGTGTCTCTAGATCCGCGCTCGCTGCCGTCGAGGCAATTCTTAGCTCCCAAATGCTACCCCTCTTCGGTGAACTGTGGATGGCTTTGACCAAGCTTGGTGTGCCTCGTTCTGGCTCTTTTTTTTTTTTTTTTTTTTGGGCTCCCAGGGAGGGTGGTGATTCGGATAAAGGTGGTGTCCTGCATGCGAAAGATTCAGATGTTTGTTCAAACCCATGGACTGGCGCCTTTGGGAGGGTGCCATCCGTTCGCGTTGAATTCTTGAGCCCGAGTGTTGCACAGCTATTCGGCGTGAAGCGGACGACGCTTAAACCGCCTAGGGCATCGATAATCATCGCCAAGCGGACGTCCTCAGGTCTTGGGTTCTCATGCTCGCACCTATATAGAGCCGACGAGGCCCCTCCCCCCCTTTTTTTCTTTTAACCCCTTTCCCTAGTTTTGACCATCGGTGCTGGGCTCCATAGATAACGTCAGGGCTAGTATTTGTTCTTAGTTGTTATACATAGATTTGCGTAGATAGGTACTGAGGCTTGTCGAGTTGCCGCAACTCCGAGACCTTTCCGAACCTCCAGACCGTCTGGCCTGACGGACACATCCCGAGTCCCCTCCGATTGCCAAAATGGACAAGGTTTCCAAGGGTATCTCGCAGGCCAGAGAGGACGTTGTCACGGCCTATCGTACGGATGCCACCGTCAATAGGGCCAAGCGCTGGGCTGGCCCCATTGCTCGACGCTTGCCGTCTGCCGCGGCAGAGTATCTCATCGAGAAGGTCCCCATCATCCAATGGCTGCCTACATACAACCCGAAATGGCTGTTAAACGACTTCATTGCCGGCATCACTGTCGGTGTCATGTTCGTGCCGCAGGGCATCTCCTATGCCAAGATCGCCACCATCCCGGTGGTGCACGGCCTGTACTCAGCCTGGATCCCATCCTTGCTCTATCTCTTCATGGGCACCTCAAAAGGTTGGTGGAACTCGCGATCTCGCCTGCCTCTTGTTTTTTTTTTTTTTTTTGTGAACACGAGAGTACGTTTTCCGTCAGGTGATGCTGACGTGGAAATTTCCCCCCATTTTGTACAGAGGTTTCAACCGGCCCAACATCAGTTCTCGGTCTCCTGACCGCTGAGGCGGTCTCTTCGTTGCCCGATGAAGACCCGGCCGAAGTTGCTTCGGCCGTGGCATTCATGGTTGGCGTCTACGCCCTCATCGTCGGAGCCCTCAAGCTCGGATTCCTCCTCGACTTCGTCAGCGGCCCGGTCTTGACGGGCTGGATTTCGGCTGTTGCCTTGGTCATCCTGCTTGGGCAGGTCGGATCGCTGGTCGGCCTGACGGTCGGCAGCACAACTGTGGAGATCATTCGCGGTGTCCTCGGTCACCTGGACAAGATCAAGGGAATGACGGCCTGCATTGGCCTGACCGGCATTGCCATTCTCCTAGTCTTCGAACACGTCGGCAAGACCTTGGGCAAGAAGAACAAGTGGATCAAGTTTGCCTGCACCAGCCGAGCAGCAGTCGTTCTCGTCATCTACACTTTGATCTCTTGGGGCGTCAACAGGAACCGCGCCGAGCCGGATTACATGTGGGCCGTGACGGAGATCAAGGCCAACGGGCTCGCCAAGGCCAGGTCCCACGATAGTAATCTCCTGGCCAAGGTGGCCGCTCGGGCCGTGGCCCCCTTCATCGCCATGTCGATCGAACATCTTGGCGTTGGAAAGGCCTTTGGACTGCGAAACGGCTATGACATTGACCGCTCCCAGGAACTGTTATTCCTCGGGACTGCTAACATGGTTGCCAGCATCCAGGGCTCCATGGCGTCTGGAGGTGCCATGAGCCGTACGGCTGTCTCCAGCGAGGCAGGGTCTAGGTCTCCCTTGAACTTTATCTTCACCGCTGGCTTTGTCCTCTTGACTCTTTACGAGCTCGCTCCGGCCTTGTACTGGATCCCAAAGGCTACCCTTTCTGCCATTATTGTGGGTTTTTGCAAGTCTCGATCCGCTGGCGAAATCGAATTGTGCTAACATGCTGCCCTTCTCTCCTTCCAGATCATGGCTGTCGCCCATCTCATCTCTCCCCCCAAGCTCTTTTACCGATACTGGAGAATCAGCTTCATCGATTTTGTATCGTCCATGCTCGGATTCTGGGTGACTCTCTTCACCTCCACAGAAATCGGCCTGGCCGTGTCGGTCGGGTTCAGTCTGGTCTACACCCTTCTCAGGCTTGCCTTCCCTCGCCTGGTCAAGGTTTCCCACGCGGAGGCCGAAAACAACCACTGGTCACTCTCAAAGAGCCGCCCCAAGGATTTTGAGATTGACGTGCCCCCGGAGGCGTATCTGGTCAGATTTACCAATGACCTCTTATTCCCCAACGCCGAGCGACTGAAAAACTCCATCGTCGAAGACATCAAAGTCCGCTACCAGCCCACCTCGGAAATGTCACAGGCAGCCCAGGAAAACCGAATGTGGAACGACGCGACGAAGCGACGGGTTGCCAGGATACGCTACCGCGAACACATTTCGCCCATTTCAACAGATGCTTCCCCCTTGCGTTACATCGTACTTGATTTTGGCATGATTTCATTCATCGATACGACGGGCGTTCTGCTGCTCATCGAATTGAAGATGGCTCTGCGCAAGTATCTGGGCAAGGAGCTGCAATTTCGCTTTGTCAACATGGCCCCAGAGGTTCTTGAAAGGTTTACACGCTCAGAGTGGGAATTCGCTCGCGAGGGCGAACAGAGAACTGGAAACGACGACGTCATTTACTCTTCCTTTGAGGTTGCTCTCTTGCACAGCGATGGCGACGAGAAAGACGACAAGGTAGAGTTTGTGGAGAAGACGCTGGATGTGTAAAGGGGGATGGGACAAATATGAGCCGTGAAATTTTTATTTTGAAATTTTGAATTTTTTTTTTTTCGATTTGCGCGTGTTTATGGACGGGGGATTGGAATCCCTGGAGGAGTTTGGGTTAACGATTTTTTGTTGCGATGGGAAATATGGGCAACCTTATGATGATGACATTTTGAGACGATTACGAAAAGAAGACATCAGCAAGGAAAACAAATTCCAGCTTTTTTTCAATTTACAATTTACTTGCAATACTTTGCAACAAGATCATCGTCGCCCATAACCGACCAAAAAAAACTCGCCTCCCCCCCCCCCCCCTTTTTTTTTTTTTCCCCTTCTTCTCCGGATTTGAAACCGGACGAAACTCGGCATTGAGGCAGACTTCCACTTCCAAGTTATACGCCTCCCTTTGTCGTGTGATTCGGAGATGTAAAGTCAAACTGGTAAAGTCAAACTATCTGTTTTCTTTTTTTGGCCCCTCACGTTAGATAAAAGGAAGAGAGTTGGGGTAAATCCAACAGCGCCAACCGGAAATAGAAAAGACGACGGGATGTCGACGACTATCTGTGGAACTTTTAAACTTTTGGAATCCGAAAGGGTGTCATATAAAGTCCTTTGAGCAAGGGCATTGCCGCCACAGGAAGCTCTTCCCACTCAGAGAGAGAGGGAGTGTGTGTGTGTGTCAAAGGGGGCACTCCATCTTTCTCTTCGGGAATTGGACTGATTACATGATGAGCCCGGCTATTGATCCATCAACAGTTGCTATAAAGGGTATCTATGCTTTAAAAAAAACAAAATTGAAAAAGAAAAAGAGAGCCAGTCTCTCTTTTGTTCTGTCCATCCATGTATGAAAAAAAAAGGGGGGGGGGGGGGGGGGGGGCGTTATTGACCTTTCTAACCGTACATTGTTACCATACATAACCTTGTGCCCCCTACCTTGATTGTTGGTAACAGGTTCGAAAGGCGATCTCTGGCCTTTTCATCCATATCCGTCGTCCCAAACAGCTTCTCTACAAATTTTCATTCATACACAAAAAAAAAATTGTCAAAAGTTTGACCTCATCTCATCGTCCTTTGCCCTCCAAAGAATCTCTAAGCAAAATCTTTTTTATTCACTCATTCGGGAGTGAAAACAAAGACAAAAAAAAAAAACCATAGCCACATCATTTATTCTCCGTCGGCGTCTCCGTCGACGCTCCCGTCGACGCTTCCATTGACGTCAACGCCTCCCTCCGAGCTGTAGTCCCCCGTCGCCTCGGGAGTTGCGTCTTCGACATAATCACCGCCTTGGATGGGCGTAGGCGTAGGAGCGGCAACGGTCGAATTTCGTACGAAGAATGGATGATCTTCAGTCACTGTTCTGCCGAGGCAGATGTATCCCATTGGCGTATGGAGCACATCATGCGCTCTGCATCGGATGCCCAGCCATTCCAAAAGGAACGCGGGACTGACGGAGGCACTGGTTCGCGGATCTCTCATGTAACTAGCCACAGACTGCCATTCGTCGTAGTCCGTGTAGAGCCGACCCGCCAGGATGCCGAGTTCCATCTTGAGCCATACGGGGAACTTGGCTTCGAGGGGGATCTGCGGCAGCGAATAGTAGCGGAGATGGTTGAAGGGCACCATGGCTCGTGTGACGGGAGGTGCGTAGGCGATCAGATGTACTTTCGATTCGTATCGATCAGCCAGCTGAAGCTTCGGAATCAGCAGTTCGGCCTCTTCGGGGATGATGACCAGGGCTGTCTGGGTAGACGGGCTCCAGAGAATCCACTCCACGGGACGCTGCATTTTTTGCCATTCTGGCGTTAGCATCCCAGCAATCCAGAGGGCAGGGGATGGCAATACGTAGCAGGTAGAAAAACAAAGGGCGTGTGTGTGAGACTTACCAAGAAGCGATCACCAGCGGACTTATCCGTCTTGGGCAGCGAAATAGTCCGCCCAAACTCTCTCGAAACAAAGAGTCTCGATCCCGTGGCGCGGATTCCAAACTTTTTGCCCATCACCGTCTTGGAAATGTAATCAAAGGCGTGCGTGATCTGGTCATCGCCCGTGACCAAAGCCCCAGTTGTCAAGAATCTCCAAATGTCCGGGCTCAGCCCGGGGAATTTGAGCGGCTGGTATTCGATGGGTTTCTGCACCTCGCGCACCGCCTCGATCTGAATCTCAATCTGTCGCTCTTGTTCCACTTCGCCCAGGGCTTCAATCTGGGAGACGCCGACCTGGCCGTACCGACCCAATCTGTCGGCGAACCCGTTGAGGCGCTGAGATTTCATGTGCCCGAGAGACGGCGATGCTGCGTCATTCGAAGCGCCGCCGTACAGCTGGTCCAGCGTCTGATGTTCCGGCTGCTGCAAAAGCTTGAGCAAGTTGTGGTTCGCAGACGCCGACATCAAGAAGTGTGGGTGTTGCAGCAGCGCATTCGTACGCCTGCAAAAATCCATCCCCTGGGCCAGGAAGAGCGGCTGCAAGTCCTCATTGGCCCTGCAGGTCTGTTCTAGAAGCCAAAAGATGACATGGGGAGACTGTATCCTCTGATACTCTGCCAGGAGCTCCTTGCAAGTGTCTTTGATGCTCATGTCAACCTCCGGCGGCGCGAAAAACGTCACAGACTGCGATGTTCTCAACTGGCGGAGGCGCATGGCCGCTGTGGGTGAGGTTTTAGAGTTAGCATCAGATCCATTTCAAACAACAACAACAACAACATATGCGTCGTCGCCCGGGGCGTCTCGGCCGCCGGTTACCAGATCGGGAGGAACAATGACCACCACTCACCCTGCATAGTATTGTCTTTCGTCTGCTTCAAAGCCAAAGTCAACGCTGCGTGCGCATTCTCCGGCAGCTTTAGATCCACGCCCCTGGTATGGGCCTCGTCGAAGTAGACGAAGCAATCTTCCAGGTTGTTCGCAAGCCGCGTCGCCAATAACGGCATGTCCTGTTTCGTTGGATCTCGAAAGACGACCCAAGGCCTGTTGTCCGAACCAAAGTAGACGGCCGATTGCGCTCTGCTGTCGATTGAAAACCACATCCTGGCCAGGGCCCTGTTTTCCGTCTCGAGGATGTATGCGCCGGCGTCAATCAGGATCTGGATTCCTCGACCGTGCAGCATCTCCAGCACGCCGCGCTCGCTGAGGCGTCGGCCATTGCGGTCGGTCAAGACCGCGTACTCTCTGTTACGACGCTGCAGCAGATACGAAAGAACCTCGGCGTTCGTCTGCAGCAGGCCGGGGAGATCCTGTTGCTGAATAGTCATGGGAAGCATGTAGCGGTTGTCGTTGGTGCCGCTGAAACCCGTGGTCCGCGCCCCGGGATTCGCCGTCTGGTATTGAAGAGGCACGTCCCACGACGAAGCCTGGAGCTTTACGGTAAACTGCCGCGCATGAACGGGGAAAACGAAGTTGTTCATGTAGTGGTTAGTCACCACCCGGTTCTTCCGCAGATGCCCCCAGAGCGTTCGCATCTGAACCTCGTCGTCCACGTTGATCAAGTTCCAGTACGCCAACGCTGCGGGCAGATTCGACTCCGAAATCCACCGCTCGTATTCCGAGGCTGCATCTTCCGAGGTCAGCACGCGCTGCAGTCCTTGTCGGAACTGTTCATACGACAGCCCGGCCGAATAGAAGCTCAGACAAGTCAACACGATGGCGACGTCTGGGTGGCCGTATTCGGAGAGCTCGGACGGAACGCCTTTGGCCGTAAAGGGCACGGCAACGGGCGAGCGGCTCGGGTGCAGGCCGTACTGCACGTTCCATCTCTTGCCCAGGCAGATGATCAAAATTCTGTGAACGATTAGGCCCCTCACGACCAGCAGCTTGGTCATTGCGCTCTTTGGGTGAGAGAAAGCACCGGCGGCCTTGTCGAACGCGCTGCTGTCGAAAATTTCTTCCGATAGGATCCTCTTGATGGCCGTTCGCATGCCCTCGCTGATCGCTTCGTCTTGGAGGAGAAATGGCGCTTTGCCGTCTGCGACGTCGTCGATTATGCGCCGATGGAGATCGTCTTCAACGTCCGTTCTCAGGAATTGCACCGAGGGGAACCAGCACGAGCGGGCAACCACCTCGATACTTCCCGGAAAGGTGACCTGGAGCCGCGGTATATGGTCGGCCACCATAGAAAGCAGACCCTGTGCCACTTGCCACCGGAAAGGGTGTCCGTCGACCGCCATCTCCAACCCGCTGGGGTAGTTGAGCTGGGTCTTCGGCGATAGCGTGAAGTCGGACTCGTCCAGCACGTCGCGGCAATGTGTATCCAGCCAACTCTGGAAGTCCACCATGGTCTTGGCTTCTACCAGTTTGCCGTCGGCGAGCTGTTGTAATCCAGACAGCCTGTAAGAGAGCACGTGTTCATGGCTAGTTAAAATGAAGCCCTTTGAACGCTGAATCTCCCTATGCAGCTCAGAGTACGCTCCAAGCACATCTTCTGTCGTTGGCGTCTGTCGGGAGAATGGTATGTGGCAAATCTCTCTCCCAACGAGACCTCCTAGTCTCGAATGCATCATCAGTGCCGTCTGCATAACCAGCGACCTGGGAACGATGAGGCGAGAGACGTTGTGCCCGTTTGCCAGCACAGCCGCGGCCATGGGCATGATGCAAGAAGTTTTTCCTATGACACAGAGGTTCAGCGCTGTTATATATAGTATGTATGTATATATATATACACACATGTAGGCGTCTATTAATGCGGGCGGCGGCTTACCTCGACCCATGTTCATCTGCAATACGCTGTTCTCGCCCGACACCGGATTGATGATGGCCCGCGCAACGTCCAGCTGGTCCGTACGAATCAGGATGTTGCTGTCAATCTCGAGGAGAAGCCAATCCGGATCCTCCTTGACGGGATCCCAGTTCATATGGCCCGTGTTGTCGAGTTCTTCATCTATAGCGCGCTGATCACCCAACAGAATCGCATATCTAAGCCGTCGCAGTCGCTGAGTCTCAGCAATTGCGCAGCCGTAGGTGATCAAGGCCCTCTTCATTCCGGGCCCGAACTGGTGGTTGCTGCGAGACTGCAAGAGCTCGAGCATCTCGACGGGGGTTGAGCATGGCAAGAGATTGCCCATGTCGAGCCATCTGAGACTGGCCTTGCCTGCCCAAAACGCAGCTTGTATGAGATCGCTATAGCGAGCGGCCACCGCCTGAATCCTCGCAATGGCGTCCGTGACGGCCGATTCATAAGGGTTCGACCACCCCGACTCATTGGGGGGCTTTTGGGAAGTGGTGGTTTTCAAAGCCGCCAGGCTTCTCAGCAAATCGCTGCTGTAGCTCTTGCGCAGGTCGTTGGACGATTTGGCAAACAAGTTGAGAATAAATTCTAGTTCCGAAAATTCCCTTGGAACCGCCGCCCAGTTTCCTCGAGAGTGGAAAACCGACCACCCGGCTTCAAGAAATGCTTCAGCTGAGAGCTTGTTTGTTATCGGTTCCAGCTCAGGGCCGACTCTTGTTACGAGATCCTGCGAGGCAGATGGGATTATGCGCCAATATCTCGGGCCGACGAATTGCGGGACGCTTTGTTTCCACTCTTGTGGCCGTTCTCTAAATCGGCGCCCACGACGTACGCACATGATGGGATCAATCCTGGTAACATAGGCCAGCAGCTCGTCGTTGTGGCGCCTGCGATCCCACTCCGGCCGGATACACCTTACGGCGAGCGGGAAATTGATGAGCGTCGGATTCCAGCCACCGGTAAAGCGAAGGTTGGTTGGCAGATTGGGCCACTGGTCCAGTATAAGATTGGCCAGCTGTTCCCCTTGCTCTTCGCACTTTGCGTGATGGATTTCTTTCCAATCCTCGGGCTTCTCCCGCCTCCCAGGCGTCCTTTGAAGGGGGACATACGCTTTGGAGATGAGCTCTTTGAGAGTGCTGATCGCGGGCGGACCACGGTCGCTGAAGCGTGAGAAGGTAGCATGCATTGGGGGCTCCAATTCGCGGATCTCCTTGATGTGGCAGAACGCGACGAGGGACATCAAGAGGTCCGTGTCGACCTCGCAGTTGAACGCCAGCAAGCCCAGCTGGAAAGCCCACAAAGATTTATCCTCCTTGCCACGGCACATATTTACCAGAGCCCCCCAGCGCGTACTGATGGGTTCCTCGATTTGGCTGACGAGAGGCTGTACGCTCAGGGAATCGGCATCATCGCAAAAGCCCCCAATTGCGTCACAAGTCTCAAAAATCTTCCTCAAGCTGCTGGTCATGTTTATGCGCGGCTCGTGAGCGTAAATAAGCTTGGCGACCTGATAGACTCGATCTCCCCTCTGCGTTGATCGCCTATCACGAACTGGGTAGATCCGATCTACCTGATTCAAGGCCGCCGTGTCCACAGTCGGGCGCTCGTAGAGTGAGCGGCGTGCCTGCGCGCGGCGGCGAAGTTGAGACAATTCTCCCAGCGAGTTCGCCGAATCTGTTTTCGACTGAGAAAACTTTGCCAACCTGTTGGCTCTCATCTCGATGGACCTGATGAGTTGTTCGAATCCATCGTTCTGGATGGTCGTCGTCAGATTGCTGTCCCACGTTACCCTCTGCAAGCGTTTGATATTTTGAGGGTAGTATTCTCGCTGGGGGAGGAGATTGACAAACGGCTTCAGGTCAGTCGGGGAAAAGGGAGCCCAAGGCTGGGCGGCCCCGGATCTGAGGATTCGGAAAGCCTCCTCTGTGCCGGTATGCCCCGTCAGAGGATCCGGCAAACAGAAGGAGGTCGCGGCGTGGCATTGGGCTTTCAGCAGAAGCAGACGACGTTCCAGCGGGGACGACAATCGGCCGACGATGTCGTCGATGTCGAATCGGCAATAGCCCGAGGAGGTGTCTAGATAGATGGATGCGTGGACGTCATGCTTATAGCGCTTCCATTGCATCTCTCCGATGGGTATAATGACGCTCCTCTTGCTCCTGTCCGTGGCATCCCGCAGCACGATTTTGCTGGCAAGCCCATACCATGTTCCGGCATCTTGATTGAGGTCGATGGTGGCCTTGAGCTCGGTGCTGAAGAGCAGCCCGCTGTGGTTGACGTGAAACGAAAGATCCAAATGACGAAGCTCAACCGCTAGTTTCCCCCTTGAAGACTGAGGTTGAAAGACTGTCAGTTTGTCCGGTGCCTCAAAGTGCTCGAATATCTTGGCTATCTGGCCAAACTCATAAGATCTCGGATCGACCAACTTGACATGCTCGCCGCGAGTTGCGAATCGGTTTCGAACATTGATGATCCAGTCTCGCGGTCGAGTCGTCCACAGGTGAGGGTGTCGCCGGACCTCGATACAACCTGTTCTCAAATCCAGCCAGTGGGCGCAATTATCCAGCAGGCTCGCGGGCAGGTCAAAAGAGCTGGAGCCTGGCGCCCGAAATACCGAGCCGGGGATGAACTCGAACAAGCTGCCGGCCTTTTTTGCTTGGATGAGGACTTGGGAACCGCGCACGCCGAAATGAATGACGTAGCCTTCATATGGGTCTGCGAGCCTCTGCGTCATGCCGGGAACGCCCGAAGGATAGACGAACAGATTGAGATTCCCAAAGAGATATCGAACAGATGGATCGTTGCGTATTTCGAAAGGAAGGCTCCCGCGAGGCTTTCCGTTCACCAAAAAGTGCCCTTCTAGAATGTCCAGATGGAAGACTTGCTTGCTCTGAGAGCATCCGTACGATTCGGTTCTGACACAGAAAATCCATTGCGAATCCGGAAAGGGGAGGCTCGTCCAGGGGGACACCGATCGGGTTTCGTCGTCGGCGGCGCCCTGCAGGGTGAGCCCCAGGGCCTCCCCGAGAATGTTCGAGTGAGCCTTGACGGCAGCGTGGAGCAAAGCTTCCAAATGGCAAGCCAACTTGGCATCTCGAATCATCATGCTCCTCACCAGCTTTGGCAAGCTGCTGACTCCGGCTGCCAGGTTTTCCTGCAGCGCCACTGATGCCCTGACCCAAGCAGAAAGGTCCGGCGATGTCAGACTTGCCCCAGAGTCGACGTGCGTCTCAAAAGTCCGGCGACACAGCAACGCCGCTTTCAGGCCATACATGGCTATGCGGCTAGCCGCCGTTCCGTCCTGCGTCCTTCTGGATTCCGCCTGCAGGTGCGAAATCCATTCCAAGGTCGCCGCTCGAGCAGAGCCGAGTAGGCGTTCGGACTGGCGGCGCATTTCGCCGTTGGGCAACAGAGAAAACATTCGCAGACTCAGATTGATGAGCAGCTCCATGCAATTGACTTCTCTCCAATTGGAGTAAACAGAGTCCAGTCGATTCTTGACCTGTTTGCCCAAGCTGCCGACGAACTCCTTTTCTTCCATGACCGCATGGACCGATCGGAATACGCCTGCGCCCTCCTCGAGGCATGGGCCGGCCTGGACGGCCAATTGGGACAACAGCAACGTGGTATCTTCGTTGCTGAAGTTGAGGTTGAACGAGCCCAGCTCGACAAGGATGTTTAACCAACGGCGCGATTTGCCCGCGAGGAGTTTCTGGTATGCCGAAAATTCAGCCGCAGACATGTTCGGCGGGCACTTGGTGAGATTGGCCTGAATCTCGTACGATGACGGGCCATCAAAGTCCGGAGCCGGATGGCTCTCGGGCTTCAACGCGCTGCCGAAGAGCCCTGGCGGGATGTGCACTCCGCAGAGATGCTGGAGGGTAAGGGGCTTGCAGAGGTCTTTCACCCAGACTTTGGCCTCGTGGTCGTACAGATCAAAGTCCGCGGCGAACGGCAGGAGTATCTTCCGCAGCGGAACCAAGCCACTGTTGAAGTTGTAGTGCGTCTCGCTGAAGCACTTCTTGATGGACGCAAACGAGATGCAGCTGCTGTCTGCCGCCATGAAGTGCTGGAGCTGAGGGCATTTGCCCAGGCTGGTGTGAGGCGAAGCAGAGGGCGGCCGGCTAGGGTGGGCCAAGTCTCTCACGATTTTCCAGGTCGCATTGCGGTAGGCAGACAGGAATTTGGGCATGCCTAGCTCGAAGACTATCGACTGCCTTGTGAGTTGACTCTCCGGAAGGAAATCCTCGTGGACCTTGACCGTGAGTCGTTTTCGACGGCGCCGGTACAGGCATCTTCTGCAGTCTGAGATGTTGCGGTTTTTGCCATCCCACGTGCACAAGCAGCCCAGGCCATTGATCTTCTCGGTGTAATCCGTGAACTGGTTCGTCTGCTGTTGCCACATCCTTTCCTTGGCGGCGCGGTCTTGATCCGAAGCGTCTTGGATTCGGCTCATCAGCTGCATCATCTCTTCCGAGCGGCACACGTATTGCGCAGCAAAGCTGTGTGTCTCCAGATCATCCAGGAAGCGAGCGTGCTGAGCACTGGCATGCCGTTCAGCGATGTATGCCTGAACGGCCTGCAGCCGCTTCATGCCAGCCAGAGTAGGGAGCTGAAGGACGTCGAGGAGCTGAGGTTCGAAGATTGGGCGGTAGTCGCCGAGCAGTGGGCAGCAGGCAATGGCGCACTCGTCCATTCGCGCCCAGAGCTCGAAAACGGTGAGGATTTTGATGCTCTGTTGGGCGGGATCCCCATTGTAGAGCTCGCCCACTTGCGCAAACACGCCGTGGATGTCGCCGGCGAGCTTCTGGCAGCGGGCTTCCGCTTCCCGCGGAGAGCCTGGCTTCGGCCGTCCATCTCGCTCAACGCCTCGCTCCATCCGGGCTAGGGCGAATACCTCCTTGGTAAAAGCCTGCCTTTCTTGGATCGGCTTGTCCAGAGGGACAGGGAGATTGAGTGACACATTTTGGGGGAAGGGGGGGGAGGTTGTGTTTTGCCGTGCCAAAAGCTCGTCGAGATGGCTGCCACTGTTCAGAAGTGATAGCCGGAGAGCGTCCTCTGAGGCGCGCGAGGGTAATTTGTAGACGCGTCGAGCCGTCCTAGCCTTGAACTCCTTCCATACCTTTTCGACAGCACCGCTTGCATGCCGAATCGTAGCTTCAATCACCGGGACGACTCTGCCGAAGAGAGTCTCGAAATCGCCCTCGTCTGCCAACGGCATCATTTTCTTGTCCTCTTCCAGCTTGATCATGCGGCGGCACAGCTTGGCTCGAAGGGTGACGATCAGGTCGGGATCAAGCTCGTTGGCACGAGAAAGCTCATTCGAAGCATCTCGAAGCAGGTTGGCAAAGAACACGCACATCAGCAGCTTGTAACATGCCCTCCCCGCTATGCCAAGGGAAAGATGGAGATGTCTCTGGGCCGCAACGCGCAGTACCAACCAGAAAGGCAGCCTCCTCCAGGGCAACAGCGCTTGGGTCGCAAAGTTCACGTCGTCGCGGATCCTCTTCCTGAGCCTGGGAACGTCGACAGATTCTCCGATGGCCTCGAAGAGGATCATGAGCATCTGGGTGATGAGGGCCGGATCGGAGGTATCTCGAACTTCAGTGACAGATACCTGCGCTTTCTGAGCCTGGGCTTGGACATTGTAGACGGCCTCCATGCTGGCACGCTCAAGAAATGCGGCGAGATTCCCCTGAAGCTTTTCGTCGTTGAACTCGGCGAGGCTCAAACGCACAGCACGTCCAGGGAAATCCCACACAAGGGCATTATCGGCGGCCAGCACGTGCTCAGTCATGGGTGATGTTTCGAAGGACTCGATCACGACAGATTCCCCCGCACATCTGCCACCCGATATTTTGTTAGCAATTTTGTCTGTTTCTTTATATATATATATATATATATATATACATATGGATGCAAGTAGCTGGAGTGCTTACTGGTCGTCCTCGCGTCTGATCAGGATTGCAGCATTTTGTTCGACCACGTAGCAAATCAGGACATGTCGAGGCTTGAGCTGACTGAACTGTAGCAACAGCGTCTTTCTATCGAGCTGTTCTTGGTTGAGATTGCCACAGGTTTGTAAAGATTCACTCAAAGTGTGAAGGGCGCCAGCGAAAGGCAGGCCTGCTGCCATGCCCTTGACCGCTTCGCAGGCATGCAGCAATCTCTTGAGAAAGTCATGGGCAATTTCGTCGCAGTTTTCTTCTTGGGTTCCGGGCAGCTTCGATGGCAGCACCGCATGGTCAAGGATAGACCGAAGCGGCGGCGCCATATCGAACAGTTGGGAGGCAAACAACAAACGGAGAAATAGGGGGGGAGGGGGGGATAAAAACACACGAAATTGGTAGTGCGAGAAAAAGTTTTGGGGAAAAAAAAAAGAGAGAAAGAAAAGAGAAAGATTCTGAAAGATGGAAACGCCTCCTTATATTCTTTTTCTGCGCGTTTGTCTTGCCAGCTGCCTAGGAAACTCGATGGCCAATCTGCCAGCTGACCTGTCGCTTGGCGGCTGGCAGGGCTCAGATGCAACAAGCCGCACCTAGAATTTACACATGACGGGAGTTTGCATTGTGCTAGAGATGGGAGACTGTGTGTAAACGGGTTTTAGAGGAATCCTGTAACGAAATAAGGAAATGCTTTCCCGCCCTCTCTGTCGACGCTTGGTGGTAACCGGCAGCAAAAAAAAACAAAAAAATGGCAGAAAAAGGTTGGTGAGCAATGTAGAGGCGGACAAAGCCCTGGAGAGTTTCGCAATCCTCTTTGTTATTTATACTGGACGAATCCTTATTGGCACGTGAAATGCGGCCCTTTGGCTGCCTATACCGCGAGGCTGTGTATGCGGGCGGCCAACAAGAGGAGAGAGAATGCCTAACGGGCTGCCCAAAAGAAATGAGAAAAGACTTTTTGGTAGGACTTTGTTGCGGTTGGTTGTCCCAAAGGCCGAATGGCGGACCAACGACTCACCGAGCGGCCTTGGAAGTAATAATAATAATAATAATAATAATAATAATAATAATAATAATAGTAAAAAGGCGAGAAGCAGCATCTTTCCGACGCCTTGCAGCTGATGCCGCAGGCTTTCGTTGTCGGAGTCGTGTTTTACAGGACAAATTGTGACGGGAAAAGGTCTCTCGAGCCTCGAATATCTAGTCATCCAAAAGCTTTCCTTTGTCATGGATGCCGGTAAACTGAATATTCTATCCCCCTCTTCCTTCCAGGGTTTTTTTTTTTTTTTTTTTTTTTTTTTTTTGCCAACAAAGGTCGCGTTTATACATATTAATCTGCCATACGGGTGGAAATGTTTCGAGAAACTGGCGGCCTCGCCTGTGTTGGGCACCAGGATCAGGACCCGAGTCAGCAGAAGCACACATGCAACTTATACCCTCGGGCAGGGGCAGCTTTATGCATACCTGGTAGATCTACGTTGCTACGATAACAAATAGGCAGCCGAGGCATCATTACGCCGTCGTTGCCCGGATTCCTATCAATTGAACTCTCATCTCCGGCGTTCGCATCTGTCCGCTCTCCCATCCTGTGCGGAAAGCGCAGAGAGGAGAGGAGAGAAATCATCCTTGGGAACTCGATTTTGCAGTACACACACCTCTTCGGCGCGAGGGTTGTCACCAGCCAGAGCCAGGCCTCTGATTGTACACAAACGCTTGTTCGAAAAAAAAAAAGAAAAAAAAAGAAGAAAAAAAAAACGCTCCTCTTGGATGCGAGAGAGGCGCAAGCACCCTCATTGGATCGCTAAATGTCGGCAAAGATAAAGGTAAAAAAAAAAAAAAAGTAAACAGAGCTGACTCTGAAAAAAAAAAAAAAAAAAAAGTCCAAACCCGAAGAAACCAAACCAGAAAAGCTTCGTTGAGGCGATGGATGTTTGAGAGAAAGAAAGAAAGAAGAAACACCCTTGACGAATCAAGAGGAAACAAGTGCGCCCTCATGGATTCATAAAAAAAAAAAAAAAAAGAAAGAAAGAAAGAAAGAAAGAAAGAAAGAATGGCAGCATCACTAGGACTGAAATATCCCATCTACGAAGTATGGCGCCCTCAATATTGGGACCGCGAACGTTACACCGAGGTTGCGATGAAACCTGGTTCATGACTGACTGGGCAACTCCCAAGGAAATCCTCTCCTGCTAAACCGGCTGGCTGCCCCATAACACGTAGGTATTCCTCAGTACTCGCGGCTTCCGTTATTTCGTCCCTCATTTTTTCATTCAAGCTTGTTGTGACGCCGCCATCGGGTCGCAGTTGGTCGCAGTTTTTTTCCTCTCCCCAGGCCAAGCATTCACGGAAGCGCATCTCTGGCCTCATCTGGATGGCAAAAATGCCGTCATCATCACGGGCGCGGCTCCTCGGGTATCGATCTCGAATTCGCCAAATATATATATATATATATATATTATTATACAGAAATGAATGCAAAGCGTCTACATTGGCCACGCTCTCTCAAGAAAAGGCCCGCAAAAGCAAATTCAGGACATGTATGACAGGCTGCCCGGAATTTCCGTCTCTCAAGTTGGCGGGACTTGAGCAGGATCAAAGCCTCGGTTGCAACGACTCGATGGCAAAAAAAATCATCATGGAGTGCTTTTTTATGCGGAGACTTGGAGCTCAAAATATACAAAAATATAAAAAAAAAATTGTACACCTATAGCGCCGTCATGTGCCGCATCCGACCATCCCGTTTTCTCTCAACGCAGAGTCTTCCTCCACCACTTCTCTTCCTCCTCCAGCCACCCCTTTACGCTCTCCGGATGAGTGAGCATGTGTCCATCACCCGGGAATTCCACAATCTTGACCTCCTTCCCGCTCTCTTTGAGCGAGTCTGCAATAAGTCGCGCCTGTTCAACGGGCACAATGGTGTCTTCCTGGCCGTGGACCAGCAGCAGAGGAGCCTTGATCTTGTCCACCTGGTAGAGCGCGCTTCGTTCCTTGTAGATCTCTTCTCGCTGCTCATCGGTAGCGTCCTTTGGCAGCACCAGCGCCGGGGTGTAATGCGACTCGAGCTTGTGGGTTTTCTCGTCAAACTTCTTCAGCTCCGACACGCCGGACGCGCAGACGCCTCCCGCGAACGTGTCCGGGAACCGCGTCAGGCATTGTAGCGTGTTGTACCCGCCGGCGCTGAGGCCGGTGATACCCACCTTTCCAATGGACCCGAGTTGGACGAACCAGTTAGCGGCGGCGGCGGCGTCGGCCGTGTCGACAAGGCCCCAGTTACCCCACAAGGCGTTCCGGTAGTCTCTTCCGTGCCCGGTGGATCCGGTATAGTTCATGGCAAAGTAGCCGTATCCTCGGGACGTAAAGTATTGGATTCTATACGAGAGTCCGGGGCCCGTATGGCCTGTCGGACCGCCGTGGGCGTTGATGATGAGGGGGAAGGGGGCGCTCGCGTCCAGCTCGTACTTGTCGCTCGTCGGTTTCCAGAAAAATCCGTAGACGGAATGGTTTGGGGGGCCCTCGCAAGGCAAGCGGATGAGATCTGGAGTTGCGATGAGTTCCTTTGGAAACTGCTCGTCGACTGACAGGCGGATGATCTTGTTGTGTTCTGGCTGATGGATGTTGATCTTGTGAACCGCCTGGGGGACGCCGGTGCCACTGCCCACCACAAGAACGTGCGAGTCGTCTAACCGAGCGACGGCGTCCCAGCTCAGCTGGCAGAGAACATCTCCATCCGCAGCTTCGCGCCACGAGTCATCCTCGAGATCGATGATTAGAAGCCGGCGCGCGCCGTTTGTAGTCGCGACTGCTGCCAAGAATCTTTCCGTAACGGGGACAAAAGTGCGGCTGTATCCATGCTTGGTTAAGACCACGTCATCACTCACGGGGGAAGAAAAAAAAAAGAAAAAAAAAAAAGCCCAATCAATTCGATTCTCACCTTCCCTCGAAAAAGTATACCTCTCCTAGCTCCGATGCTTCCAAGCCGCTGAGCTTGATCTCCCTTGGAGCAGCGCTTCCCGGGTCTAGCCTGAACAGCTGGCGGTAGCCGCTGGTTTCCTGGGCGAAAAACAGAGTGGCGCCGTCCAGACCCCATCGCGGCTCGGTGACGCTCTCGCCGTTTCCACCAGCAATGTGACGGACACCGCTGACGGTGCCATCCAAGCGAAAGTCAGCCGTGTACAGTTTGCAGGCGTCAAAGAACATGTGCGGGTGGTTCCACTCGAGCCACGCAATCTTGGAGCCGTCCGCATTGAACTGCGGTAGCCAATAAAAGTCGGCCCCTGAGACGGCTCTCTTGAACTCGCCCGTCAGAATGTTGATTGCGACCAGGTGGTTTTGGACCCTGGACGGGGCGTCGTCGGTGTGATCTTCCTCAATGGCCAATACCCACGGATTCTTTGTGTTTGCGTGGAAACTAGAGTACCGCAGCACGGGCGACCTGGCCAGCAAAGACGAGTATTTTGCATCCGGCTCCAGGATCCTCACCGCGTTGTCTTGGTCGGAGAAAATGAGTCGCCCATCCGGCAGGACATCGTACAAGCCGGCGCCGTATTCATACACGGCGTTTTGACAGCTCTGGTCCTCGGGAAGAACCTCATTCAGGCTGCCATCCTGGGCCACTTGCACAATGGTCCTTCGTGCCCCGTTAGTCTCGGTAAAGTAAGCCCGTCCTGTCCGTGGCTATATGCGAGGTCAGTTCAGCCGAGTCTTGCCTTTTGGGGGAGGGGAGGCGTGGCAGCGGGCATAAAACAAATTGGCATCTTACGCAGGCACGAGGAGCGGCGAGGATCCTCATTTTGGAAACGACAAAGTCGGACGAAATGGGCGATTCCCAATCGCCATATGCAGACGAAATGGTTTTCTTCTTCAACATCATGATGGCCAGCCGTTGGGCGGGGTGCACGCGAGAGACGTTAAGAGGGTGCTTCTCCCTTGGCGGTAGATGCTGCCGGGCGCCGAGGTACTAACTATCACGACAGCAGTTGCCGAAGAGGGCAGACTCGATTCCAAGTGTAAAAGATAATGAATGAATGGGTAGTGCCGTGTATATTGATTGAGAGAGAGGGAGATTGGCTTGCGACGTCGTCTTGCTTACAGGTCGAACCACATTAGTATTACCAGAGTTACCTATTATATAGCACGAGCAAAAGTTCCCCTGCTAGCAAGTTCAATCAAAAATAACTTGGAAGGCAAGGTACCTCAGTAGTAGTACTAAGTACTGCAGTGCAGATTATAGAGTACAGAGTACTCTGTAGGTACGGAGCACATGCGCCCATCATTGGCCGGGCCGCTCGCGGGGTTCTCGCAGCAAGGGAAATTAGTACAACCTAGGTACCTGAAATACTACATACTAAATAGGTACCTCTACTATACCACGGAGGCACCTTGCCTAGTATCTAGCAGTAGGTACCTGCCTTAGTAGTACTGATAAAGTACCCGCCATGCTGTGGGCGTTCCGCCAATCTCAGTCCCCTCATCTGGCGCCATATACAGTATCGTGTCGTGCCGGACCGCAGCAACAAAGCCCCAGGAACAAAACCTCAGGAACAAAGCCCCAGGAACAAAGCCCCAAGAGACCCTCTGCGCGTACGCGCCATCAGGGCTTCTTTTGCTAGCATGAAACTACCTTACAGATACTGCGCAGGTTCAATATACTACTACCACTCACAGGCGGGCTCTCCTCGGGCCAATTGAGCTTCTCCGGGACGACTTGAAAGGTTGCTTTACGACTCCGCAGAGCTCCAACCGGAGATGGAGAAGGCGGCATCACCAACAGACGACAGCGCCGCGCCGCGACTCAAGAGGAAAACGCCGTGGCGTCTCCGGGCACTCGGCGTTGCAGCTCTCGTCGGTTTGGCTGGGCTCTACCACCTTCAGTCGCCTGCCTTCTGGAAGCCCCATGCTCTTCATCGCGATCATCACCATGGCCCCAAGAGGTGTTCGCCCTACGGCAAGTTCCCAAGGCCAACCGACCCTTTCCACTTTCTCCCGTGCACGGATGTGACGCTTCCTCCCGCTCTCGACGACTCCCATGCGCAGAGGAGCTGGTCCGAGCTCTTCGATCCAAATCCCGAACACTGGAGCTGGGGCAACAAGACCGGCCAAGACCCGGACGCCATCTCGAAGCACGATCCCTACGCCGGCCGCGGCATCTACCTTTGCGGCTGGCTCGATGTTCCGCTGGACTACACCAACGCGTCGGATCCCCGCATCGCCCGGCTCGCAGTGACAAAGTACCAAGTCTCTGGACTTGCCCCGGTTCGTGGCCGCTCCGAGCCCTCCGCGGGCCGCAAGAGCCAACGGACCATTGTCGTCGAGCCTGGCGGCCCTGGCGGCAGCGGAACGTCTCTGGTCTGGCGGTCTGCCGAGCCCTTCACGGAGCGCCTGAGCGGAGGCGCATTTGACGTGCTGGGGTGGGATCCTCGAGGTGTCAACACCTCCCTACCCGCCCTCTCCTGCTTCCCATTCGATGCCGACAGGGATCACTGGTCAGCCGTCGCCGGACAGTACCGCGAGGTTCTCGGCTCGCCGAGGGCCCAGCTCGAGGTTGCTGATGCCATGAACCAGGCAATCTTCAGCGCCTGCCACAAGACCCACGGCGATCTGCCCCGTTTTGTCAGCACGGCGTTTGTCGCGCGCGACCTGGAGGAAATCCGCAAGGCCCTCGGAGAGGATGAGCTGACGGCGCATATGATCTCGTACGGCACGGGAATTGGCCAGACATACGCCAACATGTTCCCGTCGAGCGTAGGCAGGATGATCTTGGACGGCACCGAATACGTCAGGGACCACAGGCTCCTTGGGGGCTTTGGCTGGACCGCTCTGGACAATGCCACTGACGCGTGGCGCGATGGCTTCCTCGGAGAGTGCGTCAACGCCGGGCCCGACCACTGCGACCTAGCGAAGCCGATTGGCGGGCAGGCCGTTACGTTGGAGGGCTTGGAATCGCGCATGGAGGCGCTCATCACCTCGCTTATAGCGCGCCCTGTGGTAGGATATACCAGCTTCAGCGGGCCGTCCCTCATCACGTACTCTGGCTTGGTGCAAGCCATCTATGGCTCCCTCTACAACGCAATCTCTTGGCCTGCCTTGGCATCGCTCCTCTATGAGCTGGAAGCGGGCAACTCCACGCTTGCCTCCACCATGCTCGAACATATGGCGTGGGAGTACGACCCTGCTCTGCCCCCCGCTCCCAACAAGAAGCCCTCAACCGACGAGCTGGGCTCCCTGGTCATCTGCTCCGACGGGTACGACGCCGCACTGCCCGAGGACGGCCTCGACTGGTGGGAATCGCTGTGGGCAAACATGACCGCCAAGTCGTGGGTCTCGGGCAACTCGCGTTTTTTCAACGTTTTCCCATGCCAGCGCTTTACGGAGTTTTGGCCTACGCCGGCCGAGGTCTACCGCGGCAACCTGAGCGCGGCGCTGAAGAATCCGGTTCTGCTGATTGCCGAGACATATGACCCTGCCACGCCGTTGCGGAACGGCCGAAGGCTGCTCGAGGAGATGGGTAGCAACGCGCGGCTGATTGCGCACCACGGCTACGGCCATTCGTCACGAGACAAGTCCGATTGCACAGACGCCATTGCAAAGAAGTTTATCCTGCATGGCGAACTGCCCGACGAGCCAGAGACAGCCTGCTATGCAAATGAGAAGCCCTATCTGTACGGCGTGGATAAGAAGAGCAAAGGAGGCGAGAAGAAGGACCCGCTCGTAATTTGGAGCGAGCATCTCAAGGAGCTGCCGTATCTCAACCCTCGGCTGCTTTAGATACAATGTCAAAGTTTTGTCTCATTGATATTCACGGAAAAAAAAAACATGTTGTGCAATAGTCCGAAAGGTAAAGAAAGGTATTATTAATTAATACATTCAATTCTAATTCTACAAGGCTATTTTTTTTTTTTTTTGGGCATCATTGTTTTTGCGTAAACGAAAATCACACCACCAAGTGAAACTTGCTTACCTGACAAATGTAGAGTTCAGGGGGGGGGGGACTCGCCATGTCAACTCCTAGAGAGCGCAAATGCCTACCTACTACTTAGGGGGAGGGTGTGTGAATGAGGCCAGAGAAACATTTGTTTATCACGAACATGAGGCTCAAGTCAAAAAAGATGGCCCACGTGATTCTTTTTTTTTTTTAGAACTTTTTCCCAACAACTGGGAAATCCCTTGAAAGAAAGAATAAAATTCATTATTGAAAATAGTAAAAAAAAAGTAAAAAAAAATTTTTAAAAAAAATTTCCGCCAAAAAAGAATGAATTTTCACAATTCAAGGGTTTTAAAAAGGGGGAGATGAAAAGAGCTTGCAGCATATGTGTCGTGACGTCATCCGCATGCGAAACCAGCCAAACTCTCCTTGGTTCCTGGAAATTTTTTCCCCCGTGACCCACGAACGCCGAATGATTCGTGATCACACGTTCCGGGAGCCGTGATGGCTGCGCTCACTGGACCCGAGAGAAAGGGATATATATATATGAAATAAAAAAATTAAAAAAATTAAAAAAAAAGAGAGAGAGAGAGAGAGAGAGAGGTTTTGAAACAGATAAATTAAAAAGGCAACTCAACTTACCGATTCGGTGCTGATGCTAATATGTAGTTATTCATGGTTAATAGCAAGTTAGCCGTAGCAACGTATAGCGCGCCATACTTGGATGACATCACCGCAGAGGGACTACAGACTGTGTTCTGTTCTCTTCTTCTTTTCTGTTTTTTTTTTTTTTAGTATTGAAATCATGAGTGTCAGACGACTCAACATATGTACAGCCAGCGTCATCATATATATACAAGTACGGCGCACGGCACCGCACACTCGCCTCCTCGCGTCAAGCCGGCCACCTCCTGCTCTTGGACCTCCTCCGCGAGGGCTCTCCCAGCGGTTGCTTCTGTATTTTGCTAAGCGCCTCCTCCGGACTCCTCCGAACGTCCTGGGCGGGGCTCTCTTCTCTCCGCCGACCAAACAGTGACCGTGGTGATGGGGAACGCCGGTGTGGCAGACGTTGCTGGGGTGGGGGTGACTTTCGCGGGATCGCGGACTTGAAGTCAAGATAACTTGATGATTCGTGGACTTGCCTGGGGGTGGGTGTGTTGTCGGATTCAAGGGTATCATGGTTGGTATTGTTGAAAGAGCTTTGGGTATCGAATGAGTCTAGGATGCAGAAATCGTCTTCGGGAAGTTGGGCGGTGAGAAATTCGTCGTCTTCCTCATCACCATCTACAATGTGTACAGGTAGTTCTTTGTCGTCGGCGGGATCGAAAGAAGACCGAGTCTCGGCGGAATCGCAAACAGATGTGACGGCTGTGTCGCAATCGTCGGATTGAGATGTGTTGTCGTCGTCGTCGCGAACGAGAGGTCGCCTGACGAAGCGAGAACTTAGCCGTCCAGAGTCCGAACCGGAGAAGGACATGGATCGAGAGGGCGGGTTTGTCGACGTGAATGCCGGCGAGTCGGCTGATTCCGCCGGAGAGACCTCGGATTGCGGCGATGGGGGCACATCCGCGGTATTCAACGCGCAAGGCTCGTCGGTCATCACGGAGCCACGGGCGAAGAAATCGTCGTCAAGGAAGGGAGACGCATCATCGGCGCTGCTGGCCTTTGTGCTACAAGTGTGAATAGAATCGGTTTCGGAAAAGGACGATGCCGTGGACGGCACGGAACTGGGCCGATGGCGCTCAAGGTAGTCATCGGGGAGATAGCTTGCAAAGTATCTGACAATGGAGTCGAAGGACTTGGTCCGAAAGAGCTGAAGGGCGTGCTGCCACTGGTCAGAACCGATCAGCTTCGGGTTGGCGATGATCTCTACAGCGAGCGATTCAAGAGACTCCTGGAGTTCGGTGAGCCGCTGCCGCTGCCGAGCCGCCATGAAGCGATGGAACTCTTCGGCCGTGTCCGCATGGTGGGAGATTTCGAAGACGTCGTGGTGGAAGGCTTCGGCGTCTTGGAGGGTGTAGGTGAAGGTGTTGTACTGGTCATGCAGCGTCGTGAACAGGTCGTCCCTCTTCATGCCGAACTTCCAAGCCGGCCACGATAGATCGGGATCGTCCATGTCGAACGGGCCAGCGAGAGAGCCAGACCAGGCGGAAGAAGGCGTAGATTTAAGGTGGTGGATAGGCAAAACAAAACAAAAAAAAAAAAAAAAAAAAAGGCGTGTCGAAAAAAAAAAAGGAGCCCGGGTGTCATTAAAACACGGCTCGCCTAGAGCAAAGTACCGGAGATCATGGCCATGGCGAAGAGTCACTGAACGAGTACTACTAGACAAGACAAATGATGCCCGGCTGCCAGTGCTCGTGTGTCTGTTCGCGATGATTGCGTGGAGTATATGTTTGCCAAATTTGTTTCTGTTCGACAGGGCCCTCGGGAATCTATCACACATCAACGGGGGGGGGAGGCGCGCGTATACCCATTGCCCCAAGCACCCGATGGTGAGGGAACTTGCGGCCTGAGGCATTCACTTTGCCATCCACCCGCGCTCCGATGGTTGGCTGGCTTACTCGGCTGCAGCGCGCGCTAGAGCCGATCGAGATTAGATGAATGCTAGCGCTGCCATGGCCCCGCCGAAGGAGGCCAATGAGCTCGCGGTGGCTGAATCCTCAAAGCTTGGGCTGTGCGCGCTAATGCACGCCCGATACCACTAACGCATGCCCGTTCTTTCAGGCAGGGTTAGTAGGACTTTTTCCAACTTTTGCAACCAAAAACGGTTCAAATGCTTGGGGTTGCCTTGGGTTACACCTTACTAATATGCATTCATTCAGTCAGTGCCTTTGTTATTATATTAGAACAAAGCATCTCTCTAGAGAAAATCCCTCTTTGTTGGGCGTCCCTTTGATTGATCGTTTCCTTTCGGCGCGGCAAAAACAAACTCTCACGCGGTTGCGTTTGTTGCCGCAAGTTTCTTTGACGGAATTCGTTCCAACCGATTGGTGCACCATGCTGGCAAGCACGTTACTAGTAGCATGTAGTGCCATGGGCTCCTGCCAATAGTGTTAGCTACAGTGGCGCCCCTCTCACACCACACTGTCCAGTTGGTGCGGCCGTTAACGGGTCGGGCGAAGAAAAAATCTGCCCAAAGGATGACCGACAAAACATGTACATAACTTTTTATGGCCTGTCCATCGCTTCCGGGACGGCTTGTGTGTGTGGCTGGTGTGCTATCTTGCCACGGCTCTGCGCCCGCGCCGCAGAATCTACGCGGCGAGTGACCTCATGCTCAGGTACCTGGCGGCTCCCAACGCTTGCTGAGTGCTTCCCCGTGACAGCCTCACGCTGGCAGCGGGCGGAGGGAGAGCGTGAGAAACGTTCCCATTCCTCCAGGCAGCTGAGACAAAATCTTCACCCCTTCCCCCCCCCCCCAAAAGGAGAAGGAAAAAAAAAAAAAAGAGAAAAGTCGGCATCCTGCTGATCGGGAGGATGCCACGAGATGCCTGCTCAGTTTTGACACGGTTTTCGCATTTCAAACCCGGATGATGATTTCCCGTCACCCGCACGACTTTGCGCTTGGCCTCTTGGCGCCTGGGGCTCTTCTCTCGGCGCTCTTCTGCTTCTGGATATGTCACGTGCGGATGAGTAAGCCTGGCGAACAGCAAGCTACTGCACGTTGGTTACAAACTCCCGTTTTCTCTTTTCATCAAGCGAGACGACACCATAAGGTCGTAGCCGGTGCTGAACCTCATTTCCATTCCCCATTGATGTCATTCGCCGCCGCCGCCGCGGGAAAGGGAAAAAAAAAAAAAAAGGAATGCTCAATGCCGCGAGTGTGCTATCCAGAGGAACAACGACTGCTGGCTGATAAGTCGAGAGGTCATTGCACGGCAAGCGTTGGCGCAGAGGATACCCTTGTGTCTATCGCTAAGCGGGCCGACAAATCATGAGAGCTGGGAACAAGAGCGAGCAGCTGCTACTACCTAGTACTTGCTACGTACTACATAGTACGTACTATTGCGGAATACCCAAAATTATGCACGGAACAACTTGTTGGGGGCGCAGTCCAATGACCGCGACTCCGCCTCATCATCCCCCCTCTCCCCCCTCTTCATCCCTCTCCAGGCCTTTGTCCCCCCCGCCCTTCCTCTCTCTTATTCGAGAACTGGCACAAAATGCTGTGTGTGTGTGTGTTGCGGCCCTATCAAAGCTCCCTTGCCCTTTGGGGGCGGGGGGGGGGGGTCAGACCAGCTGCAGCTTTGTGTTTAGTTTAGTTCCCGTCATTGTCCCATTTCTTCTGCACCAAAGAAACGTCTCTTGTGCCTTGTCCGCGGTCCGCAAGGCACCCGGCGCCCACCGGCTGTGCTGGTTGGCTGCCTTTTTTTTTTCTTTTTTTTTTCTTTTTTTTTCTTTTTTTCTTTCTTTTTTTTTCTTGATTATTTATTTATTTATTTATTTATTTACTTTTTTTTTTCGAGCGATCCTTATTTGTATCTGTCCGCAACTGCCTGCAGCGGAGGCTGAGACGCCATCCATCACCAGGCCCGTAACCTCTTTGTCTCGCACTCTGTCCATCTGACACTGGCTGCCATGACCGTGATATAGCGCTTTGGCTGCTCATTCCTGCATTTGTCGTGCGCCTGGCTGGAAACTGGCCTCCTTTCCCTCTCTTTCTCTCTCTCTCTCTCTCTCTCTCTCTCTCTCTCTCTCTCTCTCTCTTTCTCTCTCTCTTTCTCTTTCTCTTTCTCTCTCTCTCTCCCCCTCCCTCTCCCTTTTTTTTTTTCAACCCGAGCTCACCAGCACTGTGACTGCATTTCTGTTGATTACTGCTGCTCTTCTGCCTTGCTTGCTGTTTGCTCTCACACACAAAGCACACAGTTTACCTAGTAGTAGTGCTGCTCTGTCTGTGACCCCGCCGCAGCTCTTCCGTCTCTCTCTCTCTCTCTCTCTCTCTATCCATCTTTTTTTTTTTTTCCTTTTTTTTTTGGCCTTCATTCTCCCCGTGTGATTCCCCTCTTGGCCGGCTTCTGCCTGGTCCGAGTTTGTCTGCTGAGCTTCCCCCAAGGCTCTCGGAGCACAGCCAACGTGCCCTCGCAGCCGGCCTTCTCCCACACGCTCTCACCTCCAGTTTACCCACCCAACCGGCCCTGTCTGCCTGCTTCCCCCTCCACTTTGCTCCGAGTTCAGGTCACCGCTTCTGGTTGTCCATCATCTCTGGACAATTTCGCATCACCGCCGGCACATGGGCCTTTTTGCCAAGGCACCGCCAGCGTCATCCTTATGCTCGAATCCAGGGCCGAGCCGTCGGAGGGGGTCTCGGAGGAGAAGACAGAGCCCTTCTCCCAGTCAGAGATTGAAGCCCGATTTCCCGGCGTTGGAGTGGACGAGCCAGGCATCCCCACGGACCCAGAGGCCGTTCCGCTCGACGTCCTGCGGGTCGAGGATCACCACCACAAACAAGGCATCCGGATCCTCGTGCGGCCTCTCACCAAGCTGCCCAGCGCTCGCTCGGTGAGCCCCGGCAGCGACAATTGCCAGTGGCTGGCCCTCCGCGCCGAAGTCGCTTCCTCGGACAAGCCTGAACACAAGGTCCTGGCTGTGACTCAGACCTCCAAGGACATCAAGTTCTCCGTCAGGATCCCCGGATCCGCCGAAGACGACTTGTCGCGGCCGCCATTGTGGTGTGAGCTCTATTACGATCCCGCCAGCGACAAGGTCATCTTCCTCAACCGGTCAGACGTGCCCATCCTGCTCGGCCGGGTGTCTCATGCCGCCGCCGCCAGCCCTCCGCCAAGCGAGCGCCATGTCATCAACCCGGGCCTCGCCAAGGGCCTCAAGCCGGGCACCTTTAGGATCAAGGTGAGGGACGTTGCGGTGCTGGACTTTCGCATCCTGGAAAAGCGCCCGGTTGCCCTCTACCAGCCGCCGGTCGCGTTGGCGGTGCCCGGGGAGGCGCTGTCGCCGTCGTCGCCGTCATTCATCACATCCGATCAGGTCAACGCAAGCATGAAGAGAGCCCTCACTCCGGACGAGGACGACGTGAAGCGAGCAAAGCGACGCATCTCCGATGCCAGCGATGGGCCAGACGACGGCGTCATCATGTTTTTAGGGCCGGCCGAGCCCCTCGTCTTCCCGCTTCCTAATGCGAGGGAGGGGAAGGAACTGGCCGCGTCCAACGGCCACGCGCTTTTGGATGCCGAGCAAGGCGAAACGGTCGCCGTGCCCGGCGTTTGTGAGCTCGACCAGTATCAGCTCACCAAGCGAGAGCCCATTGCGTCGACGGCCCTGTCGGCCGTCTACACCGCATCGCACTCGCAGGTGCCAAACAACATTGTCACCGTCAAGGTGCTCAAAACCAGAGTCGCAAACCCGGACAACAAGCCTCTGGTGCACGAGCGCAACGTCATCCGCCAAGCAGACATGTGGCTGCGGGAGTGCCAGAGCCAGCAAGATCTGCAGCACGAGTCCATTGTGCGCTACTACGGGGGGGACGCCAGGTTCTTGAGCCTCTACATGGAGCACGTGGATGCAAAGGACCTCACCGCACCCACCAAGTGGAGGAACAAGGGCAACGACGAGTTCGTGGGGACGCGAGAGGACTCCATCCGAATCCTACGCGACATCTCGAGCGCGCTCAGCTACCTCCACGGCCGCAAGCTCGTGCACAACGACATCAAGCCTGCCAACATCCTGTATTCGCCCGAACGCGGCGCCGTGCTCTGCGATTTCGGACTGACCACGCTGGCGGCGAGCTCGCCTTCCGGGGGCGGGACTCCGTACTATATCCCACCCGAGTTCATCACCCGCAAAAGCCGTGGCCCAGCATCCGACGTCTGGGCTCTGGGAGTCACGATGCTGTACACGATGCGCTTCATCAAGTTCCCCGACTCGCGTGCACGGAGACAGCATCCCAAGCCACTATACTGGCAAATCGCGCAGATCCACGGCCAGGCGGCGCCCTTTGCCCATAAGCAATACGGCAACGGCCAGCCGGCCGTGAACCAGATGCGGGATTGGCTCACAGAGATTTACGAAGCAAGGGAGAGGTTGAACCCAAAGGATCGCTTAGAACGACTGGTCAAGGACATGCTGGCGCCGAACCCAGCTCAGCGCATCACGATGGAGAGGATTGTTAGAGAGCTCTCTCTAGAGCAGACGATTACAGCTCGTTGAAAGACACAAGGATGATAGAGCTTAGATGTGTCCAACAGGGTTTTTTTTTTTTTTTCCTGCTACCTTTTTTTTCTGGTACCTTTTTTCCCTTTTTTTTTTTTTTACCCATCATTTCGGGTTCTGTTTCTTGCAAATTCTGAAAGTTCAACATTGGCATCTGGAGTTTGTTTCGGAAATATATACGACATGTACGGAGCAGATGAT
Source organism: Trichoderma cornu-damae (assembly GCA_020631695.1). Lineage (NCBI taxonomy): Eukaryota > Fungi > Ascomycota > Sordariomycetes > Hypocreales > Hypocreaceae > Trichoderma > Trichoderma cornu-damae. Next base: position 2,162,856 of record CM036088.1, read on the forward strand.
GGCAAGCGTGTTTGGAGCGGTACAAGGAGGGGACATCAAATGGAGTAAGCAGCATGCGGGTTAATGCGGTGTTGGCAACGACTGACTGAAGCAGGAAAGAAGAAATCGGCAGGCGTCTTGTTTTTTTTTTTTTTTTTTTTTTTTTTTTCCTTCTTTTTTTCTTTTTTTTTCCATCTCCTCTTGAGACTTTTACTGATGATACCTGAACACATTGGAGAAACTGCATGTACATATATTTATATATCATTTCTTGTATTACTATTCGACCTCCGCATCACAGCATTGGCAGACAGCATACGCATAAGGAGTTAGAACAACTCGCTACTGCATTAATATCATTGTTTTTTTTTTTTCTGTCTCTCTTTTGTTTTTTTGTTTTTTCAATTCGTGATACATGATTGCGTGCCTCTGTCTTTTGTACAACTCGTACTCCCCCCCCCCCCCCCTCTTTCCCCCCTAAAAAAAAGACGAGAGGGGAAAAAAAAAAAAGAAAACCCATCTCGCCACTCCATCTCAGATGCCCAATCCCAGAGTGAAAGCAACCGCCAGGCCGACAACCGTTGCCACGACAGACTTGTCAGTGCCCAACAGGCTGGCGGCACTCTTCTTATCGCCGGTGCTGGTGCTGTTGCCACTGCTAGTGCCGTCTTGGGCAGAACCCGTGCCATTGCCGCTCTGCTCCTTGATGGCCTGCACGACCATGCCCTCTGAGTTTGAGCAGTTGCTCAGCAGCGTGGCGTTCCTGGTGAAGCGAATGTCGGCACAGTTGTACAAGGCGTTGCCGGCTTGTCCGCTGGTGACGACCTGTATGGATGCCAGAGTGCCGTCGGCGACGTCGTGAAGCGGCACGGGCAGCTTGTCGATGCAGAGCGTGCCCTTGCCGGTGACGTTGAGGAACTCTGGAGTGAGAGACACGTTGAAGTTTGTGGTGTTGGCGCCGAGGCCCAGGTTGACGAAGACGTATGTCCAGGGGTGGTGCAGCTCAAGCGAGAGAGAGCCGCCGCCGACGGGCCAATTGGTGATGTTGCCGGCTTTGTAGGGAACTCCGCCGCCTGGGTTGCGAGTTTAGCTAGGAAAGCCTCTCATAGAAGGCCAACGAATAAGGGGGATGGGGGAGGAGGAGGAGGAGGAGGAGGAGGAGGAGGAGGAGGAGGACTCACAAGGATAGTCCCATTGGCTGTACTTGTCCTCGTTTTCTTCGGCCAGAGTGTCGGCTCGCCATTCGGGGTACACAAGCCCGAAATGAGCATGGACGGCTTGTGAAGCAGCCAGAGCCAGCAGAAGCGTTTTCAAGGCCATTGTTTACGCGCGTTTTGAGGTCCTTTGAGAGTCGAATTGCTTCTCTTCTTTTGAGGTGGACTGGGAAGGTGGACTGAAGAAGAAGGCGGCGAAAGAGGGATTGTGAAGACTGGGAGGACAGGACAGGACAGGACAGGACGGGACGGGACGGGACAAAAGCGGTCACACGCCAGACGAAAAGGCTCAGGGCCGGTTCTTATACGGCAAGCGAAGAAGTGAGAGAGAGAGAGAGAGAGAGAGAGAGAGAGAGAGAGAGAGAGAGAGAGCTGCATCCGAAGCTGTGCCTGTGGAACGTAGCTTCCCGAGGGGGGGGGGGGCGCACAAGGGGGTGGAGAAGAGGAGGATAAGCTTGTTTCGAGCATAATCAATCGAGCGAATGGGAAGCGAGACGGGGGGTGGGGGCCATTTCTGACGGGATCCCGTTTCTTTGTTAGTTTTTTTTGGGTCATAAAACTTTGTGTATGGATTGAATTGAAACTTTTTTTTTATTTTTTTAATTTTTTTTTTTTTTAGATGGTCTCGTTAGCATGAGCAAGTAAAATGCGGGATGAGCAAGTTAAAATATGGTTTGGAGGGGGGGGGGGAGTTTCATTTGGGGGTTAGTGGCTGGGTGTTTTTGAGGTGTTGGGGGGGGGGATTAGCACCGGGTTTGGGGGGGGGGTTTTCTGGGGTTTTTTTTTTTTTTTTTTTTTTTTTTAGACAACAATAAGTTTTTTATTTTTGCCGGAGCTGCTAAACAATACGCAACCAGCTCTCGTCGACAGCACTTGAGGTTTTCTTTGTAAAAGACAATTATTATTATTATTATTATTATTATTAAGGGGGGGGGGGGGGGGTTTTAACTGTAAGGTTTTGGAAGAAACCTGAAATTATGAGAAGCCGAGGGAGTTGGCCATGGAGCAAAGGCGGTGATGTGCTGCATATATGCCTGCGCTTTCGCTCTCTCCGCCTGGCGGGCAGGTCTTGATATTCGATTTTTCTCTCTTCTTCCTTTTCTCTAATTTTTCTCTGCTTCAGTTCCATCTTCTTCCTCTTCTTTCTCTTCTTCCTCTTCTTCTTAATCTTCTTCATCTTCTTCAGCTTCTTCATCTTCTTCTTCTTTTTTGCAGTCCTGCTTCGGCATGTTGAGCAATAATCGTTAACGAGATTTTTTTTTCCATTTTTTTATAAAAAAAAAGAAAAAGAAAAAGAAAAACCCATTCGCAGCTCACTCAGAAACCACCACACCAGTCTCATAATAATACCTACCAAGTACTTTAGACATGTCTTCATTGCCAATGCCGAGCAAGCCATACATGCGAAATGGTCTTCCCCCACACCCGCCTTGCGTATTCACGGCGCCACGGGAGAAAAGACTGTACAATCGGCTTCGGGAGATATACGCCGTACATGCTCATTCATGGGATGCCGAGACTGTCGATGCGTGGCCATTTATCATCGAGCATGCATCTCTCCCGCCGTCAACCATTGGCAAAATGACGAACCATTCGATAACAAGACACATGATAACTCACGGTGTGACATGGGCCCATGTTATCGCGCTTCGGGTAATTTACAAGGCGGGACTCTACAAGAGCCGAAAAATCATGAAACTCATCCGAACCAAATATCCAAAAGCCAATTTCAAATCGTTTGCATTCGACGACGGGTATAAAAGCGTCATCGGGACGGATGGCCCAGCAGGAGCAGAGGCGCCTGCAGCCCGAACAACCCGCCTCATCGCGGGCGAAGGCAGCCGCCAGCGTCAAGGCGCATGGCATTCGATGCCCAAAGGAGCCCGTCCGACGAACAGCGCAGTGGTTCCAGAGGTGGGAGGTGATGTACGTGGGTTTTTCAACGGAGACGACTCCTACGAGGCGGATGAAGCCACATCTCCCTACTTTACAAACAAAGGGCCAGGGCCTGCCTTTTTCAAGACGGAAGAAGAAGATGAAGATGAAGATGGTGATGATGATGATGATGATGATTACGGCGATGATGATGATGATGATTATGGTGATGGCGATGGAAAAGAAGAGTATAATGATGAAGAAGAAGAGTACGGTGGTGATGGTGGTGATGATGATGATTATAACGATGATGATAAAAGAGGACGAGGACGAAAATTCGAGCTCCCACACGCCAAGCGCGATCAACCCCCTCGCAGGATTTCATCCACCAAACAGAGACGGGCTACTCCCGAGGCCATGTCCGGTGGATGCCAAAAAGAGTCGCATCAAGTTCCCAAGGAGAAAAAAAGCACCGCTCTCGGCGATGAAGCAGCCGACACATCGCAAGAGGCATCTGCCGTCTTCATGGTCGCTCTTGAAGAGCTTCTGCGTGCGGTGGCCGAGAATACCAAGGCTACGAGAGAAAACACGCAAGAGTTGAGAAATCTTCGCGCCAGGGGATGGCTTGAGGAACGGGAGGCTGGTGGAAATGAATAGAGCTTGAGCGGACCAGCGTGGGAACGGGGTTGAAGATGTGGGAACGGGGTCCAACACCCCCCCTATCGAGAAGAAGGAATATATATATATATATATATATATATATATATATTTTTTTTTTAAAAAAAAAAACAGGATTGCATGTATGAAAAGGGAAAAGCAGAGCTGGATGGATGCATCTACATACATGAATCTAGCTGAGATCGGGTAGCCCGTGGCCGTCGCAACTCCAGATAGAACCGGCCGGACAGATGAAAATATCGGCCCCCCTTTTTTTTTTTTTTTTTTGCCGAAAAGGCGAGAGCGAAGCCAGGAGAGACTGACTTTGTGCCATGAGCATTGGCGCCGCGTGAAACTGTTTTTTGGTGTTTTATTATTATTATTATTATTATTATTATGATTGATTTTTTTTTTTTTTTTTTTTCGCTTGGACAGAGCAGTCTTTGGCAGGGGAATGAACAGATGTGTGCAATTGGCCTGAAAAAGGGAGCCATCAAGGCATTTCCCAACACATACCTACATATACATTTAGTTACCCATTTAGGTAGTACTTGTGTGCTACTAATGTAGCAGCAATATATGAGCATGTATTTAACATATTGAATAGTACTAATATATATATTTCGTATATATATTAACTAGCATGTAGCAGTAGTATATATTTCGTATGTATATTAGTACTAGTATGTAGCAGTAGTATACATTTCGTATGTATATTAGTACTAGTATGTAGGAGTAGTATATATTTCGTATATATATTTATATATAAATCAAATTTTGTGAAAAAAAAAATAAAAAAATTCCTAGGCAGTAAGTTGTTAATTTATGTGTATAATAACAAGTTTTTCCCCTCTGGGGGTTGGCCGGGTAAGGTTTAGCTGCCAAACAAAGAACCAAATTCCGCTTCAAAATAAAACGTGGGTATAGTCATAAAGGGCAAATCATTGGGGTTCCTTTTTTTAAAAAAAAAATTAAAATATTTTTTTTTTATCGGTACACTTCCCATCCGCCATTATTAGCAGGTTATTAAACTACATTATTTCCTTGGACCGACGAATCACTGAATGAATTGGAGCCCCAATGTCATGAGCTGCACTAAGCCTTTTTTTTTTATCATTATTTATTACTGTTTTATTTTATTTTATTTTTATTTTTCATTATTATTATTTATTTATTTTATGTATTCATTTTTGCCCCTTTAATTTTTTTTTCTCTTCCCATCCCCCCCTTGTGCTTTGCGTGTATTTGAGCAAGTTTCCTTTTCTTTTTCTTTTTCTTCTTTTTACCCTTCCTTCCTTCATAGCAAGCGCAAATAATTAGAGTGGCGCGACCGCATGATAAAGTTCCGCTTCGGTTAAGCCACAAGAAGCTTACCGGAAAGAGGAATAACGCGCGGTGCCGAATTCTGCCGCCATTGGATCGGTGTGGATGATTTCAATTCGCCAACAGCTGCTGTTTCAACTTGTTTTTCTACACAACTTTGGCTACCAAGTACTATCTCTTATAAGAATCAATCTCCAGCCATGTCATAAACGGCGCGCATTTGTTTCGATACACGGACCAGCACATGCCGCTTCAGAGCCATGGAGGAGAGGGAGCACTTCATAGCCTTGGCCCTTCCGAGGCGGATTCCCTCTCCTCCTTCAGCACGTCTTCCCTCAGGCGCACCTCGACCTGACGAGGCCCGGCTTTGCCAAAGTTCACCAGCACCACCCTCTCCCAGTCGCCTCCCCTGTCGGAGCCCCTCAGCTCAAAGCCCGGCTTCTCCAGGCCTAGAACAACCCTCTTGTCGCTCTTCCTGACGAACAGGTGGTGTGGGCTCACCACCTTGTCGGCCCACGCGATCTTGGCCGTGGCGTGCTCCTTGCCCTCGTCTGTGTCCGCCGTCGGGGTGGCCTTTAAAAACCTCAGCAGTTCTCTGCGCTGCCTCGTATAGTAGACAGGACCCTCCTCCACCGAGGCTGTAGGGCCTCTGAGGAACCTGCTGAGGAGCGAGAGGATGTAGTACTGAGGCGGGAACAGCATCATTTCGTCAGAGGCCGCGCGCGAAAGGAACTCCTGCGGAGGGGCGAACGAGGCTTCGGTGTGCTCGACGCCGCCGTCTGGGGTTGGCGCCAGCATCTCCGATGGCACTCCGGCGCGTGAAATGGGCATCAGATACAGGTACATCTGGGTGGTGAAGCGCTTGGGGACGCCGACCGGAGTCAGCCACCTTGTGAAGGGGACAAGCCCGTCTGCCGCAAATCGTCAATCAGCCGATGCATCCCATCCAGAATCACTTGTTCAGCACAAACCCAAGTCGGCTTCCGCGCCAATCGACTTCAGCCAGTCCGCAAATGCAATCTGGCTCTCGTGAATCTTTTCCCTCGCCTCGTCCCTCTCCTGCCGGGGCAGCTCAACGAAACGGCCGTCTTTCCTGGCGAGCAGGATGCCCGTCTCTTCAAAGCACTCTCGAATGGCACCCAGCCTGTAGGCCGGGCCATCGAGGTGGCGATCCTGCGCATCGGGGGCTGGGATGTCGCCGTCATGGAACGCATCCAGGTTGCCACCGGGAAAGACATGCGCCGACGCAAATGAAGTCGACGTCTTGACCCGATGCAGCAGCAGGACCTCGTTGGTGGGAGACAGCAGCACAATGGAAGAGCTCGGGCGCGGCTCAGGCACCGCTTTCTTGGCCGCCCCAGAGGCCTTCTCCTTCGGTAGGGACGCGGGCGACGAGTAGAGGCGCGCATGGGTTGGTGGTGTTGAAGCCATGGCGGCGACGCCGAGATGGACGGGGCGCAGGTTCTCAATGGTCAGTCCATGCGCCGATGAAGCCAAGCTGCCGGCACGATGAGACAGCAACCTGGCCACAGCACATGAGACCAGATTCATTGAGACTGCAGGCGAGCCGCGGATTGGGCGTGATGCAGGTCTCGGTCTCACAAACCTGGATGCGTGCGCGCAAAGGGACGAGCCGAGGTCCGATCCTATGGTTCTGTTTTGCGGGGAAATGCACCCCCCTTGGATGTTGCCCCGTGGTCCGAGAAATTGGGGGGGGGGATCCGATCTCATCCCTGTGTTGCGGCGCTTATGCTGTGAACGTACGAGTAGTTTTGCAGTTATTTAGTATGTACCCTTGGGCTCTTTTAGCGACAGCAACAAAATGAACCATCTCGTGAGGTTTGACACGCGCATGCGTCATGGGAAGCGGCTTTTTTCAACTCGAGTATGTACAAATCTCGCTATACACAACAAACATTATAAAGGGGTTCAAAAAAAAAAAAAAAAAAAAGGCCCCCCCCCCACTAAAAAACTCCAAGTGCATACATAGGATAATAGGCTCTTGCTCTATCGACACCGTTTCCTTTCTTTACCACGCAAATTCACCTTCCACAAGCAGCATATGCTTTTAGACTCGCACCACTGCTTCACTTCCATCGTGCTCACTTCGCCGTCGAAGCCCACGCGTGTCAATTGCCCGCAATTCAGCCACGCCGTGAAATCCTCCAGCACGATCGGGTCATACAGCAAAATCTTCTCGTGCCACGAGGGGTCCGTTGGATCGGCCGTCCTCGGCGCTGATTTTACGGCTCTTGCAATGTACTCGAAAATGAGAGACCCGTCCTGAGCAGAAGTGAGAGACGGTAGCGCATCTATGTCATCCATAGCAGACAACGAGAGATCAACCGGCGGCGGCGAAAACGTAGACTCGGGAGACGAAGCCGGGTCTGATGATAGGCTGCCGTCGCTATCAGATGCCGAGTCTGGAATCTCTACGACAACTTTGGCGGGCTTTGGTTTGCGCTTCTGCGCCGCGGATGCTGCCGCCGCGGTCCTTGACGAGGCCTTCTTCTTCCCCACAGCAGAGCCCGCTGGGGAACGTTTTGCCGTAGTAGCAGCCTTCTTGGGTCTCCCACGAAGCTTTGATGGCGACGCAGGAGGAGGTTGCGCCGATGGTGGGGGTTCTTGAGCCTCGGTTGCGCTGGTGCTATTCTTCCTCGGCTGCCTGCGAGGCGTCTTGACATTGCTGCTCGAAGCGCTTCCTCCCGTAGCTGCCAAGGTAGCGACCATTCTTTTGGATCCAGGCTGTGCTAAATGGCTCTTGCCTTGCCAGCACTGCTCTAGCAGGGCGATTTTGGCTTGCCGTGATTTGACCGCCTTGAACCCATACGAAGCAATTTCTTTGGACAGCTGAGCATCTGTAAACAGCTCAAAGGAGGGTTTTGAGCCAAGGTGTTGGGCTTGGTCAGAATTGCCAACGCCGCAAAGGCCGCGTGTCTCCTCCATTGACTGGCTTCCACCCGTCGGCTTGGTGCGCCTTTGTGCAGGCGACCCGGTTGAATTGTCATCGCCGCCTATCATGATGGAATCGTCGATGGTAATAATTTCCATAGGCTCGACACCCCCAGGGGAGACGGCATCGGCGGTATTAACGAAGAGGTCGCTTTGCGACCGAACATTGGCACCAACGGCACTGGCCGTCGACAAAATAGGCTTTTCTCCCCCAGCAATGTAACCGAATGGATCATCACCGTTAGATTGCGCCGGCAACAGCTGAGATGACCTTTCCGTGATTCTGCTCATCTCAAGATCAAACAACAAATCCCCGTCAACGTCACGAGCGCCCGCAGCCCACAGTCTCTTCCGTTCCAGAGGTTCGACGTCGTCGCTATTGAGAGGCGTGTCGAAGTCTATGTAATCAACTTGGTTCGAGCGCCTCATTGCGGCTTCGAGATCTCGTAAAAAAGTCGGCGAGTTTTCAATCGCCAACTGGCTCGACGTGCCAAACACAAAGTCTTGTCTTGAGACTTCTTGAAGCGCCTCTGCCGGAGGCAGTAGAATTGGCGGTGGGGATGGCTTCTTTTTTTTTCTGGATGCAGCTTTGGCCGTTTTCTTTCTGGGCCTTGCCTTGGGTTCTCCGTTAGTGGTCAGATCACCTGGCTCCTTATTCGTGCTCGCGTTAGAGGTGTCCAAGGCTATCGGCTCCGACTCAAGCGGATCCGCCGCTCTATATGCTGATGTGGCGAGCTCTGTTATGGTGCGCGGCCTTTTCTTGGGTGCGTTCCGCTTAGCAGGAGGCCTGTCTTCTTTAGGCTCGGCAGATGTTTCTGCGGGTGCTGTGGTTGTCATCACAAGTTCGATGAGCTTTCGCTTTCCCAATATGCCGTCAGCTTCACCTAGGGGCATCGAGACCTCTTGCTGCAGGCTATCCGCGCACTTGTAGGCTTCGACTATCTGCTCAAAGCTTTTGGCTGCTTCGTGGCCTTCTCCCGATGAGCGCGGATATCCAAGAGCAGCAGAGTCTAACTTGGGGATGACCGTAGTCTTAGTAGACGGAGGGGTCCAGTCAAGCCTTCGGGCCATAGCCAGCTCCAATCTGAGCGGCTCGTCGATGTCGTTTTCGCCCCGTGTGGGTTTTGCTTCTCCTACAGGGACTGGACAGTCTTCTATCCATTGAGCTGGTGTAGGCCCAGTGTCTTCGGTCGCAGTCGCCCTTGCTTCGGCGGTGCCATTCTCAGAACCGTCCATTTTCGACCTAAACTTCCTCCAAGGCTCATCTTTAGACGGAGAGCTAGATTGTGCTCTAAATTTGGGAGATGACGCATGATTTCTCCCAACACCCGGAGAATATATCGAAGGAGGTTCAATAATGCAAATTGAACTGTCATCAACCTCTGCAGCGCCATACCTGTTTGAAACTGATGGAGTTGGCCCTACGAACAGAGGTTTGACGTGCTCCTTGTTGACAGCATGTTTGATTCCCGTCCCATTTTCGGATGAAATGACCAACGCATCATCGCCATGCCCGAGTGGCCGACTCCTAGCATCACGTGAGAATATGTCCTGGATAGCCGGCAGATCAGGCGATGAGGAGCAAAAGAACCGAGACCGTTGTCCAGCGCTTCGTGATGGCGACGGGAGAAACGCGTTGGGGGATGCCATCACGAAAGCAAACGTCTGAGTGCGCAAAGCGTATCTCACATAGTTGGCGATTAGTGTCAGGCTTGGTCCATTTACACCAACGTAGTTGTTCTGGCGCATGCAGGAGCTCTTGATTCTTTTGACTTTTTTGCTTGTTGTCAACACCGCTCTCACATTCAATCGGCCGCAGAACGCCCTGGGGAGAAAAGCGGGGCCGATCTCAAGTTCGCGACATCGTCACGATGTCACATGATTGATCAGCTGACACACAGAAAGCCCTCCCCGCCCCACGAAAATTCATGGGCCCGTGTCAAATTTCAAAGGGGGGAATTTTCGCTGTATCCCACCAAAACCGGCCGTCGTCAAAACATTTTCCGCCAAACCGCATCCCTAAAACCGCCTCTACATTCACCCCCCCTACACAGCCAAAATGGAGAACGACCGTGGCGAGATCGTCGACCTGTAAGGGACCCTTTGCGCATCCCCTGCCGAAGGAATGCCGAGATGCTGATTGCTTTCCCGTCCAGCTACGTCCCGCGCAAGTGCAGCGCTACCAACCGCATCATCAAGGCCAAGGACCACGGCTCTGTCCAGATCTCCATTGCCAAGGTCGACGAGAACGGCCGTGCCGTCCCCGGCGAGAACCACGTCTATGCCCTCTGCGGCTTTGTCCGCGCCATGGGCGAGTCCGATGACTCCCTGAACCGATTGGCCCAGCGAGATGGTCTCGTCAAGAGCGTCTGGAGCGCCCAGCGATAAATTTTTTGCATAACCGAAAACAAAACAAAGAAAAAAAAACAAGGAAAAAGGAAGAGGTACAAGCAAGAGAGAAGAGAGGTCCCGGATATGCAATCAGCTTGGCTAACCCCGGGAGTAGGGATTAGCTCGGGTATGAAGGCAGGCGTGGAAACTAGAGTTGGCTGCATATAGCAAATCCAATTCAAGGCGTTTTGGCTCCGTTTCGAGACAAAATTTTTTGCGACGTTAAAATAATGCGATTCGGACGTGACGTTACTTGACCCTTTTTTTTTTTTTTTTTTTTTTTTTTTTTTTTTTCGTTTCTTTCATTAGTCTCATGATAAAACATTCACCGGCTAGCAAAAGTGTCCTCGGACGAGCACCAAGTTGCTCTCTTTGATCGGGGATTCTGGAGCTACTTTGATAGTTCTCGAGCCGAAGATTAACTCTGGCCTTCAAAAAGCTGTGGCGGTTAAGTTGCTCGTCACAGTACAGATACGGGTCAAACATGCTTGGATTTTCAGTACGAGTATGAGTTGTTTGATTTGGACCTAAAGAACTAATATAGAGTGATTCACTCCCCAAACTCCAGTTTCCTTTCTCTACATTCCACTCTCAAGCCCTTCCTTGTAGGCGCTCAAGGCACGATCCCTGGCACCTTTGTGGTCGACAATTTGCTTCGGATAACCCTGCTTTTTCGCTTTGGTGCCGGCACCTCGATTGTATGGATCATGGATTTCCTTGTCGCTCAATTCTTTCAACTCGGGCACCCATTTACGAATGTAGTCGCCCTTTGGGTCAAATTTTTCGCTCTGCAGCAGCGGGTTGAAGATGCGGAAGTAGGGCTGTGGATCAACTCCAACACTGGCGCTGAAGCCCCAGCCGCCATTGTTGCTCGCAAAATCGCCGTCGACCAGGTGCTCCATGAAATACCGCTCACCCATGCGCCAATCAATGAGCAAATCTTTGGATAGGAACGAAGCAACAATCATTCGGCACCGGTTATGCATGTACCCCATGTGATTGAGCTGGCGCATCGCGGCGTCGACGATGGGAAACCCAGTCCGCCCCTCGCACCATGCCGCGAAGTGATCTTTATCATAGGACCACCTGACGTTTGAGTACTCGGGCTTGAATGGTTTGTTCATGCTGAAATGCTTCTTAGTATTTTAATTTCGGCGAGTACTCTATAGAGTTCGTGTTTTTTCACGCTTACCAGACGTATGGCCAGTTGACTAGAACATGCTTGTAAAAGTCTCGCCAGGCAACTTCGCTGATCCAGACCTGGATGCCTTGATGGCCGCCGTCCAGCCTTTTGGTTTTATTCCCGTCCCTGGCCGTCCGAACGCACGTCCTCGAGCTGATGGTCCCGCTTGCAAGATGCACCGACAAGCACGACGTGCCATCGTCTCCAGGGATGTTGCGCTTGTTGTGATAGTTTCCGATGGCCTCTTTGCAGAAATTCTCCAGCCTGGACATGGCCTCGTGCTCACCGCAGGGCCACAGGGCGTGGAACTTGTTTTTCTCTTCATCGCTTAGCCGTTTGTTCTCTGGTGCGTCGGGGATACGGCAGCCGAAGAGCTTCTGAAACTTTTGCCGCACGCCATCTGGATTCTTCCCAGGCCGGTCGTGAGGCTCCAGGAGATCTCCATCCTCATGGATATGAGCCATCCAGGCTCGGTACCAAGGGGTGTAAACGGCGTACTGCTTGCCGGAGCCGCTACGCAACTGTCCCGGGGGCACAACGCATGTATCATGGACGACTTCAAACGACTTGTTGCTTTCGGCGAGGCGGCGGATCATGCGGGCTTCCCGTCGCAGCTCGTCAACTTCGTACTCGATATTGGCAAAGAGATGGTTGCTGCCCCATCCCTCCATGAGCTCTAGGATGCGGTCTGGGATGTCCTTTCTTCGATCCACTGTCTCTACGTAAAGAGGAATATCGAGGCCTGCCAGATCATCCCTCAGGACGCTCAACGTTCTCAACATGAAATCCACTTTGACCGGCGCCGTGAGATGGGCCTCAAAGTCCTGAGGACTCACGATGTACACGCAGATGAGAGGAACGCCGGCCTCTCTAGCCTTTGCGCTAGCCAGCGCAAGCGACCGGTTGTCGGTGTGTCGCAAGTCCATCTTGAACCAATGGACCACGGCTTGCTCGACCTTGACCCGTTCACGAGCGGCCGCAGTCTCTTCCAAGGCCGCGACAAGCACTTCCATGGGCCTAGCAATTTCATCGGCATGGTAGGCACGGGCCCGAGAGTTGCTCATCTCGCGCGGGTAGAACCGTCGCAGCACGATGCCATGCTCTTCGGCATCTCCCGCGAATGGATGGGGTTGCCGGAGAGCATCTCCATTGACCTCATGCTTCGCCTTTTTCATCTCAGACGCTTTGGCGCTGCCCGCAGGCGAAGCTGTTTTCCGTTTTACGCCCTTTGGAGGCATGGCAGAGAAAGCCGATGCCCACAGGACAAATCGAGGCTGCGAGAGAAGTGGTTGCGAAAGACCTCGAGCCGTGACTGGAGAACGGCTTAGAGCATGGGAGACCTTTGAAGAACTTTTACGGCACGCCAGGAGTCTAGATGGACAGGGCATTGGAAGAGGAAAAAATAAATAAACCGAAAGGAAAGGAAAAGGAGATAACCAGGTTACTCACCACCGTACGTTATTTATTGATTATTTATTATTATTATTATTATTATTCTATCCATTTTGCTTTCTGCATGGGCTCCGAGATGGGGGTCTCGATGCCGTCTGCGTCATCGGCGTCTGGGGATCGGAATTTTTTTTTTTTTTTGGCGGTTGGGGATGCCATTGTGATTCCAGTGGCTTGGTATCACTGCGCAGATGGCGAGAACCAGGCGGAGATTAGGGCAGTAGCAACGAACGAATGAGATTCTGACTTCTCTCGAATACAAACTTCTCACCAGAAAAACTTTCTTTTTGCATTTGGCTCATGGCCGGATCTACTAACTAACATAGTTGGGATGCTGAGGTAAGGTAACTAAGGTACTACTAGGTACTAAGGTTAGTAAGGTATGTGGTGGAATAGGTACTAGGTATGTATCGTAAGGTCGAGGAGAACGACAGAAAAGGTAAAAAGTACCTTGCCTCTAATGCTTGCTGACTGTACTCAGTACCTGGTTCTCTAAGCACAACATGATCGGATTTAGCTGTACCTGGTACCTCCGCATCATGCCTTGCTGGCGGAAGGGAAAGTACCTACCTATCTCCAGACAACCTTGATTACCTGTACTATAGTTTTAAGGCACCTCCAGACAGCTAATAATACGGTGCAATATTTAGCTTCTCTAAAAAAAACATAAAAAAAAATTTAAAAAAAAATTTAAAATTTTTTTTTTTTAAACAATTCCCCTTGAATGGTCCGAAAATAATTAGAGCCGCCTTGTTTCAGGATTTACTAGTTGTTGCCGTCCTGTCGTTGCTGCTGCCAGCACATTGTATGACCAAAAATTTGTTCTTCTTTCTTCCACATCGGCCTGAATAATTGCGCCATGTGAGCAGGAATAAAAAAAAAAAAAAAAAAAAAAAAAAAAAAAAAAAAAAAAAACCACTCGACAGCTGCCGCCACCTGTCCAGGCCAAAAAGCGCCAACTGCACAACACCGGAGCTCTCTGATAGGGCCTGCGACAACATTTGGCCTTCAAGGCTGCAAGCAAGGATGCCTCATCGCCAGACCGCGCGACGCCACCCGGCCTTTGACGCGTTCTGCCTCAGGTTCCAGAACAATACCCGTTTCCGCTTTGGCCCATCCGCTGGAGAGACAATCCCGTGTCGTACACAGGCATCCTGCCGAGCCAGTTTTGGATGTGAATCAGCCTGAGCCCAAAGGTTACACGCAGGCGAGCTGCACCAACTCAACGGGGTTGTCGGTCCTATATATTGCCTCGGTGGCACAAAGGGCGGGCCCGGCCTGCGGTTCCCTGATACAGTCAGTATTGAGGGGTGCCGTCTCTCTCACCAGCTTTCCTGCTGCTGCTGCTGCTGCTGCTAAAGCCGGTCCAGAGGTTGCAGAGCCGTCCAACCAACAGCTGCGGCAGCGACAGATCCGTTGCGCACGTCCCCCGGCGCGTGGTGCGACGCCGACTCTGTCCAATCTTGCACCTCATCTCTGCGGAGCACAAAAAGTACCCCGGGCTTGTATTCACCGAGAACTCTCCCTCCCCTCAAGGGGCACACCGGTGCTGCCTCAGGAGCACGCGGTCCTTTAGATCTCACAACGACCTGCTCTTCTCACCATACCGCCGCCGCCGTGGGCATTTTCCCGTGTGGCGCCATGTCTGGCGATTTGACTTGGCGGCCTTTGCCACAGGCCGCATCATCTGACGTTCCCATGCTTCTGGTGTCGGTTGACATTGGCACCGCTGCCTACACCGTGCGGATTACTGACATGGCCAACGTCTGGGCCGAGAGCTTGGATCGGAAAGCCATCTTTATGAGAGGGTGGAGCGAGAACACAAGCGTTGACCCAAGTGACACACCCGAGAATATGGCCAAATTCCTTGGTAGCCTGAGATCGGCCCTGGATCCCACCCAGCCGGGCCATGAGCGGACTTCCCTCGCCCTGTCGCCAGGCTCCTCCGCGGAGGCTGGGGAGGACGGCCTGACGCTCTTGGTTACTTGCCCGCTCCCGGGACTCCAGCCCCTGAAGTGGCCCATTCACCTGAAGAAATCTGCCCCGTCGGCTATTGCTACTGACCTCGTTGTGCCTCTGCTCGAAGCGCAGTTTGCCAGGAAGCAAGAGGTGGAGTCCCTGGTGCAGGCTTTGAGCTGCAAAGACGCAGTCATTGCCAAGTTGGCCGACAAGCTAGAAGCTACCGGAACCGGCCTGGAGCATATCTTTACGTCTCTTTCGGGAAAAAAGAAGGTGTCCAGAGCCGCGGCAGAGGACAAGGTGAAGGGTTTGGGCCCCTTTCGCGAGCGCGACTGGAGAGCAAGCCTCAAGGCGGGTGGTGATGGCCCGACCAACGTCGGCGATCTTGCGCGGAATGTGCTCGATGGGGAAGGACTGGACAGACGATGCCTCATACACGTGGACGCCTCTCCGGCGCTGGATAAGTGGTGGCATGATTTCAAGGGCACATCGCAACTGGTGCACCGTAGCAAACAGCAAACAGCTCCGTCCGCGAAGAAGTCGCCGTCGCCATCTGCCAAGTCGACAAGCGCAGAGGACGACGATTTCCAAGTTCAGCCCACGCCTCCTCATCTCCGGTCCAAGGACAAAAGCTCGCCTATAGCCAATATGGACGACGCATCGACGGAGGATGAAGAGGAGTTGGCGGCGGAGCCCCCGTCGGCGCCGCCGGACGCAGAGCCGCAACCCGGCGCGAAGAAGCCCGCGTCGCGTATGGGGACTATTGGTTGGAATACGTCGAACCCAAGGTCTCCACCACAGGAGACCAAAACAAACGTTTCGCGGGCAGCAACGGCACCGGTCCTCGGAGATGACGTAGAGACGGCATCCGAGGCTAGCGATGATGAGACGACTTCACGTCGCGACACATCTTCCTCTCTGCCGGCACCAGTGCCAGCGCCAGCTTCTCCAAAACCCACCCCCAAGGTAGGCGGGCTCGGCCGTATCGGCGGCGCCGCATCAAAGATGGTGCGTGCGGCGGAGACGGCAAAGGCTCCCGAGGCGAAAGAGAACGCAGAGAGCCGGGACATGACGAAGCCTCCCACTCCAAAGAAACTAGGCGTCATTGGAAAGAAGCTCGATACCGGAGGCTCCAAAGCGCCCGCGTTGGATAACACTGCAAAGCGTGGCCGCCCAACGGAGCGTGAGGAGCTCCACGTCGACGATCGGCCTAGAGAAAGCTCACAGGAGCGCGCTGATCGGAGGCGCGAAGAGCTCAGGAAGGAGCTCGAGAGGAAAACAACGGCAGGTCCGGTGAAAAAGAGGCGACGGTTCTAATTCAGCGGCATCATCTACCTAATTATACTGCATTATTTGCTCAGCAGCGTCTAATAAGGGCACCTGGGCTCTCCGCTGGAAGAGCTGGTTGTCTCGTTGGATATCCAGCAGAATAAGCTCCCTACCGGCGATGGCTTTCCGTGTTCCCAACCGCAATAATGCGTTGCACAGCTGTTCTAGGCCTTAACTGTGCCTCTGAGGACACAATGCGAGAAGCATATTTCCCTGCAGCCTTCCGTTCATCCCCAACCTCTTGAAGCTAGAACTGGTTCCCCTCGCCCCCCCCAGGGGGAACGTTCTACCAGGCAAATATATATCGTCCTCTCCTAACAGCTACGTTGGATATTACACCACTACATGTGACACATCAGCTTTCTTCGGATCGAGCACTGTCATCTCTGACAAGAGTAGAATGAGCTTTTTAGGATCCAGCCCAAGCTCTGACTCATCGCTGGCTTGAGTTCGAGTTTCCAAATTGCATGCCGATAAAACATATCAATGACCTCCTCGCCTTCAATTTTTTTTTTTCAAAATGGGTACGCTACACCATAATGCAAGCACAGTCAGCTCTACGAAATGGATCCACACGTGCTCAATGCCGGGAGAGTTGCGCATTGATAAATCTTCTTTAGGGGGGGATCCTGGCAGTTGCCGGGGTAGATGATCAGTATATTTCTTTTACTTTTTTTTTTTTTTTTTTTTTTTAAAAAAAAAGTTTAAAAAAAAAAAAAAAAAAAAACCTACTCTCATTGTTGAACCAGAGTCCTGCCACTACGGCTGTTGAGTCTCCTGACTGAATGTGGAAATGGGAATACATGCAAAGCTAGTGGACATGTCTAGATAGCCAGAGGAAATGGGAGTTTTGCTCGAGACGAAGAAGACGGTAGGGAGGGATATAATTCCCTCCATTCATGTGGAGATGATTTCAGGTTGAAGGAATACATAACATGACGCATATAATAATATCCCTCCCCATGGAACCAGCCAGCCATCGCTTGCAGCCGACTTGCACAAGCACGCCGACTTTTGATCTGAGCATCAAGCCAGAGGACGAACAAGAAATGACTCGTCGGTTCTGAGGCATATATTGCCGTGAAGCGCTGCAGAAGCATGAAGAAATCAACTCAACAAGTACCTCAGAGTGGTCAGTGTCACTGGAACTCCGCTGCATCCAATTTTTTTTTTTCTTTTTTCTTTTTTTTTTTCTTTTTGGCCTCTCCGAACAAGCCCCTTTGCTTGCTATGTGGGAACTGAGTGGATTTGCAATGCAATGCCAAAGTGCTGGAACCCTACGAACCTGAGAGAGCGGAGTTGTGCCGTGACAGGAAGCCAGCGGAGGACAGGGGAAAAAAAAAGGGGGGGGGGAGGAGGAAAGAAGAAGAAAAAGAAGGAAAAAAAGAAAAAGAAAAGGAGTGATGAGAACCATGCGACGGTAGCGGCTCGGGATTGGCCCCAAAGGGGTGACACCACCAATCTCGCGAGATCCATCACTCGACTGGGCGCGTGCCTACTCATGCAGGTGTACGAAAAAGGGCAATACCATTATTATCATTATTATTATCATCATCATTATTATTATACCGTATTGGCAGCAGGCCACGGAGAAGCCCGCCTGTTTCCCCTCCATCAAGCGGCTGCGATATTAACCCCCAGCTGAAGACTAACTGCAAACCGCCAAACCGCGGTGGATTGTCAATGCGCAATGTCTCAGACAAGGGTCTTTCGGTTGGCCTGCTTGACAAGGCAGTGCGGCAACCATTGCACGCTCCAAGAGGGGAGTCTCCTCTCTCTCTCTCTCTCTCTCTCTCTCCTCTTGGTCATATAGCCATGTCAAGATGCGAGACGCCCCCCAAAGTGGGAAGGATTGGGCTGAACGGCTGAAACGAGATTTGGCGTTGTACCATGAGCGTATGACTCCCTTGGGTTTGCTTTGGGCTCAATCATCACAACACTGGAGAGCCAATCCAGATGGATGGATGCGAGCGTGTATTCTGCAATACCCGAGCCTACTTTTGAAGCCCTCTCTCTGCACAGTATGGGCCTCAGCCATTCTCCAAAACGCAAGGTAACTGGATGCCCATATTGGAGACGCATGCAAACGTTCGGATGTACTCGTACTGCTTCTGGCCCCTGCCCGGATCCGCTCAACATCTTTCAATGTACCTACGTATTGAAGCTTGCCAATGTGTGTTCGCGGCAATGACGAAGATAATCAGACATGTCGCCAGCCTTATCCGAAGGATTTGCTTGAACATTGAGGGGACAATTTTTTTTTTTTTTGGTAATCTCGGCAAGCCAGGACAGGAAAAGAAAAAAAAAAGAAAAAAAGAAAAAGAAACCCCCGAATGAGAAAACAAAAAAAAAAAAGACAGCAGACGAGAGGGAGTGTCTGGGGGGACCATTGAATGATGGCAGAGAGACGCTGATTAGTTCGATCTTCATGGCAGGCCGGGATCTTGCACATCGAAGAGTGTCCATGGTTCAGCGCGCATCGGGCGATTAGTTGGGTTCCAATATCTTGGACCAAGGCTATTGGCAACACCCTTGAGCATATGCATCCCTCTTGCAAAAAGAGCTGGCGCACGTTCTCGATCCCGCCCGTCCTGCAGTGTGACGGCAGCGGAAAGCTGGTGTGCGTTTCGCGCCTTTCAGCTCTCCGACTCGTTCTCAAAGACCTTGTAAGCGCCCTCACACGTCCAGGCGTGGGAGCCGAGACACGCACTTGGGGGCTGGATGGATGGATGGATGGATGGCCTATGACTCAACCAAACCAACTTCACATCGCGGCTGCACGGAGCCGAGGCATTGCCACACATGACTTTTTTTTTTTCCCTCAAGCCCCCTTGTCGACAACATCCCCACCCGTCCGTCGGGAGGCATATTATCAGCTTAGCCAAAAGCCGCAACGGGCACTGAAAGCAAATCCTGGCAATGAGGAGGCAGTGTGGGAAAAAGGTGAAGGGAGGTCGCCCTAGCGAGGGCCTCGTGTATAACGATGGCTTCTCAAACAGCTGCTTCTGCCATGTTCCTATGGGATGGGCGCCTCCCCGGCTTGTCCTTTCGCTTGAGATGTCCAGATTTGACGGCTGTGGCTCCATTCGGCTCCCAAGCCCACTTGTTTACACCACCAGAGCTTCTTAGTCTCATGACTGCCTGCCGTTGAGCAGCAACCTGGAATTCCAATGTGTGCTGTTATGGATGTGTATGTGTATGTGTGTGTGTGTGTGTGTGTGTTATGTGTTGGGGGGGGGGGGGGGGGTCTCCCTTCCAAACTGTCTGCCTCTTGTCTAATTTTCTTTGTATGGTGTAGGGCACTTGGCCAGCGGATCTGTTGGATGGTGGGAACGATCGATCTCAAGAGAAGATGAGACTTCTGGGGTCAGCACGCGGAACATTGTTTCTTCTCCGCATATCGTGTGCTACACTACTGTGCACAAACCCAACAGGCCCGGTTGCTGCACAGCCACATGATCGTCGGGGGGAGAGCCCATGCCTATCTGTGCCCCTACTCACACACCAAGGCCATGGGACGAACATGCAGGGCACTCTGGGGTTCTTTCGGCGCGCTCAAGGCAATGCGCGGCCAGTGCTAGAGAGAAAAAAAAAATCAGGCACCACGATAAAGACAAAGGCCCGCGCACCAGGCACGAGAGGAAGAGAGGGGGGGGAGAGAGAGAGAGAGAGAAGAGGGGGAGAGAGGGAGAGGGAGAGAAACGACGCATGGAGCCACATGCAGAAGAGTTTTTCTAGAGCGTTGCTCCATGCATCCGTCGAACATTGCCTTCCGCCGGTACACGCAAGTTACATGAAATGCCACGACGAGTGATTAAATTTTTTTCCTTTTCTTTTTCCTTTTCTTTTTTTTTTCTTTTTTTTTTTTTGGTCTTTCTCCCCATGCATTGTATGGCGGTGAGACCAGAAACCAAAAAAAAAAAAAAGAAAGAAAAAAAAGAAAAAAAAAGAAAAAAAAGAAAAAAAGAAAAGAAAAGAAGAAGAAAAAAAGGGATCTGCATTGTTGGTGCTGGCCAAGTTGGTCCGGAGTTGGCATATTGCTCGGATACGTTCTGTCTAACTTGCATTATTATTTACGCCATTCTCTCTTTTTACCCATACACACACTATACCGGGGGCTTCCCCCCTTTTTTTCAAGAAAAAAGAAAAAAAGAAAAAAAAACTCCGGATGCTGCTCGAGCCGGTGGTGTCTCTTCGGGAAGAGTCATCGAACTTGTGTGTGTGTGTGTTTTGGATGTACGCCGTACACGAGAGCTAGCCTCGCGTCCTCCTCTGCTTGCAAGGGCCCTTGTTGCTGCTCCTGCTTGGGTGCTAACTAACTAATACCTAGTAACTAACTAAAACTAGACAGACACGGCAAAAAAAAGCAAACACTGGCATATATAACGGGACCCGGGGGGGGGGAGCAGTGATGTCGATCTGCCAAAGAGCTCATTGGCCCCGGCACGGTAGGGCTAGTTGTGTCCATATGGCAGACGCGCCAAGTCTCCAGGAAGGGGACTCTTGAAAACAAAAAAAAAAAAAAAAAAAAAAAAAAAGTGACCAGAGAAGACGACTATCCAGTGTGTGTGTGTGTTTTTTTTTTTTTTTGGTTCCAGTGACTGCGGCTTCAGTTTCACCCAGGGGAGGGGGAAAAGGGGGGGGGGGGTTGTTCCTATGAGAGCTACGCACCTGTTGTCACTGCTTCAACTCTCTCTCAGTTCATCCATCATCATCTATTACCTGCTTGGTTCTCAGAGGGACATTGTGCCCTTTTTCCCGCCACGCGTTGTTACACGGGCTTGCATGCGGCTGGATGTTTCTATACGTTTCCCCCTCCTTCTGTTCTCCTTCACTTCCCACTCCGTACCCTTGCTCTTCCCCCCCCCCAGGAATTCCTCCTCAGGCTACAAGGGAGGGGGATAGGATATCCTTGGCCAGCTCTGCTCGGCAAAGGGGGCACCCTTGTTCCTGGAGCTGCAAAGCTGTATTTTACCCCGCCCCCCCTTTTTTCTTCTTCTTCTTCTCTCTTTCTCTCTCTCTATCTATCGCTTATTTAGCAGATGCACGAGTGCTTGGCTGTTGGTGAGAGAAGATGGGAAAAGCACACATCAATTGGAGATCATCAAGGGTTACAAAATATACTCGAAAAAGAGGCAGGGCTGTGATGCTACTAACACGAAAGAGTTACTCTGTATAATGAATGGGCAAATCCATCTTTCACCGACTCTTAAAAGAAAAAGAAAAAGAAAAAAAAAAAAAACAACCCTTGCTGGGAGCCTCTCTGTGGCTTGGGCTGCTCATCCTTTCTAATCTCGCTATTAGCGTCATTTTGCTCAGGCAGAGGAGAGCTGGCTGCATAATTTTGATTGCATCATGTCCAATGCCAAACGCCTGTTGATGCATGCGCGCACATACACACACACACACGCACATACACACACACACACAAAGAGAGAGAGAGAGAGAGAGCATATTGCTAAGAACTGCATGCCACCAAAGGGTCGAAATACTGCTGCCTGCTTTGGTTCTTGGCGCCCACAAAGAGGGCCAAAAGAAAAAAAATTAAGAAATTTAAAAAAAAAATATATATATATTAAAAAAAAAATCACCACTGCGCGTTGGTTCAAGACGCGTCAAGCGCTAGGAAAGTTTTCATCGGAACTTGCCGGCTTGGGGGAGAAGCTGGGAAATCACACGTTGTATTTTGATCTTGTCGGGATGATACATTACCAGTGAGTGAGTGAGTGGTCCATGTGCAGAAAGTTTTTTTTTTTTTTTTTTTTTTTTTTTCTTTGGCTACAGAGCATCATCATCATCATCATCACGGCGGAGATCATTGGAATCAATTGGATGAGAGTAAAGCAAAAAAAAAAAAAAAAAAAAGAAGAAGAAAAAAGTATGATATTAAGCAGATGGGAGACATTGTTTGCACCTCTATATGAAAAAAGAAAAAAAAAGAAAAAAAGAAGAAGAAAAAGAAAAACCCAAAAACACTAGGACAGATGAACCAAGATGCCGCTCAACGAAAAAAAAAAAAAAAAAAAAGAAGAAAAAAAGGAAAAAAAAATCACTACACGGGTATGGAGACACTCGTCAAGCGAAAAAGCGGCCGTCACCAAGAGCAAATCCAAACAAAACAAACAACAAAACAAAACAAAAAAAAACAACAAAAAAAAAACAACAAAAAAAAAAAAAACTCGCTAGGCTTATTCATCCCACTGAATCAAAAGAAACCAAAACAAGATCCAAAACATACGAAAAAAAAAAAATCCCATGCCCGCTCAACCCATTAACCTAGTCGTGTCATGTCTCCTCCTCCTCCCCCCCCCAAAAAAAAACCCATTAAAAAAAAAAAAGAGTTTCCATCGCTGTTCGTACAAATTCTATCCGTTTCCGTCCCGTAAAATGGCAAACCCTCCCAAGAGAGTCCAAGCGCAAAAGTTACATTCATTTCGACCCATTTCTAGCCTTGACAGGGGGGGGGACCCTTGCTAGAACGTGAAGAAGAGAAGAGAAGAGAGAGAGAGAGGGGGGGGGGGGGGGGGGGGGGGAGAGAGAAAACAGAGAAAACAGAGAGAGAGAGAGAGAGAGAAAACAAGAAGAAAAGAGGCTGTTGTGTGCAAGCATGTGCAAGCATGTGCAAGCAAGGGGGGGGGAGGTGTCAACGCAGTGTGGTAGGCAGACACCCCAGCCCAACGCTCTTTGGCACAAGGAAACTCGCAAATCATGGATCCCCACCCCATGCTGCGGCACATTGCTAGCCTCGTGCGAACTGACTCTGCCTTTGTTCGCCTGTTTAGGCAGTCCAGGGGTCAAGCCCTGGCCGGTTTAAGAAACGGTACATCCCTTCATGGGAAGGGGAGGGGGGGGGGGGTGGTGGCAGACCCCTGCAGCCTGCAGCCGTGGAGGCGGCTGTTGGTTCGCCTGTTTTTGTCGTGTCCGCCGTGGCGAACGAGGCGTGTGAGCGTTGAGCCGTGAGAGTGAAGTGTGAGTGTGAGTGTGAGCGTGAGCATCAGAGTGTGTGCTGGTGGTGTCACCAACCAGAAGGCCACGTTGAGAGAACGCAAAGGGACCGGCCATCATCTCCACCAACCCGTCACACACCTGCTCCCCCCCCTTCTTTCTGCCTTCGATGAGGCAACAATGTTAAAGTCACTTGCTGTGCGCAGCTATTGCTTAGCTGTTGTTGTTTTTTTGGTTTTTTTGGTTTTTTTTTCCTTGGGGGGTTGTTGTTGTTGTTGTTGTTGTTGTTGTTGTTGTTGTTGTTGTTGTTGTTGTTGTTTTTTGGCTTGAGATTCCTGTCCCTCCCTCTGCTTGCCGTTGGAAGAAGTGCTTTGCTTTATTATTGTCTTGCCTTTTTGCTGCTGCTGCTGCTGCTGCTGCTGCTGCTGCTGCTGCTGCTGCTCGTGGTTGCAGCCGCGGTTGAAGCTGCCACGCCAACTGGCCCACGTACCCCGTATGCCCCAGCCCAAGCCATGCCGTCGCAGCGCAGCGCATGTGCGTTGTATGCAGGTTCGACATGACATGACACGCGGAGCGCGGTGAGGAAACAACGGTTGTGTGTGTATAGGAGCGTGTATGTGTGTGTGTATAGGAGTGTGTGTGTATAGGAGTGTGCGTGTATAGGAGTGTGTGTGTGTGTGCGTGTATGTGTATGTGTATGTGTATGTGTATGTGTGTGTGTGTGTGGCCAGTCACATCGCCAATCGGAACGGGAGCCTGTGTGTGTGTAGCACGGCCAAACCGTCCAGCGTGACGCTGTGTATGCCAAACCCAGCCCATCCCAACCCCCCCAAAGAAAAAAAAAGGAAAAAAAAAAAAAAAGTCTTCCAAATAGAGACCAGCTCGTTCAGAATTTCACGGATCAAGGGCTCCGCGGTGCAAAAATCAGTGTGTGTGTTGTGTGTGTGTGTGTGTGTGTGTGTGTGTGTGTACGCGCGTGTGTGTGTATGCGTGTATATGTGGGCAGACTTGTCCTGCTTTGGGCAATTCTTCTCTTGCTTTCATATGCCGTGAGGAGTGGCCCAGCCCATTCTCGGAGTGCCGGCCATGGAGTCATACCGCCGGATCTGGTCGACGACGTCGGCATTGGCATGGTCGCCAGCGTAGTCCAGCTGGACATCTGCAATGCCATAGGGGAACTCTGCCGGCGAGTGGTGTGGCAGGTACAGTTGGTCCTGTTGGCCCAGATATGAAACAGAGTGAATGTCGCCGTTGTGGCCACTGCCTCCGCCCATCCGCGGTCCTGTCATCTGCAGCCCAAAGAGCTCCGTGGATGCGGTGCCTGCGGGACCAAAATCCGCGCTGGCGCTGTGCCCGTGCGCCATGGGGGTCTGGATGGCCGTCGGGTCGATCCGTGGGATCCCAATGGGCAGGGAATAGAAGGCTTCTGGCATGCTGGACGCCGGCGGCGAGCCAAGGCCGCTCTCAATCAACCGATACTGACGCCCGCCTGCCAACGACAGCTCCTGGCTGTACAGGTGGCTCCTCGCCCGCGAGTTCCTGGCCGCACAGCCGCCCTTCTGCCCAGACAAGGCCTTGACAGAGCTGTTGCGTTGGCCGCTCCGCCGCCCCATGGCCGCGTTTGGCTGGCCTGCGGTGCGTCTGCTCGACCGGCGCCCAGAGCTGCCCTTGCGGTATCTGGTCGTGCTCTGCACTCCGTCGCGAACCGCCCAGTCTTCCAGGACCCATTCATTGGCTCTCTTTGTCTCGCCTGCCGATGGAGACTCACCGTCTGCGCACGTTGAAGGCCCAGCCCCATCGACGCGCTTCCGGTCGCGTCTTCTGAATGCCTGGAAGCGAAGAAAAGTTAGCATGTCGGTTGTTTCAGCCCCCAAATTTCATCATGGCAAGGCATTGAAACCGGGGTAGATCCAGATCCACTGTAGCCGCAGCATGAAAAAAGAAAAGAAAAAAAAAAGAAAAGAAAAAAAAAAAAAAAAGGAGAAAAGAAAAAAAAAAGGAAAAAAAAAGGAGAAAAAAAAAAGGAAAAAAAAAGGAGAAAAAAAAAAGATAAAGGTGGCTTGCCAAGTTTCTTTTTAGGATCAACTCACAGCGTTCATGCTAAGATTGTGCCGGATGCTGTTCTGCCACCCGCCCTTTTCGTTCTTGGCCTTGTTGGTGTTGTCCCGGAACCACTGGTAGAGCTCTTGCAGGGTCATGGTATAGTCCGGGCGGCTCATCAGAGCCTTGTAGATGAGCTTCGCATACGGCTCATCGTTCTTCTCGTCGTGCCTGGCATGGCCCGGCGGGACAGGCCCGCCAGCGTTGGGAGCGGCAAGGATCGACTCCAACAAGTCTGCGTCTTGGTTATCCATGAGCTCAACCTTGGGCGCAACCAGAGAAGCAGGGGTTCCAGCCCGTAGGCCGCCCGGAGACCCCACGCTGGAGCAAGGGGGGACGGCGGGTAGGCCCGGCATCATGTCGCAAGGCGATGGCGAGATGTTCAGGCCGGCTGGCATCTCAACGTCCGAGTCTGGGTGGAAGCTCTCCGCGTAGGGGGTAGACATGTCCGAAAGCTGGGGGGGCAGCTCCTGCGCCGACGTGGGAGTGCAAAACCGAACAAGGTGCTGCTGATCTCCAGGGTGCAGTGGGTGGAAGAAGGCCGCCGTCGGGAGATAGGCCGACACGGACGACCACCCACCGGGAGAATTGGGCGAGCTGTTATAGCAGGGCAGATGCAAGCTCCCACAGACAGGAGAGTCTTGGAAGGAAATGCAGCTCTGGATGTCTCCCGGACAGAGAGGAGGCGACGGCCAGAAGTCTTGGTTTGTTGGTCGATACGACATGTACGGGCTGATATACGCACCGGAGTCAGCGCAGCAAGTTGGTGGCGACAGCAGCCGTCTCCCCTGCGGGTCTTGCACTTGTTGCTGTTGCTGTTGTCCCTGCTGCTGCTGCTGCTGCTGCTGCTGCTGCTGCTGTTGTTGTTGTTGTTGCTGCCGTTGTTGCTGCTGCTGCTGCTCCTCCGGGAGAGCGCAAACTGCCGGAGTAAACGAGCATGTATCAGGTTGCTGATGTTGTTGTTGCCCCTGCCCAAAGCTAGATGGCAAAGTGGAAAAGGCCGCAGGCGAACAGCAAGCCATGAGGCTCGATTGTCCTGTTGATTGGGGGTGTCGGAAATCCGTGTAGCTATCCACCGGAAGCTTCTTTTCTAAAATTGGCGACGCCATGGATGGGACAGCGGGAAGCTTTGGAGACGAGAAGAAAAGAAAAAAAAAAAAAAAGGGGGAAGGGGAGAAGAAGCTAAAAAAAAAAAAAAAAAAAAAAAGAAAAGAAAAAAAAAAGGTTGTGTCAAAACGAACACAAAGCCTTGTAGTAAAGGAACTATCTCTGTAGATTTAGAGACTCTTTTTTTCCTTTTTTTTTTTTTCTCTTTTCCTTTCTCTCTCTTTCTTTTTTCCCTTTTTTTCAATTTTTTTTTTTTTTTTTTTTTTTTTTTTGCGTTTGAAACCAAACAAAACCCAATGTCGTAACAGCGCCGTCAGGAGACGGGAAAGGTGGGAAAATTGTTGAACCAAGTAGATATGTAAGTGGAGGCAGTCGGAGTGTGTCACAAGAAGGGCAGTATGGCACACCCGATCAAATTTTTGGGGAGAGAGGGGGGGGGGGGGGGGGGGGGCCAGGGAAAGCTAGGGAAGCCGACGGGATGGCAGTGATGAGCAGATGGAAGAGAGAGAGAGAGAGAGAGAGAGAGAGAGAAAAGACAAGACAAGTATATAAACAACTGATTGAGCAAGGCAGAGTACAAAGTGTCGAATGGCTCTTGCTTCTGTCGAGTTGACCCCTAACAAAGAACAGGCAGGTTTCTCCGGGGACATGGAAGCTATTTATCGAAGAACGAAGAACGTGGAGGAGGACGCTGGTGATGAAAGGCTGCCCGGTCCCATGGGGTAGAAGGGCCTGCTCGCCGCTCTCTATCTCTCTCTCTCTCTCTCTCTCTCCGTCTCTCTCTTTCACTCCATCCATTCCATCCATCCACTCATCCATCCATCCACCCACCCATCCATCCATACAGGGGCCCAAAACTCCCGGAAGAGATCCATCCCAGATCGGTCTCCCCCCGGAGGGTGGAGGAGGGTGGAGGAGGGTGGAGGAGGAAGGGGGGCGTGAGTGCAGCTGTTGATCGGATACACCTTAGACACTAGTGACAAGAGGTGCCTGCTCAAACCTTGTCCTCTCCTCATTGGTGGACCGGGTCGCATGAGTACCCGAGCATCTCTCCTTGTGCGCTACCCTCTGATAGCGTGTGTATGTGCGCATGTGCAGGAGGAGGAGGAGGAGGAGGAGGAGGAGGAGAGGCAGAGGGGAGAGAAGGCGGGTTGTGCGCAAGAGTTCCCATAGGTGACATGTATGGGCCATGTACACGTTCCCTTGTGGAGGACTGGCACAGGGCAGATAGATTCCTCTCCCCAGGCAGATGACGCTTTTTTTTTTCTTTTTTTTTTTTTTCGAAAAAAAAATGTCGTATAGATAGATAGACAAGCAGTTCCAGGGTCCGCGGTGGCACTCCCGCATGCACGCGCACCGCGAACCAGCACACAAAAAGCCTAACATGCTCTCAATCCGGCCATCATGCGTCTTTCCCTTGTCTCTTCGGACGCAGCCACCGGTTACACCGCGAGTAACGTGGGCAAGGCTCGTTGAAACAGTGCCGGGTGGGTGTAGATATGGACGAGATGGCCGGCAGAAGCTCAGGCGATACCGTTTCGTGTAACGGAACCAGGGCCAGAAGAGATTGTTTTTTTTTTTTTTTCGAACGGCAGTGAAAAAGGGAAGCCCCTTCTAATGCCGCCGTCGCTGCTGATGCTGCCGCCGCTGCTGCTGCTGCTGCTGCTGCTGCCGTTACTCCTCTCTGCCATGCTCCAGGACCACAAGCGTCGGAAGGGCTCCACCGTCTACGAGGAGCACGGATATCCTGACGGCGGCTTCTACTGGGCAGCAGCTCGCCATCATTGGTCTATATACGATGAATTCTTTGCCATCTGCAGCATAGCCCGGATGCTACTTGAACACACTTGCCTCGAGTCAGCTTCGCCCACCCTTTTGATTGGCAGCAGCGAGGATCCCATGCTTCAGCGAACGGCTGACTGCGTCTTCGTGGCGTCCTAGGGGAGATTCCACGGAATCCCGCTGAACCGCCGTTTATTCGAGACCCTGTTCCAACCCACAGCGGTAGCAGAGCAGTAGAGACAGAAAGCTTCTGCCGTATGCTTCTATGCAAGGTG
The DNA here is from genome assembly GCA_020631695.1 of Trichoderma cornu-damae. Lineage (NCBI taxonomy): Eukaryota > Fungi > Ascomycota > Sordariomycetes > Hypocreales > Hypocreaceae > Trichoderma > Trichoderma cornu-damae. Next base: position 2,191,376 of record CM036088.1, read on the forward strand.
CATCAATGCCGTGCCGCGGAACCGGCTCGAGCGTTTGGGGGAGGGAAGAGGGAGGCCAGTGTGTGTCCAGATACGCCAGATGCCAGATGCCAGTTTTGAAATAAACAAAAAATTGAAAAAATAAGAAATAAGAAAAAAAAATAGATAAAAAACAAATCTCCCAATAGGCGAGCTCAGTTAGGTGAACAAGTTTGATTGCCATCTGTTTTCACATGGGATTCACAGGAGCAGTCTTCTAGCCCAGGGGGAGAGAAACGTCCTTTGCGCGTGGCTACTCTATTGTCCCATCCAGCAGTCTCCTGTCCTCTCTCTCTCTCTCTCTCTCTCTCTCTCTCTCTCTCTCTCTCTCAGACCCTGGCGGACCTCGTCTCTGGTCCGAGGCGTCAGTCAGCCGACTCTTCCAGAACGCCGGCAGTGAACGTCATCGATTTAGCCTGCATATCGTCAATCTCCGAAATGCCAACCTCTTCCCCTGCTGAGGATCACTAAGTCCTTGCGAAGGATTTCTGCTGAGCCCTTCGCGAAGCTTTCTAGCTCCAAAAGTGGGACGGGGAGCGTCCTCAGCTGTTGATCCGGAACGGGCGACGACACACACGCCAGCATCCCCAAACCCAAACCCCCCCCCCGGGCGCGGAGATGACCAGAGTATGTATAGTTGATTGCGGGCCCGGTCCCGGACGGTGGACGTGCATAAAATCGTAGATGGATGGTACAACAATCGGTGAAAGCCGCCGGTGGCCGCATCTTAGCTGAGCTTTCTTTCTTCGCTTGTTGTTGATTAGCCTCGAAACAGCATCGCTCTGATTCTAAATTCTTTCCCAATTTGCATGTTTCTAGTCTTGTTTCCTCTTGTTGAGTGGGTCGAAGGATCGGTAGTATCAATTTAGTGTCAGTTTCCCTTTTTTTTTTTTATTCTTTCTTTTTCTTTCTTCTTTTTTTCTTTTTTTTTTCCCGCTTTTGCTTTTCCATCGCTTAGGCTTAGACACCAACTCTCTCATGCATTGAAGCAAGCATGAACGAGCATATGTAATGTAACCGGGGAGGGTACAAACCAAGCTGCTGCTGCTTTGCGCGGCTCCTGATTATTACTTTCTGTAGAATATCTGCAGGAGAAAAAAAAATCAAAATTAGTAAACCCTTTCTCTTCTCTTCTCTTCTCTTCTCTTCTCTTCTCTTCTCTTCTCTTCTCACTCCTTTTTTTTTAAATCTCTTTTATCCAAAAAAAAAATAAGCGAATTTAACCCACAAAGTGTGTCTCCTTACCTTTTTGAACTGAAAATGCAACTGCAATATGCCCTGTTCAATGTCACCGCGTTAGCTCGACAGGGTCAAGGATTAAGCGATAGGACTGCTAGGAAAAGCTCGGGCAAAAATTAATTGGAACCGCGCGGGTGGCGGCTGTCTGTCTTGGAACTGGTGGGCGCTTTTTTTTTTTTTTAATTTATTATCGGTGGCGCACGTTTGGTGAGGGGGGCGCGCCAAATCAATCCGAATCGAGCCATGCCAACCAGGCTGGAACGAGCCGGCGTGACCATGAAGACGGGTGGCAGGGCAAAAGACAAAAGAAAAAAAAAGAGAAAAATAAGGAAAATAAAGAAAAATAAATTAAAAAAAGCAAACCGGGTAATGGGAAACATGGCGACCGGCATACCTTGTCAAAGGAGCTCCTGAACCCTCGCTCCTTCTTGGCGCTATAATCCCACTCGCGGTCGACGATGCGGAACGCAATGTCTTCGTACGGAGGCCCTGCAATGAAGCGGATGAGGCACGTGTCAACTTCGCCGGCGGCAGCAAACGATTCTCCTCGTCTCCTGCCGTGCTCGCGGATGATCTTGAAGGTCGGCGCCTTGGTTTTGTCCACCAGGTCGGGGTAGAAGATGTTGAACTTGTATCCCTGCACCACTTTGGGAGGGGGGTTGTCGTGGTCGTAGTGCGTCTGGTTGTACTTGTTCCACTCGTAGCCCATCTGCACCCGGTTGAAGTACCTCGGCCTGCGGGCATGATACTTGCCCGTCCACTGCCGGGGCTTCGAGCCACGGGGCAGGGCCTCTTCAGCCGCAAAAACCTCCTCGTTCTCCGACACTCCACGCGCCGCCTCTCGGTCGTATAGGGCCCTCGTGGCTTGAGAATCGTCTGCTTTCCCGGTTTCAGAGGTGTCCACTTTGTTTGTCGGTGCCAAGGCGCCACCTGAATTGTGGCTGCTGCTGCTGATGCCGCCGACGGGCAGGCCGCTGATTCCAGATGGATCCTGTGGGCGCGGCGCCCGTTTCGCACGCCGCTCGCTCTTGCTCGCTTCGATGTCCTCCGCTATGCGGGCGAGCGTTGCCTTGGCCTTCCATACCCTGAGGCTGCGGAGCAGCTGTTCCCAGTAATCCGTGTCAATGTCCTCGTTCGACCGCAGCTTGGCCTTGATCTGCTGCTCCAGAGTCTCGAGCTGGTCAAACGACTTTGGCGCCAGGATCTTGTCGATGTCGTCCGCGACGCTGTTCACCACCCTCCCCTCGTGTCCCTGCGGGTCGAGCTTGGCCCTCCGGTCCGCACACAACGTCCGCAGGGCCTCCCAGTACCGACGGTTTCGAGAGTCCGTCTCCAGCACGTGGTAAGACACGATATTCGCGTCGAGCTCCGAAATCAGCGCGGCAGAGTATAGATCCTGGATGACTCTGGCAGGCGTCGCCACTTCGATCTCATCGTCGGCGTCGTCGTCATCGAACACGTCGCGGTCCGCGTCGACAAAGCGCAGGTTGAAGGCCAAAACATCGATGGGCTTCGCTCGCCCTTCGCGCACCCGGATGTCGGCCTTCTTCTTGGCCTGCTTGAGCACGAACTTGTCTTCGTCGGCCACAAACTGCCGCGACTGCTCGTCCTGTGTCAGGTATCTGGCCGCACCGCGCGCAGCCGTCGACGGACCTGACCGCCTCGCCTTGGACACGCGGCTGTTGGAGTCGGGCCGCGGCGCCGTGGGCTCGCGGCGGCCAGACTTTGCCGTTCTCGAGGCCGCGATCATGGCTCGCCGTCCGGGGTCCATTGTCTTCGAGGGAGTCGCTGCGAGGCGCAAAATGCAGAGGGCGCGCGGCAAAATGATGGCAGCAAATGATGGCAGCAAATGATGACAGCAAATGATGGCAGCAAATGATGACAGCAAATGATGGCAGCAGATGGATGGCAGGCGGGACGCAGGGCCACAATGAAGGCGATGGAAACTCGTATCTCAACCTCTTGTCGTTTAGTTCGGGTCGGTATTTCCTCTCCGATAAGCTTTTTTAGTTCGGTCCGCTAAAATAAGATCACGGGCAACGCCTTGTTGTTGCTCCATCCTTAACTACTATGTATGTACAACGTACACAAAGCCTCCCGTCAGAGGCAGCGTCACATGACGGCTTTGCCGGCCGTGCTCGACCTACCCTAGAATGAGGTGGAAAAGGGCGGCGCTATTTTTGGGCGCAATGAAAGCAATGGCCCCGATAATAAAAAAGTTCTCTGGAAAGCTCCCTTTGTTCACACTTCTGTTTTTACATCCCGAGACAAGACGCGGGTGCGTTCACGTGGGGGTTTCGGAAGAAGTTTTAGAAGAACCTTGGAAAGGGATTCGAGAAAAGCATTGTTGGATGAAGAGGCGGTATCTTATATTGTGGGCATAACACCTAGGTGCTATCTGAGGTTCTAAATACCTTGCCTACTAATAAGAACCTGGTATCTACCTAGTACAACTACTGGGTAAGTGCTACTATAGCATTAGGTAGTAGGTACCTAGATTTTATGACCCAATGATCTTGCACATATGCATCTCCTCCTGGTTGAATCTTGCCGGTGTGTACACCTAGTAGGTAATTGAAATTCATAGTTTTTTGCTTTTATTTTATTTTTATTTTTTTTTAAAAAAAGGGTTTCATGGAGAAAAAAAGAAGAAAAAAGAGAGGGAAAAAAAAAAAAGAGAGAGAGAGAAAAAAAAAAAAAAGGAAAAAAAAAAAGAGAAAAAAAATGGAGAAAAAAAAAGTCGTCGGGTACCCATTCACGCATGTCTAAATCCCATGACGAAACGCCTCATTCGCCCTAAGGGTATCGTTTAAAACACTGACCCAGCTTGAACCATATCCTACCTAAACAAGTGTTAATCAATCGCTTCCCTTGACCTGTGTGATTCGGTACGCATGCTCCGTACATGACGTCGGAGCCAATGTTCATGGCATCTGCCAGCTGCATTCCTCACCAGCTCTGTTTCGACTACGCCCCCTCCATTCCCAGGCCCCGGATGCTTTGGCTCCAATCTTGCCAGTTGAAATCGGCCCCCAGCATATCTGCATCTTCCATTCCGAATTTCGAATTCGGCGACGCAAAGGGGTCGGTCCACAGGTATGGCGGGACGTGGCGATCGTCTTTGGGTCGTTGGTTTTGTAGGAGCATTGCTTGCTGCCCAAGCACGTTGCCTTGATCCTGCTGCCTCTGTTCCATGCCCAGGGCCATGCCGTTGGGCGTATCCATGGCGACTGACCCTACGTTCCAGAGCTCTGCCATGGCAACATTGGATTGAGCCATGAACGCGTCCATGTACTCCATGCTGACGTCGGAAAGGGCCATGGGTATTTGGTTTTCGGAACCGCACGGCAGTTGAGCCTGAGGCTGTTGGAAATGCGGCCCAGTGGCGGCAACGGCTGCTCTCTGTTGCGCCGATGGCTGAGGCTCTTGGGATAAGAGAGGGGCCATCGGGGTCTGTTGCAGGGGTTCGGCGAACGACACCGGCGCGGACCCCTCCAGATGGACCATGGCTCTCCATTTGTCTCTGAGCTGCTGCATCCTCTCACCCAAGCCTGGGACTGGGTCAAAGCGTGCCGGGGTCGGGTTTATTCTCTCGACAAGGTCCAGCCGCCGGGCCTCCTCGGGGTTGGCCCTCAGGCGAGCCACCTCCGATTCCTGATATCTCCTGGCTCTGATGAATAACTTGCGAAGTGGGAGGAATACGGCGGCGTGATCAGCTCTCTTGACGTTTTCAGCCAGGTCTTTGTCGTAGCCGTTCACCGCTTCCCAGCCACGCTCAACAAGGGCCGTCCAAGGACGACGGCAGGTCTCGACCAATATGTAGGCGATCGCGTGCCAATTGGTATATGTCCTGAACAGCCATCGGTATTGCCTGCATCTGCCATCCGTGTTCAGCCTATGATTGTATTCAATAATCTCAATGGAGGCAATGTAAATTCGCTCGCGGATCTCTGCCGTGACCTCACGATCAGAGCTCGGGAAGAGCATTGGCTGGTAGACGATGAGGCACATCTTGGCCATGATGATGCGGGATATCATGGCCGCGACCCAGTAGAGGGGGTCGGTCTCCTGGGGCAGGTGCCGAAGGAACTTGTCTTCGATTTTGTGGTAAAACTCGACTAGGATCCGCTCCTTCTCCGCCACTGTGCTGTTTTCTGCCTTGGCGAACGAAGCCTTGGGGGATGACGAGTGGTGCAGGCGTCTCGACATGGCGCAAACCTCGAATCGAACCAGCGAGATTGCGGTTTCTGACTTTCCTTGTCTTGCCGCTGGGTACTCGGTGCCAGTGGGCGTGATGTCGGCATCGTTGATGTTGGAAGGAAATTGGGTGTCAAAATCTCCGTCCGCCACGATCAAATCGGTGCCCATTTCTTCCGAAGAGCGAAAGTCCAAGGTCAAGATTGCCCACCAAACACGCCGCCTCTGCTCCGTCTCGTAGGGAGAGAGCCCAAAATTGGTCCCGTCCCGATGAATGCCTAGTCCCTGCGCAATCCGAATCAACAGGCTAGTGAGGGACCAGGCAAAGCGACTTTCGTCGTGTCGACGGACCACTTGGAGGAACAACGTGAGCGCCTGGACGACTGCAAAGTCCGACGTATTCAAAAAGTTGGCCTTGGCGAGTGACTGTTCTACGGCAAAGCGAAACAGTGTGAACAGTTCATCTTTGCTGGCGCCCAAGTTAATTTGCACCTAGGCGGCGTGTGTTAAAAAAAAAAAAAAAAAACCGCCGGTTATTCTTTACCACGGGGGCACATGGAGGCGTTGCGATTACTTACCTCGTTATCTTCAAGCGCCACGAGGGCGGCGAAGTATACGGCAAAAACCAATGTCTCGTGACCCGGGGCAAGCTTTTCGGGATTCCGCCGGGCATCGCGCAGGATAGCCTCCATGGTCGGGACATGAATGATTTTCAGCAGGGGATCGACGTTTTCCAGGTAAACCGACCACAGAAATGTGGCTTGAGGTGGAAGAGGGTGGCATTTTTGTAGGTCAAAGTCGGCATATCGATGTCCTAAGATGAAGGCTTGGTGGTCGTAATTGGAGCTCGCGGCCGTGGTGGGCGAGTCGGTGGGCGGGGAATCTTCACACTCAGAGTCGTCGGCATCTTCGTCGGTGAGCTTCTGTGTTTCCTCGCGGATGGCATCCAGCTGCACGCGATACCATTTAGCACGATAATCCTCGCCACACCCGCCCCGAAAGACGGGGGGCCAACTTAAAAAGGGGGGAAACCATACCTCGTCATTCAATTTTGACCAGAATCCGCTGCTGACATAGCGGGAGGTGCCCTTGTTGTCATTCAGGACCAGTCGCCCGAGCTGCTTCCGACTCTCCCTCATCTGCTGGGATTCACTGCCGTCTCCAGCAGCATGGCTGTCGCCAAGGTCTACAGCCCCTGACGTGATTGCGCTCAGGCTGGTGGATTTTGGTCGATGAGCCGTCGGCGATCCTTCATTGGAGGGCGAGCCCGTGACGGACGAGACTCTGCCGCCAGTCTCGATCTCAATCTGGCCACTCAGTTCCTCCACAATGCCTTCCAGCTTCTTCAGCCGCTTGACCAGCTCAACCTCGCGTTGGCTCGTCGCCTTTGGGGGAGCATTCGGGTCCTTGGGCCGGTGTTGGCGCGGCGCGCGGCCGGGAGCGGGAAACACGCAGGGGATCAGAGCGCGCCGGCAGTTGGAGCACGGCATCTGCTTGTCGCAGCGCACCTTGCGCCGCCGGCAGGTGACGCAAGATCGCGGGTTCAGCAGCGGTGCTCCCGAGTCACCCGGGGCCAAAACGGGGCCAAAGTGGGCGTCTGGCCCGGTCGTCTGGTAGACGGTGACATTGCTCGGATGATGCGGCGACGAGGCGCTTTGTTCGGCCATGTTATGCTGCGGCGAAGTCGCGGAGGCGGAGACGGAGGCGCTGAAGTCGAAATTTGGCGCCATTTCCATCTTGCTTGGCCCTTTTGTCCTCTCTTGATGCGGTGTTGCTCGAGGGGCAAAAGGCGTGCCGAAAATGATCGCGATGACCTCACAACAACCCTCCCAAAGAAGAAGAAGAAGAGAAGAGAAAGAGAAGCAGAGAAGAAAAGCCCGGAAGCAGGGCAAAATAAACTAATGGCGCAGGGCTAAAAGGAAAGCGAAATGAGCCAGCGGTCTGCTCATCCGCGGAACGCACATGAGGGAGGGCCTGAATCGCATCAATGCTGTGGCAGCCCCGGCGTAGCAATCGATCCAAAGCGCTCAATAACGGCAAGACAGCGAGGTCGATCGAGGTTGACAAAAGGGAAAGAAAATGACGATTTGTCGACGCAACAAGCTCTGGACTCAAGTGGGGATAGAGAGAGAGAGAGAGAGAGAGAGAGAGGGAGAGAGAGAGTAAAGGGAAAACCTTCAAGCCACAGTGGGCTGAGCTGCAACCATCTCCAGGACGAGAGAACAGAACGACCAATGGGCACCGCCACATACAAATGACTAACAATTACGGAGAACAATCATCGCATCCGCATGTCGGAGCCAAAAAAAAAAAAAAGCCACCCGCAGAGAGATGGCAATCATAAGTCAGCCCCTAGATTTCATTCTAGAATGGTAGGCGTGTTTTACAGGATCTTGGGGAAATAGTTGTTCCATTGGTCTTTGTTTTTATGTCTTTGTGAGCCATCCTTTAGAGAGCACCTAAAGGGAGCGAAATCTCTGGCCAAATCTGCGGGCTTCAACACGTGCTTCAGATCATTACAAGTAAGGTAAGTACTCCGTACCATACAAGTACTCCGTGCCATACAAGTGCTCCGTACTCCGTACCTGCTTAGGAATAAGGCACAGTAAAGATGGGTAAGCAGTACGGAGAACGCGGAGGTCGCCACCCAGAGACTTCACGTCCACCGCCTTTGAGACAAAGATGACGCACAGACCAGGTGGATCGATATGTCGGGCAGAATTTAAGCCACTAGCCTTTTAGTCGGCATCGTCACTTGGCAACCCGCCAAGAAGAAAACAAACCCATAAAGCGGTGCCGAGCATCCCCATATACTGGTCATCAAGGCCCCCTATCATTCATTATAGGGCACCTGCGGTAGGGTCCATGCAAAAACAGCGGTGGAAGGGGCCGAAGGGCTAAAGCAGAGGCCCACTCAAATAAAAGGCGGTGGGATGAGTCTTTGTGGTTAGCGACCTCGCTAGTTCGAAAGGTACGTACTTGCGTTACCTCGCAGAACTCAAAACTTTGTTGTGGATACCCCTTATATATACATACAAGCATGTAAACCCCCTTGTTTTAATCTATAATGGGCAACAAGCTAACTTTATACTGTTAGCATCGCCACGATCAAACTTATAAAGAAGGATCCATGGTCCAAGTGCTGCGAAGGTAATACGGCAATAACGATCATATATCCGACAAGCAGAGCAGGAGAAATCACCTTTGGCATATGCGATGAAATATCTCTGCCGCATGGCTATTACAGTAAGGCTCTTGTCTGACTTGCCGGTGCCCGCCCCCCACCTCTTTACCATTCTTCGTCATTGAACTTTTACACGCAACGTCGCCTTAATCCCACGTCGGCCCTGAGCGCCCAATGTCGTACAAAACGAGCGCTTGTCGAATCACACTGGATGAGGAGCAAGTACTCCAGAGCAAAAGAATGGTCACCTCATCGCCTGCCTTCTGAGCCCAAGCGATACGGGAATCAGGGCTACCATTACGTACGGAGTCAAGGTACTCCGTAGTCGATTCAGAGTTGAGAGAAGACGACCCACTTGGGTTTGACAGCTTCTTCACCCCGCAACGTTTTGGTGTGGCGGGGATGATGGGTTGACTCGAAGCAAAATTCCACGGAGTACAGAGTACAAGAGCGGGAGGTTGCTTGCGATGGATAAGGTAGGCAGCTGCAGCGGCATCGTCGTCTTCTGAAAAAAAAAAAAAAAAGAAAAAAGAACTGAGCGCCGGGGAAGCGGAGGCTTGGCTTTTGTTTTTTTTGTTTTTTTTTTTAAATCCAAGAGGAGGCCCCGTCAAGATGCAGTCGGCAGGCACCTTGGCGCAAGGGCGGCAACGATGCTGGCTGGGGTCGCATCCATCCACCAGCGCCTGCGTCTACCGTACTTGTACATGCAATGCGGAAAAGTCGAATACCCAATACCTTGAGTAATACTGAGGTACCTACGAAATAGCCGCCGGGCGAAAGCCATGCTTCGATCATTGCCGCCAAGCCTCTGTAGGCCTTCCAGATTATATTCACCGGGATTTGGCTTCCGCAACTTGCATCCGCAAACGACGCAGTTAGGCCAAGCAAGACATATGTGGCGTGCCGCAATTCATAAGCTGAGACATTTGGGCGCTTACCGCGCGCCATATGCAATCGTGGTTGCATTCGTCTCACTGCCGGTCGAAGCTCCAGCCCTTGAACTCGAGCATATACAATGCCGTCTCGGCCAATAGCAGGTGGGAGCCATGCTCGTCGTAGCAGCGTCGACAGTCCGCATATTCCAAGCCTACTGACCGAGATGACATCATACATATAATGCACGACACATACATGCAGATAGATATTCAACATCTACGACAATCGCTCAGACAATAGCCGTCAGCCATTGGCTGTCGAGATCATTGAAAAAAAAAAATGACGAACGCTGTGCTTAAGCTCAGTTGGATTGGAACGCGACCACGTGCGTCAGGAAAAACCACAAGGTCGCTGAACCAAGTTATGGTGCACAAGCAGAGCCTCATGCAGAGATGTGGTGCAGTATCATTGGCGATTCCGGCCAGAACCCAGGCACTACGTCGTAATGGGTTGGGCCTGATGAAGGGGATGGCGGTTGGGATAGCAACGGAGACGGATGGCTCTCTTTGATAGATGGCTTTTACCCAGCAGGAAAAGCAGGGAGGAGGAGGAGGAGGAGGAGGAGGAGGAGGAGGAGGAGGAGGAGGAGGAGGAGGAGGAGGAGGAATGAAGGAGGGGGGGGGGGGGGGATTTAAGAAGATCCTGACGCCCAAGCGAGCGTTGGGAACCTCGCTGTTCTTCACGGTATACGCCCTCAGGATCACCAGCTGCAAATCCTTGACCAAAAGACTACTCGATCGCAACGGCCTCAAACCATGACTAACGAAGCAGGAGAGAGCTATCCGTAAGTACGGCCTTCACTTGACGCTGGTCTCTCATATTGATGTGTCAGCAGCCACACTATGGAATCCTATCTAAAAGAGCATGATGACGACCTCCCGTATCGGCTGCTCAAGATCGGCAACGAAGACAACGGCGTGGATACAATCAACACTGAAGTGTCAAAGGAGGAAACCAAAGGAGTCGCAACGGACAATTCGCCAGTCTCGGAGACCGGGACATGGGAAATGGTGGACCACGAGGATGCGAAGTAATCACTGCCGCTTGGGCTGCGCAGGAGATGCCGTTGGAGAAGGGGCCTGAATTGCATTAGACATTCGAGCCTGTTGCCCCTTTTCCGAGGTTCGTTTGTGCAATTTCGACCGCAAGGGGTTGTCCGGATTGTCTTTGTCAGTTGTTCATAGCCTCGAGTTTCACAACCACTCACTACCCAAGTGATGGGTATCCGCAATTTGCGTCTTTCTTTGTTTGAACTCAATGATAAAAGATCCGTAATAAGCGTTACAATTGGTTAGAAAACTGACGAGCCAATTGCATTCGAAATTATGGGCATCAATCGACACAATCACCACCGGCATGTTACAAAGAAAGACCACGCTCGTGATGCCCCAAGTATCAATTGAGAAATTATAGTGGAGAACTAAAAAAACAAAAATTAAAAAAATTTTTTTTTTAAAAAAAATCTTTAAAAAAAAAAGTGTTTGAAAAGGGAGCGGGGCAAAGTTGGTTTTTCTCTAGCCCCAAAATCTTCACCGGCTCTGTGAAAGAAGGGGGGGGGGCGCCTCTTATCTCCGCTACATATGTTTACCACCCGATAAGTTTTTTTTTTTTTGGTTATCGTCACGTGTACCACAAGCTCGCTTGTAGGGTTTCTCACCCCCACAGATCGCATAAGGAAAATTTGCCCTGAAAAGCCTCCAGCTTCACGACGGCAATCCGCGACACGGCACATTTTTTCACGACTCCAACGCCCCCAAACTCTCCGAAACAATGGCCAAGCAATCGTAAGTCGCTTTCAATCTATAGCAGGGGATTTTCCGCCCCTCTCTTTCCTCCCTCGACGAGATCATCAATAAACACTGGGAGAAAAAAAAAAAGAAAAAGCCGGGCAAGAGGAGGATGTTGGGTTAACTTCATTCCACGGTGGATAATTTGAACGAAATATTTGGACCTCTGTGGTAGCAACGGACCAAACTGCTCGCCTTTTTTTATTTTATTTTTTATTTTTGTTAGGGGTGGGGGAAAGGGGGGGATTTACGTGTCCCAAGAATCGCAATGCGCCTACAAGCCGAAAATACAGACTTTACCGATGACGAGCTGGGGCTATTTCTTGGACGGCGCCAGTTTTCATGATTCTCCGTCGAGGGATTGCGGGATAAAGGAGGAGGACTACGGAGAGGAGGACTACGCAGAATCAACGTTATCAAAAGAACCGTGTGGACTGACCAAGAATGTGCGTGCAGTCGCGGTGCCCCCGGTGGCAAGCTCAAGATGACCCTGGGTCTCCCCGTCGGTGCCGTCATGAACTGCGCCGACAACTCGGGTGCCCGTAACCTGTACATCATCTCCGTCAAGGGTATCGGTGCTCGTCTGAACCGACTGCCGGCTGGTGGCGTCGGAGACATGGTCATGGCCACTGTCAAGAAGGGAAAGCCCGAGCTGCGAAAGAAGGTCCACCCCGCCGTCATTGTCCGACAGTCCAAGCCCTGGAAGCGATTCGACGGTGTTTTCCTGTACTTTGAGGACAACGCTGGTGTGGTGCGTTTATCTCACGTCTGGTTCGAATGGCGGCGTGTCACCCCCCCCCCCCCCCTCCCGGGAGGCACAAAGCCACCATTCGAAACCGTTGCCGATCAAAGCGGTGTATTGTTGTGAGGCTAATTCAATCTTCTTTTCTTCCTTTTTTTTGCAGATTGTCAACCCCAAGGGTGAGATGAAGGGCTCTGCCATCACCGGCCCCGTCGGCAAGGAGGCTGCTGAGCTGTGGCCCGTAAGTGCCAGACCAAACCCCTCCCCTCTCAGACGAAAGAAAAAGCACCCTGTCCTAACATTTCACCTCTAGCGTATTGCCAGCAACTCCGGTGTCGTCATGTAAGAGGTCGTTACGAAAGGGAGGATGATTTTTTTTTTATACAGTGAAGAGAGGAAAGAAAAATAAGACAAATGAATAAGTCCCCCGATGCGATCTTATAGAAGCGTGGAAATATTTTTTTTTCTCCACCTCCTTTTATTTTCCCCCCTTTCGGAATTTTTCTTTTTAACTTGGAGGGGGAAAAAAAGGGGGGGGACGGGGAGAAAACGGGAAAGTAAAGTCGCTAGATCGGCAGGCTCTTGCATTTCGGTTGCGGCGTGTAAGGATGATTCAATATCAGGTATCGCATCAACGGACAACAAAGAAGGCAAAAAAAAAAAAAATATCCCAAAGTCCAAGCCTCCTTGGTGGTATAGGGCAAAAGCCCGCGCTTGTCTTGACATGTCCGCGTAACACTCCGGGGGGGGGGGATTTCTAACGACGAAGCCATGACTTTTGCTCGTAAGCCAGGCGAATGAAAGAGCCAACAGAGCGTGCCATCCTGCGACATGTTTTTGTGTTACTTTGTTTTGTTCTGCGGTGAACATCCAAGACGCTTTGCTTTTGTGTGTCGTTGCTTTATTGGTCCGACTCCCATATCGACATTCCACATGAAATTGAATGTATATATATATATATATATATATATATATATATATATATATAAAACCAGCCTGTTCGTATCGGGTATTCATGGTTTCACAGCAAATCTTTTTGAGTTTCCCCCCCCCCTTTTTTTTAGCAAAGCCTTATCATGCGGTTTCTCATGACCTGCCCGTTAGTTGAGCCACGTCAACTACCAAGATCGAAATCACAACTCGACAAGTGTCACTCTGATTGGTACATCAAGGCACAAAACAACAAACTTTTATTTATTCAAAAATTAAAAAAAAAAAAAAAAAGGGGGGGGGGGCCTTCATTACGGGCGAACAACCACAACCATCGCAAGGCCAAAGTAGGTACAGCGCGACCCGAATAATAACAAGAAGAAGAAGAAGAACAAGAAGAAGAATAAGAAGAGGGAGAGGAAGAAGAAGAAAAAGAGGGGCTTCACCTTGCCTCTCACTCTCACAAGATGCCCCACCGTCGTGTATATATGTGTTGTCCAAAAAGCAAGATTGTGCCTCCTTATTTCTCTAGCTATAGAAAGGAAAAAAAAAGGGAGAGAGAGAGAGAGAGAGAGAGAGAGAGAGAAAGAGAGAGAGAACTAAAATAGACAGGAAAGAAGAAAAAAGATGCAGTGGGAAAAGGAAATGTGCTAAATTAAAAAAAAAATTAACGTCAGATATTCCCTCTGTATAACCACCGCCGCCGCCAACGCCGGAGGGACCAGCTAGCTGTATGCCATTGTTCAAGCCGGTCCGAATGCCAAAACAAGAGAGAGAAAAAGAAAAGAACAAAAGAAACAACAAGAAAGAGAGAGAGGGAGAGAGAGAAAAAAAAAACAAAGACTAGAAAAGAAAACCACAAAAGTAGAAAGAATCCTATACAGATGTCCAAATGCATGGTTTTCGCTTTTAAACCTCCCTACTGCAAATTGTTATCCCCCTTTCTTTCTTTCTTTCTCCCCCCCCCCTTTTTTTCTTTTTTCTTTTTTTTTCTTTTCTTTTCTTTTTTTTTTTGGCACAAGAACAAGGTGCTCTTTTTCTTCCCTCTCCCCAACTTTTTCAATGCTGGAGTATTTATTTACCTGTTTGGTGTGCGCAAGTCGACTTTGCCAATTGCTTGTCGGCAGTACACAAAAACAATCCCGTCGTCCAAGTATGGTACATGAAAATCGGCATTTTGCGGGGAAAAAGAAAAAGAAAAAACCGGGTTTTGATGGAAAAAAGTCCAATTGGTAAGATCGTACAGACAAACTGCTGCATATTTGCTCGGCCCACCTCAATCCCAAAGTGAGGCGGTTTCGATAAAAAGGGTCAATTTATGACGTCGGGTACGGGTATCCCATTCCATGAATGTGCTGCTGTTGCGGCGGCTGAGGGACGTAGGGCGGAGGCATCTGGGTTTGCTCGACCGGCTCCTTTTTGGCGGCCTTCACCTTGGGCTTCGGAGCGATGAGGCCAACCCTCTGCTCGGCCGCTGCCTGCGCGGCCTTTTTCGCAGCAAGGGTTGCCTTTCGCTTTTCCACGGCGCCGGCCATGTTGCCATTGGCCCAGCGACCTAACATTAGGTTTGTCTGTTAGCAGATTGGATGCGAAAGAAGCGGCCCTCTTGGAAGGTGAGGAGACTTACTCTTCATGGATGCCGACATCTTCTCGGACTTGGTCATGGACTTGTAGTCCTTCGGCGGTTCCTCCGCTTCCTCGCCGTTGGGCAGCGGCGTCGGCGTTCCCTTGCGGCTCGCGGGCGTAGTTCGGACAACCTTGATCTTCTGAATCTTGCGGTTGTTGGCGCCTGGTATCGCCTCCGGCACAAGGAGCTCCGGGGGAGCGAGGGGCTCCTCTCCCCCGACAGAGGGGACGAGGCTGACGCGCTTGTTCCTCTTCTTCGCGGGAGCCTGCGCGGCCTCCTCGCTCTCTTCAGCGTCGTCGCGGAATCGCTTCTGGCGCTTGGGGCGGAATGAATACGACGACTCGGCAGTGTGCGAAGTCGAGTCGGAGTCGGCCGTCGAGGGCCGCGAATCGCCATTGTCTGTGATTGCCGAAGATGGCTCGCTAATGTTCTTGCCCTTGGGAATCTTGAGAGTCAGGAGATGGCGGCGCCTGGGTGGCTTTGCCTCCATCTGCGGCCCCTCCTCGACGAACTGGTAGCCCGGGGCTTCGTCATCGTACTTGATGGGCTGCTTGGCGCGCGCCTTGCGGTTCGACCTCGATGGCGTCTCGCGCACGGAGGATTCTTCGCTCGGGGCAACAGACACGAGCTCCTCGACGATGCTGGGAACAGCCATTTTGGGCCGCGCCGCGCGGTTGCGCTTTCTCTTTGCCTCTCCGGCCTCGTCCTCCGAGACGAGCTCGCCGTTGAAGCTGGCGGCAAAACTGAGCTGGCCGTCGTCGTTGTCGGCATTGGCGGTCCGGCGCCGCCGGGGCCTGGCAGCCGGAACCGGCGTTGAGCCGCGGCTGACGTCCTGCGTTGCCGGGTCGAACAGCTGAACGGGCTTGCGCTGCCGTTTGCCGGTGACTTCGTCGGCCTCGGTGGCTTTGGCCGTCGGCTTTGGCTGATTGCGCAACGACCGGCCGCGGGTCATGATCCCCGCCTGCTGTGTCTCGGGGTTCTGGCGGCCAATCTTGGATGGATGTGGGTCGTACTCAAATCCATAAGCGGCGGCCATGATTCGATCCTGGTTCTGGAGGTAGCGCGTCTCGGTCATGCCCTCTCTATCCTTGGACCTGTATCCCTTTACAACGAACTCGGGCTCCTCGTAGTTGACGCCGTGCTGGTGGAAGTTGCGCGTTCGAGACTCGTATTTGATGTCTGCCACGCGCCGGCGAAGCGAGTTTTCGTGATCGTCGACGATCTTGCCGAGGCCGTTCCATTCGCTTTGCCATTGGACGAGGGAGATGTTGATGGACTCTAGAACCTCGTACAGCTCTGCGGTCGACATGTCCTCAAAGTTCTCGATAGCGGCGAGGTACTCATCGGCGTCTCTGAGCTTGCGGTAGCGAAACAACCGGCTGCGCTCGGGGGGCTCCTCGGAAACATCGACGTCGTCACCGTCGTCTCCGCCGGCGGCCGGGGAATTTGAGGCAGTTGGGTCGATTGAGTCGGGCGCAGGAGAGCCCCGCAAGGGCGTGTTGAGAGCAGGGGTGGGAGCCTCGATGCCAGCGGCGTCGGGGATGTCGTCGTTGTCATCGACCATTGGCTCCATGTCGTTGGCCTCCCGGTCGTCGGCGGCCTGGTCTTCGCCGGTGGCCACCTCATCCTCTTGCTGCGTCTTCTTTTCGGGATATGAGACGTACTCTCCATCGATGTACGGAGTTAGGTGAGCCCAGCGACCAACAGGTCTGGGTTGCGGCCTGGACGGACCTCGCTCGGAGAGCTGAGACGGTGGCGCCTGGCTCGCAGGTTTCGCATGCATGTCTTGAACCTGGACTTGTGGTGGCGATGGGATGACCACATTGTCCTTCTCCGGCAATGGAACCTGCTGCTGCTGCACCTGCTGCTGCTCCTGCTGCTGCTCCTGCTGTTGCTCGAGGCATTTTGTGTCTGTGCTTGTTTGTTGAGGGACCTCCAAGTTTGCGGAGTCCAGAGCAGACGTTGACGGAGATGCTGGAGCGCTGTCGACTTTGGCAGCAGCGGTGACATTGACATCGACATCGACATCGACAGCGACAGGGGTAGGGGTAGGGGCAGGGGCAGGGGAAGGGCTGGCAGCCTTGACGTCTTGGTCCGGCGACGGCTGCTTAGGCGCATCCTGCACGACTTGGGGCTGCTGTTGCACCAACGGGGCAGACACCGTAATCAAGTGTGCCGCGGCCGAGGGATAATATGGCCGCTCCTGTGGCCGAGACTGAGATGGAGGTTGGGGTGGAGGTTGGGATGGAGGTTGAGATGGAGGTTGGGATGGAGGTTGAGACGGAGGTTGAGACCGAGATGGAGATGGAGGTTGAGACTGATATGGAGACTGAGATGGAGGCTGAGATTGGGCCCGAGGCTGAGATTGGGCCCGAGGCTGAGGCTGAGGCTGAGGCTGAGAAGGTGCATCGCTATCTCGCGGCCCCTCGGGGCTATCTAGAGATATTTCCTTTTCGGGAAGTCGGGCACAAGGCTCGATGCTTGGTGCGGTTTCTTCGGCGGGAGTGCCATTTTCAGCCGCAACAGTCAGGCGCGTGTCATTGGGTTCCGCGGCTGCGTGCGCTGCAGGCGGCGGCGTCGAGGATGGAGAGCATGGCATTGACAAGGTCTGCGGCTCTCGCTCTCGCTCGCTGCCATTGCCCTCGGCCGCGCCCTGCTGCGTCTCGTCGCGCGGAGGCTCACGAGCGCTGTCACGGGTGCCGTCACGGGTGCCGCCACGGGGGCTGTCACGGGTGCTGTCACGAGCGCCGTCACGAGCGCCGTCATGAGTGCTGCCTTGTGGTGGTGGTGGTGCCGCTGGTGGTGGTGATGCTGTTGCTGTTGCTGCTGCTGATGCTGCTGCTGGTGCCGTTGCTGGTACTGGTGGTGCTGGTGGTGCTGTTGCAGCCTCATCACCGCTAAAAGTGGCGTCGCCGCCCTGGGCTTGAGCTTTGGGCTGTGGCTCAGCCGCAGTCTCAAGAGCGCCTGGGGCTGGTGCCCCGTCCCGTGGCGAATCCGCACGGCCAGGCTCGCCGGCAGCAGGCATTTCGATGGCGGCAGCAGAGGCGGAAACGGCGGGCAGATCAACATAATTCGGGCACCGCTCGGGACTGGGAGGCCGGCCGGCAATGCTGATGCTGATGCTGGTGCTGGTGCTGGTGCTGCTGCGGCCGTGGTGTTGCTGCTGAGGGCCTGAATGGGCTGCAGGCGGTTTTTGTGGGGCGTCGACGGACAGTTCCGTAGACGAAGCGTTTGAGTGATCCATGTGAGCGCTGTCCGACTTTTCAGAGTCCGAGTAGAGCACGCCGACCTCAATGGTGTCCTGGACGTCGTTTTCGTCGTCTTCGAGCTCGTCCCTGTAGGCCCTCAGCTCGGACGACTTGCGGGCGGGATTGCGGCGCCGGCTGGAGGGCGTGTCGGCGTCCACAGAGGCGCCTCTCCTCTTGAGCCCCGAGGCGTAGAGGTCCTCGGACTCGTAGCTGCTGCTGTCAGGCCGTCGCTTCTTGGTGCGAGAAGCAGACGACGGTGCAGAGATGGGAGTTGAGACGTCGACGTCATCGTCAATCTGCTCAAGGGTGTAGTCGACACGCGCGCGTTTGCGCAGGCTGTGACCGCCCTTTTTGGGACTCTCGTTTTCATAGTCCTCGTCGGCCACGCCGTAGTCGTCCATGGTTTTTGACCTCTTCCTCAGGTTCAAGGGCCGGGCAGGCCCTGGCGTTGAGAAAGTGAAGGCAGGCTGAAGGGGTTTGTTGGCGCGCCGGCCCTGCGGAGCGGTTTGGGGAGTGTTAGTGGCATGCGCCATGATGGGACTGGCGGACGACTGATGATGCTCAAACGAAGCGTCTGAAGCAGACGGAGGAGATGCGGAGACTCCCTGGTGTTTGCGGCGGCTGGTTGTTGCGCGGCGAGCGCGGTCCATGATGCCAGGCCGTGGCAGCCTGTGATGGAAACAAGAGAGGGAAAGGGGTGTAAGAGGACGGGCAATGCAGGGAAGATATCCGCCAAAAAAAAAAAAAACAAGGGGATAGTGCCGGGGAAGACGAGCGTCGGACTTGCGAGTGAGAGAAAGAAAAAAAAAAAAAAAACAAGGAAATGAAAAGTTTAAAAAAAAATAAAAAGAGAAGAAGAATGAAACGACGGACGGGATGAGAGGACTAAGGGGTTGAAAAGGGCTCGTGAGATGGCTGATGGCGATACTTCGTATCAAAAAAAAGTTAAGAGGCGGATGAGGCGTGACGTGCCGGCAGAAGCGAGCAGGCTTTTTTTTTTTTTTTTTTTTTTTTTTTTTTTTTTTTACCTCGCCCCAGCAAAGTAAAATAGCAATCAACAATCAGCTGCGGTAACGGACGCACAATAGACGGGATACAATAGAGGCGGCCGCCGGGCTGCTGCGATGATGCCGCGCTGAGCTCGATATCAGAGATTTCTGAGGGCGGCCCTTTTTTCCACGCTGTCAGTGCAGCTCTCCTGTCGGTTTTTCGACTGTCGTGGATCGAATAAGCCGTTTCTGCGCACTGACTGGCCGGCGCATGTGGGCGGTACGTACCGGAAGTACCTCGTTTTGTTACAAAGGTTAAGGTATAAGGTACTTCCTTCAATGTACCTACAGCCGCTACGCGGACCGCTGGATCCATGTGCATGTCATGTCCCTTTGTATCTTTGTACCTTTTTTTTTTTTTTGGCTTCTACATTTTCTGACTTCGTCATACAAGGTGCTCCGTTTTCCTGCCAAGGTTAGTACCTCTTACTGCTAGCCAGATGGCGTAAAAAAAGAAAAAGGACGCAAAAAATTAAAAAAATTAAAAAAATTAAAAAAGATTAAATTAAAAAGATTTTTTTTTTAAAAAAAAAACGCCACGCTCCGGAGTTCCTCCGCCAGCACAGCCCAATCAACTCCTTGCACCCCCGGTAGAGAAGAACCTTGTCTAGGCCTCTTCCGGCCTGGCGGAGCGCCGCCGCCCGCGTCTCACAAGTGGCTTTTTTTATCTTTTTTATTTATTATTTATTTATTTAAATTTTTTTTTACTTTTTCTTTTCGGTTCTTTTTTTTTTCTTTTTTTTTTGTTGTGTTTTGCCTGCAGGCCGAAAAAAAAAAAGAGTGTGGACGGTCCAGAGATAAACTTACAGATGCGCACCCCAAACCGAAAGGCAGCAATGTCTGGAAGCCAGTTGCAGCCGTTGGTGTTCGGCTAGCACTGATGAGACGGTTCGTTGACGCCGCCACGGTCGAGGCTGAGAGAGCAAACCGCTACTTGAGCCGTGATTAGAGCCCGACGGCCACTGTAGGGCTGGTGCTGCGGCGCCGCTACAGCGCATCGATCCCTTGGGCATGTGCAGCCAGACCGGAGACTTCTGTGCCTCGTTACAGGCTGTGCGGAGGTGCTTCATGGCGCGCTAACCAACTGCAGTCCCCGCTGCATCTGGGGTTGGGTACCAGGAACTACCTATTAGTACCTGTATAGTATCAGTAACAAGGTACTACTCCGTATACCTAGGCACTGCTTGCAGGTACGTAGTATGACCAGGTACTACCTACCTGGTAGTAGGTGCCAAGTACTTTTGCACGTGTACTCTCGTACACGCAGATCCGGCGCCGCTTTTGGCCGTTGCATCTGATACGACGGACGACACCTTGCCGTCTCTTGTCACTCCCCCAACCTCCGCCTTGCCCGCAGCAGACCTTGGCCTCGTCCATCCTCGTTTCCCCCAGCCAGACTGTGCGTTTGGAATCCGAGCCGGCCCACGCGCGCACACGCACTTTTGCTGACCGTCCCAAAGATCCTTTTCACGTCGCCGATCCGCGATAGCTCACCCCACCACCCACTGTATACCCGCGCGCTGGTACCGGCACACCAAACGATCCGCCGCTGAAGACCACATTCACGCCTGGCCCGACAAGCACAGCAGCATCTGCCGCCATAGCACCCATCTGGCACGGGGGAAAATCGCTTCCTGTCAGACGCCATGGCCTCCAGAAAGTCTAAGGCGGCGCCTGCCGACGACAATCTCGATGAGCTCTTCTCGGGCATTGGCGACGACTCCAAGTCCAAGAAGCCGTCCAAGAAGCCCACCTCCGCCGCCGCCAAGGCGATTGGCAACGAAGATATCCTCGCCGACCTCGAATCCGAGCTCGCTCCTCAGCCTGCGTCTCGCCCGCACACGCCTCGTCTTAAGGAGACGGTCGCGCGTCGCCCAACGGCAACCCCTCCCGCCGGGGACGACAAGGCCGCTGCTGCGCGCAAGTCCACCGACAGCTCCCGGAGCCTTAGGGCCAGCTTCACTCCCAGCGCCACGAGCTCCGAGCTTCACGAGTCGGAGAGGAGGGCAGCGCCTGCGGAACAGCAGGTGCAGACGCAGCCTCCGCAGTCCGGAGGAGGATGGTGGGGTGGAATCCTCTCCACCGCGACCGGGGTCATGAAGCAGGCCGAGGCTGCGTACAGCCAGATTCAGCAGAACGAAGAGGCGAAGAAGTGGGCGGAGCAGGTCAAGGGCCTCGGGAGCGGCCTTGACGTCAATGTGCTGAAGAGCTATGGTAAGTCCGGGATCCGCCCCGCGCGGTGCGGCGAGTAGACTAAACCTCTGTTGCCTCAAGGTGACGAGCTCCGCAACCGCGCATTGCCGACCTTGTCCAACATCATCAACACTATCGCTCCTCCCATCGGCTCCCACGAGCGCCTTCTCATCCACATAACCCACGACATGGTCGGATACCCGTCCCTTGATCCCCTCATTTACGAAGTCTTCTCCGACGTCATGCAGCAGGTGGAAGGCGGTGAGCTCCACGTTGTCCAGAGGGGCCACGAAAGCGGCGCTCAGCGGTCCCGCGACACGTCTGGCTGGGATGACGGCCCGTGGTGGAGACAGGTTGACCAGCCTCGAGAGCTGGGCATGGTGAAAGGGCTAGTCGAGGGCACCAAGCTCTGTCGCGTCAACGCAGAGTCATATGCGGCCGAGTACTTTGCCCCTCGGGGGGGGATTGAAGCCGTGAGGACGCAGGCGAGATCGGGCATGGGCGAGCCTGGCAGCGTTCGGACGTCGGACTTGTTCCTGTCCGTCCAAGCCATCGTCACTGACCAGGACAAGGCCCTTTTCGGCCGAACTGCAGCTGCGGCCGCCAAGGAAGAGAAGGGGTCTGATGATGCGGAAGAGGAGAATGAAGAGGAATTCCGGTTTGCCATCTTCATTGTCGACCCGGTCCACGAGATCGAATACGCCACCATCAGCCAGCCCATCACCGCCAAGTGGGCTCGCTGGCTCGAGGCTCCGCGTCCCATGACCCCTCAGTCCGGAGATGATGTGCCGGGGTCTCTGCATAACCGCGTCCACGAGGATATCCGGAGCATTGTGGAAACCGGCGAGCTTGACCCCCGGGAGTGGGCAGCCGGGTGGGTGAAGGATTCTCTTGTGCTCTCTGCCGGCATCGTAGCCCAGTGGTATGTTGCCAGACGTATGCAGGTTGGTGTTGGCCGTCGCCCCAGGACCAAGGCGGAAGAAGAGGAGTCTTACGGAGATGACGGCGATGAGGAGGAGGAAGGAGAAGAGGAATCTGACGGTGACACGGAGTAATCATGCTATGCGGCCATAGGTAGGTTATTGGTAATATTTGGACAATATCGTGAAAGCAGCCATCCATGGCTGAACTCGTGCGTGTACTGGTGAGAAGACGCTGGAGCTGGACCTTGTGATTTTCAATCGTGATTCTCTGGCTATCCATTCCTCTTTTTTTTTTTTTTTTTTTTTTTTTTTTTTTTTTTTGTATTTTTTGGTCGCCCAGAAACTACATGTATAGGCTGCATTGGCTCGGATTTGCTACACAAGGTACATGCATATATGATATATACACATGCATGTGCCTAGAAGGCGGCCTATATTGTGGGGGATGGAAACCGGGGGGGGGAGGGGGGATGAAGAACAAAAGAAAAAAATAAAAAGAAAAAAAAAAGGAAAAAAAAAAGAGAATAGAAAAGAAAACAAAAGAAAATAAAAAAAAAAAACAAAAAAATAGATGCAAAACAACACGGTTTCTCACGAGGATATTTGAATAATATATGCATACCTTATATATATATATATATACTACTATAGTGATGATTCGATATCTAGGTATGTATAATCCACCTCTTGTCAAATCTTCGTCATGCCATTTGCCTTTGCCTTTTTGTGATCCTGTGCTACAGTCCAGGCATGGCCTTCCCAAGCTCTCCCTTGGCCGCTCTTGTAGCACCGTCCATCTTGACAAGCCTCAGCGGGCGATACTCTGGATTCCACATCTGCTCCCGGACCCACGCGTCGAGATCGTGGTCATTCGTCGGAATGTCCTTTTCGGCCGCCACCCCTTCTTCCACGGCGGCCCTGATGACGCTCTTTGCCACCTGGACGCTTACGGTCCTCACCTCCTCTACATCTGGCAACAGAGGCGCTGTTGGGTCTTTTAGCACGGGGCTCAGGGATGCGACGCCTTGCACGGCTGCGACGAGCATGCGGTCGGTGAGGAGCCTGGCCCGGCTGAGGATGCAGCCAAGCCCAATGCCCGGGAAGACAACAGAGTTGTTGCACTCGGCAATCTCAATTGTCGCGTCATTTCCGCCTTCTCCCCAAGGCCCGGTGACCGGATCAAAGGGAGACCCCGTAGCGACCAGGGCCTTGCCGTCGGTCCACTTGAGCAAGTCCGCTGGCGTTGCTTCGTGAAGCCGAGTCGGGTTGGAGAGAGGGAAGATGATTGGCCGTGGCGAGTTTTCATGCATGGCTTTGACAATCTCTTGGGTGAAAGCCCCGGGCACGGTAGACGTTCCGATGAGAATGTTGGGTTTCACTCGCTTCACGACTGAGAGGAGATGGGTATCGTTGTCTCCCCATCCAGATGCGTCCTTGACGTAAGTTTTCTGAGCGTCTGAGACGTCCAGCTTTGACGTCAGCAAGCCAGGCTTGTCAATCAACCTGATGGGAAGCTTAGCGCGATTGCTTTTAAAATTTGCGGCCCGCAGTATGCATGGCTGGGACTTACCAGATCTGCTGTGAAGCCTTCTCGTGATCAACGTTCAACTCTGCGGCAATCGCATCTCTGACCTGGTCCGCAATGCCAACCCCAGCACTCCCAGCACCAAAAATGATGACGCGAACATCGCCGAGTTTCTGCCCGCTGGCATGAAGCGCAGCCATGATGGCAGCAAGCGTCACGCAGCCTGTTCCCTGAACGTCGTCGTTGAAGCAGGCGATCTTGGGACGATATAGTTCCAGCAGGCGTCTGGCTGCAGATCAGGTTAGCGTTCGTGGAGCCCGCAGCCTGAAGCTTGCTTGGTGATTGTACCATTCCTTAGGCCAAAATCCTCAAAATGGAGGTAGGCTCCGGGGAAGAGCTTTCGAGCCGCTTCGACAAATGTCTGGATAAAATCGTCATACCGTTTCCCCCTCACCCGGCGTTGGCGAAGACCGAGGTAGAGCTTGTCCTTGAGCAGCTCCTCGTTGTCCGTGCCGCAGTCTATAACGACCGGAAGGGTTCGGCTGGGGTGAACACCGGCACAAAGGGACGCGAGCGTCAGCTTTGCTCCAGATATGAGAATGCCGCCTACGCCCTAGATGATGGAACGCAGAGGGCTCGAGTTAACGGCACGCGACGGACGGTGCACCGATGGCTCGGAGGCTCGGAGGCTCGGAATGGAGTTGGGGCATACCTGGTCGCCGATGCCGAGGATTTCCTCGCCGTCTTGGAAATCATGAGTAAATGCGAGACTGAAAGATGAGGACAGCCTTGGAAGCGAGAAGAACACACCTGTCACACAAATGTAGTCGACGTCATCCGGGGTCCCCCAGAGGGCTAGATCCTGGTGCACGTTCTCAGGATGGTTGATGTCCAAGAAGCAGCCTTCTGGGCGGCGAAAAAGTCTCGAGTAGTTTTGAATGGCATCCCCCTCGGTTGGGGTATACACCACGCTGAACATTTCCTTGAGATGGGTGAGCAGCAGCTTGAAATACAACACCTCGTTCTGGTCCCTTAGCGAGGTCAGGAACGTATTCTTGGCGAGGTCGTCGCTCCTGGTCAGGTATTGTTGGTATGCGCGCTCAACCTGATGCTCCAACGACTGCTCGTTTGCCGGGAGCAACCCGGTCAGATTGAAATCTCGGCGCTCTGATTGCGTGAAAGCAGATCCTTTGTTGAAGACCGGACTGTTCAGAAGTGCCGTTCCGGTAAGGGCGCAGTCAAGAGGACCAACCGTGCTAAGCGGGAGATTCCCAAACTTGGATGACCTGGTCGGAGCCATGGTGGTGTGGGCGAGGAGCAACTGAGTTTTATTGTACTGGGAAACCCGATGGCTGTTCTGAACCGTTTAGGGAGCGATAACAGGGACGCGGCAAGGCTGAACGTAAATGCAAAAAGGTCTTGCTTGGGACCGACGACGCTTAGGAGGCTCTCTAGGATAAGTAACGAAACGAAGACAGTGGTGATGAGATGAAGGAAAAGAGTGGTGCTGAGGCACATGTTTGCTTCTCAAGGATTGGACGATGGGTGCAAGTGACGTAAGGTAACTGATGACTGCTTCCTTATGTACACACTTCCGGATTTGGACGCCGGGAAGGCGGGCATATTTTTCAGGGCACGTATCATTGCAGTACAGTACAGCCTTACAGTACGGAGTATAGAGATAAGATATATATATATATACCTATATATATAGAGAGAGATAAAGATAGAGACAGAGATAGAGATAGAGATAAAGAGAGAGAGAGAGAGAGAGAGAGAGAGAGAGAGAGAGAGAGAGAGAGAGAGAGAGAGAGAGAGAGAGAGAGAGAGAGAGAGAGAACATCGATACCGATGCAATGCCCCTCTCGTCTAACCTTACTGTCTACCCATTATATGCTCATGGATGGATGGCTTCATGCGTCGAAAACAGCAAGTCTTATGATTGCATCTACTTGGTACCTGAGGCCGTAGATGGCGCGGCGTAGTGTGTGTGCAAGTTCTGCTGGTAGCAATTCAGTCACAGGGGGACACGTGTGTAGGAGCGCTTGGAGCCACGCCGATGTGAGCAGCATTCCCGGATGGAAATCAAATCGGCACGGACTATGATGGTCCATTTTTGTCTTGCAGCAACGCTGTAGGCGGGATTATCAGGATAACCTCGTCTGCAATCGATAGGCCAGCCCTTCCAGGTACAATCGCAAGACGCGGCGTTCCTGGAAGAAAGACTCGTGGAAATGGTGAGGAGTGGCTGGCTTGGATGCGCTGCGGACCAAACACGGAAGGAAATGAAGCGGAATGAAATGAAACATGAAATGAAAAAAAAAAAAAATTTTAAAAATTAAAAACAAAAAAAAAAATTAAAAATTAAAATTAAAATTAAAAAAAAAAAAAATCAAAATCAAAAGAACCCTACCGTGACGTTGACTTGAGCGGATTTTAGACTCGAAAGAGCCTCAGGCTTCAGGTCGAACGTTGCGTGCACTATCCCGTATGGAAATCGCGCAATGAGTTGAAAAGAGGGAATTGGAGGAAAAGGGAAAAGTTCAAAAGGAAAAAGTTCAAAAGGAAAAAGTTCAAAAGGAAAAAGTAGAAAAAAAAAAAAAAAAAAAAAAAAAAGGCCCGTAATAAGGGAGAATCATTTTTGCTTGGCGGGTCTTATCTGTTTTTTGATGACACGATAACGCGTGACCCGCGGGCAGTTCCGCGCGCATTAACATTAGTGCGGTCTTGCGTGTAAACCCTGAACATGAATCCGCTCCGGTTCGATGTTTGTACCAGCCGTCTATAACGAAACCTTTTTGCCATTGTGCAGAATGGAATGGGAATTGTAGATTTTCCTTTGGATTTCCATTGATTGCACACAAAAGGCAGGATGACGAAGCCCGTTCACGCAAAGTGGATGAACCACCCGCCTCCTGGCGATGAGAAGGATAGCGAATGACGAGCTTCAATTAGGGGTATTCCAGATGGAAGATGTTGTCATATCATATGGATCAGCTGGGGGACATGTTCAATCGACGCCCGTGTAAGCGCTCGTGCTGAGAGAACCTATCCGGGCCTTTTCTCTACCTATGAAGAGGTGCTGAGTATCTGCAGCTGAGAAACTCCTTTACTAAAATGTTCTTCTTTCCCTCTTCTTCTCTTTGGTGCCAACATATGCACTCCGCCAAATGCTCCCGATATGACTGCCAATTTCACCTTGGAAGACATTTGTTGCGTCGAATGGCCCAAGCCGCGCGTGCTCGCGCGTACCCAACACCCCGGCTCTATGCCTATCAAGTTTGACTGGCAAAATATGAGGACTCGTTTTCTTTTCTTTTTTTTTCCCGGAGGGAGCTGGCACCTAGCAGAGCTACGCCTCCCTTGGGTTCACGGCTTTCTTTCCCCGGAGATAGACACCAACAGCTCTGCGTGCCATGGCACTCGTGCCCCTGGCATTCATCGCGGGGAAGACTTTTCGCGTTGCCGAGAAGGCATCCATCGCCGGCGCCAAGGTTTCCCAAGGGTCTTCCACCAGCTCCTCAGCCATGCTGAGTGGCTTCACCTGCGCTGCAAACGAAATTGTCACCAAGAACTGCACGACCAACCCTGTCATCAGCATGTCTCTCTCCGGCCCGTACACCGGCTTTCCTTAACCAAGCCGATGATTCGGCCTCGGTTCGGGCGTCCTCTCCATAGTTGCCTCTGGCAATCAGAACTCGAATGCTTCTGATTTCTCCCCTGCCTCTGCCAGCCTCGGCCCGCCTCGGCCGTCACCGCCGGTGCTATTGACGCTGCATGGGGTGTGGCCGATTCCTCCAACTGGGCCGAAGCCGTCGATATCCTCGCCCCCGGAACAGATATTACGTCTGCCTGGAATGGCGGTGACAACGACCAAAACACCATCAGTGGTGCGTCCATGGCAACTCCTCACATTGTTGGTCTGCCCCCCTGCACACCGACCTCGCTTGACGGCGTGACTTGGTAGCAAGGCTGTCACCACGCATCTAATTTTCCGACGCCACCCCCAACAAAGTTCCCCCAGCTTGCTTGGCAACGAAACGAAAATAAGCAAGCAGGATATTAAAATAGGCCAATGACGCGTAGGGCTGTCGACCAGGGGAGCGAGTCTCGAAAAAAAAAAAAAAAAAAAAAAAACAGCCCTTTAACGGTAGATCTAATAATCAGATCTTTGGTTTTTGATTGGGTCAAGCCCTCCGCATTCGACCAGATCGCGTTTTAGCACATAAACAGCACTCGCAGGCGCTCTGAAACGAGATGAACTTAATGCGAAATGCGCCTATGTACTCCGTACTATCCCATGTCTAGTGTCATTGCGAAACCGAGAGGCTCATTGACCTTAACCCAACACCGCTGCTACCAGACAGGCAGACCTACTTGCCACCTTTGGCAAGAGTGGCTGAAACTTCCGCTGCAGTCATACTACTCATCTGGGTCGTGCCAGCCACAATGTCTCAGGCCTCCTTGCATTCTAGAATCGCCTCGCACGGTCGTCACGAGGAGTCTGAGACTTGGCCAGGAGGTGGCGGAGAAAGAAAGAAGGAAGGAAAAGAGAAAAAAAGAAGAAAACGGGACCAGCACAACCTTTTCAACTCCGTACGGGCTAGCAGCACAACTGATGCCGCTGGCGGTTCCTACTCGTACTGACAGGAATTCCCATCAGTTGGTGATGTCCAAATCAGAGGCTTCCAGAAAGTGGGCCGCCGCTGATTCGTGAACCTCGAGCTAATCAAAACGTTGGAGAGGAGAAAGGAGGCTCGCGAACAAACAAATAAACATGACAGCAACAACGCCGGCCGTGCCCCCTTACAGGCGGCTGAAAAGGAGAAAAAAGAAAAGAGAGAAAAAAAAAAGATTAAAAAAAAAAGAAAAACAAGAAAAACAGGAAAAAAGGAAAAAAGGAAAAAAAAGAAACGACCCCAGAGAATGTCTCAGACATTGCCATAATAAGTGGGCGCCTCATCGCGGAACAAGAGACCCGGTGGCGTTTTGCCTGTTACCGACTACATTAGTGTGTGTCTGGCGCTTAAGCAAGTTGCACGGCTTCGATGCCGCATGGCTTAAATCGTGCAGACCGCCATCGCGAGCGCAAGCAAAAATTTCAAACTATCACACCGAGTTGTTTCCTTCCCCGAGACAGAGAGTCCTGACTGGATTCGCGGCTGAAAAGCCACCATTTCGATACGGGCTGCTGCTACCTCGTAGTATATGGACGTATGGGCAGGATGCGAGTCCCCCCCGTTCATTGGGCGCATTCAAGGTACACATGCTGACCGTCTGTATGTGCCTAATGCATTTAAGGCTTGCATGGGCTACGCTGCTCCTTGCGACTATGTTACCGGTATTGACATCGGAGCTGCTGTGTACAAGGCAAGGCAAGGGCCCAAGGGGTGCAGGGGATCCTTGACCGTACTTAGTGCTGCAAACCAGATCAACGGCGAGCCGGATCAACGACAAGGTCAGGCATGATTTCAACGAGACCCGTCCGCCCCCGGTCTGGTCAGCCGGCGATAGGGTGCATCCGCTGAGCGGTGGATGTTGGATAGGATACATATGTAGTATTACTGCTACCTAGTATTGATGCTGCGTGGGAATGCTTCCTACTTCCTATAAGAAGATGTATGGCTCCCCCCCCCCCCCTTTCATAGCATCGAATGCCACCGTCCACATCTTTGAACAGCTCTCTCTCTCTCTCTCTCTTTCCAAACCTGGTTATATAACCAAGCCCAGCCTGAAGCCTAGTTGGGTCCGCCGAAAACAAGCCGCCTCGCCTCCGGGAGCCTTGTGCTGAATCGAGGCCCATCAGCCCCAGCCCGCAACTCTTGGCAATGCTGCGGCCCGGTTCCCCGAGTGCAGGCACTCCAATGGCAGAGCAAGTATTGGCGACGAGCACAAGTATGCGCATTGCCCGCCATGGCGTGCGTGCGTGCGTGCAAATGCCCTGTGTGCCAGCCATCCCGCGGGATACCTCCTCGCCGTGGTCCCCTCTTGACTGTCGTGTCACTGTCACTGGCGACGGTGGTCATGGCGCATCACTCTGTGAAAGCGGCGGCTCATCCTCGGAAGGGGCCACGAGCGCCTCTGCCTCTGCCGATGACACCGGCGATGCCTCAACTGACGCGACGGGCGTCACAGACGCCGATGCCGGGGACGACGAAGTCAAAGGGCGGCGTTGCGTGGCACGTCTAGAAGCTGTGCCCAACCTCGTCTGGCCTTGTGCGCCGGCTCACGGCCAGACGCTCCTCCGCTACGGGCCCGTGTTGAAGATAGAGGACGACGGACAGCAGGCAGGGGATGGGAATCCCACGCCGGGCCCAGGGCCTGGCGACGACGCCATGCCGGCAGAACCCCCTATCCCCCTTATTCCTGGCAGCTCGGATCGTGGACGCACCACCAGATACAGATGCGCTTTCGTGACGCAAGGATGCGACGAGGCGCGCGTTGGGCTCGGCGATCATGTGCCACGCTGGCGCGAGAACGTGGAGCTCAAGTACATTGTTCGCGACGAGAGCTTCCCAACCGCCAGCGCGGCAGCCTTGGTGGCCGCTGCGGCGGCAAAGGCCATTTCCATGTGGCAGGGCATCGGCCCACGGTTTACGCAAGTCCGCCGCGACGAGCCAGCCTCGTTTGAGATCAAATACAAACACTCCCCAAAGTACAAGAATTCTGACAGCACCTACGCGAGGGCGTTTTTCCCTCAAGCTTGCCCTAGCAACCTGCTCGTCTACCGGCGAGCTTTGGACAACGCCGATTTCCTGGCCAACATTCTGGCTCACGAGTTCGGCCACATCCTGGGCCTCCGGCATGGGTTTGTCGAGGCGTCTTGTCTTTCCGTCCAATTTGGGAACCGGGGCACTCAGTCCGTCATGAACTACTATGACAAGCCGAGCAAACACCTGGTCGGGGAATGGGACCTCGAAGACTTGAGAATGTTTTATGCGTACAGGAAAGAAAAAATCGACGAGCTGCCGATAATCGACGTCGAGCCGCAATTGTACACCTTTAACAGGGACGGTACTATCACGGAGCACTGAAATGAGCATAAATGCTCAAGCCAAATAAATGAGCTTCCTGCCCACACGAACGCCTTGTTGTCGCCAATCGGCTGCTAGCATCGCGAGACTTGGGAAGAAGAGTATGTATGCATTGTCCTCCTTGATTCATTGGCAATTCGTTGTTGGCCTCTTTTTTTTTTTTTTTAGAGGGGGGGAGGTTCCCCTGTTCCTCTTCTTCTTCCACTTCTCTCATTCCATTCGTTACATATTGATGGTATTTTGGGCAAAGCCCCCCCCCCCCCAAATGTGTATGGATTGAACATGGACTCACAAATCATAATAATAACATGCATCCCCCGTCTAATTTTTTTTTAAAAAAAGCTACAAACAATTACTATTAATGTCTAGGGTATCTTTATATACAAAATATTAATAATGCATTTCATCTTGGGATGTTGGTTGGCTTTAAATTAAAATTGTAACTGTTTGACATGATGAAATTTTACCATGTCCCGACCCCGGGATTCGAACACATCCGGACCCGTCCCGATTTATTTGCACCTTATTAATAGATACCGATAATATAAAATTTGCCGGCGAGCGAGACGACCTTGGGCGGCCGATTTCGCGCTTCATCGGTATGGGGGTAGATGAGAATTACATGTAATAATTTCGCAAAGTCCTCCAATGACGACTGCCATCGTGACATTGACCATGGAACCGTGCACACACACAATAAGAGCTGCTCATAGCTTGCCCATTCTCGATGCTCCATCCAATCGAATGACGGCCCCATTCAACATGGGGTTTTCGATAACATGCTTGACCTAAGGGAGGGGGGACATGTCTTAATCTCCGAAACGGTGTTCATAAAAGGGTGGCAATCATGTGAGAGGGAACTTACCAACATGGAAAACTCGGGCGGGTTGCCTGCTCTGTTTGGAAATACAAAGGTGTCTTGTAAGCTCTTTCGAACCTTGTCGCTCATCGCTGCAGTCAGGCCGGATACGAACACACTGGGGGCGATGGCAACCACGCGGATGCCATGGCGCGCCAGATCTCGAGACATGGGCAACGCCATTGATGCGACGGCCCCCTTGCTGGCGGCATAGCTGACTTGGCCGTACTGGCCGTCAAAGGCGCTCGAGCTGCTGACCATGATGATGACGCCGCGCTCACCGTCCGGGCCCTCGGGGTCGACCTTGGCGAGATGCACCGCAGACTGCCGGATGAGATCGATTGTGCCTCTGAGGTTGACGCCCAGGACAAAGTCGACGTCGTCTAGGCTGAAAGCATCGCCGTGCCGGTTGAGGATCTGGATGGGGTTAGCGAGAGGCGCTCTTCTTCCTCCTCCTCCTCCTCCTCCCCCTCCTCCAGGCCCGACCTTGGGGTGACATGTCCTACAGTTCCTGGGAGGCTGATGCCCGCTGCCGGAATCACGCCGCCAAGGGGCTTTCCGGTCTCCTTGACCCAGTCCACCGTGCCCTGGACGGCCTTTGCAATGTCCTCGGTCCTTATCACGTTGCAGCGGAAGAACTTGGCCGACGGGCCCAGCTCCTTTTCCAGAGCCCGCCCGTCCTCCTCGTCAGACAAGTCCAGGATGGCGACATAACCGCCGGCTTTGATGATTTCGACGGTGGTGCTTCTGCCCAGGCCGGACGAGCCGCCAGACACGATGAATGTGCGGTCTTGGATCTTCATGGTTTCGTATGGGTTGTGAGAGCTTGTACCCTGTGTTGCGCACAGCGGCGAAGGCAATCTTTACAGTTGCGAGGCGAGAGAGTCGGGTCGGATTTGAAGGGCATGCATGCATGTATGTATGTATGTGTGTGTGTGTGTGTGTATGTGTGTGTGTATGTGTGTATTTGTAGCATCAAAGGCGGTTAAGCCGGCAGGCCGTGCCGAGGCTCAACAAGGCTCCCACTTTCGGTGCCTGCCAAACGGTCGCCGAGTGCAGCCGCCGGCTCTCCAGCGATCAGCGCATGTCTCGTCAAGGTATTTTGCCTGATTTCGGTACGCCGAGCGCCTTGTCGTGTAGGCCGTTAACGATAGCACGTTGCAGAGGTACTCTCGAACGAGTAGCTTAAGGAAGAAGAAGAAGAAGAAGAAGAACAATAAAAAAAAAGCCCCTGATTTGACCGGAACCACCTGGGGAGCTGAGACGGCACACCGAAAGCAAAAAAGAACCACATGACGGGTTTCCCCCCCCCCCCCCCACCATCAATTGCCCAGCGGCAGCAGCGCTTAGTCATTGGGCCTGTTTTCAGTGGCCTCACAGGGGCCCGTGCACTGAAAGCCGCAGTGACACCATCGCCTGCATCCCGAAGCGGCATCACAACATCTCTGCTTCAGCAACGACATCTTTTGCTTTGTCTGTGCGACGACGGTCGGTTCCCTCGGGACCATCATCAACAGCGACCGGCGCCCATCATCTTTTTATTTTCTCTCTCTTCTTCTTCTTTTTATTCTCTTGCTCGCATACGCCCGACGGCTTCTGCGCCCCCGTCCACGATGAGGCCGAGGCGGTCGTCCGGGGCGAGCGAGTCCAGCGTTGGAACAGCCCGTCCCGAGCAGGTGAGGAAACCCAAGACGGAAAAAAAAAATTCGAAATAAAATAAAATAAAAATAAAAATAAAAATAAAAATAAAAATAACGCGGCGTGCTGAGCCAACGATGCAATAGGAGCTCGGGAGCATGTACGACTACCTGGCCAAGGTTATCCTGCTGGGGCCCAGCGGTTCGGGGAAGTAGGTGCAGCTGAGGACGCAGAACTCGGTTTTTTTTTTTTTTTTTTTTTTTTTTCAATTTCTTTTGGGCAATCAAAACCTGCTGCTCCGAGGGTGGAACGATGGCTAACCAGGCCCCTCTCTCTATGCGAATAGGTCATGTCTGCTTCACCGGTTTGTGAAGAACGAGTGGAGGGTGTTGTCGTCCCAAACGATCGGCGTCGAGTTTGCCACCAAAATCATCAAGGTCGGGAGCGGGGCGCGACGAAAGCGCATAAAGCTACAGGTATTCATTCCCACCCCCTCGACGCCTCGTCTCTCGTCTGATACCGCAGAGATGGAGTGCGCTGATACATGTCCGTCTTCGCAGCTATGGGATACGGCAGGCACCGAGCGCTTTCGGTCTGTTTCGAGGTCGTACTATCGCGGGGCGGCCGGAGCAATACTGGTATACGACATCGCATCGCACACATCTTTCCGAGGGCTGCAGCCGTTTCTTAACGATGCACGGGCGCTAGCGTCTCCCCACCTGAGCGTCATGCTGGTGGGAAACAAGTTGGACTTGGCTTCCGAGAGCCTCATTGATACGAGCCTGCCTCCGCCGACCCCCACCAGCGTGAGCTCCGCGACGACCATCACGGCGGGCCTCAACGGCGGGGCCTCGTCTTCGCATAGGGACCATGCCGGCTCCATCGGCGCCGGCACGCAGCAGAGAGCGACGGAGGCGCCCGAGGGTCGTGAGATTTCTGCTGCCGAGGCGAGCCGATGGGCCAGCACAGTGGGCATTCCGGTCGTGACGGAAGCAAGCGCGCTGAATGGCGAGGGCGTGGACGAGAT
Organism: Trichoderma cornu-damae; assembly: GCA_020631695.1. Lineage (NCBI taxonomy): Eukaryota > Fungi > Ascomycota > Sordariomycetes > Hypocreales > Hypocreaceae > Trichoderma > Trichoderma cornu-damae. The sequence goes on from CM036088.1 coordinate 2,225,532, forward strand.
ATTCAACCGATTGGCCAGGATGATCCTGACAAAGATTGAGCTCGGCGAAATTGATCCGGATGACCCCATGAGCGGCATTCAATACGGAGATGGCGGCGGATGGAACACCGCCAGCGATGGAGGCAGCATCAAAAGCTCCCTCACCGGCGGCACGATGGACGAGAGCCTGAGCGGCCCGCGAAGGCGCAGGCGAGCAAAGGGCCGAAGTCAGAACTGGAACCTGAGGGAATGGGAAGAGGTCTTTACGCTCAGCAGCCGTCGAAGGGGCAGAGGGTGTTGCTGATGCATCACACGCGCACACGCGCACACACGCGCACACGCACACACGCACACACGCACACACAACCATCACGTACAATCGTTCCCTCCTTGTTTGTATTTCAAGCTTGACCATGTTCATTTCCATATGCGCGCACGACAAGATGGGAGGCAACCTTTGGAAGGATAACACGCATCATCAGCCCCCTTTGTTTTTTTTTTTGTCAACGCAGAAACGAGCTTTGAGGTATCCATTGGCAGCAAGCAATATCGGCGTTTTTGGGAGCGTTATAGAAGTTTGAAGCTGGACCTTGAATCGGCCAGAATTCCCTTTTCCCCCCCTTCTTCTTTTCCCTTTTTTTTTTATCCCCAATGTTTTTTTTTGTCTTATCTTTGTTCTTACCAGTCCTGATTAGCCGTGAAAGAGATATTGTTTTGGATTTTTTTTTCTGTTTTTGTTTTTGTAAGGAAATGTATGTTGTGAACTGTTTTCCCTTTCCTGCTCGAAGCTTCTGCGCCTCAGGAGGTGACAACGCACAAAGACCAAGATATCACGAGGTCCTACCTACTTCCTCCCACAGGGCAGAATCAATAAAACCGATGCAGACGAGCTTCTTGGCATCAATTCAATTGGATGCCTACCTAATCCGGCACAGCCGCACTGCTTTCTGCTGCGTGCCGACTGGTCTATTTCATCCACGTTAAATTGCCTGCAGCAGTTCGCATTTCTACTCTGCACGCCCAAACCCCGCCTTACTGCTTCGGGCTGCGGAGGCCGACCTTCCGTCACTTCACTCATAGAGTCACGGGTGTCCCAAGTACCTTAAGGTAGTACTTCGTACACGTATCGACCTTTTTTTTTTTTTTTTTTTAACTTTCAGGTGACCGAGTCCTTCTCCTTCTCCTTCTCCTCTTTTGTTTGTTCACGAAGCTGTTCTTTTTTCTTCTTCTAAGAGCTGACGGCATCCGCGGAGAGACATAGCTGGGATACATTGCCATCAACCGACTTCGCTGCTGCCCAAATCCAACTCCCTCGCTATGGCTCCTCGAACCGTCATCCCAATCGATGCAGATTGGCAGTTTGGGAGAGCAGACGTTCAAGGAGCCTCCTTTCTTCCAGTCTCCCGGTTTCCCACAAATGTCCATCTCGATCTTTTGCACCACAACCTCATTCCTGATCCCTTCATTGGAAAGAATGAGCTGGATGTGCAATGGGTGGGCGAGGTCAAGGCGTGGCAGTACCGCACGTCGTTCAAGGCTCCCAAGATTGGGGACCGGGAAAAGGCCATCCTTGCCTTTGGCGGACTGGACACCTTTGCACAAGTGCTTCTGAACCGCAGCAAGATTCTGGAAACAGACAACATGTTCATCCCCGAGAGGGTGGACGTCACTGCGCTTCTCAACGAGACGGACAACCAACTGGTCATCACCTTTGACAGCGCGTACTTGCGGGGATGGGAGCGGGTGGAGCAGCACCCAACCCACAAATGGGGTGTCTGGAACGGAGACAGCTCTAGACTGGCTGTTCGAAAAGCGCAGTATCACTGGGGCTGGGACTGGGGCCCAACGCTCCTGACGTGTGGGCCCTGGAAGCCCATCAACCTCGAGATCTATGAATCGCGCCTAGTGGATGTATATGCGAGCGTTGCTGTGGAGGAGTCTCTTGCCAGCGCCACAGTTGTCCTTCACGCAGCAGCGGAGGGAAACGCGTCCAAGGTGCGGTTTGATCTCTCGCTAGACCAGACCGCTCTGAGCGGTACTGTGGACGTTACAGAGGAAGGGGGCGCGGTAGCTACCTTTACCATCAGCAACCCAGAGCTGTGGTATCCTATTCGGTATGGAAAGCAGCCACTGTATACGGCCACAGCGACGCTGCTAGATGGTGGCGATGAGGTGGACGCCGTGACGAAGAGAATAGGGATCCGAAAGGTAGAGCTTGTTCAGAAGCCGCTCAAGGGTCAACCGGGGACGTCCTTCTTTTTCCAGGTGAACAATATCCCGATGTTTTGCGGGGGCAGTAACTGGATTCCCGCGGACAGCTTCACGCCGCGTGTCACCAGGCAACAATACCAGGACTGGGTAAAGCTCGTGGCTCAAGGTAACCAATCCATGCTGCGCATCTGGGGCGGCGGCGTTTACGAGCACGAGGGCCTGCTTGATGCATGCGACGAACAAGGAATCCTCGTCTGGGTTGACTTTCCGTTCGCCTGCGGAAATTACCCATGCTGGCCGGAGATGTTGCAGTCCATCGAGAGGGAAGCCAGAGAGAACGTCAAGCTCTTGCGGCACCACCCTAGCATCGTCATCTACGCCGGCAACAACGAAGATTACCAATACCAAGAAAGCGAGGGACTCACCCGCGACGTCAGAGACAAAGATCCGCAGAGCTGGCTCAAGTCGGATTTCCCTGCTCGCTATATATACGAGCACCTCCTCCCGCAGGTTTGCCGGGACTTGGTCCCCGAGACTTTCTATCACTACGGAAGCCCCTGGGGCGGCAAGACATCGGGAGACCCAACTATAGGAGATATCCATCAGTGGAACGTGTGGCATGGCACTCAAGAGAGGTACCAGGACTTTGACAAGCTGGGAGGAAGATTTGTTTCCGAATTCGGCATGGAGGCCTTCCCGTCGGTGCGGACCATTGATGCTTTCCTGCCCAAAGGCAAAGACGACCCGGACCGGCACCCGCAGTCAGAAGTCGTGGATTTCCACAACAAGGCAGCCGGCCATGAGCGCCGAATTGCCCTCTATCTCGCGGAGAACATTCCCTATGCGACGGACCCATTGGAGCAGTACGTCTACTCCACCCAGCTAATGCAGGCGGAGTGCCTATCATCTGCCTTCCGGCTCTGGCGTCGCGAGTGGAAAGGCCCCGGGCGAGAGTACTGCAGCGGAGCTCTCTTGTGGCAGCTGAATGACTGCTGGCCCGTAACGTCATGGGCCATCTGCGACTACCATCTGCGGCCAAAGCTCGCCTACTATACCGTGAAGCGCGAGCTGAACCCCATAACGGTCGGAATCAAGCGAAGCGAACACCGCCATCCCAAAGACAAATACACGAGAGTTGACGTCCAAGTCAAGACCAAGCTGGAGGTTTGGGCCTCCAATTTCACGCTCGACGACGTCGAGATCGACTGCGTCCTCAAGGGGTGGCATGCGGAGACGGCTGAACAAGTCTTTGGCGAGACCATCGCATCATCGCGGCCGTTGTCCGGCAACCAGACCACCGAGCTGGTGGCCATAGATATTCCCGTAAAGACCCCCAATGTTGGGCTCGAAGGCCGCACTATTGTGGTCGCCTATCTGTACCGCGATGGCAATCTGATTGCCCGACACGTCGACTGGCCGCAGCCGCTTAAGCACTCGCACCTGCAGCAACCTCGGAATCTGAAGCTTCGGCTCTCTGACGATGGAGGTTCGGCCATACTCAGTTCGGATACACCAGTCAAGGGCGTTGCTCTGGAATGCGAGGATGAAACGGTCAAGTTTGGCGATAACTTGATTGATCTCGTTCCAGGAGAAGAGGTTCCCATCGGCGTGACAGGAGCTACCAAGAGTACGGCGATTGCTATGAGGTACTTGGGAATGCGCCGCTAGGTTATTTATAACTTGCGACATGGCACAAGATTTGGGGCTCATGTCGAGGGCGAGCTTGGTCTTGAGGAGCAGGATCAGGCTTTCACGGGTGCAAAGGAGAATGCGGGTCCGGGACAATACGTTCGCGTTACCCCATGATACATGGCAGCTCTGAGCATCAAAAAGCAATGGCATTTCCCTGCTTTTTATTTTATTTTATTTTTTTTTCCCCACACAAACGGCACGTTTAGACAACATTTATGTGCACGACATTCAGGAGTCAATCTAGGCCTTCCGGGTCTGGGGAAAGTCGACAAGGCCCTTGCCTGCGACAAACGTCGCGTGCCATGGCACCTCCACCTGGCCCTCGGCCAGCTGCAGATAGACCTCTGCGTGGGCGGGACCTGAAATGCCGTCCCCAATAGGAATTCCCTCGGGAGTACGCTCATCGGCGAAGTAGAAGCTCAAGGGCGGATTGTTAGCTTTCTTTCCAGATCAATCGGCGGGCCGAGCGAGCGGCTCGCTGGGGACTTACCCATATCCCTTGTCCTTATAATGCATGCTCGCGGTACCAATCCAGGATGCCGCCGCGCTCTTGCCACTGCCAAGCGTGACGAATCTGGGATCGGGCATGGTGACGGCATTCAGCCAGTTGCCGGTATATATAAAGACCTTTGACAAAGCCTTGTCCAGCCGCTCAAAGCCCGCGACGGACTCCCTCGCCGCAACGTAAGCCGACGTGTTCATCATCCTCACATCCGACTCAAAAGCAGCAACATCGATGGTAAAGGGATTCGTCACATCGGAAGGCACCGTCAGAGCTGCGGCGTTGTAGACGACGACGTTGGGATCTGCGCCCAGCTTCTGGCGGACGGACTCGAAGATGGAGGGGATGGTTTCCGGCTTGGCGAGGTCTGCGGCGATGTGGATTTGGTTGTCTGAGGGCTGCTCCTTGGCGGAGCGTGAGACGAGGGCTACTTTGTAGCCAGCTTGGGAGAAGGTTTTGGAGAGGGCTTGGCCGATGTTTGAACCGGCGCCGAGGATGAGGGCGATGCCCTTTTGGGAAGCCATTGTCGTTGTGGTGGTGGTGGTGATGATGATGATGGTGGTGATGATGCTTTTGTTGGTGTTGTTTGTTTCTGATGATGTTTATGCCACAGCATTCATTGCTTTCCTTGGCTATTCTTTTTTTTTTTTTTTTTTGCCTTGCACACGACACGGCCATGATCTTATAAGACCTGCCTGCACTCGCTCGGACCCATCTTCAGATCGACCAATGTTGTAGGAGCCAACCCACTCGCCAATTTGTAAGCCTGCAGTATTTGTAACGATTCCACATCCTGCGTCCAAACCACTCTTCTTAGTACGGAGCCACACCAGCGTTTAATCGGGCTACATTTGGATTCACAATGTAATGCTGGTATTGGCCACAGGCTCTCTATTTCCGTATTCCCACTTTGCTTGGGGGGGGGTTTATGTTTGATAACCAGCGGTTTTTTTCTTCTCTCTTTACATTTTTGATGTTTTTGATTTTTGATTTTGCATTTTGACCCATTGAGGGAATTTATGTTTCAAGCAGGATGGTTGTCTATTCTAATAAATCATTTATCAGCAGATACGGCTGGGCCCGATGTTTGTAATGTCGGAGCCAGAGAGCATGTATAAATCCAATTCCCAATTTGCCAGCCTCAGCCAATAGATGATGGCTTGCATAAAAAAACCAGGTATTGCAAAGTATCCCATGCCCACGAAAAAAATTGAAAAAAAAAATTGAAAAAAAAAGAAAAAGAGAGAAAAGAAACACGCCAAAACCTCTCCCCCCCCTTTTATTTTTTTTTTTTATTTTTTTATAACCGTATGGATAGCGGTTCAAGTAACATCAATGTTCAATCTATAAAAAAAAATGATAATAATAAATACATGCAACATGTTACAAAGAATTTTTCTTCCCTTTTTCTTCTTCTCCTTCTCCTTCTCCTTCCTCCTTTTTACAACCCCGTCTGTCCTTCCTCATCCATCTTTGCATTCAGAATAAATTCAAATGGATCAATCGACATGAGCGTCTCCACGTCAAACATCCTCCAATCAAAATCTGGATCCTGGGCTCCCGGGATGCTCATCGCGCCGGCTTGGCCCTCGGAGGAGAGAAACTCCATGGCAGACGCCCGGGAGCTGTTCGGAGCATAGTAGGTCAGGGACATGGACGGCACAGACGGCGGGTATCCGGGGGCGGAGGCGGAGGCGCCGGAGGGCGTCGCCAGGCTGTTGGCGGGCATGGGAAGCGAGGCCTCGACAGGAGCGCATTGCGGCGTTGGGCAGATGCTGTCGATGCCGTGGCAGGGGTCGGTGTTGGGGGTGACGGTGTAGATGATGCGCTTGATGCCTTTGATGAGGACCTGGGTTTGCGACGGAGACGATTCGTTTGCCGGAGACATGGTGGAGAGGCAGTCGAGGGCAACGTGCAGCCACGGCAGGTGGGTTTCCACCTTGCTCTTGTCCTGCAGCATGTCGAATCCCAGGACGTAGCAAGCTCCTTCGAGAAAGAAGGAGAAGTACTTGGTCTCCTGTCGGAACGGTGTAAGTCCATCTGTGGCCGCCCCACCATTGCCGCATGGCGAGCCTCGACACATACCTTGCAAAGGTGGTTTATCTCGCACGTTTGGTTCATGTACTTGATGGTCCGCCGGGCCGGCTCGAGGCAATACTCGCATGCGGTATCTAGCCACGTAAGCTCCCTGAGTTTGTCGGACGACTCGGCTCCGGCCTGGGGCGCGGGAGCCCTGAGTTTTCCTCGGAGGACGAGGAAGGGCCGGAACATTAACAACTGGACGTGGTGATACACTGCGAGGCGAGCGTCTTGTTAGTTTCCAGGCGACATATATCAGGAGACGGGGCACGGGGCTTCTCGGCGTACTCGAGGCAATGATAGTCTTGCAGAATCCGCATTCTCCGGCGGCCGGCTCGCCCTGGATATCGAGGTCGACGTCGAACAGTTGTTCCTCCGCATACGCCTGGAGCTCGTGGCGGAGCTCCGTCGCTGCCTTCCACATGTGCAGGAGCGACTCGTGATGCTGGTTGTAGATGCGCGCCGCACACTTGGAGACGAGTCTCAACAGCCTTACGAGCGCCAGGATGAATTTCTCCTCCGCCGGCACGGGGACTCCGCAGCCTGGGTCCGATATGGATGTCGGGCGTCCGAGACAGAAGCAGACCCAGCTACACAAGGCATGCCATGTCAGCGAACGGGATCATTTCAGGTACCGGGGGGGAGGAACGGTGATGACGAAAAGCATGCGTACGTTTCCATGATGAAAAGACTCCAAAAAGTCAAGCGGCGCTGTAAGCAATCTCGCATCTTCCCCCGAATGCTGATGCCCCTATGCAGACCCGCAGCAACGGCCTTTCTCGAGGCCACGCCGACGTAGAGGAATGCAGAGTGCGGCCGTGACCTCTCGAGCTGGAACTGAGCCTGCAGCAGTGGGATGTGGATGGCCTGCATGTTGACCAGCTCGCTCAGCCGTTCGGCTCCCTGCGACGCTCGCTGGAACAAGAACTGTGCCATGGCGTCCTCCCCGAGGGTGGACGCGCCAATGGCCATGGCCAGCATGAGCACAGCGACGTCGGGCGAGTCGAAGGAGAAGAGCCCGGGCGCCGAGTACAGCAGTTCGGCGCGGCGGCGAAAGTCATCCTTGGCCAGTATGGGCAACATGTGCCAGTACGTGGACAGGTATCGCTCCAGGACGCGGTTGCACAGCACCTTGTCCAGGAACATGGCGGAGTAGTCGGTGGATATGGCCGCCGACTTGCCGTCGGCCAGGTCGCCGAAGAAGAGCTGCCGGTTCTGAAACAAGTCCAGGCCGGGACCGACCTGTGCCACCTCCTCGCGCCGTGTCAGCGGCGTCTGGATGCCCGTCATCAGCCGGTAGATGGAGTGCAGCATGGAGAAGTTGGACGACGGCCCGTAGTGCAGCTGGATGATGGACGACGGCGACGTTGTGATGGCCGCCACGCTGTGTACGTGGAAGCCCCAGCTGCTGTCCCCCTTGGGCCCATCCTCTTGCGGCGGCTCCCGCGTCGTGTTGGTCGGCCCGGAGGTCTCCTCCGAGTTACTGGCACAGGAGGAGGCGGCGGTCGCTGTCGCCGGAGTCCGAGACTTGCGAGGCCGGTTTCTGGTCCGGGAGCGGTAGACGCATGAGACGTTCCGGTTGACACACCGGGCACACGGCTCCTTGCCGTCGCACCTCGTTTTCCGAACCCGACAGGCCTCGCAGGCTTTCCCGATGTTGGTCATGGCATTCGGGATTCAAGCAGCAAGGCGGACTAAAACAAACAAGGCATTCAAAAGCCGGTTGTCAGGCGGGAAGCGGCAAATCCGGGATTCACACACACACAAACACAACGCACACACACACACACACACACACACAAACACAAACACACAAACACTCACATACACTTACATATACACACATACGCACACACGCACACACGCACACATACGTACAAACACACAAACACCCTACACCCTACACTCGTTGCTCCCGTTTCCAACGAATGAGAATCAATACTATTAAAGGGTATTCCGCAGCCGTGTGTGTATGTCCGAAGGGCAGCAGAAAAAATCTGCATTTGTCAGCTTGAGCTTCACAAGAATCAAACCGCCAAAAAAAAAAAAACACAAAGCCGCATAAGATGGGCCCTGCCAAACAAGGAACAAAGGGAATTGTTTGAATCAAACAAACAAAAAGGCAATCCAACGGCGGAGCAACGGAATTAGCAGGCAGCAAAGGCCAATTAAATAGAGTTGCCTCGAGCCCCATTTGTCGACATTCTATTGGTCATCAGGCTGTTGGTAAAAGAAGGGCGTCGGAAATACGACGCTTAATACAGACTTTGCTGACAATTGACAATTTTGCGCCATGCAATTCCGAGCACGCGCCCACATTGGTTTGGTTTGAAAAAAAGGGGGGAGGGGGCATTGATACAGAGCCGTTTGGGCCATCTTATGGTTAATTTCTTTCCATATCCAACAAGGCTATGGAGTAACATAATATTAATATTGCCTTGCTATATCGTCTTGCCACAGTAACTCCGTCGGGAGGGTGTGAATTCGCATCGTTGGCCCTATATTTCTTCATCAACGGTCTGCGCTTACAGTGTCAATGTCCAAAGTTGGGGAAATACGGTTAGCTATATATATAGCTTTCCATTCCCCTTTCCTTCTCCAAGGCTATTGTTGAAATCCCAGTCCACAACTTCAACCACACAAGAATGCCGTAAAAAACGCCAAACCATGTCGATTGCAAAACGAATCATTTACAGCAACCCAAAAACCTTGAAATGAATGTCGCTGCAAAGTGCCCAAGGGCTGCATCAACTCTTTTTTGAAATGAACAGAATGAGATCCGTTCTACGTATAAGACGCTCACGCTCTCTTTGACTTTTGTTTTCAAAGATGCGATACATCTACGGCAAGTGAAGATATATATATATATATATATATATATATATATATATATATAATATATATACATATACATATATACTGAAGGATGATGAAAAGAATGGTGACGAATTGCCGACGCAAAAGTCGTACCGTGTGTTAAACACAGTGCGCCTTGCTAAACCGTACATTGCAGAACTTTTCAAACAAGTACGTTCTACGCAGCTCTCAGTTGTTATGAGAGGAATGCGCATTCAAGGTAGGGAGATTCATTCGATTCGAACATTCTAGAGTACATGTTTTTGCGGGCACGAACGAAATGATGAATACAACCCTTTGATATCACGAACACCGCCGCTCTCTCTCTCAAGGGTCGAGCGCGTAGCATGAGTCTTTAGCTAAATGCGTGCCCCCAGAGGCTTGAACCCGTCGCTTTTGAGCTTCATCCAAGCATTTCAGACAGACGGAATGGAACATCTCAGAAGCATCAATGGATGGCCAGCAGCAACTACGACGATTTTTCACCCGGACGGTTACGACCCGTGGCGTTCTCTGGGACGGCATATTGTTCTCGGCCTCCTCTTTCAACATGTCCGAATCCGCGCCATCACGACACCAAAGGAGGCCCGCGAGAGGATTCTTATCCGCCTGCAGCAGGAGTACTACCCTCTGCGCCGAGATTCGCCATGGCAGCACCTAGGAATCCAGGCTCTGATTCTGCTCCGCTATCTTTGGCTGACTGCGAAGATGCTTCTCCTGGAGCTCTATTTCTTGGACCTCGCCGTCTGGAAATTGCATGGCTATGCTCGACGCAGGAACGTGCTGCCTCGGTTGACAAGGCTCCTCTCTCCCGGATTCCACAGGCTCGCAGTGCTAGCACCGTGCCCACCGTCCAGATTTCGGTATGCAACGGCGAATGTTGTCGCGGGAAGCTGGTACTGGTGGTTGCGCCTCTTTTGGGTTCCGTCGACGACCTGTGCGGTTTTGATCACAATCTACTCGTGGAACGAGCTGCTACGATGAAAGAGAGCCACGATGTTTGCGCAAAAATGCGGAGGATGTGAGACAGTATTATTAACCCGCGCCGGTAACTGTACGCGGATAATTAAAAGCTTACAAACCAGAGAAGGATGCGCCAGAGTTGTATTATAAGCCAAGCAAGTTTGGTTTCTTACTCTCCACCAACACGGACAAGAGGGCGATTGTCCATTCATCCAACAACAACAACAACCACAACAACAACAATAACAACAACAACAACAAAAAAATAAAAATAAATAAATAAATAAATAAATAAATAAAAGCGTCCCCGTTGCGAAAATAGCAAAAATCTGCCGAGAGCATGGCTGCCAAACGACTGAAAATTGCCATCCTAGACGACTACCAGAGGGCCTCGGAGCCGTACTTTGCAAAGTTCAAAGAACAGCACGACATTGCCCACTTCCCAGACACCCTGTTGCCGTACGACGGCGTAGACACGCCGCAGTCGGTGAAAGACGCTCTGGTCAAGAGACTGGAGCCGTTCAACGTCATAAGTGAGCAACCCTGGCCGGTCCTCGTTGCCAGTGGCAGTGGCAGTGGCAGTGACAAGTTTTTTTTTTGATTTTTTTTTTCTTTTTTTGCTGATGCGAAGCGCGCCAAAGGCACCGTGAGAGAGCGGACGCCATTTCCTGCGGAACTGGTCAGTCGGCTGCCCAACCTGCAGCTTCTCCTGACACAGGGGCGTCGAAATCTGGCGTTGGACCTGGACGCCTTCAAGGCGCGGTCCATCCCCGTCGTCACGGCGGTCCACGCTCAGGCACCCGGGGAGAACACCGTCGAAAGCACCACGGAGCACATCGTCGCCATGACCCTGGCGCTCGCGCGCAACATCGCAGAGGACGACGCCGGCCTGAAGGCGGGAATCTGGCAAGGCGGCCTATGCACCTCCTTGTCCGGGAAGACTCTGGGCATCGTTGGGCTCGGCCGCCTGGGCGGCGCCGCGGCTCGCATCTTTCACGTTGCCTTTGGCATGAAGGTCATTGCCTGGAGCCAAAACCTGACTCAGGATGCTGCCGACGAACAGGCCGCGCGCTTGAAGCTGCCGGTTTCCGACGCCGACGGCGAAAAGACCTTGAAGGCGGTCAGCCGAGAGGAGCTCTTCGGAACGGCCGATGTCGTCAGCCTGCACATTGTGCTTTCGAGCCGCACTCGAGGGCTCGTCACGGCAAAGGATCTCGGCCTGATGAAGCCGTCGGCCCTGTTCGTCAACACCTCGAGGGGCCCGCTCGTTGTTGAGCAGGATCTGCTCGACACTCTCAAGGCGGGCAAGATCCGAGGCGCCGCGCTCGATGTGTTCTGGCAGGAGCCTCTTCCCCTCGATAGCGAGTGGAGGAGCTCAGGATGGGGTAGGGATGGTAGGAGTCATTTGCTGGTCACGCCCCATACGGGTTATGTTGAAGAAGAGTCCATCAACGGCTTCTACGAGCAGGCTGCCAACGATGTAGAGGCCTGGATTTCGGGAAAACCTCTGGGACCGCGACTTGCCTAATCGTGATGAACAATGTTGCGTTTTATTCAGTTGCGAAAAAAAAAAATTGCGTCCTGATAGGTGGAAATGATGGCATGGGATAAAAAAAAAAACTCATGGGTCAGCTGAGATGACTGCTCGACTCACTCCGTAGTAGAAGATGTGGTGTATTCATTCATGGAGCAGACATTCCCTTTTGCTCGGCCGGCCCTTTGCTCACATTATAGCCGCTACTCTCTGTCTCTCTCTTTTTTTTTTTTTTTTTTTTTTTTTTTTTTTTTTTTTTTCCCTATGCCAAACCTCACCAGATACCCAACGCATCTCATGCATGGCACTCTGCCGCCTTGTAAACAAACCCACATGCTTCACAGCCCGTGCGAGTCACAGACGTGAAATGATGCTGGCGCTCAGCCTTATGGTCACAGCCCCACAGCCGGCGCGGGCCGATACACACCAAGCTCCGGCACATCGTTCCGTTCCTCCATAGTCGAGTTCGAATCCGGGCACGCCGAGGCTTTCTCATATTCACGAGATGCAGGGAGTCGAGACAAGTTTTTTTTTTTTTTTTTTTTCAAGAAACATTCAAGGTGAATTTTTTTTTATTTAATTTTTTTTTTTAGCTAGAGCTGGGTAGCGAGATGAGCTGCCTAGTAGACACACACACACACACACACACACACACGCATATATATATATATATATATATATATTAGTGATACTGCTAGGAAACTTGGCCGTTGGGCGTATCTGATATAGATACACAACACACACATTTAAAGGCATAAAAGCGGCATAGCTTCACAGATGTCCTCGGCAAAAAAAAAAAAAAAGGCTCGCGGAGAAGAGAGGGAAAAAAAAAAGCTGCGGTGAGCGAGCCAGAGCATATCCAATGATTGCCATAGTAACTTGGTTAGCAGTCAGCAGTACTAATTATTAATTATTGTTGCATAACTACTAATAATGACGGCCGGATCTCCCCGATTACTCATCCATGCTGACAAGGGGGCGCAGCGGCAGGAACTCCGTAATGCTCCGGCTTGCGAAACCGGGTGGCTATACCTCACCTGACATGAGGTACGCGACCTGACCTGACATATGCCCCACTTTTTATGCACTTTCTAGGCCTTGCAGGGTAGTTGACCTGATATATGGTTCAAAGCGTGTTTATTGGTTCAACAAGTGTTTAAACCCATTATTTTATTATATAATAGTGGATAATATGTCAGGTCAGGTTTTTTTTATAATACATTGTTAATATATTATATATAAAAAAGATCTATTTTATAATATTAAGGAATATATATATAAAATAATAATAAAAAAATTAAAATATTAATAATATATAATAAAATATTATTATTTTATATTATATAGTAGATTATTAATATATTAACAATATATTATAAATACATTATATAATATATTAATAATTTACTATATAATATAAAATAATAATATTTTATTATATATTATTAATATATTATTAATATTTATTTTATTTTTTATATATATTATTAATAGATTATTAATAGATTGTTAATAGATTGTTAATAGATTGTTAATATATTATATATAAAAATCTTAAATAAAAATTCTATAATGCATTATAAAAATAAGATGACCTGATAGTAGACCCATTTATTATATCATGTGCACCAGTTAAATCCATTAAAGCATATGTCAGGTCAACTACCCTGCAAGGCCTAGAAAGTGCATAAAAAGTGGGGCATAGTTCAGGTCAGGTCGCGTACCTCATGTCAGGTGAGGTATAGCCACTGAAACCGGCGTTTGGAACATTTTGTTTCTTACCTTGTCCAACTCCATTTCGCAACTAAAAGGGTTTTTGCTTCATCGCCCGATGTTTTGCCACCTTTTTTTTTTTTTTTTTTTTTTTTTTTGGAGATTTTTTGGAGATTTTTTGGAGATTTTTTTTTTTTGGGCAGGTTTTAGGAGTTGTTTTGGCAGGTTTTTGGAGTTTTGGGAAAGGGGCGCAATGGTAGTCACCTGATCGGCACCAGCAGAAAGGAACTTTTCTCTCTCTCTCTCTCTCTCTCTCTCTCTCTCTCTCTCTTTATATGTTCCCCCCCCCCCCTTATAAAAAAAAAAAAAAAAACTGCCGGCAAATCGAATCGCTCTTACTTGCATCACCACATACCGAGTTCAACAACTTTCTTGGCAAAAACAAAAAAAAAAAAAAAAAAAAAAAAACTTCTGCCATTCTGGGTGTAAACACGCCAATCAGGACCTGCAGCCGTTGGCTTTCCAACCTGAGGCGGTTGGCTTTCCAGGGCCTTCCGCTCGGGACAGGGAGCGGGGGGGGATCAAAATTGCATGAGGCGCGGGGCAGCCGCTTGAGCTTAGACCTCCCAACTGCGCGGCCTCTCTTCTGCGCCCATCTTGAAGCAAACAAATAAAAAAAAAAAGAAAAGAAATATTAAGAAAAAAAATTTAAAAAAAAATAAATAAAAAAAAAGGACAGCCAGCCGCCAGCCGCCAGCCGCCTGCCATGTCGTCGGCAAAGGCCACCAAGAAGAGCGCCTTCTCCTGCGAGCCGTGCCGCAGGCGCAAGGTGAGAGCCCTGGCTGCATCGAGCCCGTGCCATGCGTCTCTCCTCCTGCTTCCGCCGCGACAGACAGTTGCAGGCAGGGACTCGGTTCCCGTGTGTTGTTCTGAGCTGACTTTGCCGGTGGCGTTAGGTCAAGTGCGGCGGCGAGCAGCCCATGTGCCAGCGCTGTGCCGCTCGCAACGATGAATGCGTATACAAACTGTGTGACTTGGGAGAACTCGCCCCCGGATGTCTGGACGCGTCCGTCATTCGTTGGCTGACCCTTTCTGCAGGAACCCGACGCTGTCGTACACGCAGCGGCTCGAAGACCGCATCAAGGACCTGGAGGAGCAGCTTGCCAAAGCTACGGCAGCAACGCCGCCCACGGCAACCGACAGCAAATCCCCCGCCTCGTCGCACTCGAGCCCTTCGCCCTTTGGAGGTGCTCAGCAGCTCGACGAAAGCATCAGCCGGAGTTTCCGCGGGCTCAAGATAGACGACAAAGGCGGCATCACCTACCATGGGACTACGAGCTTTTTCAACCTCCCCAGTGATCGCAGCTCAGCGGCCGTAACCGCCGATTTACACGCCACCGCAGCCGACATCGAAAGCCAGCGAAGAGAGCGGCTCGTCTCGAATGCTTGGCAGCAGCGCGTCTTGGAGGAGCATTCTGGGATTCCCGTACGTGTGATATGACAATGGCGCTCGTTACTTTGATAGCATTAGTCTCATGTTTCTTTTTCTTTCTTCTTCTTCTTTTTTCCGCAGGAACCGTTTCAAACACTTTTGAATGTTCACTGGTGCTGGATACAGCCCCTCTTCAACTTCATCTACCGACCTGCCTTTACTCGTATGCACCCTTCCCCCCCCCCCCCCCCCCCTTTTTTTTTTTTTTTTCTTTTTTCCCCTTCTTTTTCTCTCTCCCATTCATAATTTTCCCGCGATATTTACGCGTTTGTAGGCGACATGCAATCCTTGGGTCCGTATTACTCGCACACGCTCCTCAACGCTGTTCTTTCGCATTCCATACGCTGGGCAAAGAGTGACCCCAACACAAAGCGTATCCTCGATGAATCGTACGACGGAGGTGCCGTTTTTGGTAAACATGCGCGCAGCATGCTGTTTGACGAGCTGAGCAGGGGTGTTTGCACGATCCCGACCGTCCAAACCTTGCTGCTCCTGAGCGCGCAGGAATGTAGTCTTGGGAACGCAACCCAAGCTTGGACGTATAGTGGCCTGGCGTTCCGGCTGATTGACCATTTGGGGATCTGCGTTGATGGAGAGCGGTATCCCGGCTCGGTCCACTTCAGCGACGAAGAAGTGGAAATTCGGCATCGCGTCTTTTGGTCATGCTATTTCTGGGACAAGATCATCAGCCTCTATCTCGGTCGATCGCCGTCGATCAAGCACACCACCGTGTCCCCGCCCCAGATCATGTGTAAGTCCGGAGCTGCTCATGCTTCAACGTTTCGTGTTGCGATTGCTAAAATGTCATGTCATGCCCTCGCCGTTGTTGCCCCAAGTCGACGACTCCGCCGAGAACGAGCTGTGGGTTCCTTTTGGGGCGCCTCCGCTCCAGACCACGCCTTGGAAGTACCCGCCTTCCACGGCCCATTCCGCCTCGTGTTTCCTTAGCATGTGTCGGCTATCGGTCATCTTCAATGAGATCTTGATCCACATGTATGACCCGCTCATGCAGAATACGGAATTGGAGGTGCAGGAGTGCTTGGTCTCCCAGGAGCCGGCCTTGCAGCAATGGTGGGACGAACTGGCACCGTATCTGAAGCTGGATCCCGTGGCCTTGCCCGCTCTGGCCCCGCCATCTCATATTGTCACCACAAAGCAAGTCCAAGTCCAGGCCGCCCGGGGACTGTCGGTTCTGCGACTCGCTAACCAGGTTCGACAGCTGCCTTTACCACACGTTCAAAATACTCCTCTACCGTCCAATGCTCACGCGGAGAAATCTCGAGGACGACGTGGCATCTCACAAGCGCTACCTCTTCGAATGCGTAACGTCCGCCACCGCCATCATCGCCATCTTTGATCTCTTTTGCCGAACATTCACTATGAATTACTGTGTGCTGTCTCTCGCATACAGCCTCTACATTGCTTCGTCGATATTCCTGCTCCAGGTCCAAGCTTCTCCGGATGACGGGCAGGCCCTTGGGCGCCTGAACTATTGCATCCGGGCTCTGAAGCAAGTCAAGACTTTCAGCCCTGGTAAGTCGTGAACCCAGGCGTGCTCTTTCACGTCCATCTTTTTTTTTTTTTTTTTGGTTGTTGTTGTTTCTTTCCTCTCCCTCCTTTTACCCGTAAACCATTTTCGCCAAACCCCGTTTCTGACCTTTCTCAAGTCATCGGCAGCGCCATCGATTTATTGAATAAGGAACTTTCGGCAATGGGCATCTCGCTGGACGTGCCAGGGCACCGCCAGCCCCCTCCGGCCCCTGCCACTGGCTTTCGCTTAGAAAGTTCAATGTATCAGACTGCCGAGATACCCTCCTCGCAACCACAGTCTGCTCATCCGCTATTTCAAGTTCCCTCAACCCACAGCTATGGTACCCATAATATGTCCATGGATCCGGGCATCTTCGAGGCCATGTCGTCTCTGGAGCCACTCAGTGTCCGGGTCGGCGCCCTTCCAAATACCGACAACCAAACCCCTTTCTAGTTGGCGGGGGTGATGCGAGGTTTGGTAGCCTGCCGTCTCAGCCTCGGAAAGCTATCCCTGGAGAGTAATCGAGACGCTTAAGAATAAATCTAATCGTAGTTCGACATAACAAGAGCTAGGCCCTTGCCGCCGCAGGAGGCAAAAATCTGCCCAACCCAACTCTTTAGGTATTGTCTAATATCATCTTCGTTTGTAATCCATGGCGTCTACTACCTCTCTGGCAGTTTCGTCCAAGCGTCGGTTCGAGCGTCGAGCTGATGTTGTGTCATTTTAGGATCGCATTCACTAGGCAAAAAAAAAAAAAAAAAAAAAAAAAAAAAGATGGTAAAAAAAAGATGATTTGTTTTTAATCACGATTCATGACCATTTCACCCTTTTCACATTGTCCACGTGGCCTGGATTCGAACCATGACCCGATCCTCTGTCGCGTGTAGTGAAGGGCTCGCATCGCAGACGATGTGCTTCAAATAGGGGCTCAACACAAGAGAAGCACGTCTCTGCTCGGGTGAGCGAGGCCTTATATATATCAGCAATGCTGCGGGGCGGTGTTCCTACTAGTCATCAACACTTCGGTAATGCTCCGAATGGAACTGACTTGTCGATTTAAGAAAAAAAAAAAAAGGTGATGCAATCGTGCAAGATGCTGCTAGGGCGGAAGTTGGCCGAAAGGCTATGGATAATAGCCTCAGATTACCCCGTCGCGGCCCTCGGCTGTGGGCGATGCGTGGAAACAGTAATACGTTGACTGCGGGGGTCTTTGGATGGGGATAATGCATCTATCTGCGTTACGGAGTACTTGCCCGTGAGTAAGGCGCTCCACGTTACGTTGGGAAATGCTACCACCAGAGAATACACGCTTGCCATCCAGGCATTTGCTTCATTTTTGCCTTGACAACAGCGACTTTTTCTCTCTTTCGACGGATGCAAGCCCACTCCCTCATCAACGCGAGATGGGCCCCCCCCCCCCCCCCCCTTTTTTTTTTTTTTTGACTCGTGAGGCCTCCACATGCCGGCGTCAAGGCCTATATTTTCTAGTGGTGATCATCTACTGCATTCACATGTGGTCGATTGCGAGTTTCTGCTGCACTCAGGTGAGACGGTTGACCCGCAGATACGCAGCTAGTCACTAGAAAGACGGAAGAGGCTTTGTTCGAAGCACACACGGCCAATGCTTTCCGGGCATAGCGAGCCACCATTCGATTGACTCATCACTTTCTTGTTCATGGAGAACGCGAGCAGTTTGACCGGATGACGACAGATGCAACCTAGCAAAAGCAGCTAATGGTTGCTTTAAACCCAAAACGAACCCGTTTGCTTTCTCATTCGTGGAATTATTTACAGATACGGACGGATACGCTGGAAGGAGCAAGCCATGCTACATGTGCGGAGGATGAGCTCTACAGAACCATTCTTCTCCACGGGCCAAGACCGTGATTTACAAATGGCAAGCTATCTTGGCAGTTGAAGGCCCGGGCAAATCTCTGTCAATATAGAAGAGAACGGGGGATGCGCATCTAGAGTAGTAGCCACAACTTTTTAAGGAAGCAGATTTGGGTCAGCTTATATCCGTTCCCCCCCCCCCCCCTCTTCCCCCCTCCTCTTCCCCCCTGATTGCCTGTCATCGATGCAACCAACCGGTGCTGACCGCAACAAGAAGTTAGATGTCGGCAGTGGGAAAGCAAAGCGAAGCCGAATCGGCCAGAGTCAGTGCCTCGCCGCATTCAATGTGCGGGTATTGTTGGCAAAGAAACACATTGCACTCCAGACCGCAATATGCAGAAACAGAAGAGAAAAGGGACGAGACGGGGAGAAGCTTGGTTACAGCGGCGTTAGAGATATACAAAGGACAACCAGTCGACCAAGAAACACACACCGGTACAAGAACCTGTGGCATTTGCGCAACACATGTGACTCCGTAATACTTGCACAATGGGGAGATATCACCAAGCGCGCCCCGCTAGGGGTGTCATACTGCTACAACTGGACCCATAACGCGTGTCCGAATCATCATGGACGATTCTCTTTGCTACCTTTGGTCACGGAACTTAAGCAAAACTACGGAGTAGAAATGACTAGGTAAGCGGGAGCAGCCGTATTGGTCCGTTGGATGAATTTAGATTGTGGGACACGATCGACCTTTGTCCTCCGTACGGGTGGCATAATCAACGGACTATTCAGAATAAGTATGTCTTTGGTAGCACTATCATGGAGCCTCGCAGCTGTTGTGGGACTCGAGAGCTTTGGGATGCATTACAAGCAGCATTACGGGATCGGAGGATTCGGAAGTTGGCCGATGCTGCCCCCCTCCCCCCCCCCCCCACGGAATCGCATTTAAGAGGCAGATAAACTGCCATTTGCTCCATTCCATTTAACGCATGGGGGGCGTGTTGTGCGTCCAACTTTTCTGCAACACCAAGCCTTTGCGTTGGCGATGTTTTCTTTTGTTGTTGTTTTTAGGCATCGCGCTGCGTGCTTTTTGTTTTGATATTACAGGAGCAGCCTAACTAGGATTGTCTCCCCTCTGAGCTTGTCTGTTTTCACTCATCTTTCAGCCTCAGGCAACAGAAGCATTGCTCAATTGGGCCTGGGCTGGGAGAACGCGATAAAGGGCTAAATGTCGGCTAAGCTGAGCGCAGTACTCAATACCTGACGTTTTCACAGCGCTTACACGTCTGCTCTTAGTATAATGTACCTTACTCATGGGCGTTGCATTGACCTCGACTTACCAGATGGGAGCGGGGTCAGAATTGCAAGGCCTGTGAGAACGAAGCCGAGTTGGGGAAGGAGCTGCTTCATAATGGGCTGCCACGGCGACTGAACCCTTTTCATCGCGACAGCGTCTCGTTTCGTCGCGGTTTTTTTTTTCTTCTTTTTTTTTTCTCGGGGTGAGAGGCCAATACATTCGCAACCCTGGGGAGACCGCCTTTTGCAATTCTGGTTGCCAGACCGAGACGACAGACAAAAAAAAAAAAAAAAGGATCAGCAGCTGCAAGGCAGAGCCACGCGGGCCGAGCAGGACAGACAAGTGTCCACCGGAAGAGCCACTCCGCTCCATACCATCCAGTCTCCGATCCTACGCGTTAGCGGCGTGCAGCAGAAGTGCCGGCAGGGAGTCAGTCATTGGAGTGCGCGAGTGCGTGATTCGCTGAGGTTGGCTGCGAGGTTCTGGGTACCGCATTTGATGGCAACATCGGCAGAGACTCCATAGCGGCCTGTCGAGGGTTTTTTTTTTTTTTTTTTTTATCGTGACGGGGAGATTTTGGCCCGTTATTTGCTGTGCTTGTGTGTGGGCGGCAGATTGGATCTGCGGAGGGCCACCGAGAGGGGCTCATCGCCGCTGGGTCGACCATGGCTGGGATCAACCTGTTTTACGTCTTGACCATATTGACCATTGCCAGCGGGTCTATTCCTAAAGGTGGGAACGGACCTCTTTCTCTCTTTCTTTCAACTGCTTCTCGACAGGTGCTGCCATCTAGAGTTGCCTTGTGGAAGGCTTGCTTTTTTTTTTAAAAAAAAAAAAACTCAGTCATCCACCACACCCTTTTTTTTTTCTTTTTTTTTCTTTTTTTTTCTTTTTTTTTCTTTTTTTCTTATTTTTCTCTTCTTATTTTTCTTTTCCTAATTTTTTTTCTGGCATGGCTGCAGCGACATGACTAACTCTTTGTTCAGGCTACGATGAAGGTGGATTTGCCGCGGTGGCAGACATGCCCTCCTTCATGCATGACTACGGCCTCTTGGAAAATCAATGGGCGGGCACGGAGCAAGAGCTCATCGCGACGAGAGCCAACATCACGTCGTTTGGCGTCCTCGGTGCGGCATTTGGCGCCATCCTTGCGTTGGCCATCACAGATAGGTTCGGGCGCCTGCGGACGTGGCGGGTCTTCATGGCCGTTTGGATGACCGGCTTCTTCATCACCACTTTCGCGTCTGGCATCTTGGGGCTGCTGCTCTTCTCGCGGCTGCTATCCGGGCTTGGCGCCGGCGGCCTCACCGTCGTGGCGCCTCTGTATCTCACCGAGATAGCGCGGTCCAAGTCCCGAGGGATGGTGGTGTCCATTTACATGGTGCTCCTGCTATCTTTTCTCATGTTTGGTTTGTGATTTGAAGGCACTCCCTCTCTACGTGTACTAGTGCGCGCGCATCTGACATTGGGAACATCTGCAGGCTTCTTCATCAGTTATGGTGCCAGAAAGTCTCTGCCCCCATCGAGGGAGCAATACCGCGTCGTTCTAAGCGTGCCTCTCATCACCGGAGGCATTGCCCTCTTTGTTTCCTTCTTCATCAAGGACACCCCTCGTTGGCTTGCATCCAAGGGCCGCGACGACGAGGCACTCATGGTGCTTTCCAGGCTGCGGAAGGCACCTCCCGACGATCCGGTCGTCAAAAAAGAATATGCCGAGATGATGGAGCAAGTGCGAGATGCGAAGCAAAGACTGTCTGACGCCTCCACCTGGATGATTATCAAGGAAGTCGCCACGATCCCCAGCTATCGCAAGCGATTCCTCTTGGGCCTTACGATGCAGACGATTGCCCAGTGGACTGGCGGTAATGGCATAACGTACTACATACCAACGATTTTCCGACTTGCCGGCGTCCGCGGTGACGATATACCCCTGATCAACTCTGGCGCGTACGGTGCGGTCAAGCTCCTGTTCACCATGATATTCACGTGGGGCCTGATCGACGTCTTTGGCAGGCGGGTCTGTTTCATGAGCGGCCTGTTCCTCCAGGGTGCCACCCACGTTTACATGGCCGTATACATGGGCTTCTGGATGAACTCCCACAACGAGCCTGCGTCGGATGCCGCGATTGCGTCTGTCTTCATCTACGCCGTGGGCTGGTCCGTTGGGCTTTGCACAATCCAGTACCTGTACGGCACCGAGATCTTGCCGACGCGCGTCCGAGGCGTGTGCTATGCAACAAACATGACAGCCCACTGGTTCTTTCAATTTGCAGTCGTGCGCGCCACGCCATCCTTGTTTGACAAGCTCCACATTTGGGGCGCGTACGTGTTCTGGGCGGGCGTCTGCTTCACCGGGCTGGCGATTCTCGGCCTCTGGGCTCCCGAGACGAAGGGCGTCCCCATGGAGAGGATGGCTGAGCTGTTTGCGGGGCCGTGGTACATGGGATGGAAGGCAAAGCTTGACCCGCAGCGCGATGCACAAGGAGAGTCGCTGGAGAGGTGGACGTCTGCCGGCCCGGACAGTGGCTCTGGGGCTCTGCAGGTGAATAGGCAGAGCTTTGAGAAGAAAGAAGGTTGATGTTTTAACAAAGCCTGTTTGTTGCCTTGATCATTTTTGCGCGTTGTATGGGTGTTTTTGCATATATATATATGATTGAGCGTGGTGTGTAAAGTAGGCCATGTATATGATAATTACGGTGTTGACGTTTGGATACATGCTTGGACAGGTTGTATAATATATATTATTTGTAGCTTAGTACATGTAGCGTTAGATGAGAGAAGAGATACAAGAGAGAGAGAAGAGAGAGAGAAGAGACAGAAGAGAAGAGAGAGAGAGAGCAGAGAGCAGAGAGCAGAGTCGGCATTCCTGCTTTTTTTTGTTTTTTTGTTTTTTTTTTTGTTTTTGTTTTTGTTTTTTTACAACGCAATCATCATTATTTTAGTAGTCGGTTACTGTAGGGTTAATTCCCCCGTGTATGAAATGCCGTGGCCGAAACAAAATTGACTTCGTTACGATAGTATGCATGTATACCGTACTTGGCCATTGATAAAGCATACTTGTATTTTTCTTTCTTTATGCATGTAAGGAAAGAAAGATGGGATAAAGTCGGGCAGCGGGTGACGCGGAGGGTATAGGACAAAACTCATATATTTCAATCGTTGCCTATATAGTAAATATTCAACACTTTGGATTCCCCCAAAAGGGGGGGGGAGATGGGGGGGAGGGGAGAAAAAAACCGACACCAACAACAACAACGACAAAGGACAAAGGACAAACGACGACAACGACAAATGACAATCAGTAACGATTCAGCTGGTAGGAACCCATCTTCCTGGGCAGAACCTTGGCCTGGAACATGTGGTCAATCTCGTCAAAGGTGCGGCCCTTGAGCTCGGGGACGTAAAAGTAGCTCCAGGCGGTGGCGATGAGGGCCAGGCCGCCAAAGACGAAGCCCACCTTGCCCTTGAGGTTCCCCTCATCGGGGTTGACCATGTAGGGGATGGCGAAGTTGAAGACGATGCCGCAGATGGCCTGGGTGGCGGTGGCGAGGGCAATGGTGGCGGCCCTGAGGGAGGTGCTGCTCGCCTCTCCCAGGATGGCAAAGGCCATGGCGCCGAGGCCGACGTAGTAGAAGAAGGCGTAGACGACGGTGAGGGAGGCCTGCACCCACTTGGCGCCGCCGGTGTGGACGAGGTCCATGACGCCGATGAGGACGAGGATGGTGGTGAGGATGCACATGCAGAGGATGAAGATCCTGCGGCGGCCAAACGAGTTCATGACGGCCCAGCTGAGGATGTTGCCGGCCAGCCCGCAGGCGGTGACGCCGATGCCGAGGTCGAAGCTCTTCTCGGTGGGGAGGCCGGCGAGCTGGAAGAAGTAGGTGGAGAAGCCGAGGACGAAGATGATGCCGGTGAAGTGCTGGCACACGAAGACGCCCATGCTGATGAAGGTGCGGATGCGGTTGGTGCCCTTGAAGCACTGGACGAAGGAGCCCTGCTCGGAGGCGGTGGCCTCCTCCTCGGCAATGGTGGCCTCGAGGGTGGCGAGCTTGGCGTCGACGTCGACGCCGGATCCGTAGAGCTTGCGGAGGGACCTGCGCGCCTGGTCGCGCTTGCCGACGCGGGCGAGGTACCAGGGCGTCTCGGGGGCAAAGGGCAGCAGGACTACGAGGAAGAGGCAGAAGAAGAGCTGGATGGCAAAGGGGCCGCGGTAGGCCCAGCGGTCGGGGCGGTCGCCGAAGCCCTTGATGACGGCGTTGGACAGCAGCTGGCCGGAGCCGATGCCGAACTGCACGCCGGCGGTGGCGATGCCGCGGAAGGCGACGGGGGCGCACTCGGAGGACGCCAGGGGCGACAGGGTCAGGTAGAAGCCGAGGCCGAAGCCGAGGATGAGCTTGGAGACGACAAAGGCGCCGTTGACGGTGGACAACATCTCGCCGAGGACGCCGCCGGTGACGACGGCCACGCCGGCGAGGAGGGCGGCCTTGCGACCCCAGCGGTCGGCGATCCACGAGCAGAGGAAGCCGCCAAAGAACTGGCCGACGCTGCTGACGGTGTTGAAGGCGCTCTGCCAGTCGGCGGGGAGGACGTACTCGCCGTCGTAGAGGTAGCCAAAGTCGCGGCGGAAGGACCGGACGGAGAGCATGCCTCCGTTGACCTGAGCGTCGAAGCCCCTGGGAGGGTCAGCACTGAGGAGTCCACGAGGTGATTTGATTTATACATATATATATATGTGTGTGTGTATATATGTATGTATGTATGTATGTGTGTATGTATAGAAAGAAGAAATGGGAGGAGGAGAAGAAGAAGAAGAAGAAGAAGAAGAAGAAGAAGAAGAAGAAGAAGAGGCTTCTGGCTTGTTCCTGATTTTCTCTGAAAACCAGACGAGACTCACCAGCCAACTCCGGCCATGGCCCAGTAAAAAGCCCACCACACGAGGGCGGGGTGCTGGACAAAGACCTCCTTGACGGTCAGCTCATGCTCACGCTGGATGTCGACTCGCACGGTGTCGTCCTTGGGGTTGACGTCGTCGATGCCGGAGATGTGGGCTTCCAACGGAGCGCCGGCCCGTTTTTCATCTTCAGAAGAGCCCATGGTGACGATGCTTTTTTTTTTCCCCGTCTCTCTCTCTGTCTCTGTCTCTGTCTCTCTCTATTTTTCTCTCTCTTTATTTGTCTCTCTCTATCGCACTCTCTCTCTCTCTCTCTCTCTCTCTCTCTCTCTCTCTCTATGGTATCAGAACGAGGACAAAACACCGAGAGACTATGGAATGGCCGACAACATGGTGAAGCAAGAAGAAGAAAGAGAGAGGGGAGGGAGAGAGGGGGGATCGGGAGGAGAATCGGAACCGGGTGGCTTAAGAGGTTCATATACTTGACGAGCCGAGGTGCTCAACGAATTTTCGGGGGTTTTTTTTTTTTTTTCTTTTTTTTTTCTTTTTTCTTTTTCTTTTTTTCTTCTTAATTTCTTTTTAATTTTTTTTTCTTCACATGGGAACGGTTCCGTCTCCGTTCGATGTGGTGTTGACGATGCATCCCCGTTTGCCAGCTGCGGTGGAGAGAGTTCGGACCGATTCCGTGGCTAAAAACAAAGAGGGCAATAGGGCCTATTCGGTACATTTGGTCAGGGTCTCCCGGGAAGCGGTTAAGCAGTTGGATGACATGACGGCACAAGAGGCTGGTCGATTTTGATTTTTTTTTTTTTTTGATTTTTTTTTTGGGGGGGGGGAGGATTTGCAGGGCTCAAAGTCTGGGGTAGCGAGAAGACAAGGGGGGGGGGGGGAGGAGGAGGAGGAGGAGGAGGAGACGAACAGGGCGGGACGAGAGAGAGACAAAGAAAAAAAGAAAAAGAAAAAAGAAAAAAGGAAAAAGGGAAAAAGGGAAAAAAGGGAAGAAGAAAAAAAACATGTGGAGAGCGACGCTCCCCGGCAGTTGTCCGACAAAGAGGGCAAGAGCTGACCCGGATGCGATTTATTGGCTGTTTCCCCTTGGCGATTGTGCGGGGATAAAGTTTTTTTATTTTTTTATTTTTTTATTTTTTTATTATTTAATTTTTTTTTTAAATTTTTATGTATAATTTTTAGTTTTTTGTTTTTAGAGTTCGTTTCCCCACCCCAAAAAGGAAAAAACAAAAAATTAAAAAATAAAAATAAAAAATAAAGAGTCTCGGCTCGGGATGGGCGTTTTGTGGCTGATGCGGATACGGATGCGGGTGGGGACGGGTTTTCTGGGCAGTTTCTGGGCGATGGGAATGAATTGAATTGAATTGAATGGCTCGATGCAGCAGCGCGGAAAAAAATGGCCAGATTCGGGTCCGACGATTGGATGATTTATTTGCTTGCGGGGCTGCCAATTTTTGTTTGATTTTTTTTGTTTAATTTTTTTTAAAAAAGTTTTTTTTTAATTTTTTTTTTGCCGATGCTCGTTGGTGAAGCAATCAATGTGAAGCATCGGTTCGGCGGCGCGGAAGAAGGAGAAGAAGAAGAAGGAGGAGAGAATAAGAAGCGGGAAAGAAAAAAAAAAGAAGAAAAAAGAAGAAAAAAGAAGAAAAAATACTACACTGCTCGGCACGCTGCTGTGTCGGGACGTTTTTGGTGGTATTCCGAGCCGCCGTAGAAGATGAAGGCGGGATGGAACGGTGGCAGTGGCGCGATGATGATGGTCAAGGGAGAGAAGGTGAAGAAGAAGAAGAAGAAGAAGAAGGTGAAGAAGGAGAAGGAGAAGAAGAAGAAGAATGAAAAGAAGGAGAAGAAGGAGAAGAAAGGAAATGGGGGGGGGGGAGGAGATGATGGTTACATGCAAAACGGGATCTTGCACGGCAGAATAAATGAATGAACGAATGAATATACAAGGCCAAAGCAAGGAGGTACCTCTCTGGAGTACCGCCCACTCTATAGAGGGCAGCTCCAACACAGGTACTTACTGTAGGTACTAAGGTACTATAGGTACTACCTAGTAGGTAGTAGGTAGCATTACAGGTAAGGTAGGCAGTACAGGTAGGTAGTACGAAAGTAGGTTACTTTGTAGCGTGATGGTTGGAATTTTATCGTTTGTTTTCAATCATGTTATTGTTATTGAATATCAACGTCATCTCTTGTTTGCTATTATTATCATGATTATCAACTCTTTATTATTTTAATTACAGTAAATTGTCATTGTCCTTTATTGGCATCCTCGTCCTCACCCATTACATTACCGGCTCCATACCCATAGTACGTACTACTCACTAGATGTACTACGAGTACTAGTAGATTTTCCTTATATGCGGCTTTACCCCCAGACCACACCACACCACACCAGCGTCAACTGGCCTCTCGCCAATGGCAATATGTACGGCGCCAACCAGCAAGCGGCCGACGCTGCTCCGTTCAATATGGGGGGCCCCCAACATGGCCGACCTTTTCAAGCGGCTTCCAACACCCGCGCCGGTGCGCCTTTCGGTTGAATATATCGATCGGCCCAGCAAATCAAGTTGGCGCTGTCCCCGGCCGCCACAACGAAACCCCCCACAGCGCCCATCCCCTGAAGCGTCCCCCTCCGCCCTAAAAGCGCCCCCCCCCAGACTGCCCCGGACTGCCCCGGACTTGATCCCCCCCTCCCCTGTTCGCGTGCCGCTAGCCAGCGGGCTTTAGGGCTCTTCCCCCCCCCCCCCCCCCCCCACAAGAAGCAAAACGGGCGCCTAACTCGAGGGCCATAAAGGAACAAGGGGAGCCACCTGACAGCAGCAGCGCCCGTCCTCACCACCGAGACTCCCCGACCAAACTTCTTCTCCCCCCTCATCCCCATTGTCGCGATCCGGCGACGCCTCCTGGCCTCTGCGTCTGCGTCTGCGTCTGCGCCTGCGCCTGCGTCTTCCCTCTACCCTCTGCCCTCCGCCGCGCGCCCGCTGAGCATCGCCGGCGCCCCGAGTGGCCCTCTGCGGCCGCCCGCCATGTCGCCGCCGTCCCGCCCAGCGCCGGCTCCCGTCCAGCGCCACGAGCCGCTGCCGTTTCTCGCCACGGCCCTCTCGTACGCGGGCGCCGCCGGCGATGGCGGAGACTCGTCCAACGCCTCGCTGCCGCCGCCTTCGGTCTTGGACGGCGATGCCGACGGCCCCCCGTCCCCGTCCCCGGCAGACGCCGCCGCCGCCGCCCGCCGCCCGGGGAAGCGGCCGGCAGCCCGCGGCACCGCCTTCTACCCCCGCAAGCGCGCCAACACCGCCTGCCAGGTGTGCAGAGCCCGCAAGACAAAGTGCGACAACAAGAAGCCCGCCTGCAGCTACTGCGTCAGCGTCGGCGCCACGTGCATCCAGTCGCCGGTGGATCTGTCCAGCTTCGACCCCGCCAGCCTCAAGATCCTCGACCGCATCGACGAGCTGGAGCGCCTGCTGCGCCATGCCGTGCCGGTGCCGGTGCCGGTGGCCGGCGGCTCCGACGCCCCCGCCTCCTCCGCCTCCGGCCACCCGCCGCCCCCGCCGTCGCGGCCGCCCGGGGCGCTGGACGCCCTCCACGGCCGGGGCTCCAGCGTCAGCAGCGTCTCGGGGCTCCGGCAGGCCGACGACGACATGGACGTCAGCAGCCTCCTCCCCCAGCGCGTGGACCACATCCTGCGGTGGCCCGTCTTCCAGAGCTCCGGCGCCCGCCGCCATTCGCCGGCCTCGTGCCGCGGGCCGCCCGACGCCATCTCGACCCCCCCCTCGGGCTCGGCCTCCCTGGCCGGGCTGATCGACATGGACTCGCACCGCATCTACCGGCTCCTGGACAGCTTCTTCCTGCACATCCACTGCAAGAACCCGATCCTGGACGAGGTCCTGGCCCGCCGCATGGTCATCAACGCCTTCCTCGACGGCATCGACTGGTCCCCGGCCTCGTGCCTGGCCCTCGTCATCTGCGCGCTGGGCTGCATCGCCACGCCCTTCGGCCCCAGCGGCGAGACCAAGCTGGGCACCCAGACCTACAACGACTCGCAAATCTTCTTCCAGGCCGCCCAGAAGCGCATCGGCATCCTGCTCGTGCGGTCCGACATCGTCGGCGCCCAGTGCCTGTTCCTGTCGGGCGTCTACCTCATGATGGTCTTCCAGCCCGTCTACGCCTGGCGCTTCTTCTCCCAGGCCCTGGCCGCCTGCCAGCACTTCCCCTTCCTGGCCCGCGCCCAGGGCCTCCACGCCCCGCTCGACTCCATGGAGATGGGCCGCCAGGACACCCAGGAGCAGGCCGTCTACTGGTCGGCCTGGAAGTCGGAGCGGGAGCTGCGGCAGGAGCTGGACCTGCCCGACTTCGACATCCTCCACTCCGGCAGCACCCTGTACCCGCCCTTCTTCCCAGCGCCCCCCGTCGCCCCGGCCGAGTCCCCGGACGGCCCCGACTCCGAGACGCGGCGCGCCCGCGCGGCCTGGCTCTTCTACCTCGCCGAGATCTCGCTCCGGCGCCTCACCAGCCGCCTCTCCCGGGAGGCCCTGGACCTCCGCCAGCGCTACGCCTCGGACGCCGTGCTCCTCGACATGCTCCTCGACATGATGCCCGAGTACGAGGCCCAGGTCCGGGAGTGGTCCGAGAGCCTGCCCGCCGACCTCTCCATCCACACGCCCGTGGAGGAGGACGGCATCTGCCGGTCGGTCCTCCGCGGGCGCATGGTCAACCTGTTTGAGCAGATATACTGGCCCTTCGTCATGGCCAGCATCGGCGCCCACGCCGCGAGGCGCCCGGTCAAGCCCGCCGTCGCCGAGTTCGCCAAGAGGGGGCTGGAGACGCACATGCACCAGGTGCACGTCAACAAGCCCGGCTTCCACCACCGCCACCACGGCTGCATGTTCATGATACGGGCCTGCACCAGGAGCGCCCTGGTCCTGCTGGCGGCCGCCAGGGCCGGTTGCGCCATGCCCGCCGACTGGGAGGATTCCGTCCACAAAACCGCCGGCATGCTCGCCTACTGGGAGGACGAAGACCGAGACCTGATGCACTGGAGAGCAACGCTGGAGCGCGAGCTTGCATTGGCTCGGGCATGATTATGATTCCCCCCCTTTGTAAAAAAAAAGCGACATTTTTTATTTATTTATTCTATTTTTTTCTATTTTTTTTTATTTTTTTTTTTACATTTTATATTCATATATATATATATATATATATACATACATCTTCACTTTTGTTTTATTTATATGTATATTTTATCTCATTTATTTATTTATTTTAATTCAAAGGCGAATAATACTTTCCCCCTTTCTCCGCATTGGCGCCGCCATCTTTCTTCTCTCTCTCTCTCTCTCTCTCTCTCCCTTTTCTTCCTTTTCTTCATATATATATATATATATATTTCTTTTTTCTTTCTTTCTTTTTTATTTATTTAAAAAAAAGAAGAAGAAGAAGAAGAAGAAGAAAGTGAAAAAGAAAAGAAAACCCCCGTCGTCTCCTCTTGGCAACTATATATAACCCGTTTTGTCCTGGTGGGCGTGACAAGGACGGGTAGATAGTCGTCATCATTTTCCCCCAAAGCCTGTCATGGCTTTTTTTTTTTTTTTTTGCATCTATTGATTTATTGATTTCTTATACGCCCCCCCCCCCCCCTTTCCCGTCTTATGCGGTGACCAACAAAAAAAAAAAACCCCCCAAATTTTAGCCCAGCATCGGGGAGTGTCGTCCCAGTCAGCTAAGAAATAACGTTAGTTTGGCTTTTTGTTTGTGGTTTTTTGTTTGTTTTTTTACTGCTATTCGAGATATCCGAGCGTCCTCACAGCTGAGCTTCTTCGGATAATCCGTTCATGGTCCGCGGGGAGAAGAAGAAGAAACAAGTTTCAATTTTCATGATGCTTATTTTGCGAATTCCTCCGGAATCATCACATGGGCGCTTTTGCTTTTCTCTCTCCCGTCTTTGGTGTGGTGGTTTGACTTGCCCCCCCTCGATGATTGATTGGTCCAAGGCAATTTTTTGGAATATTGATTCCTTCTGTCCGCTTGGATGCCGTCGGCTCCCTCTCCCTCCCTCTCCTCCTTCTCCTTCTCCTTCTCGCTCTTCTCCAGTTTCATCCCCCTTCTTCTCTTCTTTTCTTGTTTTCTTTTCCTCTTCGCCCTCGATATACTGGTAATAAACCGGTCATTCAAGGGGTGAAGCATTTTTTTTTTCCAATCCTTGTTGATTCAACGCGAGGTTGCCGATGAAGCACCTCAGTGAAACCTCGCGAATACCACGACGGGACGTTTTTGCGTCTTACGGAGTTGTCATGGTTGAAAAAAAAAACCAGAGAGTCGGAAAGCTTTTTGTATATGTATATATATATATATATATATATATATATCTCCTGGCCGTGCAAACATGGCTTCAGCTGCTGAATGCGCCGCAATGCCGTCAAAACGCACAAGACCGTATATCTGTATTTAAGAAGAAGAAGCAGAAAAGGAAAAAGGAAAAGGGGGAAAGAGAAAAAAAGCCAAAAAAAAAGGCCAAAAAAAAAAAGCCAAAAAGAAAAAGAAAAGCCAATTTTTTTTTTCAAACAAATGCAACGAAATCGCCGCCAACTCCCAAGATTCCACCCATGTGGCCATATTCATCCATGCTCGGATGCCTCGTCCACACATCCACACGCGCCGTTCCCCCATGAAAGCTGAGCAAAAAAAAAAGAAAAAAAAGAAAAGAAAAGAAAAAAACTCCCTTCGTCCAGGTGCCTATCCTTCCCCCTCTCTCTCTCTCTCTTGCTTACACACACTCACACTCACACACATACACACGTGTATATATATATATATATATACCCCTCTACATCTCTACCTCCGCCCTCGCGACTCGGAGGCTCCCAAAAAGGACGGATCCTTGATACTGCCGCCCGCATCGTCTAGTCCCGCGACCGGCCTGCTGTAACTGAAATCGACAAACTGTTCTTGCATGGTGCTTGATAGCACGAAGCCGTCGGGGACCGAGTCTTGGGCGGGCTCATCTGTAAACATCTTTTCAAAGTTTGTTATATCCCTAGCATCGACCTAATTCGTACATTGTTAGTCTACCTTTAGCTCGGCTAGCACGCACATGTATCCAGAAGAAGTCTATACACTTGGATATATAAGGGAGAGAGAGGGGGGGGAAAGGGGGGCAAAGGACTGACCACGTTGGGCTTAAAGGTTGGTTCGTATCTGCGCTGCAAAAGCTTCTTCCAGTCAATGCCGTGGAAGAAGGGATGCGACTTGATCTCGGCGGCGCCGTTGAGCCCCAATCTCTTGTTTGGATCTCGATCCAGGAGCTTGGTCAGGAGGTCCCTGGCTGCCGGGGGCATGACGTCGTAGCCGGGGAAGTTCAGGGGGGCGGTCAAGATCCTGCGATACATTTCGTTTGTGTTTTCGTCATAAAAGGGCGGCAGTCCCGTCAGCATCTCGTACAGCAGCACGCCCAGCGTCCACCAGTCCACCGTCTTGCCGTAGCCCTCGCCCTTGAGCAGCTCCGGTGCCAGGTATTCAGGAGTCCCGACAAAGGTGTTGGTCGAGTCCTCGTCCTTCATCTCGAGCTTGCAGAGGCCAAAGTCGCAAAGAGCAATGTGACCCTGGTAATCCAGCAGGATGTTTTCGGGCTTCAAATCCCGATAAATGACGTTGAAGCCGTGCAGGCACTCGAGCGCGCAGAGCAGCTCGGCCGTGTAGAACCGGGAGCGGTTGATGTCGAAGCGCCCTTCTTGGGACAAGTGGAAGAAGAGCTCTCCGCCGTTGACAAACGCCAGGACGAAGTAGAGCTTCTCGGGAGACTGGAAGCTGAACTTTAACGGAACGATGAAGGGGTTGTTGATCTGGGCAAGGACGGAGCGTTCGGCGAGGGTATGCGTCACTTCGGAGCGGGTGATGATCTTGGCTTTCTGGATGGACTTGATGGCGTAGATGCAGCCGGTGTCCTTCTTCCGAACCTGCATCACCTTTCCAAAGCTCCCCTTGCCGACAAGCGTGAGAAGCTCAAAGTCGTCAATGGCGAGCTTGCCGACGCGGTTCTCGACGAACTCGACACCAACCTGGAGCTTGCCCGTGCCGTTCTGCAGCTCGAACCAGCCCAGCCCGCTGTGACCCTGGGGTTGCGGGCGCTCGCTCTGGCCCTTCCTGCCCGACGGCACGGCATCCGACGCAACCTCGAACCTGGGTTTCACGCGAACGGCGCCCAGGAATATGTCCTGAGCCCTGCCGGGGCCCGAGGCGGCGGCCGGGTTCCTCATATAGAGCTGGACGGTCAGCTCGCCAACGCGGGACACATCAAACTTGTACTGGGTATTGGAGCCGGCCCAAACAGGGTTCTCGGGATTTCCACCAACGGAGTTGATGCGGACCTGGTTCTTGTCAAAGTCCACCAGCGCGTAGGGCATGTACTCGCCCGACACACGGCCGTGGTTGGTCGGGATGCCCTTGAAGCCCGACCCGGATGAAATCTGCGGCCTATCGAGGCTGCCGGAGAAAGCAGAGGGGTTCCGAGCGGACGCGCCCGCACGGGTAGAGCCGCTCAGCGCATCTCCAGCAGAGTGGGCGCCGGTCGGGTGACCCGCCTCCAGAGCATCTTGGTACGCTTCGGGGAGGGAGAGGCCGCGGGCTTCGTGGAGGGTGAGGACGAGGATGCCAGGTCTCGGCAGCTTAACGACGGGCGGCTGCGTGGAAGCTTCTATGGAGGCTACATAACAGAGAGAAGGGGGGGAGGGAGGGTGGAGGGGGAGGAGAACTTGTTAGAGGAGGAGGAGGAGGAGAAGGAGAGAAAGAAAAAAAAACGAAGAAGGTGGAACGCGCTTGTCAAACATACAGGAGCCGTTCGCATCGGCGATGCCGTTGACGTCAGACGGGGTCGAGGTGCCGCTGTTGTCCTTGCTCTTGTCCTTGCTCTTGTCCTTGACGGACGGCGTCGACGATTTCGAGAAGCCCAGATGGGTTTCTTTGAGCTCTGGAGAAGGGGAGAATTGTCAGCAGGATGGAGAGGATAACAAACAGGCATGCACAGAGGCAGCACGCGGATTGGTGGATGTAGCCGGCCGACTGGCCGACGGATGGGCCGAGGCTGAGGATTCTTTGGGGCCACGGTCCAGGACCAGCCGAGTCGAGTCGAGCCAACCCGTTACTCGCGCGCGAAGAGAAGAATTGCGGAAAGGCCGAAGCAATGGGCAACCAGAGAGAGAGAGGGAGAGGGAGAGTGAGAGGGAGAGGGAGAGAGATGGGCAAACGGGGGTTTGGAGGACGGTGGAGATGGTCCAACTCACTCTTGGTCAGGTTCCAAGACATGTTTCTTTTTTTTTTTTTTTTTTTCGCACGGGCGCAGCGAGAGCCGGAAGGTCCAGCAGCGGCGGCGGCGGCGGTTGCCAGTGCGATTGCGATGGAATCGGGAACCGGATTTTATTGCGATTTGTGATTTGGGTTTGGAATCGAAAGGGCGCCGAATCGGGGGCGGGATCTGGATTTGGAATTGCGAGGTTGGAATTTGGCCATTCGAGACGGCTGTGGCAGTGAGGACTGGGGAGGCTGAAGCGGGCTGCTGACCAGCGCCAGCCCGGGGGGGTTGTTGAGGGTGTGGCGCCTTTTGCACAGGGGCCGGGCGGGAGGGAGGGAGGGGGCCCCTGTTGATCCGAGAGGGCGCTGTGAGAGCGCTGCAGATGGAGAGGCACTGTATGTAGGCCTGTAGGCCTGTAGGCGCTGCCGGGCTGGAGGCCGGTGCCCGGTATAAAAGCCCACTGATGCGATACGTAAGCAGCATTATAAAATAAAAATATATACGGAGTATATATAAAATGAATGAAAAATAAACAAAAAAATAAAAAATAAAGAAAACACAGTACAACATACTACTAGGTACTACCAGTAGTAGTAGTAATGCAAAAAAAAAAAAAAAAAAAAAAAAACTATTAGGGTACCAAAGGTTCTACTATATAGTAGTACCAGTACCAGGTAATAGCATACTAGTACCTATAGTAGGTAGTAGTTGGTAGCATCGAATTACAGCTAGTGCCAAGAAAGGGCGATTTCGTACCTTATAGTACGCACCTAAGGCAGGAGCGGTCCCCATTGCGTCATGTCACGATAACGCATCAAACTGGAGCCCCCCCGGACTCGATGGCCCTCATTGGGTATTTTTGAGTTGTGTGTTTGTGTGTGTTTGTGTGTGTTTTGTGTGTGTTTATGTGTGCGTGTCTAGACCCTTGTTCCTTGTTTCGTCATATGGGCGAGGCTGCCCTGCTTGCAATGGATTGAGAGTTTTATATATATATATATATAGAGTGTTCTTATTTACACCATAGCATATTCCTATTTAAACTATAGTAGTCTATGCCTGTACTAAAATTCCTGCGCCTACACTACTAATTCTATAATTATATACTTAATTATAGTATAAGCTAATAATACAGCTAGTGGCATATATAATAATACTATAACTTTATTAATTAATTATTTTTTTTATTTATTTCCTTAATTATTGCAACTTTTAATATTATAAATATTAAGATTGCAATCTTTAATAAACTCTCCTTTAAGCAGTATAGAGGCAGTAAAGGAAGCTAGGGTAGTAGAGGCAGTAGAGTATAACTTTAATAATATTAACTTTAATATTATAAAGTAGCCTGTATTTTATTAATTTAATAATAAAGATAATAAAGACCTAGCTATAATGCCTTAAGATAAGACTTTATTGCTGCTGCCTTTATATATTAAGCAGGCATTAATGCTACTGCCTTTATATATAATAATAGTATTATAGTAACCTTTAAAAGTTATAGAGTTATTAAACAAGGCTATAAAGGCTATAAAGTAACCCTTAGAGTATTATTTTCTTATCTTACTATTATTAATGCTGTATAACTTATTTAATAAGCTTTTTATATTTTTATAAACTTTTTATTATAATTATAGCCTTGCCCTTTATATTAAGCGCAGCTTTAACCCTTAGGTTATTAATAGTAAGTGAGTCTAGATATACTGCGCCTTTATCTATAACTATATTAATAGTTAAGCTTTATTAAGTATTAGAATTTAATAAAGTTTAACTTAAAGGATAGGTTATTTTTATAAGATTATAGCCTTGGCTACTAGACAGGCTAATTAAAAGTGGTCTTATTATATAAATTATATAGAATATAATTACTTACTAACCTTTAACCTATTAGCTTATATTATATATTAATAATAAACACTTCTTTAGTAGTAATAAAAAAGAGACTTAACAAGGCATTAAGCTCTGCCTGTTAAGGAGATAGCCTAGATCCTTTAAGAAAGTACTAGCAAGCCTATATACTTTTATTAATTAAATATTTATAATAATAAGTAGAGAATTAGGATTAAGGCCTTTAATAGCTTGTTAGTAATACAGGCTTGGATTAAAGAGCTTAAAAAAGGCAACTTATATTACTTTATTAAGCTTAATAATAAAAATAAAGTCTAAGGCATTTTATAGATTTATAAGTAGTTAAAGATAATATAGTTATAGTTCTTTAAGGTCTTAAGGATTAATAATATATATAAAATAAACTGCTTTAGTATATTCCTCTTTAAAGTAATAGGTATTATTAATTTATTGAAGATTGCTTAGTAATAAAAGTAGGGCTTGATTACCTAAGCCTATATAAATATTATATAAGCAAGAGGAATTATATTATATAAGCAATAGATATAACCATTATACTTATATAAGCACTTAGGTTTAATATAACTATCCTGTTTTCTATTAGGGGCATTGCTTCTTTATATAGTTTTTTACACCTTGATTATATAAGCTAATATTATGTAATTTATATTATTTAAAAGCTCTTTTCTTGCGCTTTTAATTGGTTATTTTTTCTTAATAATATTTTTATTATGTAAAAAGTTATAATAGAGTTTCGCTACTTAGATTTAGAGTTTAAAACTAGGCCTAATTTGTAAGGGATTGAGATTGAAAAATTTTTCAATCTCGATCATTTGGCCTAATTATTCCTCTATCGGGCTAATTCATCTATCTAGCGGCTAAACTTTTATCCAATAGTTATAAGCTTTTTTAGTTAGACTTTTATAAGCTTTAACATAATTAAAAGTTAGTAGTTAACTTTGCCTTTAGCTTTATTAATATAGAAAAAGAAGATAGATATTAATAGCTTTATAAAAAGCTAGAGGCAATCTATTAAGACCTTTATATTCCTGCACCTTTTATAATTATTATAAATAAAGAAAATATGCTTAAAAATGTGCTTAAGAATGTTTTTCTTTTATTATAGCAGCAGCTATATATTTATTATATTAATGCTAATATATAGGCCAAGATCTATACTTGTTAGAAAGGCAATTATAATAATAAAGATAATAAAGATAAAGAGCTTAATAACCTTAATAATAGCTTTAAAGACAACCTTACTGCTTAAGTAGCTGCTATATAATAAAAAGCTAAAGAAGGATGCCTAGTAGCAGCCTTATAATTAATTAATAAAAAGCTAACCTACAAGGATATATTTATTAATTAAAAGTGCATTATATATATTAATAATAAAGCAGGCTTTTAAAAGGCCTAGGATTTAATAAAAAATAAATATAGTAATTAAATATATATCCTTTATTATATCTTAAAGGAATATATACCTTATTGCAAGCAGTAGGCTGCCTGTTTTATTAAGCAGTATTAAAATTATAGCTAAAGAGTTAATAATCCTGTAGAAACTGCCTATAAGAATATAAAGTTATATCTTCTCTTTAATATAAGTAATCTTTTTTATTTATATATAGTAATTATCTTTATAATAAAATAAAAAGAAAAAGACTATATATAGAATATAGCTAAGATGTAGATATAGTAGTGGTAGTAGTTTATTAAGCAACCCTGGCTTGGTAATATTATCTTAATTATTTTTTATATTATTATTAATCTTTTTATAAAGCAGTATTGCCTTGCTATAGCTATAATACCTTTATATTATAATCTAAGGCTTTATGCCTTAAAGCCTTGTATAGGTAACTTTTACTAGCAATATAAACTCCTTTATAGCTATACTATCTATAATAAGTTAAAAAAAGAGGAGGTGCTTTATTAAGAAGATATTTATTTATAGTAATAGCTAGAGAAGCCTTTAGTATAATTCTTAGTTAATTTTTATAAAAAGCTTATTAATCTTGTCTTTTAAGATCTTAAAGAGCCTTTCCTCTGCTTATATAATCTAGATACTATATAGAACCTCTGTAGCTAACTAAGGATTTTAAAGAATAGTAGGTTGCTTATCTTAATAAGCCTTAAGGTTAATAATAAAGAAGAAGAAAAAGGAGAGGGAGAGGGAGAGGCATTAACTTTATTGCAGGCTAGGCTTAAGGCATCTTAATAATAATTATAATAGCATGCCTTAATGCACTATTTAAATCTATTTATATAAAGAGTCTTATCTTAATATAAAATTAAGGGCAGTAGCGCATTATTATTATTATTATTATTATATTAAGGCTAAGGATAAAGCTGCAGTTGTATTAATAGTTAAGGAAGAGGGAATTAAGCCTTTTTTTAATTATTAATAAAATTATAATTATGCCTAGCTTTATAAAGCTCTTAATAATAACTTATAGTTATTGCTATTACTGCCCTTAATAATAAAGTTAAAGAGGTTATCCCAGCTACCTAGCTAGCACTAGTTACTTTTTCTAGCTTATTAAGGGTTGCTAGCCTGTAATTATATATATAATTAATAAAGAAAATGCTATATTTAAATAAATTAGCTTACTTTATTTCCTTAAATAGCCTTTTATGCCTTTATAATATTTCTTTAATAGTATTGCCTGCTAGTATGCTATACTGTAATTTAGTGTAGGTGTATAGAAATCTATACCTAAAGGGTAAACCTAGCTTGTAGTATAGACTACTATAGTTTAAATAAGAATATGCTATGGTGTAAATAAGAACACTCTATATATATATATAATATATAAACCACCCTTTTTCTTTCCCTTTTTTTTTCTCTCTTTTTCTTTTCATATCCTTAACACAAACCCAGCTTTACAACCCAATACAACCCCCCCCCCCTCTTCCAACTCGTCACTTCGACCGCCCCAAAATCATCGTCAAACTCCATCCAAAAAGGCCGCCCGCCATGGTCCTCAACCTCTTCTCCCGCCTCGCCCGCCCCTTCACCACCGCCTCCCGCCTCTCCATCGCCCCCGAGTCCTCCGCCGCCATCCCCGAGGGCGCCCAGCGCTGCACCGTCGCCGCCGGCTGCTATTGGGGCACCGAGCACCTGTACCGCAGGCACTTCTCCGGAAAGGGCCTCATCGACGCAAAGGTCGGCTTCATCGGCGGCGACGTCGAGAACCCGACGTACCGCGCCGTCTGCGGCGGCAAGACTGGCCGTAGGTTGCCCTGATGTCTACATGTTTATATATATATATGTATATATATATATGTATATATATATATGTATATATATATATGTATATATATACAAGTATATACGAATACACCCTCACCAAACCCGGTCTTGGCTGACTCCCCGACCCCTTCCCTTCTAAAAATATAAATAGACGCCGAGGCCGCCGAGCTCATCTTCGACCCGACTCAAGTCTCGTACCGGCAGCTCATCGAGTTCTTCTACCGCATGCACGACCCCACGACGCTCAACCAGCAGGGCCCCGACACCGGCCCGCAGTACCGCTCCGCCATCTACTTCCACGACGAGGAGCAGGAGCGCATCGCCCGCGAGGTCACGGAGCAGGCCAACGCCCAGTGGTGGGGCGGCGGCATCGTCACCGAGATTGCGCCCGCCGGCCGCTGGTGGACCGCCGAGGAGTATCACCAGCTGTACCTGGAGAGGAACCCGTCTGGCTACGAGTGCCCGAGCCACTTCCTGAGGCCGTTCAAGGACCTGCAGTGAAGAACGGGGGAGGGGTGGACACGTCAGAGAGAAAGGAGTGAACACGTCAGAGAGAAAGGGAGTGGAGTTTGTCCGTGACAATCCATCGACAGTCATTAGCCACATCCACTGCATCAGCACCCATTCATTGTACATAAGAACCAAGTTCAACCACCAAGGGCCCATGTAGTTTTATTTACACAATTCAACAGTTTGAACAGAGGGTTTTTTTCTTTCTTTTTTCTTCTTTTTTTCTTCTTTTTTTTCTTCTTTTTTTTTCTTTTTTTTTCTTTTTTTTTTAGAGTTGTAATTGAGCTTTGTTTTGGGGTTCTTCATCAATGCAAATACTGATACAGAAAAAGGGAACGCCTTGCTTCCCTACAATAATATATAAAAACTCATCATGATCCATCCCAGTGAGCGGAGTTTACAGGCCTCTCGCAATACAAAAAAAAAATATAAAGCCCCCCCCCCCTTTCCCTTTCCATTACAGATCCCCCCTCCTCACCATATTAATAATTCTCGCAAACTATTTTCGTTTTTTTTTTTGGAAAAAAAAATTTTTCAAAAAAAAAAACCCCCCTTATTTTCTCCGGTTCTGGTTCATCATAAGAATCTGCACCATGCGGATGAAAATGTTCAAAAAGTCCAACTCCAGAGAGATGCTCTCGTTGACGGGGTCCCGCTTAATCACACCAGCCTGCGCAAGGCGAGCGTGGTGCAGCACCTTCTGCACATCATACAGCGTGAAGCCGCCGAAGACGGCAAGACCACCGTACAGCCAGATGTTCTCGGTAAAGGCCAGTGTCCGGACGGCGGTGGCGGGGATGACGAGAGGCGCGAGGCCAGAGGCGGCGACGATGGCAGCACCGGCCAGGAGGGGCCCGCCGATGTAAAGGTACTTCTCCTGCTTGGCAGTAGCCCCGACAACAGACAGAGCACCCATCATGGCAATGGTGTAGAGGCCGGCGCGAGCGAGAAGAGGGCCGGGGACAAAGGCCAGCAGAGGGGCGACAAATGCGGCCTGGGTGGCGTTGAACGCAGTCCAGAGAGCATACTTGGGGACGTAGCTGTAATTCACACATGTCAGTTATTTTTAAAAAAAAAAATTAAAAGAAAAGACAAGAAAAAGGAAGAAATGAAAGAAAAGGAAAGGAGAATTCTTCCCATAGATAGTGACAACAAGGGCAGCGCGGACTCACTTGTCAGGGCTGATGGACCGAGTCCCAATCATGGTCGCAAAGCTCAGCGCCAACCCGCCCAATCCCACAACCCACGGGTTCGTCACCATCAACCGGTACACAAACCCAGTCTGCACCATCTGCCTCGCCGTCAACCCGATGATGCCAACGCCGAGCCCCGTATGCAGAAAAGTGTTGTTCAGGTACTCGCGCTCAAACAGCGGCATGCCTCCGTCCTCCCTCGTCTCCCGGTTGAAAACGGCGTTGATCGCAACCAGCGTGCCGCCAAAGATGGCGCCTCCGACGAGCAGCTTGCGCAGGCCCGTGCCGCTCGTCGCCGCCTGCTGTCGGCTTGCGGCCTCTTGGTAGTACGACCGCGCGAAGCCATGGCGAGTCGTCGCCGAGGCCATGCGAGAGGTGAAGAAGGCGCCGCTTGGCTTCGGTGCCCGTTGGTGGAAGCTTCGCAGGGACGTCCGGAACGCAGATTTCGAGAGCGCAGGTAACAGCCGCTGCTGCGCAATGCGCGCAGGGCCCTGCCGAATACTCAGCGTAAACGACATGATTTGGTCGCTAGGCAGTCGCTTCCGTCCGTCGAGATGGCTGTTTTGTTCTGATTCGCAAGAAGAGAAAGGGGAGAAAGGGAGAGAGGGAGAGAGGGAGAGATTGAGAGGAAAGGGTGTTGGCTTCTCAATCCCAATGCGGGGAGAAGATTGCCGACCGGTTATAATAATAATGATGAGTAAGAAAAGAGAAAACTTTCTTTGCCGCCGAAGGCTCCAGAATATCAACCTTTATTTTCTTTTGCCAGCTTTCTCTTTTGGGGAGTGGGTAAACGTCGGGGAATGACGTCAGCCAGATACCAGGTACCATACCTACCTTAGGTACCTGGGATGGGATGTATACCAATGTATACCATTGCTACCTTAGTAGGTACTGAGGTACTTGTGCTTTAAATGGGAATTAACTCTTCAAGGAAAAGGAGCAATTAGTCATCAATCTTTTCTTCCAAAGTCATCCGTATTATTAATCAGCTGCTGACCAAATAAACAGAGTTTACAACGAGCCACACAGGAGCACTTCCAACGTCAGTGGTAACTATAAGAGTCAGGTCGTACTACCTTATTATATTTCATTAAAACAAACAAGCAAATTGCATCAAGTACCCAAGATCAATTCCAGTCAATCGTTTTTCCTGTAGCCGATTCTTGTAGGTCGGTGTTCAAGTCTACTGTCTACATAATGTTTAGGTCATAACATCCAGGCGCTGCCACCCTACACTTTCCCTGATGTATTCATTCGCTGAGGAGACCGAGGCTTTTACTACCGTACGGATCATCTCGTGCAAGCAGTATAACTCTGGTGTAAGATATTGTTTGACTCGGGTACCAGGGAGGAAGAAAACTCTCGCGAACAGTGTCCCCATTCATAATTACTGCCTAGACAAGAAAAAGAAAAGAAAAGTTAGAAAGAACAAACTCACAGGAGCCTTTTCTTAAAGCGAAAGTATAAGTTAAAGTATATTTCATTCACCTTACATGCATAGTGGCTCAACATCGTTAGCTTGCATCGCTTTAAACTTTTTAATTGCGTATACAGGTAGAATTCCCTATACAGCCACGTTATTTCATCATTGTCTTTCCATACCTAGTAATACTTCTATTATGTACGTGGAATCTCCCTCTCTCTCCCTCTCTCTCCCTCTCTCTCCCTCTCTCTCTCTCTCTCTCCCTCTCTCTCAAAAAAAAAAAAAAAAAAAAAAAACGTCAATATCAAGTTATTCAAACGATCCTACCCACCTATATTTAGGCGCTACCCTTCCTAAAGAGGGCTCCGTTTATGCTCAACTTGAACTCGACAACCTTATCAAACTACTTTCTTATTGTCTCGACTTGCGTTTATTATAACAGTATGGGGGTCTGGAAACGGATATTCAGATTTCTCCATCTAGGGCCATCTTCTCCTCCTCGACCCGATCTTCTCAAACAACTGCCTTCTCCTCAGACGGATCCTCCCAACCAACCAACTTCTCCTCACCTAGGCCGGCTCAAGATCCCCGCAGAAATCATCCTAATAATTACAAAAAATCTCGACAAGCCTTCCCTCCTATGCTTTGCCTTGACC
The DNA here is from genome assembly GCA_020631695.1 of Trichoderma cornu-damae. Taxonomy (NCBI): domain Eukaryota; kingdom Fungi; phylum Ascomycota; class Sordariomycetes; order Hypocreales; family Hypocreaceae; genus Trichoderma; species Trichoderma cornu-damae. The sequence continues at coordinate 2,268,280 of CM036088.1, forward strand.
TGTCAAACGTTCAAATATGGTTATTTCCCCAAGTCTCTCAACCTGACTTCCTCGGAGCAAAGCGAGTTCCTGCTTCTCTTAGAAAAAGATGCAGCCAAATATTACTTTTGCCATTTTTGTGTCAAACTTCATCCATGGCATGCCTCCTGGTTTGACGATTATCACCATTTCAGAAGAGACTTCATCGCCAAGGATTTAGACCACTGCAGAATGATAAACTGGTTCCACCATTATCCACTCTTCCTTCCTTATCCACTTGCCCGAGTTGCCATGAATCGGCATTTTTATGGCGCGGCCCACGGCGTCTGTGTCGATAAACTAGCGGATCGTGGCCAATTCACACATCCAAGCTGCGGCTGGACACATTCCAGAGAGTGGGGAGCTCGAATTATCGATGATCAACTGATATTATCATCAACCGTTAGTTTGGGTCCTTTACGAGATTCCGAGGGACTAATAGCGGCTATCGACACGGGATTAGCTTCTTTATGCCATCATCTAACAGCCGAAGTATTATTCCCTCATCATCAGGTTCCCACGCAGGTTATATTCGGCTCTCAGCCGGATCAGTTCGCCCAACGTCTTCAATCCGTCAATTCCTGCCCTATATGCATGACAGACTATTGCATCGACATTCATCGGCAGGGAAATGGTTGGGTAATGGAGGCCATCACATATCATATGCTAGGAGACATCCGATCGCCGTGGGATTGGACTTGGATCGCCATGGTTTATTTTCCTGATAAGGACGTCAAGATACCCCGATTCAAACAGCCATCAGGAAACCAGCCAGGGATCGTGAGGCATATGTGGAGCAAATTGGATGATCATATATTTCATCCCCAAGGAGAATGGGTAACACTAACGTAATGGTTTCAAACGTTTTTCTGGTTTTTTTATACTACGTACTATCATCGTCCTGTTGAATAAAATTATCGTGGGAAGCTGCTCCCTGTAGCTGTTGACATATCACACTATACGGATGGGTAAGTTGGACGCATTCATGTTAGTATATTCCTGTTATCGGAGTTATCACCATGGAAACCTGGGAGGGATAACCGGATTCGGCTTACAAAAATGATTCTTAAAGGCAAGTGCGAGTTTACACTTGCATTTCATATTTAGATGACATGCATTTATCTTTCTTCTTCTTCTTCTTCTTCTTTCCTTTCCTTTTTCTTCTTCTTTTTTCCCCCCCGTCACACTCTGAAGTTGTCTGAAAGGTCACCCAGTCGGATTCCTTTTTTGTTGTTGTGAAACTATCTCACTTTGATTTGTTTTTTTCGTGTTGTTTCGCCATGGCTTCTGAGAGCTTTTCTTTCTGGTTCACAATTGTTTAGACGATAATTGCGACCCTTTTTTCCGCTGCTTCTTTTTTTCTTGCGTACCTTGTGGCGATGAAACCACAGTATTTCCCGGCGACAACAAAAACTGATGAGAAACTCGGAAAAATCGAAATGAAGCTCGAAAACATTGACAAGAATACGGCTCGTTTGGACACAAAGAGGATCGAAACCATACTCAGAGAGGTTGAAAAAGCCACGAAACTTACCGCAGCAAGATTGCCAGCTGCTGGAGAATTCGAACCATTGCGAGAAATTTTGATGTCAACCGGGAATGATCAGCATGAAATGAGGCAAGATATACAGGCAATGAAGCAAGAAATGCAGCTATGCAGCCTGAGCATGCGCAGCATATCATCCGATATCAACCAGATTAAAGAAGATGGTATAAAAATCCGGGGACCTGCTGGCTTATTCGCCCCCACCAACCATCTGTGCAAGTCACCCGCCGAAAGCCTCTCACGAGAAAGAATTCGAAGATATTTCCCAGGCTTTACCAGTACGGATGATATAGACTAATGGCCTAGCAGCCTGGGGGGGGGGTTGGTAAGGGGTCTGTCTAGTGATGATTTTTTAGGGTTTTTATCATATTGCAGGCCCGGTTATCTTATGTAATACAGGTCTAGTAATGATTCTAGATAAGTCTTTTAGCTTGGTTGGCTAAATAATCACCCACTTGCTAATAGGACTTGAAAATTCTGCTAGATTACAGTAACCATTCACTAGCTAGCCGCAGCCATTATAGCTGGCTATAGCCGTTGTAGCTGGCTGTAGCCGTTGTAGCTGGCTGTAGTTATTACAGGCTGCTATAGCTATTATAGCTAAAACGCGATTATGGCTAGAATGCAATTACAGGCTGGCTATAGCAATTGCAGGCCTGCGATTATGATTATCAGCCTACGATGCCCTTATTCCTGGTAGGCACGTCTACCCATTCGATTGGGTGGGACTGTGGTGAATCTAATGTCAGTAGGGGAAGAGCTGATGCAAGTGCCGTCGGGTCGGCCGTCGTTAGATGGGCCACGTTGTGATGATGGCTGGTTTGTGTAAATAAATATCTTTTTATCGCGTCAGTCGACTTGTCTGGGTTGATATCATGGAATGGCGGAACTAGATAATTCTATAGAGACAAAGGAAATTGGCAAACATATGGATAGTCAAGCAGACTCAACAGATCAAAACGGGCCTGGCAGACTGAAAGTGTTGTGAGGAAGGCACACTGGTGAATTAGATTTTCGCTACCAATGGAAGATCTCTACTCATTGCAGTTGGAAGATTCATCCCATCAATCGGCGAGATACAAATAGTCCTAGTTTGAAAAAAAGCAAGGCAATTTCCAATGAAACAAAGCTTCTATCCATTTCTTTATGAAAACAAAACTCTTGCAAATCCAGGGACTAGATGGAGCCCAACCTTTTAGCTCCAGCGCGCTATTCTGTGTGTATATATGTGCCAGATTGATTATCTTTTACGATGTGACGTAGGATAATCGCCAGAATGAAGCCTTCGAAGATGAACGCTGGCTGTTTGCTATAATACACTTAGTTGTATTGGGCTTTCTTTCTTGATACCTTGAGCCATCCTAATAGATTCATTGTAGCGACAACGCAAGTACATACGACCATATCTATTGGAAACTACTGGATCCCGTTTGCTCTCCGAGCGTCAAGCCAATGAGAGGCAGATTAGTAGTCAGGTGGGTGACCACTGGCGAACACCGGCTGTTGTATGTCTTTTGTTTTTGTTTTTGTTTTTCACGATTTTCTCCCCCTTTTCTCTTGAAATATCTTTATAATATAGTTATACTTGCGATTCAAGCACATACGACCACATCCATTTCGAGAATACGGGATCCCGTCCGCTCTCCCATCGTCAAAGCTAATGAGAGGCAGATTAGTAGTCAGGTGGGTGACCACTGGCGAACACCGGCTGTTGTATGTTGTATATATTTTTTTTTCACCATTTCCCCCCCCTTTTCCCCTTAAAACATCTTTATAATATAGTTTTACTTATGATTCAAGCACATACGACCACATCCATTTCGAGAATACGGGATCCCGTCCGCTCTCCCATAGTCAAAGCCAATGAGAGGCAGATTAGTAGTTGGGTGGGTGACCACCAGCGAACACCGGCTGTTGTATGTCTTTCTTTCTTTCTTTCTTTCTTTTTTTTATTCTTCTTCTTCTCATCTCCCTAGATTAAAAAGCTGCTTCCAAGAGGAAAAAAGACGGCAGCCTTGTCTATGGAGGGCGAGTCTGGCTTCGTGCGTATGCATAATAACGTATTGCTGGAATTCTCATCATAGCAGGCCAATAGCATCAACGGGTCAACGACATCACGTGTGGTCAGCCCTTCAAGCTTCAAGCTCTGTACTTCGCAAAGTCCGTGTGTTCCTTTTGTCTTTGTTATTTTCTTTCTCAGTCATGATTTCCCCCCCTTTCCCATTCATATGCTCGTTCAATATGCAATCAAAGTTTGTTTATCCAAACATACACCATTCACCCATACACCCCCAATCGTCGCCAGAAAACCCGCATCAACACCGGAGGATATCGTCAGATGCGCACAGTCCAAAGCGCCCCCTCTCCGGGTTCCTTCTTGCCTCTACTTTGCACCCTTTCCCCCGAATAGTAACCCTCAAAAGAGACGGCTTGGCGCCTGGCCGATACAAGCTTCCCGTCATGCTTCTCCCTCCGCTTCCCATGAATTGCGTGAAATAGATACATGTGTGCGTTATATAGGTGGGTGCATGCCTTGTACAGAAATAGAAAGAAATAGATGAACAAGAGGACGTAGAAGAAGAAGAAGAAGAAGGATAAGAAGGAGGAGGAGGAGAAGAAAAAGGAGGGGAAAAAAGAAGAAGAAGAAGAAGATTCATAATCAAGCTCCCGCTGATAATGCAACTCATGTCATCTTAAACCGTCAGTTCCCTTTTCAATCACAAACTTCACAGGCTGCCTTGATCTCTTGCCCATCAGCGAGGCGCCGGGCCTTGGGAAGAAGCTTGGTGTGGTAAGCATCGCCACGCTCATCGTCCTTGGCATCGGCAAGTCTCCGAGCATGCTATCGAAAGCCGTCGTAGGCCAGCTGTTGACCGACGTCAGCTCTGGTTTTCCAGCCCGGCTGTCGAACCCCCATCTTGACACGCTGCCCGCCCGAAGCCACGGCTCCAAGTTGCGGCATTGGCTGACGTCGATCCATCTCAGGCGCGCGCAGCCCCTGAGGATGTTTTCTAGGCCCCTGCCCGTCACGCGGACGCACCCTCGAACGCTGAGGCCTTCGAGCTCGTTGAGGTGGAGGGCGACGCCCTCCAGACTGCCATCGCTCACGGCGCTGCCGCAAAAGGCCAGCCTCAGCTCACGCAGCTTGGGGAGGCCAAGGGCAACGACCTCGGTGGCGGTATCGGAAAGCGCACAGCAAAAGGACAGGTCGAGATGGGTCAGGTTCTTGGCCGCGTTGACGAGCGCCACGATGGCGTTGTCGGAGAGATAAGTGCAGTCTGCCAGGCAGAGGTGCGTCAGCTTCTCGAACTTGAACTGAGCCCACGACTGGAACCCCGCGTCTGTGATTGATGTGCAGCGGGTGAGGGACAGAGACCGCAGCCGGCTCGAGGCGTGGGCGGCGAGATGGCCCATGGATCGATCGGTAATGTGCTTGCAGTACGAGAGATTCAACGTGTTGAGCTTGGAGCAGCCAATCACGGTTCCCGGCGCCGGCGCAGCGGTGGAAGACGGCTGCTGCTGCTGCTGCTGCTGCTGCTGGGCCGTCTTGTCTTTCGCCTTCGCCCCCTTCGCCCCCTTCGCCCCCGAGCTGGATGTCACGACTTTACCGCCGGTGGCTGGGGGGGGAGCGGGGGGAGCAGGAGCCTCGGGGATCACCCACCCGACCACCCGGCCAAGGAGGTTATCTCCCACTTTTCGGCAGTTGCTCCAGTCGACCTCCTCGAGGCCCTTGGCGTTTTCGCTCATTTCGAGAATCTGGTTGGCCGACACGTCCCACAGGGAGCGCATCCTCCACGTGCGCACGTTCTTGCCGCAGGTCCGCCACAGCACGGAGAAGCCCTCGTCCGTTACGTGGAAGCAATTGTTCAGGTCCACGACGAGCGCGCGGGTTCCGATGAAAGGCGCGAGGGTATCGATTATGACTTGGTCGGTGACCCTCCTGTTGTAGCAGGAGAGATCGACGTGCCTGCACAGGTATGGAGACGTGGTGACGAGGGCTTTCCAGTGGGAGCTGACGCGGCGCAGCCTCAACAGCTCGCCAATGTCGGCGTACTGGAGGATGCGCACCAGGATGCTGTCCGAAATGGTCGGCCGGCGGAGGGAGCACGGGCGGTGAGACAGCGTCTTGGCTCGCTTCGCCGGCACGTCGGATCCGAAATCCGGCGCGACGGGGGACGGCGGTTCTGGGAGGGGAGACGGGGCTCCGGCCGGCCGAGCGGGCGGCATCGGCGAGGCCTCGGCCGGCGCGGTCGGCGGCGCTATCGAGTGACGCCTTCGGTTTCTCAGATTCTCCATGTCGACGCTGAGGAAGGGGTCGGGATCCTTGGGCTCCATGACTTCCGAATCGTCCCGGGCGCTCGCGGATACCGGCTTCAGCGGCGTCGCGAACTCGACGTCGGGGAGGCTGAGCCGGGCGAGCCTCGGGGTCGGAGGGTCCGACTTGCTCGTCTTGCCGCGCCGGTCCGCGTCGGCCATGTCGACGTCCTCGTCGCGGTAGTTGTAGCGATGCCATGCCGTCTGCTCCACCTGCGACTTGATGTCCGGGGAGCAGCGAGCCCACAGCTCATCCAGCGTCTCGCCCGGTATCATGAGGCATTCCACCGTCGTGATGGACCGCACCGTGGCCGTCCGCCCGCGAGACAGGCCCAGGCTGGCAACCTCCCCAAAGTATTGTCCGGTCCTCAGCCGCGGGCGTTTCTGGATCGACCTGGTCAGGCTCTCGGCCTCCTTGTCCGTCTTGGGCAGGTGGTGGATGACTTCCGCCTCGCCTCGCACGACGAAAAAGATCTCGTGGCCGGGGGTGCCCTGGCATACGATGTCGGTGAAGGGCGGGTACGTCTTTGGCTGGACGCTCAGTCCCAGAAAGTGCAGGATGTCTGGCGGCAGAGAGGTGAAGAGGGGAAGCTCCTTGAGCGTCTTGCGGATGTTGACGAAGCCGCTGCCCAGCGCGCTGCCAAGGGCCGGGTCTTCGATGATGCTGGGGCTCGGGGACTTGCGCTTCTTGGACTTGACGACGGCGCCGTCCTTGATGGCGCCGGTCTCGCCGGTCGACACTTCGCCCGGGGTCGTGGTGCGCGCGGCGAAATCGCTCTTTGGGGACTTGAGGGTCGCGCCGCGTTCCAGGCGCTTCTTCCTGAGCACGCTCAGCCTTTCCTGAGCCTCCTGCCGGATGGCCTTCTCCATCTCGGGGAACTTGGGCATGACGGTCTGCAAGTCCTCCTTCTTCAAGACCAGCAAGAGGCACTTTGTTCGGGCGACGATGGTGGCGGTCCTGGGCATGTCCATGAGCACGCCAATCTCCCCAAAGAAGGCGCCCGCTTTGAGCTCCGCGTAGACGGCCTCGCCATCTCGAGATGTGACTGCGACCACGCCTCGCACGAGCCAGTACATGGCCTTTGCGTCATCCCCCTCCGTGATGATGTGGTCGTTGGGTCCGTGTACCTGCGGCTTCAGGTGATTGCCAATCTCGACCAAGAACTCTTCCGAGGCGGAGAGGAAGAGGGGAAAGCTCCTGATGCGGTCTACCAGGTCCAATGGCATGTCCCTGATGGTCGAGGCGGTAAGCGGGGACGGTCGCATCGGGCGCGTAGGGTTGTTTTCGACGTTGAAGGACCGGATGAGCGAGACTGGATCGGACTCGGCACCGATGCCGTGCTGATGCCCCAGCGCCCGGTAGTGCGAGGGCGCACTCGGGGAGCGGCTGCGTCTCATGGCGATGCGAAGCCAAGCGAAGCGAAGCGATGCGATGCGATGGGGATTTTCCGGCCGCGGCCACCCTGGTGATGTCGGCTGTTTTTCTGTTTTCTGTTTTCTTTCTTTCTTTCTTTTTTTTTTTCCAAAGCGCCTCGGTGTCCTTGCGGCTACCCGCACCGCAACGTTCCCAAGCAGCCTCGGGAGAGATTCGGCCGCTCAACGAAAGCGTCTCCCACACGCTGCCCTTGGGCTGATCCGGTCGTTTCTATGGCCAAAGGCGGCAAAAATTTCGCTGCTGAGCTCTCCGACGGTGCCGTGATAAAGCTGGGATCATGCTCTTTCGGGCGAGGTCGGCGGACGGCTCTGTTGTTGCTGCCCATACGGCAGCAGCCTCGCATAGATTCTCCGCAGCGGCAGCCGTCTGCGAATTCTTGGCGACGGTGTCGATGCAAGAGGTTTGGAAGGACGCGGTGGATAAAGCGATATCGGGCCAGGGGATGTCGCGGTGACGGTGGCGGTGCCGGGCTGTCACCGACTATTTCGTAGAAAGGAGCGTAGAACGTTGGATATCGTGCCAAAAAAAAAAAAAGTACAAGCTAGGCTGAGGTCGGGACCAGGATCAAGTGACCAAAAGTATTTTTCTTTTTTTTAAAAAGAAAAGAAAAGAAAAGAAAAGAAAAAGAAAGAAGAAGAAAGATGGGGGAAAAAAAAAAAGGAAGAAGAAGAAGAAGAGAAGAGAAGAAGAAATCCTCCACGATCTTGGCCGCCGTGTGTGTGTGTGTGTTTTTCTCACCAGACGCTCCCCTCCGTCGCGAGGTCGAAGCGGTCGCGAGCCAACAAACCAACGGCCTAGGCCTGGAGTAGTATCGGCGAAAACAAAAACGGACGAGCCGGCGAAAGGTGGCAGATCAGAGGAGGTCTCCCACAAGGGCGAAGCTTAGAACAGAAAGCCCACCGGGCCGTCAACGTCGCAACGCGATCTCGTCAGGAGCTGCCCGCGGGTCGCAAGTTTGGTTAAAAAGGGGGTCTCCCAGCGCCGTTCTCCTGCGGACTCGAGGATTAATGAGCAGCAAAGACGGTGTCGAGGCTCTCGAAAACCTCCCTCGGGGGAAGATGAGGGGAGGGAGGGTCGAAAGGATGGCGCAAAAAAAAAAAAAAACCATAAAAAAAAGAAAATAGCACACAGACACACGCACACGGGACGCACGCACACGCCATATATCAGAACAGGACGGACAACGAGGCCGACCGGTCATGGAACGGATGCTGCAGCAGTTTTTTTTTTTTTTTTTTTTTTTTTTTTTTTTTCTCTCTCTTTTTTCTTCCCTTTTTTTTCCCTTTTTTTCCCTTTTTTTTTTTTTTTTTTTTTTTTTTTTTCCTTTTGACGTTTGACGTGGGGTATAGCTTCGAACGGGGTTGGCCCGGTGGCAAGCTGCTAGCTAGCTAGTAGGTACCTTAGTAGTACCTTACCTGGTACTTGGTACCCAAGGTACCTACTACCTTAGGTACTAGGCAAGGTAAGGTAAGGCAAGGCAAGGTAAGGTAAGGTAAGGTAAGGTAAGGTACCTAAGGTAGTACCTAGTAGTAGCCTGGGCCCTGGCGGCGGCAACGTAGGTAACTTGTTCCTTTGGTAAGGTACGGCAGTAACAGCAACAGCAACAAGTTACGTTTTGTACTCTCCGTGCATATGGCCCTGCAGGGCTAGAAACAACAAGCCGAAAGGGCCTGACACGATCCGCGGCACCCCCGAAGACAGCCGGGGGGGGGGGGGGGGGCGAGTTGTGCGCTGGGCTCCGTACCGGTACAACGGAGGAGGTGTGCAACGAAGCAGCACCCGGAGAGCCTCCAGCAGAGCCCTCCAGCAGAGATTGGTTGGCCAATCAATCCAGACGCTGCTCCGAATCCCCCTCGGCGACGCCCAAATTCGGTTCCCTTCAGGCAACCGCGGCGGAACAATTTGAGCTGCCAACACGAACCAATCTCGAACAACACACGGCACAGTGCGTTTTCTTCGTCGTGTTTTTTTTTGGCGGGCTTTGCAATCGACCCCAATGCCGCGCTCTGTCTTGGCGAAGTTTGCCCAACCGGCTAAACCAAAAGGGAGACTGCCGAAATCTTGGAATGACGCCAGCGGCGCCCATTGCCCTTTCCCGCACGAGGTTCCCCCCTCCCCCCCCCCCCTTGAGAACGCTTCCAGGCCCATTGGCAAAAAAAAAAATTTAAAAAAAAATTCAAAGGGGGAAGCAATATGCCGCCCTCTGATACAATAGAGTGCATCTCACGGTCCCTTTTATTTATTATGATTATGATTATTACGAATCCTCGTTGTTTTTTTTCTTTCAAGAGAGAAAATCTTTCTGAAATCTTCCCCGGGCGATCTGCTCGGCGCCATGCCTATCTCGGGCTGGCAAACATGGCCAGCAGCAGCGGTGCGCGCGGAGGCAGCAAATATACTAGGTAGGTACCTTACCGCTAGGTACGGAGTACAGGTACATACATTAAGGTACCTCCTGTTGATTATTAAGGTAAGGCACCTAGGTAGTACCTTAGTTCCTTATATACCACCTGCATTGCAACATGTGCCATGGGATGGATGGGTGTGTTCCAACGAAAACGCCACCGCCATCCTTTCAAGGCTGACACGCCGAAGCCGCATCTTGTTCCCAACGGACAAGCATTGCATTGCATCGTTCCCCCCTCCCTCGCCTTGCGTCCTTTTGGATTCTCGGATTCCCGTATTGGCAACTGCTCTCAAACTACGGTACGGTGGTACTGCGCACCAGCTGCTGACCACCGCTGCATCTCCAAAGTACGGAGTACATACAAGGGTGTGGGGGACGGCTGGCTGGCTGGCTGGCTGCTTAAAAAAAAAATTAAAAAAAAATCTCCCTTTCCTCGGGGGACACACGGAGCGCTAGACAATCCATGCGCTCGGGATGGGATTCAGCAGACCGGGGGTGGGGGAGAGTTTCCTAGCAAGAAGAACCGGTGACGGAAGACTGCTGGAAGCCTACCTAGGTAGGTACTTACATAGTACCCAGTACCTTGCATGTAAATAAGGGGAATGCCTATCCAGTACCCCAATTCTGCTATCCAGTACCCCAACTGTGGCTAGAATGTGGCTTTCGTGCCGGTGTCGCCGAAAGTGGTGTGCCGCCCGCAAAAATAAAGACATTAAAATTAAATATAATTTTTCTTATAAGTACCTATATAATATACACAACAATATAGTCAAAATAAAGCTATTTTCAACGCCAAATTACGCGGCGAGGCGTTGAATACGGCTTTTTCAAATGAACAGCGAGCCTCACGCCGTCAGACTTCGCGGCATCGCGTAAGGCAGCCTCACATTCATTAAAGCTGCTAAACGCCCGGCCTATAATTGCCTGAAGCGCCGGCGAGGCCATCTTGACTGCAAATAGCTTCAAAACGGCGCCCTTTGGCAGGGGGATGACGAAGCCAGAGTTATAACTTAATGAAGACAAGCGCGTCTTTTTTACTATACTAAAATAGGTTGTAGGGCCGACTGCGGCGTCTAGCCACAGTTGGGGTACTGGATAGCAGAATTGGGGTACTGGATAGGCATTCCCTAAATAAGGTACTACCTATCCGTACATGCAAAATGGTACAAAGAGGGAGGAAGAGGAAAACGAAAGAAGCGAGTTCGAAAAAGGGTACAATAAAATTGAAAGGGGACAGCAGGTTGGCCCCCCCAAAACATATATACTCGTATATATATATATACTACCTACGGAGTAGTACATACCTTGCTACTTGGTACAATTACCTAAGGTACGACGCGTGCCCTTGCAATGGGCATTCCTCCATACTAATGTACTAGTAGTACTACTCCGTACCTCCATACTCCTGGAGCAGTACCACTACTACCTACTAAGCATCATCAATGCACACCCGGGGATAAGGCGTGCCGTGGCGATGCTTGCTTGAGGTACTCCGTACTTGGGCTTATGTGTGCCTCGGTATAAAGTATTCAATACCATATTAGGTGCCTAGTACGTAGTACCTTCTTACTACTAGGTACTTACTAAGGCAAGGTACAGAGTATGAATGGAGGAGCACCTACCTACCTTACTACCTTGATGTACGTACTCCGTAGATGTGGCTGCGCATCTCGTGCCTCGCCCTGCTTTTGGGCGGTCTCACGCACAATCCATCCATCCATTTGCCTACTAACTACTAGGTACCTATAATCCAATCCACGCCTTATTATGTACCACCAAGGTTAGTACTAGTTAGTGCCTTGGTACCTTGGCAGCAGCGCCTTTAGTGCTCCGAGCAGCAGCAGCAGCAGCAGTAGCAGTACCACGCAACAGCACCATTACTCATCTCCCCTCTCTCCTCCTCCTCTTCCTTATTCTCTCTCTCTCTCTCTCTCTCTCTCTCTCTCTCTCTCTCTCTCTCTCTCTCTCTCTCTCTCTCTCTCTCTCTCTCTTTTATTTTCTTTTTATTTTTTTTTCATCTTCTTTTTACACCTTCTCCCGCTTCGTCGTCATGTCACATCACGCCACGCACCGTTTTCCTTGTCTGCCGTGTCAGCAACACTAACTGGGCCGGGGAAAAAAAAAAAAAAAAGGGGTGTGCAAGAGGACCATTCTACTTCTACTACATCTGCATCTACATCTACTAGGTACTTCTACTGCTCTTTTTTTTTTCATCGCCCCCCCCCCGGCTTTGTGTGCGTGTGTGTGTGTGTGTGTGTGTGTGTGTGTGTGTGTGTGGCTTCATGCTTTGCTACCTCAGCTTCCTACTCCGTACAAGTCCGCTTCAAAACACTTTGTCATGGCCACAAAGCGTCAACATGCAGCATTGCCTGGCCCTTGCTCTTGCTGGCTTCTCTTGATCCCACCTACAGGGGGATCGATCAGATTATCAGCAGGTGCAGCGATCTAATATGTAGTGATTGTTTCGGCACTGACATGTTCAGACAAAAAAAAAAGGGGGGGGCGGGGCGGCGGCAGGGGCAACGGCGAGTCAGAAGACGCCTACCTCGAATAGGACCTGGCAGTATTTGCTTCAACATCACATGCCATCTTTCAAGCCCACATCGCTGGCCAAGCGCCAGACCTCAAGCAGCCGTCGTCGATTCACCCATATGCCACAGACGTCGTGCTCCCTAGAAAGGATGGTGCGGAATGCTAGAACAAAATGCATCGCCAAATCCAAGCAAACAATTCAAATCAATCGTCATCGGGCACGTCGGAGATTCCCCAGCTACCACAACACGCAATCCAACCGCCTTTCCTTCATCTCCTCCGTAGACTGACTGGACGCTTGAAATCTCCCGGCTCTCGTGCCAGCATAGCCTCAGATTTCACATGTAAACATCGCATCGTTTCTATTTTTTTTTCTTGCAGCTTCCCAGTCGAAGGGGGGGAGAGGCTTTTATTGCCCCTGTCCCGCGCGGCCAAAACACGGATCCTCAGAAAAAAAAAACAACAGCCGGGCTCCCTTAAACCAAAAACATCCTGCCAACGCCGCGGATACGGTTCCGTAACTCAAAAAACACCCCCTCCCCCTCATCTTCATGCCGCCCTACTGGCCAGTGCTTTTCAAAAACATGTTGAAAACTTCCGAATTCGTGCACTCCTCTGACGGGTATCCGAGCTCCTCGAGGAATTGCTCCAAGTCGGCGTTCTCTTCCGGTGGGCACTGGATCCCTGCCAGCACCTTGGCCACGTCGCCGCCGTACGTGCGGTACTGGAACAGGCTGATGTTGAACTTGGGCCTCAGGGTCGTCAGGAACTTTTCCAACGCTCCCGGCCGCTCGGGGAAGTTGAACATGAAGACCCTCTCGTCGGCAACGCCCGTGCGTCCGCCGATGAGATAGCGCACGTGGCTCTTGGCGAGCTCGTCGTTGGACAGATCCGTCACCTCCATGCCCTCGGCGCGGATGCGCTCCATGAGCTGCCGCACCTCGTCGGCCCTCTGCGCCGCGGGGACGGCGATGGAGAGGCCGATGAGGACGTTGGCAGTCTCGCCGTGGGAGTAGCGGTAGGAGAACTCCGTGACGGGGCGGGGCATGATGGTGTCGACGAGCTTGGCAAAGGCTCCGGGCCGCTCCGGGATGGTGGCGGCCATGAGCACCTCCTTGCCCTCGCCCAGCGTGGCTCGCTCGGCGACGAACCTCAGCCGGTCAAAGTTCATGTTGGCGCCCGACGTCACCGCGATGAGCGTCCTCTTGGCGTCCCGGGACGGCCTCTGCGAGACGTACTTCTTGAGCCCGGCAATGGACAGGGCGCCCGCCGGTTCCAGGCCGGACCTGGTGTCGTCGTACATGTCCTTGATGGCGGCGCATATCTCGTCCGTGGTCACTTCGACGACTTCGTCGACGACCTCGCGGCAGATGCGGAACGTCTCCTCCCCGGGAATCTTGACGGCCGCGCCGTCGGCGAACAGGCCGACCTCGGGGAGCATGACCCTCTTCCCCAGCTTCAGAGAGAGCGCCATGGCGTTGGCGTCGGATGCCTCGACGCCAATGATCTTGACGTGAGGCGCCATCCTCTTGACGAACAGGCCGATGCCGGCAATGAGCCCTCCGCCGCCGACCCCGCAAAAGATGGCCTCGACCTTGGCCATGTTGACCTGCGCAAACATTTCGTTGCCAATGGTGCCCTGCCCGGCAATGACGTAGGGGTCGTCAAAGGGCGGGATGTTGATGAGGCCGTCTTGCTTCGCGCGCCGAGCGCACTCCTCCTTTGCGGCGTCGAAATCGGCGCCGTGCAGGACGACATGGCCTCCCAGCCGCGCGACGTTCAAATGCTTGATGCTCGGCGTGCCCTCCGGCATGACAATGGTGGCGGGGATCTTGAGTTTCCGGGCAGAGTAGGCCACTCCCTGGGCATGGTTGCCGGCCGAGCAGGCGACGACGCCCTTCCAGCTTTGGGCCGGGTCGAGGTGTGCCATCTTGTTGTACGCGCCTCGAAGCTTGAAGCTGAAGACGGGCTGCAGGTCTTCGCGCTTCAGCAGGACGTTGCACTCCATCCGGTTGCTCAGGTTGATAGCTTGGGTGAGGGGCGTCGTCTTGCAGGCCTCGTATACTCGCGAGGTTGCGCTGGCGATCATGCGCAGATACTTTGTTCCGCAAAAAAGGCTCCGTCAGCGCTGCTCTCGAATCCCGGAGAAGAAGGGTTAGAAAAGCCGCCCCCCCCCCTCCTCGGAACTACTCACGTCGGGGTGACCATCTGGAAGTCGGAATTCTTCCGGCACGAGCGATTCGCCATTCTCGGCCCTCTCGGGTGGTGGTGACGGATTCGCGCTGTATTCCGTCAAGGCCATGGCCCTCAGAGGCGATGACGTTGACGGCCGGCGAGTGCCGTTGACGCCGTTGGGCATTAACGACGTGCCATTGAGGCTCGGCATCTCCAAAGCAACTTTTTCGAATGTTCGCTGCAAAAAATTTTCTCCTCTTTCTTTTTTCTTTTTTTCTTTTGTTTACTTTCCCCGCCTCTTCTTGCCTGTTGTCTGGTGCGGTGTAGAAAGAAAAGAAAGAAAGAAAGAAAAAAGGAAAGGAACGAAAGCACTGCTGCAAGGGGCAGATGATCGCCTCCGATAAATCGGACCCTCTAATTTTTTTTTTTTTTTTAAAAAAAACAGCCGGAGACCAAAAAAAAAAAAAAAAAAAAAAAAAAAAAAAAAGCGGCCTGTGTGTGTGTTAGCGACCGCCGTGAGGGGATTGAAGAAGTTTAGCACCAAAAAGCTGGGCCGGATATATCAGCGCGGCACGTTGTCGCTCTTCTTATAGGAGCAGTGGACGGTTTTTTTTTTTTTTTTTTTTTCAGTCTATTTATTTATTTGTTTGTTTGTTTATGTAAAAATAAATCACACAATAATAATAGCAGTAGTAACAAGCTTCCTTGGCGAGACACACCTACTAGTAGGTAGTCACGTTCCCAAAGAACATGCAATAAGCCCAAGAGGAGGAGGTAAAAAGGAATGGAATGCATTGCATGCATGCAATCTGACTCAAAACGACAAGCACGCGCGCAACAAACACAATCGATATCGGAGCGCACTGCAGTGTGGCCCGGCATTGATAAGTCATCACTCCCCAATCCATTAGCGCAGTCACGGGAACAAAAATTTTCTTTCTTTTTTATTTATTTATTTTTCTTTTTAATTTTTCATATTTTCAATTTTTTCTTTTTTGCATTGTTTAAAACTTGGTATCTTGGGTGAAAAGAAAACTTAGTCATCTGACAAACTTGGATAAATTCCATCATGCAGCCCAATCTATTCCAACGTAAAAAAAAAAAAAAAAAAAAAACCCCATCATCAAATCATTAACAAAAAGCCGCCCTTCCTCCCTCCCTCGTTAAAAAAAAAAATAAAAATAAAAATAAACCCCATATCACACGGACAGTAGCCAGCAGCGGTATGTAGCCGCGAATAATAACAGTAGTAGTAACACAACGAGAGAATCAAAAGGAAAAAAAAAAATTAAGGGGGGGGCCTCTCTGATCGCGGCCAGCAGCATCACGGTTTGCCAGCCCTGCGAGCGGCCTGCTCGTACGTCGGCAGGCCTTCCGCCTGTCGTTGATCGCGGCTCTGCGCATCCCGCCAAGGATCCCCCTCCTCGGGCCCTTCGGCCGTGTGTCTCGTGTAGGAGGAGCCGGCCATGGCCTCGTCGCCTTGCCTGGCCCGGCGCTCTATCTTGCGCGCCCGCTTGCTGATTCGCCGCCACAGACGGCGGCCACTGGATGCCTGCGGAGGAGGGTCGGCGGCATAAGGAGGGGCGACGTCGTAGTCGTCGTCGTAGATGTGTTGACCGTTGAGGCCCTTGCGGCCTCTGCGGCCTTTCCGCTCTTGGTGGCGGTCGATGCTGCTGATGGCGAGGACCGTCACCGCAATGAGGCCAATGACCAGCGCCATGGTTTGCTTGTTGTTGTTGATTGGCTGGGGAGGATGGCGAACGGGTAAAGAATTAACAGTGAATGAATATCTGGTGCGTGCGAGAGAAAAAAAAGGGAGTTATCGACAAATCTAATGTTGTTTGTCACGTTGTTTACATGGACGACATGTATGAGTAGTAGCGATAGAGAGAGAGAGAGAGAGAGAGAGGCAAGACGTATTCTAGGTCTCTTCTTATACTAATAACTTTGATGACACCAGAAAAACTGTCAAATCTTCCGACATTTGAAGAATTCCAAATACACCAGATATGGCTTCATCGCACCGCCTCCTCCCAGCAAGGCCGGACCCAGTGGCTGAGCCTCCCTCGCACGCGGCGTTCTGCCCGATCTGGCCTAGCGCATCCGCCGTCCGCCGTCTCCGGGCCCCCGCCATCGGTGCCCAAACAAATCGCCCATCCCCCCAACCCAAGTTGGCTTTGTTCTAGACGAAATATCAAAAGCATCAAAAAGCATCCGAGGCATCAAAGGGCATCAAAGGACATCCAAAGGCATCAAGCAGAGGCCAACGGCCGCGACATCTCCCAATAGGCGCGAAGCACCGCGACGCCGCCCACCTGCGTTTCCACCGTCCGGCCCCTGCCCCCGTCGTTGGGGTCGCTTTTTCCGCGTGGTTTGGCCATGGCTGGCGTCTCCAGTCTCTGCTGATGGTTCTGGTCCGGCCGTGCCTGCTGAGGGCCGGGCTGCCAGCTTGCGCCCCGACCCCAGACGTCGTCTTCCGGCGTTCCCCGGTTGCGATAGTCGGTGGTGTTCGCGGCGTCGTGGTCGATGCCGTCTCCGCCGTCCCGAGAATCGTCCGCGTCGCCAAAGAGCCCGGCGCCCCACCACATGCCGAAGCGTCCCCGGTCGTCTCGAGTGCCGAGCGCCGCCAGGGCGTTGTGCTCGACCCATCCGAGATACGCCCGGCAAGCAGAGCCGTGGGCCGCCTTGACACGGCCGAAGGCGTCCGCGTTGACGCGTGCGCGGCCGTCGCCGCCCTCCCACTCCAGCGGCCGGCAAAACGCCGTCAGGTGATGGAAATATATCCCCTTGAACGTCTGGCTGTCTTGGGAGCAGGTGCTGCTCGCATCGCACTGGTCTTCCAGGATGCCTCCTCGGCCAAGGCCCCTCCACTGGGGCAGCTTTGCCGACGCGCCTGCCGAGTCCATCGGCTGGTTCGCCTCCAGGTCCCAACCCGTGGCCTTGATGACCGCCTGGACGAGATCGTGGCCGTCCGCCAGGTACGACGGGCTCCCCGTCACGTCCCATAGCCCTCGCTGGCCGGTGAGCAGCACGCCCTGGTTGTAAGTGTACACCATTTCGTCGCGAACGTCGCACTCCACGTTGCCGGGCTTCCCTTTGTCGATGTGGAACCCGTCGACAAACAGGCCTGCGCTGTTGGTCATGTTGCTGTTGGCGAGCCATCTGTAGCCCTCAGTCGCCGCTTG
This sequence comes from Trichoderma cornu-damae, assembly GCA_020631695.1. Lineage (NCBI taxonomy): Eukaryota > Fungi > Ascomycota > Sordariomycetes > Hypocreales > Hypocreaceae > Trichoderma > Trichoderma cornu-damae. Next base: position 2,285,892 of record CM036088.1, read on the forward strand.
GAGATGCGTCGGATCCCGGTCGACGGGGCTTCCGTTGCCGAGGTACCGATACATGGAAATGGACGCGGAGATGTAGAGCTCATTCGTAATGGCGTTCTTGTAAGGCTCCAGGCGGGGGTTCCAGATCATGCCGCCGTGGCACAGGGTGGTGTCCCATCCCCGTGCCCCGAGGAGCCAGAAGTTTTTGGCCCGGTTCCGGAACAGGGGAATCCAAAGCTGGCCACGCCATGGCAGCGTCGCCAAGGCGGCATCCATGTCGGTTGGCAAGCTGTTATTGAGGCTACGATCCGCATTGGGAAAGTAGAGGCTGTCATGCGATCGAGCAAAGTTCGAGGCTTCTATCCAGCCGAGCACCACCCACAGCATGTCGTCATATGCCTAAGAGAGAGAATGAACCCAAGTCGACAGAAATCATCAAAGAAGAGTGAACCTATGGTTATAATTGGTTGATTGGTTGGGGTGCGCGTACCTGATTTGGTATTGCAACTATATCCTGCCCAAAATGGTAGCCAATGACTTGATCATAGACCGACGAGATGAGATTTTCATGCGTTTCCCGAGCGCCCGGGGCGGTGCCCGGATCCACAAAGTCCAGCGATTTCGTCAGAGTGGACAGCATGCCAGCGACGACAGTCTCTATGACGGCGGCCGTCCAGTCTATGGCCGACGGCCATGTGTTTCTTCCGATTTGGTAGTATTCGTTCTGCAACACGGCGAGCGCTGAGAATGCCTCTTTGAGAATGCCAGTGTCGGCTCCACGCGAAGCAGACGTCTCTGCCGTGAATGGGAGGAAGTTGTCTGGTGGCGGACGGCAGTCGGCGAGGTCGGCAGCCACCACGGAGCAATATTCTTGTTTAGGCGAGACTGGGACACCAATCGCGGCTGGCAGGAAAGCAAAAGCAACAACCGTGTGTGCAACGATCAGGGACGCCATGGTTGAATAGAGGAAGAGTGCGGTCAGCGGTATAAGAGCGGGACAGATTGGAAGCGTTTGCGGTCTCTCTCGGCGGATGGTTGTTTTTTCTGGTTTTTTTTTTTTTTTAATTCTTCTCCCTCAATGTCCAAGAACCCGATATAGAAAATCTGTACAGATGGTAAGAATTTGAAATACCCTGCGGGACTGGTAGGCAGTGGAGCCAAGGTGATAGAGGGGGAGGGAGAGAGACAGAGAGAGAGAAGGAACAAATCAAAATCCGCGAGAGCAGAGAAATCGATGTGGGCCAGAAAACAACGTATGTTGGTTCGATGAGATGACCAGCAATGGGCTGCATGTACAAGGAACAAGAAGATGGGTTCAATCAAAAGAATGGAGATGTCGAACCTGGCGATATGTCCATCAACATTTACATCCGTTCCCCTGAGCCAACTCTTGTGGAGTGACGCCCAGAACTTTCTGGAGAGTAGCGTTAACGTACCCTGTAGTGTTTTTTTTGTTTTTTGTTTTTTTTTGGCCTCGTAAGACTACGTTGTGGAATCCATAGCTGTTGGGAGAGGGATGGAGGGACTATGTACATATATATATATCTTAACAGGCCAACTGGAAAGAAGTCGAGAGACGGAAGAAAAACAAGCCCAAAGATTTCCCGTGTATGGAGCTTCATAGGCTGGAGTCGAAGACGATATTTTTTTTTTTAATTTACTCCGTCTGGCTGAGGGGTAACAGATCCACAGGCCTCGTGACATTGGACTTGCTTGGCTCTGCATTTGAAGATTGCTCGTGATGTGTTTTTGAAGTCGATGCAGAGTGGTGGTATTCTGTGTCGTGTGTTTTGTAATAGGGAATTTTTTAAAAGAAAACATGTATGTAGAGTATAATAACGGCCTCATAAGAGCGGGGCCTTTGTATTTATTTATGTATGTATGTATTTATTTACTTTTTTTTTTTTGGTACAACTCTTGGCATAGAAGAGTTACCTTACTTTCACAACTCTTGGCATGGAGAAACTACTGAGTAACCTAGTTAACTACCTACCTGAGTAGGTATAGCAAGTACCCGGGCCAAAAGGGGGCACATGTGTTGTACTGCCTATTAAATGGCCTATCCATAGAATCTCTACTCTGTTAGTAGTAGTGGTAAGTTTGGAGAATACGAGTATGTATTGCTGAGCAAGTCGTTTGACAGTTGTGCCGGTCGAGATTAAGCTGTCAAGGGGGGGATGCGAGGTGCTTAAGCTTGTCTCTCTCTCTCTCTCTCTCTCTCTCTGCTTGGCATTGCCAGGGATAGATATGGTTCTGCGTTATTTTTTTTTTAATCCCCCCCCCCCTTTTTTTTTTCCCCCCATACGCTAAGAATCATTTTTCTTATTCATAAGACAATTTTTATCCATGACAAGGGTTTTTTTTTTTTTTTTTTTTTTTTTTTCCTTTCATATTTCTGTTTCTTTCTTTCTCTTTCTCTTTCCGTTTTTTTTTTTTTTTTTTTTTTTTTTTCAAACAGACCATCCAACTCCAATTGGCAGTTGAAGCCACCCCCACCGTTCTTATACACGGTAGCGCCACTATAAAACAAAGCCTCGGCTGGTTGGCAGGGGAGCGGCGGCGCATGAACATAAATAAATAAATAAATAAAAAATAAAAAATAAAAAATATAACCGCAGGGGCGTGCACACACAAGTACTGCGTACTACTAGTACAAGTACTTGCATATGCTGGGGCCGCCCTTTGTGTTCCAAACTTATTTTTTATTTTATTTATTTAAATTAATTTTTTTTTTTTGCGGCGGAGAGCACCAAAAGCGAAACCCCGCCTCTCCAAACAAACTCTCCGGCTATTGGGGGGGGGGGGTTTGTTTACTTTGCAACGGCCCCTCCCTCCCCTTCCCTCCCCCCCCAAACAAAAACAAAAAAAAAAAAAAGGACAAAAAAAAAAAAAAAACAAATCCCGGAACGAACATCCCAGCATAACTAATTTTTGGCTTCCATTTCCAGCCCTTTTGCCCTCTTCACCCTTTCGCCTCCCGCAACGCTCAACGCACAAAATACCTTTTTGACTTCACCACCACGGCGCCTCCGTCACGCCTGACTGCTCCGTCGCGGTTCCTCATCAGCGCGTCTCGAGCCGGATTCCCCAGTTCTTGCCGCCGCATCTCCCCGACCGTCTGGCGCAACCGCCCTTCGCAACGACCGCCAAACGCGCGACGCGCACAACGCATCCCGTCCGCTTACCGCCATTCACTGCCTCTCCCCCCTCCCCTCTCCCCTCCCCAAATAGTCATCGTCGACTCTTGCGGCTCCGGCATCGCGTGCAGCGCGTGGCAGAGCGATGGAGTCCGACGCAGTTACCAGATATCGTTCGCGCATTCTTAGGGAAATGAACGCAAACCGCGAAAATCCCTTCAACTCCCCGCCCTCGTCCACCGGCAGGGCCAGCCCGACGCTGTCGTCGGTCTTCTCAGATCCCGACGGCGAGTCCACGCGACGGCTCAACGAGGACATCGCCCGTGTGACTGCTCCCCGGAAGCTGCCCGTCAACTGGGAGGCCGCCCACCGCAAGTGGCCAGAGTTCTACGCCCAGCCCAAGAAGAACCGCGCCGCCTTGGACGACCAGACCGGCAAGAAGCCCCTGGCTGAAAACCCAAAGAAGCCGGCGCATGTCGTGCCCAAGTACGTCGACGACACCACCGAGGACGCGTGGAACGGCTCCAGGAGAACGCGCTCCGAGATGCAGCCGCGCGTCGACAACGAACCCGATCTGCCGCAAATCGCTCCGCCGCCGCCCGCCAGACGTCCCTCTGCCTACGGCCTGGCCAAGTCTGCTCCCCACAAGCCCAGCCCTCTGTCGGAAATACACACGCAGTCTCCGCCGAGGGAGCGGGCCGGCGAAAAGGATCGGCAAGCCTCCATCGAGGAGGCGCTGGAGAAGCTCCGCAAGGCTTCGCCCAACCCCGGGGACGAGAACCGGCTGGTCTCGTCTCACGACCAAAGCTCCCCCAACATGTCCTCTGCCAAGTCCAGCTTGACGGCCGTGCCTCCTTCGCCCCCCCTTCTGTCTAGCCCCGGACACGACGCCTCCAACGCTCGCTCGTTTTTCATGCCAGACATTTCGCACCTCGACGACTTCGTTACCGGCACATTGAGATTCAGCGGATCGACCAAGAATGGTGTACCGATTCTTGTTAAACACGGCCAAGTACACGACCAGAAGGAGAGGCCCTTTGGTGTGCGATACGCAGAGGTTGACGGCGTTGCGGTCCCCGAAGAAGAAGAGAAAATCTTTGTCTCCATGGATATGATCCGTGAAGAAATCGTCTCCCTTCAAGAGCACCACGACAAGATTCAGGACTATGCCGGCAGTCTTCAGCACGAAGTGGAGAGGCTCCAAGCTCAGCTTCGATCTCGCAAGAGCGCGGACGGAGGCCTCAGCCTTTTCAACGCCAACGAGCAAATCTTGACACAAAAGAAGGGTAAAGGGCTCCAACCCTCGCAATGAATGATACGAGACGTCCGTTTACTGACAAGCCCACCCCCCCCCCCCCCCCCCAAAAAAAAATAGCTCTCGAAGCCGAGGTGGCTTCTCTTCAGAAGCGGCTGGACCAGGCCACGCACCGCATCAGCACCAGCGACGTTGAAAATGACACTTTAGCTCAAGAGCGCGACCGCGTCATTGGCCGCCTGCAAGAGGCCTGCGAAGACATCAACAAGTTGACTCGGAAGCTCAGCGTCAAGGAGAAGGAGCTCGAAACTACGCACAAGCAACTGGGATCGTCCGAGCAGATGCGCCAGAACAACGACACCCTCCGTCGGGATGTCGCGGCGCTGAAACAAGGCCGGGACGGCCTGGAACACGACAACGCATCGCTCCGAGCGGAGCTCGAGGCGCTCCGGCGTGAACAGCAGCACTTCCGCGTAGAAGCCGAGTCGTTGCGATCCGACGGCAACGGCCTGCGACACGACCACCAATCCCTCCTCAACGAGAACCGATCTTTGCGAGCCAACAACAAGACTCTGATGGACGAGAATGAAGACCTGCGAGAGAATCTGGATGGCATCCAGCACGAGCTCGATGCCGCTCGCGAGGAGGTTGAAACCCTTCAGCAAGAGGTTCAGTCGCTGAAGCGAGACAAGGTATCGCTTCGCGAAGACAACGACAGCCTGGTTCGGCACAACGAGAAGTACTTTAGCGAAAACAAGATTCTCCGTCGTGAGAATTCTGGCTTTGAGCGTAGCATTCATGATTTGCATGACAGAAACCTCAAACTCAAGGAAGAGCTTGAGGGATTGAAACGGCAATTAGATCGCCATCGGCCCTCTGGCAAGTCCGACTTCTCCTCCAGGCCGCGCGAGGGCGAAACCGAGGAGAACATGACCTCGGCTTTCTTCGTTCCCGACATCACCCTCAAGACGAACGACACCGGCCCGGTCGATGGTACCGAAACAAAGGATGTGCCTGATCTGCCCGAGCTGACCTCGCACACGGATGATTTGACGACCGGCGTCAACGTCAACGAATCCGGACGGCAAGAGAGCCAGGCCGCGCAGAAGCGCGACGCCACTTCGCACAACGACAAGGCCGACGCGCGACACCGAGCCAAGAGCAGCGTCAAGTCGTCGCCGTCGAAGAACGCCGGCACCGCCCAGAAAGTTGCCTTTGCTCTCCCCGACAAGGCCGCCGAGAAGCTGTCGCAGGGCTCCAAGTCTACGGTGGCCAACCAGGGGAGCAAGCGCCGGAGTGCCAGCAGGCTGTCTGTCCCAGACCTGGATCCCTTTGGCGACGAAGACACGACAGGCCTGCTGTCGGTAGACAACATCACCCAAGATCTTGCCATTTCCCTCAACTTGACCGCCACGGACCATAGGGACGGCGCCGCGGGCAGAGAGGCGAAGCAAGCGCAGCACCCGCGCCAAAATGCCGGAAAGCCGGCGCCCAAGGTTGTGCACATCGATTCCAAGTCGCACCCGTCCAAGAGGGCGATCCTCGCGCCCGAAACCGGCGCGCGAGCCGTCAAGGTTGTTGACAAGGACATGTGCCCTTCGCTGTCGAATAATGCCCGACGAATACTGGACGATCTTTGCGGACACAACTGCCAGAATTGCACGGTCTGCAGCCGCATCACGTCGCACTCTGGCGTCATCTCCTCCACCGACCTGGCCGCTGGCAAGAAGCGTGTGTCGATACCGCGACCCGTTCCCGTCAGCGATCGTGGGGTGTCGGGCGGTGACCATACCGTTCGGCCGGTCCATTCCCCGGGCTACGCCTTGGCTGTTGTCATCAAGGGCCTGGAAGACGAGTCGCAGCATCTCCAGTTGGAGCTGACGCGCCTGCAGGCCCGCTACAACAGGAGCGACAAGTCGATGGGCCGTCGGGATAGACTTGCCCTGGCTGAAGCGATTCGCCTGCTCCTGAAGCGCGTTGAGGCGAAGAACGATCAGATCTACAGCCTGTACGACGTGCTCGAGGGACAGAAGGCTGCCGGCCAAGAGATGACGGAAGAGGAAATGGAGATGACAGTCTTGAACATCACGGGCATGACTATCCGAGACGTCACAAACACGAGCGACCAAGTGACGTGGGAAGGCATCGTGGAGGCCTGAGTGGAAATTTTACCAAAACGAGAGAAAGGGGTTGGCTATTTCTTCAGGGGGTTCGGTGGGCTTTTTTTTTTCTCTCCTCCCCCTTTCTTTTTCTTTTCTGGCATTTCCAGCAAAGGTGGTGCCTTTACCGTGCGTGTGATTGGAATGAAAGTGAATGGGCTTGAGCGGGGAGCCAAGATTTAGGAAGTGCGTTCCAACTTTGCTCGTTGGATGCGATGGAAAGCCGGCATTGGGATTAAGGACATTTTGGCGTTGGGGTTTACAGGCTTTGGACGATTTCTTTTTTTCTTTTTCTTTTTTTGATTCCACGATGGTTGTTAGACTAGGACGTCTACGCATTCTGCTGGCTGGAGCGTGCTCTTTCTTCGTCTTCTTCTTCTTCTTCTTCTTCTTTCCCCCCTTTTCTTTTCTTTTTACTTTTTTTTTTCTTTTTTTAAATCTGCATCTTGCATGGAAGGGAAAGGAGTTGGGAGGCGAAGGGGGGGGGGGGGGGGGGAAATATGGCACGCGAAACCCTACGTGTTCCGCTTTTGTATCATTGGTGATTTCGGGTTGATGTTTTATTTTTAGCGACTACGAGAAATGCCCGAAATTATTATTTTGGATTATTTTGGATTTTTTTCCCCCTCCCCTAATGGCCAAGTTAAGCTGGTATGCATTTACTTGAACGACGCGGTGTGAAGTGAAGTCTTAAAAGTGAAGCGTAGGAAGAGGTGTAGTAAGTAGGTAAGCAAGTTTGCTTGCATTGATGAACCCAATTCATTTTTGGTAAATTTTTTTTTTTTAATTTTTCAACTCTGGAACCAAAACTTCATATCGGTTGACATCATCCAGGCTACATTATATATATATATATATATCTATATACATATATATACATGCAAGGATATATATACATACAAGGTCTACTCTTCGTCATCTTCATCTCCCCCAAGCTCGCCGTCCATGGTCGCCTCCATCGTGCTACTATAATCTTCATCCTCCGTCACCGAATCAGCCTTTTCGTCCTCTTTCCTCTTTCGCTCATCCTCCTTTCTCGCCTCCGCCAGGACCTTTGCGCGCTCGGCCCTGGCGGCCGCCTGGCCGACGACATACGCGCCCAGGGGAGTCTTTGCCGCGTCAAAGTCCTTGAGGAAGGCGTCGACCTGGCTGCGGTGCTTGGGCGCAAAGTCGACCCTGGCGCGCTTCTCCTCGACGAACCTGGCGTTTGCCTCCAGCTTCTGGACGAGCACCGAAAACTGAGAAACGAGCTTCGAGTTTTTGTTGCCGCTGGATTTGGAGCCGACTTGCTTGAGCCACCGCTTGAGCTGGATGACGACGGGGAGAGCGAGTTCGGGGAAGGAGATGGAGGTGGACCAGGCGAACATGAAGCCGCTCATGAGCTCGACGACCTCCTCCCCGACGCCGTCCTGAAAGACTCGCGTGCGGAGATAAGCCTTGGGGGCTCTATAGGAAACGGCAAAGTCCATCGGCTTGAGAGTGGACGCCTTTGGAGGCTTCTTCATCTCAGCGGAGTTGAGTACTTCCAGCAGAGGCGAGGCGAGCGGGATGTAGACGTCGGCGGCTTGCGACAGGGCCAGCAGTGAGCGGATGAGGTGGAAGCGGAGAGGGAAGTACAGGGACGTGGGGACGAGGCGCATGGCGCCGAGGGCGACTTGCACGAGGGGATAGATGAGTGGTCTCAGTTGGCTCTCCTTGCCGGCCTCGGCTTCCTTGAGCGGCGTGCAGTGCTCGGCGAGAACGCGCGCCCAGAAGTCGAGGGAGTGCGTAAACTGCCAGTTGTAGACCATGCGGAACGAATCGTTCTTGTTGTTGACGATGCTGTTGCGGAGATGGATGGCGAGTTGGCGGATGAAAGTAAAGGCCGTGGTGTAGCCAACGGCAGGGTCGATGCCCCAGAGCCCGGCAGCCGAAAACTTCATCATGTCGATTCCCGGGAGGGTGTTGTGGTTGGTGACTCGGCAGCCCTGGACGAGGCCCTGGTACACGGCTTTGAGGGCGGTTTCCCGGATGCCCTTGTCTCCAATGATGACCAGTCGCCGAATCACCCGGAACGCGGTGACGCGCGACGAGTGGGAGCCGGAGGCCTGGGCCCACAGGTTGACCATGGACTTGGCAAGAGCCTTGATGAGCTTCTTGAAGGAGAGCAGGTACGGGAGAATCTCCACAATGGCCAAAAGCGTGACTGTGATTGTGCCGTCGTCGGACAGCGTGTTGAGGAGGTGCATGATGGAGGATATGTAAGACTTGAGGAGCAGCGACAGAGTCTTGAACTTCTTCCCCTCCGTCTGTACATAGACCTTGCCCGCCGCCGATTCCTTGACGGGAAGGTGGTGGTTCATAACCTGCGGGACCTCTTTCAAAGCAAGCAGCAGAACGTCGTTGAAGACTTCCGGGCTGTTGATGGCCCAGCGCTGATCTGCTTGACCCTCCTCGTCGGCTTCGTTTAGGTGCGCGGCGCATCGGAAGGCGAGCACCACTTGCCTGGCCGCCCGCAGAGACTTCGTCTCCGTCATTGCTTTCCTCCAGGTTGCGATGGTGCTGCGGGTCAGCTCGTTGCTTTGCGCGGGCGCCTCTTCCGCCTTGTTGCCCTTCTTTCTCTTCTTCTTCGGCAGCTCTTCGTCTGCGTCTTCCTCGCCGGCGCTGAGCTCATCTACCTCTGCCAGATCTGCGTTTTCGTCGAAATCCAGCGCCTCAGGGTCGTTTTCCTTCAAGAACTTGTAAAACTCCGGGTCCTTCTCCGCAAGTCCCTTCATGGCCGCTTTGCTCATGCCAGGCCCAGCGGCTTCGTCATCATCGTCGTCGTCGTCGTCGTCGTCGCCGCCGCTGCCCTCTTCGCTGTCGCTCGCAACAGGCTGGCCGGCCACGGAGACATCAGAGTCGCTTTCTCCGCTTGCTTCGTGATCCTCCTCCTTGGCTTCGCCTCGCTTTCGCTTGCCGAGCTTGCCGAGCTTGCCAGCCTTGCCCCTTTTGTCAATGATGTCCTCGAAGCCGCCCTGGAAGAAGTCGTCGACGCTCATCTCAGTGACCTTGTTCGCCTTGGCGCCGGCAGGTTTCTTTGAAGAGCCGGCGGCATCTTGGCCTTGTTTCGAGCCCTTTAGGAACTCGGAATCCTGGGCTCGTTTCGCCTTCTGCTTCTCCCTGATTTGTAGTTTCTGCTTGAGTTTTGCGCCGGCCTTTCTCTTGTCCAGAACATCCTTCAGATGCTTCTTTTCGAATTTTTTGGTCGCTTTTAAATTCTTCTTGGAGGACCCCATATTTATGCAACCTGCTGTGGCCACTCGCGGGTGCTTCGAATGAATGAAAGATTGTACAGACGGGAAAGAAGATTTAAAAAAAAAATTGAAAAAAAAAAGAAGAAAAAAAAAGGGAAAAAAAAAAGGAAAAATAAATAAAAAAATTTGATACCCGCGTTAGAGATGGGAAGCCGTCGCGCCTCGAAGATCCAATTAAACAAACTTTCCTAAAAATTTTCGGCCACTTCAGCCCATTATCGATAACCAAAGAAATCCACCACAAGAATGCGGGCGGTCAAGGAATTCTGCCGGCTGTTACGCCGCCGATGCCTGGCCAACCGTTTGCAAGTTGCTGGCGCCTATTTTTTACAGTGCCGAGCATATGATAAAATTCAAATATATATATATATAATCAATTATTTTAATGGCCTTTGTATAGTATTGAAATTTTATCAAGAATGAACTTCTAAAACTTGGTTAAACGCCTCAGTTCATTCTTCATGCTTATGTCACGACCCAACAAAACAAATTCGTTGCCATCCAACGCCGGGAACGGAATGATGATAATTCCGCATCAACCAATCAAATAACTAGTGAATAGATAAGCCACCAATATATGTATGTATTCAAGTCCAACTTGTAGAAAACCGGTTCATCACCAATACTAGGTACTTTATATAGCAACTGTTCATAATTTAAATATATATATATATATATATATATATATTTAAATTTGCAATTTTTCTATCTTTATTGAAAAAAAAATGACATTTATATATATACTTTTATATTTGAAATTTGTATAAGGAAATTATTTTTCGGGGGGGATAAAAAAATAAAATAAAAAATAAACCCGAAATCACCCTTTCAAGCACAAGTAACTACGCACCACTAAAACTACAAGGCAAACACTAGTAACTGCCTTGTTACTGCCTTCACCACCAGCTGCAAAGGCTTCATTCACGTCACAACATCAAATGTCTCGCCTCGATCCACCATCATGAACTCGCGTCAGAGCTACGCACCAACTCCTCACAGCTACGTCCCCAACACGAGTCTGTCTGCCACCATCAACCTCGATGAAGTAAGTTTGAACTTGCCTCCTCCCCGCTTCCTCGGCATCTCTTTAGGGTGTGTGTGTGTGTGTGGCCACGGCGCAATTTTGCTAAACCCAGGGTCTCTCTTCCCGACCCGCGCAGGAGGTGAAACTCAGCAGCACCCGCGCCGAGCGCGATCTTCAAGATTCCCTCGGCGAATTGTTCAGCATCATCGTCACCCTCGATGAGCTGGAGAAGGCCTTCCTGAAGGACGCGATCCCCGAGGCCGAATACACAGACATCTGCGAGCGCTCGCTGAGGCAGTACAAGGCGCTTCTGGCGGACGAGACGATTGCGAACCAGTTCAAGGACCTGGAGCAGTTCAAGGCCAAATGGGAGGTATGCGTTGTCGGCCCTGATCGTGTTTTGGATCCCCCCCCCCCCCCAAAAAGGCTAACGCCGGCCATCTCGCCGTAATCAATCAGCTCGATGTCCCTCGAGCGACGGAGCGCCTCCGCGTCGGCATGCCGTCCACCACAGTCACCGCATCCTCCGCCGCTCCGGCCCCGGCCCCCGCCGCGGCCGCCAACAACACCAGCGGCGTGCTCATCCTCGAGGCGACGCAAGAGTTCATCACCTTCCTCGACGCCGTCAAGCTCGGCCTCCTGTCGAAAGACCAGCTGCACCCGCTGCTCTCGGACGTGATCCAATCCGTGAACCGCGTGACGGATAAGGATTTCGACAACAGGGGCAAGATCGTGCAGTGGCTCATTACGCTGAACCAGATGAAGGCGTCGGACGAGCTCGGCGAGCAGCAGGCGAGGGAACTGGAGCTCGACATCCAGCAGGCGTATCAGGGGTTTAGGCGAACATTGACGTGAGACCTTAATAATATACCTTTATATATACGTACGTATATATATATATGTCATTTCCGTAGCAGCACGCATCCATCCCCGTCCATGTACAAATAGTGAATGACTATCAGATGCGTGCGTATCCTGCGATTCTCTCTCTCTCTCTCTCTCTCTCTCTCTCTCTCTCCAAGCGTCACCCTTTCCTCAAACCAAAAACGTCCAGAAGCTCGGATACACAAACTCCTCCTCAAATATCCTCCTCACCTGCTCCAGCACAAACCTCTCCACCTTGCCCACATTCTTCAAGCTCTGCCTGCCGCTCTCCCGCTCCCCGATCTCGCTCTCCACCTTGATCTCCTGCAGCAGTCCGCCGAATCTGCCGCCGGCCTGCTTCTTCCCTGGCACCTGCGGATCCCCTCCGCCGCTCCCCGTTGCCGCTGCCGCCGCCGCCGCCGTCGACGACTCCTCCTCTGCCTCCGGTCCCACCGCAGCCAGAGCGTCGTCCGGGTTGAGGAAGCAGAAGTGCACCCTCTTGCGTATATGCGCCAAGACGCCCACCCCGTCAAACGTCAGCCCCGTAATGTTGAGCTTGAGCGGAATCCCCACGAAGCTCGGCATCGGGTAGTCGAGCAGGATCTCCGCCGTGAGGTTCAGCCTCACGTCGCCTGAATAGCGTATCCGGAACACGGCCTGCACGTCCTCCACCCTGGGCTCCCTCCTGGGCGGCGTCGTCGTGCCCGGCTCCGGCTCCGGCTCCGGCGCTCGTTCGTCCCCGCCGACGGGCCCGTGGCTGGTGGACGGCCTCGACGGCGGACCCGGAGTGCTGGAGACGTCTGATTTGGCGCCCACGCTGGGCCCCGGGCCGGGATCCAGGGCCGCCCGGAAGTTGTCGATGGAGCTCAGCGACGCCTCCCGGCTGTGATGGGGCGTCTGGGCCACCGACCCGGCCGTCGAGCCCATCCAGCTGGTCCCCAGATGCGCCCCGGCAACCGCAGCAAGCGGCGTGTGCGTCCCCGTCGCGAGATGCGCCTGGAAATAGTTGCGCCCCGGCCCGCCCAAGATCCCCGGCGTCGAAGTCCCCAGAAACGCCCTCCCCAGATCGTGGCCGCTCATCTCGCTCTTCAACGCCTCTCTGAGGCCGTTTTCGCGCTTCCTGGCTTCCATGACGGCCGCCGCGGCCGCCAGCCTCTCCCTCTCGGCAATGCTCTGCTCATCCTCCTCGCTCTCGTCCTCGTCCCCCTCGTCGTCCTCCTCCAGCTCCTGCTCGTAGAAATCCGGCAGCGGGTCCGTGATGTCCTTCAGCTCCAGCTCCGGCGGGATTGTCCCAAAGTCGAAGCCGTGCACGTTGACGGATCGGATGAACCGCGGCAGCGGCACCGTCTGGAACTTTGCGTGGATGAAGCTTCTGATGCTCTCGGCCAGCGCGTCGCCGTCCGGCCCGCTTGTTAGTGTCTCCCAGTTGAGATCAATCGACATTTGGGGGGGATCCCAAACAAGAATGAAGCCGGAAATGTCAACCCGGGTTGCGAAAGCTGCACTGAAGGGATTCGCAAAAAAAAAAAAAAAAAAAAGTTATTCTGGAATGATGGAAAGGATAGAAAGAGACAAGACAAGGGAAGAAAAAGGCTGTTGGACCAAAGTCAGAAGGGAGTGGGGCTGCGTTTTTCCCAGGCCATCAAGTGAAATTTTGGCCTTGGAGAGAAGATTTGAACGTTTGAATTTGTTCTCAACTGGGCGCCTGCGACCATCATCACATCTTTTACTCCAGATACCTGACGAGGATTTTTAGATTGTTGTTTCTTGTAATTTTTATTTTAATTTTAATTTATTTTATTATGAATTTTTTTTTTTACAGCGTAATTCTACACAGTTTGAATCAACACCATTCGCGGGCTCGTCTCTCTCTTCTAGGCTATGTAAACTTTCAAACTCCGTGATAAATAAAACATGTAGGGTATCTCGCTGCTCCCTTCATCCACATTGTATTCCCATTACGCAAAGACAAGCATTGGCAGTTCTGGAGACCGATTTCGCCACAAAAGAGCACAGGGACGAGCATAAATACCAACGCCAAAATAAAGAGAATCTGCCGACAGTCTGCAGCGTTTCTCGGAGCGCGCGCACCGCTCAGTGTGAACTAAGAAAAAAAAAAAAAAACCACGAAAAAAAAAAACAAAAAATAAAAAAACAAACCAAAAATAAACAAAAATGAAATAATAGAAATAAAATAATAGAAAAATAAAAAAAAAGTCAACCGCCTCAAGCCTCTGGATCCTCAAACCGGGCTCGACCATAATACATGTTATATTGAGGCTTGTTGAACAGATGCCAACAGTTGGGAGCTTGCAAGATGTATCTAAAGTGGTATGTGTTAGCTGCTGTTACCATCCAAAAGAAAACAATATATAATATATATATATATATATTGGATCAAATCAAGAAATGCACGTGGCCAAAGACTTACCTTGCCATGGCCTCTCTGAATCGAGACTTGTATTCCTTGGGACTGGTCACAGTCGGTCTATTCCGACCACCGCCCGCGAAGCCGCGGTCTTTGATCCAGCTTTCAAGCTTCTTGTCCCACGTGTACGTTCTGATGCAGTCAATGATGCCGACGACCAGCTCTTTTCTCCTCTCGTCGACCGCAATCATCAAAGAGTAGTCCATTACGTTCTGCCGCGCCAAAAACAGCGTGTCGTTCCAGACCGACGCCCTAAGAAGCTTCTTGGAGTGTTCGCGTGCAAACAAGGGAGATTCGTAAATGTACTCTACCATGTTCTCGTCCAACAGGACTTCGTTCTGCTCGCCCGTCGACTGGATTTTGCGGTTACGCATGGAACCCTTCAAATCGAATATTCTCGTCGGCGATCGGTCATAGAAGAGGTTCTCCGTCACCAGCAGGTCCAGCTTGATATCCGTCCCCGTCACTGGATTTTTAATAAGGACCTGAAAAAACCCCATCATCTTTGCAATCACGGACGGCAAATCATGGAATAGCGCCTCAGCCATGATGCTGAAATATCCCGGGGCGAATCGCAAGAACGCAGATGTCTCGACTGTTGAAAGTGACTATATCCAAAAAAAAAAAAAAAGCGTGTTAGTACAGGCCCGTTTACATTTGTTTAAAAAATTTTAAAAAAAATTAATTTTCTTTTTCTCCGAGTGCTCAAAGTTTCTTGTCTGCTTACCTTCAAGACTAGTCGATCATCAAGAGTTTTCAAAAAGACGGATTTTGTTTTGCCACCCTTTGAGTCCCATTGAAGACACCGTGATAACGACTCCACAATCCGCTCGGCAACACCGCACTTTCGCCTCAGAGCATCAAACTGCTCCGCGTAAAAGATCTTGCAAGTCATGACCGCGGCACCCTCCTTGAACTGGTACTTAAGATGGGTGCCAGTGGCTCGGAGTAGACTCTTCTCCAGTTCCGTTTCGTCAGCGGCCCAATCCGCGCTATCTGACGCGGGTACTGATTTTGGAACGCCATCGACATCAACATCGACATCAACATCGACATCGACATCGACATCGACATCGACATCGACACCGACATTGTCGTCGTCCGCACCATCGTCCGCACCATCGTCCGCACCATCGTCCGCACCGTCGTCCGCACCGTCGTCTGCAGTGCCGTCCGCTTCCCGAAGCATCGCCTGGTGCGCGTCTCGACGGATGTTGGCCAGCTTTTCCTTGTAATCGTCGCTGTTGAGGGCCAGCGCGATGACCGAGCTAGGTTCGTCTTCTCGAACAATGATATCCGAGTCAACAAAGATGTGGTCTGTCGCATTGACGGGATACTCCAGCGCAGGCCACCCGCTGGCAGATCGTTCAGCCCAAAAGTTGGTAAGGTATTTCATCAGGCTCATTTTTTGGTGTTTTGGAAGCTCAAGCGGGATTTCAGCACTAGAGTCGGCAATCTCTTTAATGTCGGGCATAAACTCATCAGGCACTGAGGGCTCGGCGTCGCTAGTGCCACCCTCATCGTCCGACGTGCCTTGGGTCGTGTTCACGTTGGTGGTATCGTCATCCCATCGGGGTTGACCGTCCGAATTCAGAGTGGGCTCGCTGGGAGTTGGCGGCTCAGTCTGCGACTCAAGCCTAGATGGCCCTTCTCTTTTGTCTCCCGGCGGAGCTGAAGCCGCATCCTGCGATTGCGATTCCGCATCTTGCTCCGTGCTTGGTTCGCTTACCGCAGCTGGTTCGTCAAAAGCTTCATTCACGTTGTCGTATACTTGCACGATTGCCTGCGTCGACGTCTTGGGAAGCATAGGACGAGGGTTACGCATGCTGGCTGCGCGCTTCTTACGGTCCCGAAGGCGCTCCTTTTCGAACTCTCTGCTGAACTCTCTGCTGAGCTGTTCAAAATGTTTCGCCAGAGTAGTGACCTTTGATTCCTTCTTCTTATGGACGAGGCGAGGAATGCCTGACCCCGCCATCTTGCCTCGGTTTTTCAACACAGCCAGGCTGAGTCGATCAGATAGTTTTTTATCCGATTTGATGGAACTCTCCGACTGCTGATCTGAGATGACAGGCTCCGGTGACTTCGAAGCCGCCTCAGATGAGCCGGCTGACGATTTGCCCAGTGACTGCAGCCTAGACAGCGTCCGCGAGGTCTGGGACATGGCCCTGGCTACCGGAGGCGACGTGCTGGTGGTAGACTTTCGCCTGATCCCTTGTTCGGATACCTGCCTGGGCGTCTCCGCATCGGCGGGCCGCTCGCTGGAATCCTCAGATCTCCTTGGGTGCGAAGACCTTTCGCGGCGATTGGCGTCAATCCTTTCACTGAGAGACTGTCCAGAGACGGACGAATTCGTGGGGCTCCGAGCCATTCTGACTGGTGACGCAGGCGATTGCGTTGTTGACGCTCTATCCGGCGGAGTGGTTGCGGCGGCAGCGGCTTTGACATCTTCGCTGCCAACCATGGCTTGGGAATCATTGACGGCAACAGGCGCTGCTGCCGCCGCCGCCGCCGCTGCTGCCGCGCCGGCCAAATCTAGCGGCTGGGCGCGCTCCGAATCCTCCGTCTCAGGCGGAGTTTGGCCGTCGTCTTCGACATCTAGCTTCTCCCCGGCCAGCTTTGCAGAGGCGGCACTGGCCTCCAGACCATTGTCGGCAAAATCCGTCGGATGTGTGGGTTTTTCCTCTGCCTCGGAAAAGGCTTGGGATGGACGCTCCTCGCTGTCCGCAGCAGATCCGGTTCCCTCGTTGGATGCGAGCGATTCCTTGGACTCGTTGTCGGTGAACATCTTCTTAAGCTGCAGCATTGTAAGCTGTCGCATGTCTTTGTCGCCCAAGAAGTCGGCCTCAAACGTGGCAAAGATCTGATCCCACTCGCTGGCCGTTTCCAGCATTTCTCGAACGAGGATGTTAAAGGGGACGACCTCGTAGTACTTGGAGTTGACGTAGATCTCTTGTAGTCGATGGACCATGAGAGCCTGCTCTTCTTGGGCCTTTTGCGACAGCCGTTCCAGCTCCGCCTTGCAAGACTCTGCTTTCTCGGGAAGGACGCTGTCGATCCTAATGCTCTTGAGCCGAGCCTTCACGGATGCCATGAACTTGGCCCAGCGCTCATCCATCTTGGTGAAGATTTCGTTCTTGAGCTTCAGGTCGTTGCTGACCTTCCACGTGAGCCGCGCCCGCGGCACGACGATTTCGAGAAGGTCGATTGGGTCCCAATGAATCCGAACTCGAGAGTCGTGCAGACTGAAGTAGCGAACGTGGTCCTTTTGGTGATCGTGGGGGCATTCCATGGCATCCTTCATCCGCAAGCCGCGACCCCAGTAAAGCAGTTCCAGGTACTTCCCAAACGAGTATTTGAACGTCGTCTCCGACATCGCGGTCTCTTCCGAATCCTTCTGGCAGATCTTGCAATAGGTCCACATGGAAATTCCATCGCCTAGCTCGGGCGACCTGGGGGAGGCGTTGGGGAGATACTCCACGAACACGGTGATTCGGAATTGATCGTGGACAAAGGTGCGGTGGTGCTGGGCCATTTTGCGATCGCACCCGTTTGAATCGCATATTTCGTCTTTGCTATTTACCAGGTATTCGATATACTGGCCGAGGGTGCAGTCCGGATCCATGCTGGTATCTTCGCGCTGCTCATCGTAGAAATTGATGCCGACTAAGCTGGGCTCCGTGCAGGGAATCTTGGTTTCGGTGCAGATGACAGAGTACAGAATGATGATGTTTTGGTGAGAGTAAGGGTCGAACAAGTCCAGGTTGCCCTGGATGTACGTCTCCCACTGGCGGGTTTGCGTCTGGTAGTTGTAAAGGGCCTTGTCGTACTCGGCGTCATGCACCGCGTGGAGGATTTCCATGATCTGACGAGGCGCCTTCTGGCCCAGCTCTTCGACCATCTCCGGCTTGATCAGTTGAAACTTTGGGGGATCGGTCTTTTCTACATCTTCTTCAATCATGTCCTGGTCCCTGAGGCGCTTGAGATACAAGAGGCGCCTCTCCTGTTCGCGAGCTTTCATGAGGAGATATGGTTGGGTGAACCGCACGCATGGGGACGCCGAGAGAATCTTGGTTTCGTACTTGGCAACCATGTCGCTGTAGAAGGTCGGCATCGGCACATCGTCCGGGACCTGGCTAAACGTGGAGTCGTGGGCGTGAGATTCGTGCAGCGACAGCAGCTTTGGTGGCTCGGAAATCATCTGGTCCAGCAGGGGCTGCGAAGGAGCCTCGTCCGTGCCTCCGAGGCTAGAGCTCTCCACAGTCGCCTGCGAGGGCGGCTCGCTCTCACTCGACGGCTGGTTGACCACCACAACGGGGCCATTCCTGCCGCTGTTCGCCGCATAGCAGGCCGAATTGAGCGACCGGATGCTTTCGTTGAGCGCTTGGAAAGAATTGGACATTGAAGCGGCTTCGTTGCCCTCGGGGGGCTCGACAGACTCGTCCCGCAAAAGGCTCGATTCAAGTTTGAGGTTGTATACGACGTAAACCATGAAGTCGGTGATGTACTTCATCTTGGCCAGAAGGGCGTTGCTGGCCCCCCGAAGCGCGATGGTGCAACCGAGCTCGGGCCTGCACCCGGAAAGAAAGACGTAGGATTTCTTTCGGCCCGGGTAGTCATTGTTCACAAACGTCCGGACCTCGAAGGCGCTGCACCTCCCGACTTGGGCTTCCAGCATGTCCAGGGACTCGATGATTTTGGTCTCGGTACAGCGGGCGACGGCCGCGATGACCGACCGCTTGACGTTGAAGGCCACCGAGATGTTGGCCTCCGAGAGGTACTGCAAAGCCAAGCCGGAAATGGCCTTTTCGGCAAGCACAACCTGCGGCTTGAGGGCCGCGATCCTCTGGACCACGATCCTCAGAAATTCCTTCTCCTGCGCAATGACCGGCTCCAAGCTCATAAATTGCTGCTGGTGTCTCTGGTATTCAATCGGAAACCCGACGAGCAGGATCCTGGGGTTCGCGACCTTGCGCGGCATGCTCTTCAGCGCGAGGTTCTTGGTGAAGACTATGCCAGAAATGTAGGACGTATCGCCGGGCTTGCCCCCGGGGATTCTCTTGAGCTTCACGTAGGTCCGAATATCCATGGACTCGCCGTTTGCGACGTCGGGCGATACGTCGTCGGTGGCCTGCAGAAGGATGGGGACGAGCGCCTTTTGCCACGCCCCGGGATTGGGTATGTCGGCGTCAAGCAAGAGCTGGTAGAGGAGCTTGTCGACATGTTTCAGGCTGGACTCGTTCAGCTTGGTTTTGGCGGCTTTGCGCTTTTGCAGGGAGTCGCTCCTGGCCAGCTGGGTCCCGCTGACTTTTGGGGCATCCACGGGGAACAGCATCTCCGACGATGCCGACGGCCCTTTGTAGACGGAGGATTTGGGGCGCGGAGATCCAAAATGGTGAACGCTGCCACTAACGTTGCTGAGATTGCGGCGCCGAGTCGATCTCCGATGAGTGGCAAAGCCGGGCGCCAATTCGTCAAGCCCAAACCCGCTGCGGCTGAAGTGGCTCACTCCGCTGATGCTTTTCTCGCCTCCCCTGTGGCGGTGGTGGTGATGCTTCTTGGCGGCATTCATGAGCGACGAGAGGTTTGACTTGTCGTGCTCGAAGCTCGCGGGAGGCATGTCGGCCGAGGCCAGGGTCGCGAAAATGCTACCAACCTGCTGCTCGTCGCCGGTCGAATCGTCCGACATGAAATCCGCCAACTCTGGATCGATGATGTTGTCGTCGTGGAAAGCCGGGAACTTTGTTCGCTTGGCATTCTCTTCTTGGATGCCCTTTCGAAAGGGGGCCTGATCCGGTTTGAATCTCCCTAACAAGCCGTGCTTGGAGAGGTGCCTCTTATGGCCGGCAGATGAATGCGGTCGACCGGAGGAAAGAGATTTGAGCGAGCGCGACGAGCTCGGCCGGCTCAGCTGCGGGACGCCGATTTCCAGGACGGAAGAGGTGTTGTTTGATTCCTTCACTCGACGGGTCGCCGGTATCGCCATCATGGGCGTGTTGACCGGCCTCGAGGTCTGCGAGCCCTCGAGCGCCTCCTGGTCCCGGAGGTGCTGCGCAAAGGCGGCAGTGGATTTCCTGGGATCCTCCGCACCGAATATTCTCGGCAGAAAGGACTGCTCGTCCCCAGAGTCCTCGGAGCCGCTGGCGTCGAAGCGTCGAGTGATGACGTCGAGACAGCGCTTACAGACGCGAAGAGAACCGGAGAGGCCGAATTTTTCGCCCGAAATGACAATGGTGCACTTGGAGTCGAAGATGAAGCCGCAGGTCCGGCAGTGGTGCTTTCTGCGGAACGCCGTGAAGGGAGCCTGGCAGAGGAAGCACTCCTTTACCGTCTCGTCCTTCATCCAAAACTCCTTGCTCAGGATTTGCCTGCGCATCCTGTCCAGCTGGGCATTCATCTGGTCGGAAGCCCCCTGGTGGCTCGCCGTGGTGCCCGGGATGCGGACGTCGCCAGACCGCGATCGCTGGGGATTGGAGTCTTGGGCAAAAGAGCCGTGATGCACCGAGTTGTGGGCAGACGTGCTGATGGGACTCGCCTCAGCCGTCCCACGGTCGATAGACGAGTCCCTCGAAGCCGGATACCTCAGGCGATTCGAGTGGCTGATGCGATCAATGACAGCCGGCTTGGGTCGGACGTCGTCGGGGGACAGCAGAGAGGACGACCCTGCAGAGGGACTTCGCGAGTGAAGAGTTTGCAGCGGCGACACAAGAGGGCCCTTGCCCTTGGCTGGACTCAACGGGGCGTCGGCGCTTCCCCCTTCCATGCTAGAAGTGCTGCCGCCCCTCTGCGACCTCGGAGGAATGCTTTTGCCCTCTATGGCGTCGTGCAAGGTTGGCGAATCGACGGCAGGGAGGCGCGTCTGGAAGTCTGCCCTGCTAGTGCTTCTCCTCCGCGAACTCTGCGTGCCGCTGTCTTCGGTCTGGGCGGAGCTACGGCTGGCATCTCGGATCCTCACAGTAGGGCCGGCGATGGTGGGATCCGCCGTCACGGTGCTTGTGGCGTTCGTCGGGAGACTCTGCCGACTGGATGGGTGGGACTTGGAGCTGCCAATCAAGCTGATGCTCCCCGACTTGGACGCGGCGGGCATCTGTGGCCGGCCATCCGCGGGAGCGGTGGACGTCGTGGGAGAAGAAACTTCAGGCGGCGCGGGCTGGGGCGCCGCCGCGGTGGTGGATATGGCCGTCACCGCGTCGGCGCGGCCCAGGGAAGACGAGATGGAGGGCTTCGAGGCGTGTCCCTCGCCGCCAGCCGATGCCTTTCTGGCCAGAACGTCCGGCTTCTCGGCATCGTCCTCGCGCTGCGCAGCCTTGGACGAGCTTCCCACGCCAACGGCCTCTCGCAGCCGGCTGTAGAGCCCGCTCAGGCCCTGCTGCACCGCCCCCCGGCTCTCGGTGTCTGGCACGACAACCGGAGGAGGAGCAAAGTCGTTGAACGTGGTCAGCGAATCGGTGCGGCTGGCCGTGGTGTGTATCTGGTCGAGGGCCTGCGCCAGCTGCTCCTTTTCGAAGGTGGAGCTCACGGAGACGGAGTTGACGGAGTCGCGGCGGTACCGCGAGTTTGTAGGGGAGACGAGGGAGCCGGAGAAGGAGGAGGCGTCTAGGGGCTTTGAGATTGACACGTTGCTCGCCATGGCTGGACAAGACGGGCAAGACGGGCAAGACGGGCAAGACGAGCAAGACGAGCAAGACGAGCAAGGCGGGAGACTGCACGCAGGCCGTGCCAGATTCCTGTCTGGATGCCCTGCTGCTCTGGTGTTCTGCGCACGCAAAGGGAGATGTCATGTAAACACACACACCAGCCCGCCGCTTAGACGTCTACTTCCAAGCGAAGGCGCATTCGGAGCGTCGCTGGCATGGCGGTGCAGGAGGGATCAGGAAACGGAGCTGTCGAGGCCGCGAGGGCAGCGCTTCGGAAGATCCTTTGTCAACAAAAGCCCTTTTTGCGATTTCCAAAAGAAACCGCGGGGAGCTGCTGCCGTTGCCGCCGCGACTACGTCAGGGCATGTACCATGCGGCGGTACCTTGCCTACAACTTACCTTAGTATATAGCAAGCGGTGTTATGCACGCACGTATGCGCCTTTAGCAGCGGTATGTATGTACGTGTGTATGTATGTAGGGTTTGTGTAGGTATTGCTGCAGGTGAGAATATGCGAGACAGAGTGACGACAGGAGAGGCAGCGAGGCTCGCGAGGCGGCGTGTGTGTGTGTGTGAGTGAGTGTGTGTGTGTGTGAGTGTGTGGCAGATGAAATGCAGGCAGGAACGCCAGGCGTCAAAAAAAAAAAAAACGGGTTTGCGAGGGGCTCACAGAACAATGTCGTCAGTGATTGGGAGGCAACCCCCCGATTTGGCAGATGCCCGACGAGGTACCTTGGTAGGTACCTAGTAGGTACTTCATACACACAGCACCTATAGGTAGTAGGTACACAGGGACATTGGAGCCTGGTAGTGGTGCTGTTAGGTACTAAGGTACTCTACTTAAGGTCTAGGTACCTACTTACTACCTACCTAGGTAGTAGGTACTATACGTAAGGCAGGTAGTACTTGGTACCTTCGTATGTATGGAGCAGGTACGGACTTGATGTCCTCTGTATCTTTTTTTTTCTTTTCTTTTCCCTGATCGATAACGCGGGTACATAAATGACCGCCCTCGAAAGCCCTTGACAGCCGCTGCTCCAGCAACCCAAGGTACCTTAGGTACTTCGTACTCAGGGTACCTAAAAGATACCCGACGCCGCCGCTGCTGGCCAAAGTTGCCGGGTACTTGCGGAGTGATTTGGGCCGCGGTGGCGATCTGGACAGAGTCGCGGTCTAGAACACAAGAGGTACATAGACACTGTACCTTAAGGTACCTATGTCAGTAGTAGCACCTAAGGTTAGGTAGTGCCTGTACCAAAGGTACCTAGTAGGCACTTGGGTATCGCGGTAGGTACTTGTCATGCGCCGGCCGTGTGCCAAAGCCGCCTGTACTCTGTACTTCCCCCCCCCACCGGTGTGGAGTACATTGGCTCTTCTTGCTCAGCTCTCCAAAAAAAAAAAAAAAAAAAAAAAAAAAAAAAAAAAAGAAAGGAAAAAGAAAAAGAAAAAAGGAAAAAAGAAAAAAAAAAAAAAGAAAAAAAGAAAGAAAGAAGGAAATCCAATCCCAATCACCATCACCCTGTGACACCCCCACCAACCGCTGGGCCAACAGGACGCGCCATCTTGAATCCTTCTCAAAAAACTCCAGAAAATAATTCTGGACCGCGTTTTGCGACGTCCCGCTCGTGGTGCTCGGGGCTCGAGTCATGGGATCGGAAGCCCTGCCAGCGGCGCCCAACGACTCCCTCTGATTTGCCTGACGAGACCTCATGATTGTCGGTCGACCGCTTCGAGAAACAGCCGCCCTCTCTTTGTCCGCCGACGACGCCAGCGCCTCGCGCAAATGCGCACCGCAGCGAGCTTGACAAGCCGCCACACGACCTCGACGTGCCTCTCATGGCCCCGCCGGCGCATGATGTCGCCGAGCTCATGAGCCGCGAGAACGTCGGCAACATCCCCAGAGATCAGAGGTCGCTGCTGGAGGGAGAAAATTCGTGGGCCGTTGACCTGAAAGACGGGCCGCAAGGTTTGGCGACTGTCCCGAGCCACGTCCTGGCGACGCTGAAGGAAGCCTTTGTCCGTCTCCAAGATGAAAGCGAGAGACGGAACCCCGAGCATGAGGAAACCCCCGACCTCCCTCCTGCTGTCGACGACCTTGATAGGCGGGGTGGATATTCCCCCGGC
Organism: Trichoderma cornu-damae; assembly: GCA_020631695.1. Classification (NCBI taxonomy): domain Eukaryota; kingdom Fungi; phylum Ascomycota; class Sordariomycetes; order Hypocreales; family Hypocreaceae; genus Trichoderma; species Trichoderma cornu-damae. The sequence goes on from CM036088.1 coordinate 2,309,770, forward strand.
TCGACGCCGGCGAGGTCGAGCGTTGTGCCCTCATCCTCGCCCGAGAGATCTATCGCATGGACGCCCTCTCAGGCTGGATCGAGAGATCACGACGAGATTTCGGACCCCGGTTTGCCCGTCGACGAGACGCCCGCAAGCAAAGGGCTTGCGCCGCTCACCCAACCGCCGCCGGCCCGAGCTCATGCCACACCCACCCCGACCCCCGGCCCTTCTTCTTCTTCTTCGAGTGCCAGCGAGCCTGAGGATCTTGAGGTGGAGCTCCCCCAGGCCCAGGAAAACAGCGAGGCGCCAATTAACCGCGTGGCTAGGCAGGCCCATCTCACAGCGTCGCCTCGGGAGCCCTCAAGCATCGTGGCAAGTATCGCGGCCACGGGGAATACGCCTCCCTGCGCACAGCCGCGTGTTGCGTCTGCTCCTGGCACCTCGTCGGAAACCTCAAAGTCCTCGGCCTTGCCGGCCGATGCAGCTCAGCGTCGGCCAAGACGGATGAAGCCAATTAGCTTTGGCCAAGATAGCCCAAAGGCCGCGGTGGTGGATCCGGCCCCCTTCACGCGGACGCATTCCGTGCGAACCTTTGCTGAGCCAAATATCCATGACTCGGCTCCCCTGAGCTCCGTCACTTCGGCCCCTTACAACGACGGCGGGATAGAGGGCTTTCCGCCCCCGCCTCCACCACACAACTTTGCCAAATACGCTCCCCCGCAGAACAGGACGACACGGCCCCTCGACGACGAGAACAGAGCGGTAGGGCCCCCCGACGAGATCGGTAGGCTGCCCTATGACGGCCTGGAGGCATCGCCTCCCCGCCAAACACACATGGGCCAGCTATATCGGATACAGGCGGCCGTCGACATGCGCATCGATGAACACGTGGAGCCCTACGGCGCTTTCAGTGCTACGTATCCCGACTACGCGACGGTCCATTACGGCAATTTAATTGGCTTCATCCAGGCGTGCGTCTATCTTGAGATGGTCCAAGAGAAGAGAGTTATACGGGAATACCTGTACGATGACTTTATTCGCGCCTGGTCGGGAGGGTATGTGAGGTACGCAAACAGGGCAGCCCAAAACCCGCTTTCCGCCATCGAATGGTTCAACTCGATCAGGGGCCCCATTCTCTTCAACCGCATGCGCGTAAATAACGACAACATCGCCACCATTGTGAATGCGTATCCCGAGGAAGTCGCAAGGTTCCGAGCTTTGATGAATAAGGAGGAGCGGCAGGACGAGACCCCGGCTCCCGAGCCAGAGATGGAGTTGGAGCTGGAAGCGGAGCCCGGGAACGAGCCCGAGAAGGAGCAAGGAGCAGAAATCGTGGATTTTCTGGACAGCGACAGCGCCATGGACATCAGCGGGGCGGACGAGAGGCGAGACGAGATGCGGCAACGGCCGAAAACACAACCTCCTATGAAGCTCCCGCCCCCCACGAGAAGGCCGCCGTCTCTACCAGCGCCATCACGGCCGGCCCCTCCGCCTCCGCCTCCGCCCCCGCCTCCGCTTCCACAGCCTTTGTCCCCGGAGCTGGGGAGCGACGACTTTGGCTCTCCGCCGCATCCGCCGAAACCACAATCGCTGCCGAAGCCACAGTCGAGATCGCGGCTCCGATCGCGAGCGCAGACACACCAACCACGACCTCCATCCAAGCCACGACCGCAGCCGCAGCCGCAGCCGCTGACGCTGCCTCAACGACAACAATCGCCCAGACGCTACCCAGCCCCGGCTCGCGCCCATACTCCTCTCCCCGTCCCCGCGCCTGCTGCTCCCCCCCCACCGGCGACCAGGCGGCCACCCAAGTCGACCGATGCCAAGTCTACTCCCCGGCCGGCCGAACACCCCGAACACCCAGTCTCGAGCAGCCGCGCAACCCCCAGCTCAAGAAGCCGGCCGATTCCGAAACCGCGCAAGAGGTCGGCCGAGGAGCGGGCGCGGCTGAGGGAGCATTTCCGGAGGAAAGCGTCTTCTTCATCGACGAGCTTGATCGGCAGTAGCGTCGAGAGAATTAGGCATCACGAGGAGGGCTGGACCAACACAGGGAAATGACAGAAAGAACCGAGTGGTTCCATGGCGTTGCGCGTATGCTACGCGGCGAAACGCTGGATGGGGTGGAGCGACGGACAGGAGAAGTTTGCATCTAAGACGGACAATGTGCTGGGCGTTTATTGAACATGGGATGGAACTGCTGGGGAAAAACGTTTCCATCAACGAACGATACGATACGATACCCCTGGGACACATACAACTAGCTAGTATTGGGATTTGAACGAGACAAAAGAATCTTTTTTTTTTAAAAAAAAAAATAAAATGGGGGGGGTTGTCTATCAGTCTTTTCTGTTATTGTTGTTGTTGTTGAATTGTTTACATAAATCTTGTCTTGTTTCGTATGAAATGCGTTCATGCATGGGTAACATATTTGGGGGAGGGGGTAAAAAAAAAAAAAGAAGAAGAAGAAAAAGAAAACCAGAACATATCGCACATTTGCTGCTAAGATATTGAGAAAAAAAAAAAAAAAAAAAACTTGATAAACCCATCTTCTTTCGTCAAATGAAGAAAGCCGTGATGTTGAAGTAGAAGTAGAAGAAGAAGAAGAAGAAGAAGAAGAAGAAGAAGAAGAAGAAGAAGAAGAAGAAGAAGAAAGAAGAAGAAAAAGGCAACAAGGTGAGAGAAACAAACAACCGACTCCTTGAGGAGTACTAGCGAACCATCTAATCCGTCTCATTCCAAAACGTGAATAATAATAATTCAAAACACGGCGATACTGTAACGCCAGTAATAATTTTTTTCTTCTTCTTCTGAATGTCGAAATTTGCTCGAGCGTATGGCAAATCAAACAACACGGCCCACACCAATGGCACTGTAGTGATTTTTTTTTTTCACATTATATTTCTTCCGTTTGTTGACTGCCTGGCGTTTAAGTGAGCGTTTAAGAAGAATGAAAAATGAAAATAAAAATAAAAATAAAAAGCAGGGGTGGGGGTAAGGTAATCGAATAGGCGGATAAGAGCGGCGAGAAAGGGAATACGGGATAGATAGAGCAGTTAGTTGTTTCATGGGGCGTCGTGCAATCATGATCAAAAATCATTGCGTTGAGAGCCTTGGTGTAGAGGATGGTCGTATCGACTTGTGATAAGTCGTTGCGACATCAGGCTGCCCTGCCTGTTGCTGATGTCGTGCTCGGCGGGGACATTCGGAGAGTTGTCGATGCGAGCGAATCAGATACGTCGCACCGGGAGCTCACAATCTCTGATATCATCTGTCTCCCTCTCATTCTCTTTCTTTCTTTCCTTTTTTTTTTTTTTTTAAATTTTTTTCCCACACTTCTTTCTATTTTGCTCCTTGCTGGATTAGGCCTCTGTAGGCTCTGCTTCACGCTTCGATACCGGTGGCTCGGCCTTGGGCTCGGCCTTTTCGGTGGTCGCAGCGTCGCGTTGCTTGGTGCGCTCCTCTTTGGCTGCTGCTTCGGCGGCCTTTTTCTTTTGCTGGCGCTTCTCTTCGTCGGGAGTCAAGGTCCTCAGCTGAAGGGCGTGGATGCCTCCCTCCTGGGCCATCTCGTCTCGCAGCAGAGCGTAGACCATTCGATGCCGCGCGGGCTGCATCTTGGATGCGAACATATCGGAGATGATGACCAGGCTGGAACGGGCGTTAGCTGTGACCGAAGCAACGAATCGCGCAGGTTTGTGGAACCATACCGAAAGTGCGTCTCCTTGGAGGAATTGCCTGCCATGGCCTTGTGGTGGGAGTGGAGGTGCGAGTCATTGTAAATCTCCAGCGTCAGCGGGCTAAGGGCGGCAGTCAGCTGCAGAGAGGGAGGGGACAAAGATGTTAGCAGAGGACACAGGCCATTGAGGATTCCATGGAGTCCAATGAGGAATAATATATATATATAAAAAAAAGCATAAAGAACGACACAAAGAACCGAAAAAAAAAAAAGTTGAAAATCATGTTCAAAAAAACAAAGAAATCCAAAAAAAAAAAATCACAAACCTTGGCACGGATGGCGTCTTCCAGAGGTGTTGCTGAGCCCATGGTGGAAAATTGACGTCCCACGTTGGAGAAGCCGAGAGCGTATCGCCGAAACATGGCAGCGGACGGATGGCGGAGTGGGAAAAAAAAAAGGGGGGGGGGGGGATCGTCGTCGTTAGTGGAGCTGGTTGAGGCTCTGCTCTGCTGGCGGTCCCTGTGCACCAGACGGAAATCACGAGACTTGGTGGGAGGGCGTGGCTCGCAAGAGGCGGTCGCGGGTTATGAGCCGGCAGAATTGTCGTAGTTTTTTTTTTAAAAAAAAAGTTTTTGTTTTCCCTTGCCTTTTTTTTTTTTTTGGTGTCCAAGAGATAAAACTTGATAGCCGACTATTTGGCGAAAAAAAAAAAAAAGGGTGCACAAAAGGCGAGAGACAATCCAAGGTCGTGGCGAATTGGGCTTGTAAAAGAACAAGCAAAAGTGGGCGCGCGCGCGTGTGTGTGTGCGAGAGGGAGTGAGAGAGAGATGGGAGGAAAGAGAGAGAAGGAAAGACAGACAGAGAGAGAGAGAGAGAGAGAGAGAGGAGAGAGAAGAGAGAGAGAGAGAGAGAGAGAGAGAGAGAGAGAGAAGGTCTTCTTGAGCCGGCTGTCAGAGGGAAACGAGCAGCAGCCGGCTACTAATAAATCGTCAACCAAAGTGAAATTCGGTGAAGTCGGTGAGAATAAGTGCGCCATGCATGACTCCTCCAGAAGTGGCGGCGACCCAATCACGCCAAAGGACAGGCCCCCGGGAACCATGGAGCGGTGACGAGGGAGAAAAAGAAAATTAAACAAATTAAAAAAATATATATATTAAATAAATAAAAAATATTAAAATTCAAAAATTCAAAATTAAAAAGGCGGACGGTTCCTGGACGCTAGGGCGTGGCTCCAGCTCTGCATTGGCGCTGCACGGCTCAGTGGTTGCACCAGCCAGGGGGGGGCCGAGAAAGGGGGCATCGCAAGCAACCCTGAAGGATTCGCACACGCCCCAGCAGCGACGGCCGAATGGCTGCATGGGCGGGTTTTCTGGTGAGGTCTGCCTGCCTGCCCTGCCCGCCTGCCTTGCACTGTATGGAATTCTGATGCCGGGCACTGCCCATGGGAGCGGCAGGCAAGCTTTGACACTGCGAGGCGCGGCTGGAGGCAAGGGAAGCTGTCTTGTCTTGTCTTGTCTGTCCTGTCCTGTCTGTCCTTGTCTGTGCGAGGTTGGTGAGAGTGCCTGCCTGTACTACGCACTAGCACCGCGAAACGAATACGCCGGGGGGCCATCAGCCCCAAGTTTCCTATTGTAGGGCATGGTTTTGCCCATCAGCGCCCTCGAAGCGCGGACATTTGGCATCCCCCATCAAGCAAATCCTTCTCCCCGTCCTTGCTGTACTGTAGACTCCCGGACGGGCGCCGCCTCGTCCCCCGCGTCGTCTTGGGCTCGTCATTATGTCTCCATCTCTCCATCTCTCTCTCTCTCTCGGCCGTTTCTCCCCCCAGCCGCCCTTTTTCGCCGCCTCTCCCAATCTTTGCGACTCCTCCTCCACTGCCCTCAGCCGTCCGAGGCCAAGGCCGCCGCCAGTATCGGCAGGGGGGGGGGGGGGGGAGAACGGGCTGCAGGGCTGCCTTTGCTTGCTGCGCGTCGTCGCCCGGCAATTGGGCCAGCCTGTGGGTGCCACGCACCGCCCAGTAGGTCGGGATCAGAGACCGCTCTTTTTAGCTCGTGTCCACCGCGTCTCGATCGAGCCCGGGAGCGACGTGATGATGTAGCATCTGGTGGCATCCATCTTCCCGGCATGCGAGCAGCCCTTCCATGGAGGGGAGGGGAGGTGAGAGCACTTTTCCGGCGGTGCAACCACGCGAGCGCGGTGGAGATGACACAAAGTCATGCTGGGAGCGAGAGGAGGAGAGAGAGAGAGAGAGAGAGAGAGAGAGAAGTCGAATTCTGCTCGAGAGGGGAGAGAGAGAGCAAGGGGGAGGGTTGGTTGGTACTGCCCCATATGCACGACTGTTCACCTCGTCAGTTAGTTGCAGCAGCAGCCTCACTTCCACGGGCACTGCTGTAGGTTAGCACAGGTACCGAACTCATGACTTTTTTTTTTTGTCTAATACCAAGTGCCCGTCGTCCTGGCGCGGAAGCAAAACAAACTTGACTTTCTTCCTCCTCCCTCCCCTCCCTTGCCTTGCTTCCCCCAACAACATGCGCTCTCTCCCCTCCCCCCTTCCAACCAATGCAAATGTGACAACTTTTTTTTTTTTTTTATTCTAACGCAGGGCGTCCAAGAAACGCTAGATGAGCCACCCTGTCTCCCAGAGAGATGCCATAATTACCTACTGTACCAATCAATCTCGCAACCGCCGCCTCCCCCGTTGGTTGTTCTGTTCTCCAAGCGTCCGGCCCTGGTGCTCCCTTTTTTGTGTCACCGTCACTTCGAACTTTGCCCCCCCCCCCCCCCCCCTCGTGATTCAAGACGGCTTCCAAAAAGTTCATGCCTGGAAGCTCGTTCGTCCCCCCCCCCCCCCTCTTCTAACGTCTCCAGCCGGCCGGGTCGCTAAAAAAAAAAAAAACCAAGACCATCGCCGAACCCAACGTGAACTTTTGACGGCAGATCGATGTGAAAAAGTCGGGATTGCATTGCTTGGGTCGCGCCCCACCATCCGAGCCCTCCTTCTTTTTTTTTTTTTTTTTCTTTTTTTCTTTTTTCAGTGACCGCCCTATTGCCTCGCAAACACCCCTGCGCTCCACCATAAAATGGCGGTCCCCGCTCGCTCTGAGGGCTTTTTTTTTTTTTTTTTTTTCCTCTCTGGGCCTCTTGCTGCCCGCTTACTGTACTTGGTTGCCCTTGTCCTTTTTTGCTCTCCGCCTTTTTGTCTTTTTTTATTTTATTTTAATTTTTAATTTTTAAATTTTTTTTGTCATTTGTTTATTCCGCCTGTTTTTGCCTTGTTTTCTTTCTTCTCCCCCCCCCCGAATGACCTCGGCACCAACCATGGCCATCGCCATGGGGAGCCTCCAAGGGTAGCACGCGAAACTAGAACCTAGGAGATGGCGTTGATGCCAAATCAACAAAAACTCGCCTATCCATTTGCTGCTGTGCCCTGTGCCACGCCGAGTTCCCATGCCAGCGCCCGTCGGCCAGCGCTGAGGGGGGGCCCTTTTTGTTGTTGTTATTATTATTATTATTATTATTATTATTATTATTATTATTATTATCATTGTTATTTATCATCATCATCATCATTATTATTTTTCCCCCAACATCATTTCTCTCTCCCTTCTCAGTGGGCCGAAAGGACGCTGAAACAGCGCCAACTGCAGCGGCGCTATGGAAGCCACAGCGCTCTCCTGAGCCTCCTGCCCCCCTTCGGCACGGCGCCCATCGCCCGGTCTGCCGGCGGCTCGTCCAACCAGAAGCTGCCCCGAGCCGGATCAGAGCCCCGGCTGCCACTTTGTGCGTCGTCGTGGCCGGCAAAAAATTGCGTCTGGCCTCTTGCACACCCCCCCCCCCCCTTCTCGTCTCTCCTCTCTCTGCGTCTCTCTGCGTCTGCGTCTCTCGTCCGTCGTCGTCGTTACCGCTCTCGGGCTGCCAAGTGTTCGCTGCTCGCTTCCACTCCGGCAGATAGTAGTGCCATGACCGGCTCGCCCGTTCTTTATCCACCTGCCTTGCCTGTCCATTTTTGCCCCATATCAAATGATCGTCCCCTCCGCCTCGCCAGCCCTGCGACGACTCGCCTTGGCCTCCTCCCGGCCTCGCTCGCATGGCCCCTCTTCTCTGCTTTCATGCCGTCGCTGCGGGGCCAGCAGTCCTGCATCCTCTTCCCACTCCCTCCTCTCTGCCTCGCTCTTCTCTCTCCCCTCACCAGCCGCCGCAGCCACTAGCATGAGGATGGCGTCGACGTCTGCCGCCGCCGCTTCCGCTTCCGCCGCCGCCTTCGCCCTGCCTCGTCTGGCCATATTCGAAGCCGTGGCTCGGCACGATCCCGATGCCCTCGCCGTGGTCCACTCGCTCTCCGGTCGGAGTTTCACCTACGGCCAGCTCCTTGGTGATGTTCGCCGAGCGCGGAGCCGCCTGCTGGAGGCGCGGGGGAGGGAGGCTGGCGACGACCTGGACGGCGAGAGGGTCGCCCTTTTGGTGGAAAATAGCTACGACTACGTAGGTGAGCGATACTGTTGGGGGGGAGGAAAAAAAAGAAAAGAAGAGGAAAGAAAAGAACAGAAAAAAGAAAAGAAAAAAAAAGAAGAAAAGGAAAAGCGTCATTGATGTGTTTTTTTTTTCTCCCCCTTTCTTTTTCCCCTCCCCCTTTTGGTGCATCTGCGTTGTGTGCGTATGAGCAAAACTCGCTGATATCATGTCCCCATCCGCGGGCACATCTGCAGTCGCCCTCCTGGCCATTCTGGCCGCGCGCTCCATAGCCGTGCCTCTGTCTCCGGCATTCCCCGTCCCCGAGCTGGAGTATGTGCTGAACCATAGCGAGGCCTCCCTGCTCGTCTCGTCTCCCAAGTTTGCGTCCAAAGCCCAGCAGGTCTTGGCGGCGGATTTGGCATCCAAGCCAGCCCACGTGGAGCTGCCCAAGCATGCCGAGAGCGCGGCTGCGGCGAGGGAGCGCGTCCCCTTGGAAGACGGAGCCAACCCGGGGGCGGCAGGCCTCATGCTCTACACTTCGGGGACGACCAACAAGCCGGTAAGAACACTGCGCCCTTTCGACGCCGGGCCTCGCTCCCTTCCGTCCGCTCGAACCTCGTTCTAAAAAAGAAGCACCTCCAGAAAGGCGTCCTGCTCCCCCAGTCCGTCCTGACCGCCCAGGCCCGCTCTCTCCACGAGGCTTGGGAATACTCTCCCTCGGACCACCTGCTCCATCTCCTCCCCCTCCACCACATCCACGGCGTCGTCAACGCCATCCTGACCCCGCTGATGGCCGGCTCCTCCATCGAGTTCATGTTCCCCTTCAACGCCGACGCCGTCTGGAACCGCCTCGCCGCTCCTTTCCTCCCCCCATCGCCGGGGGGCGCCAACGGCGACGCCGCCCCCGGGCCTCCCAAGCCCAAGGTCACCTTCTTCACCGCCGTCCCCACCATCTACAGCCGGCTCCTCAACAGCCACAAGTCCCTGCCCCCTCCGGTCCGGGACGCCTCCCGCCAGGCCGTCTCCCCCTCCAACCTGCGCCTCAACATCTCCGGGTCCGCCGCCCTCCCGACCCCGGTCAAAACCGCCTGGGCCTCGCTCAGCAACGGCAACGTCCTCCTCGAGCGCTACGGCATGACGGAGGTCGGCATGGCCCTCTCCTGCGGCCTGTCCTTTGCCGACCGCGTCGACGCCTCCGTCGGCTGGCCCCTGCCCTCCGTCCAAGCCCGCCTCGTCGACGTCGACACCGCCGAGGTCATCCTCCCCGGCCAGGAGCTCGGCCCCCAAGGCCGCGAGCGCTCCGGCGAGATCCAGCTCCGCGGCCCCACCGTCTTCAAGGAGTACTGGCGCAACCCGGCCGCCACCGAGAAGGAGTTCACCGCCCCCGACGCCGACGGCCGCGGCCGCTGGTTCAAGACGGGCGACGTCGCCGTCCGCCGCCCCGTCCCGACCGCCGGCCTCGACCCGGCCCGCCAGCCCTGGGCCCGGGGCCCCCTGTACTTCATCCAGGGCCGCAGATCCGCCGACATCATCAAGACCGGCGGCGAAAAGGTCAGCGCCCTCGAGGTCGAGCGCGAGCTCCTCTCCCTGCCCGAGGTCGCCGAGGCGGCCGTCGTCGCCGTGCCCAGCGGCTCGTGGGGCCACAAAGTCGGAGCCGTCGTCGTCCTCGACCCCTCCGTCGCCCAGAAGTGGGCTCCCTTGGAGATGCGCCGCGCGCTCAAGAGCCGCCTCGCCAACTACAAGATCCCCCAGGTCATGAAGGTCGTCGACAGCATACCGCGCAACGCCATGGGCAAGATCAACAAGAAGCAGCTCGTCAGCGCCGTCTTCGCGGACGAGCACAGCGGCGACGAGACATGAGCTCTTGCTCACATCCAGGCCACTGCATTCCCTTTTTTTTTTTTTTTTTTTTTTTTTTTTTTTTTGCTCTCTCTTATCTTACTCTCATTGTTTTCTCATCTCGCGAAACTATCATCGCATGCATGCATGATAGAGAGGCATACACACACACACGGCTGTTGGCTACATCTTGGGACACCTAGAACTTTGGGGAGAAGCGACGAAGCATTGTGAGGTAGTAAGTAGTCATAGAGAGTTCGAGTAGCAGTAGTAGTAGCACATCAGATTGTAAGAAGAAGAAGAAAGAAAAAAGAAAAAGAAAAAAGTAAATGCATGAGAAAATAAAAAAAATTAAACCACTCTTGGCCTGAATATCAATTATCTAATTTTATTTTATTTTATTTTATTTTTTTTGGGTGAGGGGCAATGGGTTCCTGTTTCTCGCGAAGCCTTTTTTTTTTTCTCTTTTCTTTTTTTTTTTTTCTCTTTTCTTTTTTTTTTTTTCCATGTTTTCTTTTGGTGGGCTGGTAGGGGGGCAATTTTGGAGGGAGTAAAAAAAAAAAAAAAAAAAAAAAAAAAAAAAAAAAAAAACGAAAGCTCCTGAGCCAACGCCGTCTTGCGATGTGAGAAATATGCCGTCTTCCCAGAGTCATTAGAGTCATTAGTTGCCCGGAAGGCCAAGCTCAAAAGCCTTGCCGTGCGCAAAACCCGACCCGAATCCGACAAAGGAAAAAAAAAAAACATAAAAAAGCTATAACCATGTCTCTAACCACATACCCTTCAGGCCAAGCCTCGCAACCCATGACGGAGGAAAGATGCGCATCGGGGATATGCTACGGATATCTGGTTGTGGTAGGGTGGGTAAGTGTAGTTACCGCGGCCCCCCCCGTCCAATAGTGTAAAAAAGGCTCTCTCTTCTCCTCCAGCGACTACACCACATACTTGGCTTTGGCCCTGGTGCTGCCGGCGTGGGCGCTGTCGGTATGGCCCGAGAACTCAACCTGCTCGTTGGGGGGAAGGTTGAGGGTGTCCTTGAACTTCCGGCCGATAGACAGTAGAATGTCCTTACCCTTCTCCCCGCTTCGGCCCTTTCCGCCAGCAACGTCTCCGTCGCCTCGTCCGGCAACGCTTTTTCCTATGGTGCGAGTCCAGACACCAATACGGTAGAAGCCCTTGCGGACGTTGACAACAACGCCCATGACCTCACCATCGTCCTCCTCTTCGAGCGTCTCGCCGATGGCGCCCATCATGACCTGAAGCCAAAGGCGATCGACATCGACGTTACGCTTGTCCTTGTACTGATAAGACCACTTGCCGCCGTGCTTGTTCTGGGGGTCCTCCCACTCGGGACGAACGCCAGCCTTGAAAAGATGGTAGTCGGACTTAAGGGCAAGCTCTGAAACAGGGGCAACGTTGTTCTGCACAAATGCAACAAGTCAGCGGCCGAAACGGAAACACGGGACGAAACCTGGCCACTCTCGGCATGTGCAAGGGGTATCGGTGCAGGATGGAGAACTTACGTATACGCCCCAGAATTCCTCGACCGAGTCAAAGGTGATGACCTCCTTGAGCAGGTCATTCCAGTTGTCGCCCTGAAGCAAAAAATACAAGGTATTATTAATTAGCTCAGTCTCCTCAGCCGAAAAAAAAAAAACAAGTCCTTCCATGACTGCCGGCCCCCAATGCCTCTTCACTGAACAGCTAGCACTTTCGCTGCATACCTTTCCGCTCGGTGGCTTGGTGAACCAGAGAGTCCACTTGTTCTGGAGAGGATGCTTGACATTGAAGTTATCCTTATCATGGAACACCGTAATGGTCTTGCCATCGTCCTTGGCCTCGCTCCCGTTCTCGTTGCCGTTGGGAGAGATGGGGATGGTGGAAAGATCGACCTGCTGGTCCATGTTTGGCGTTTCCGTCGCAGTAGCAGCCATTTTTGTGCTCGTGAGACAATGATGTGCGGTCGGTGGTTGGTGGTAAATGTGAGGAGGTAGGATGGCAAAGAAAAGAAGAAAAAGAGAGAGAGAGAGAGAGAGAGAGAGAGAGAGAGAGAAAAGAAGACAAGGGGAAAAAAATTAAATTTTGAAAGTTTTCAAAAGGTGGGATTCGAAATCGCGGGGCAACGGTGGGTTGTTAAAAAGCGATAAAGAGAAAAAAACCTTTGCGGTGGTGGCGAGGAAGGAGGTCGGTCGATCTGCTGCTGCCTTTTTTATTTTTTATTTTTTATTTTTTATTTTTTATTTTTGCCGGGGTTGTTTTTTTTTAACCTGGGAAAGAAGGAGGGAAAAGGCCCGTCTGGAACGATCTGGCCTTGTCTGTATGATACCGAATTTGCGCCAGGCAAAGGGTCGGGGGACTGGATCGTTCAAGTGCGAGGGTCGCGAGTTGAAAAAAAAAGCTTCGGTTTTGCAGATGCGCCGCCCGAATCTAATTAATTCGCCCAGGGAAAATTGCTTGGGGGGGGGGGGGGTCGTGCCTGCGTGGGTGGGATCGTGTCTGCCTGAAATACAAGGCTTCTCTTGTTTCGGGTTGGCGGTAGGAGCAAGGTAAGCCTAAAGCCTCTTCTGTGTGCCAAAAAAGGCAGGCGGTGCGCCATGAGCAAAGCCACCGGCAAGTCCAAGTTTTGTTGGGGGAATCATCAGATCGGGCATGGCAATTTTCGATGAAAATGTGGCTTTTTTTTTAAAAAAAAAATTTAAAAATTAAAAAAAAAAAAAAAAAACTAAAAATGAAAGAAAGAGAGAGAGAGAGAGAGGGAAAGAAGAAAAGGAGGAAAAAAAAGAAAAAAAAAGAATAAGAAAAAAACAAGGAAAAAAAAAAAGGGGGAGGAGAGAGAAATGAGCAGCTAAACACAACTGACAACAAACCTTTTTAAGGAAGTTATTTGCCATCTGCCTACCTGTACGGAACTACTATTAATTAATAGTCAAAACTTCATTTAAACTTCATTTCACACTCAGGCTTGTTGTTGTTGTTGTTGTTGTTGTTTTTTTTTTTTTTTTTTGGTTATAAATCAGAAATGGTAAATAAAAATAAATAAATGGATGGTCCCCAATCAACTCAGTTTCGGCAAAAAAAAAAAAAAAAAAAAAAAAAATTCATCCCCCTTCCATCAAGCGTTTGTGCAACCCATCCCGGCTTCCATATATGGTATTGTCCCATCCTTTCATTCCCAAAACATTCTAATGCCTATCCATCTCCCATTATTATCGAAAATGTAAGAGGCGAAGAAAAAAAAAAACACACACAAAAAAAAACAAAACAAAAAACAACAAAAAAATACCCCATCGCTCTGCAAGTCAATGGGGAAAGAAAAGAAAAAGCAATAAATAAAGAGACAAAAGAGAAATAAAAAAAAACCATCTACATCCCTCCTTGCCTGTGTGATATGCCACTGTCGGTCGTTTTGTAACAGCACCAACCTGTGCTTTGTGTGTATGCTAGCCTTGTCCCTTTTTCAACCCAAGAAGAAAAGTACCAGAGAGGAGGAGGAGGGGGGAGGAGAGAACCATGCCGTCCTCTTATTGAACGCCTCTTTCGGAGCAAAATAGCGTAATAAAAAAACAAAACGCCCAAAAAAGTCGTAATCATGAGATTTTCCGCATCGTGTAACGATCCGCGATGCCTATGGCCGAACGAGGCAAACGCTTCTTTCAAGAAAAAGAAACCCAAAAAATAAATAAGTAAAAAGAAGAGAAAAGAAAACAAAAAAGAAAAAAGGGGAAAGAAAGATGAACCCAAATGATGAGGAGACATGGGGTGGGAGAGGGTTGGGAGTTTAACTCGCCCCCCGGCTCTCGAGCTTATTGACATTCTCCTCAGTCAAAGCCTCCCCCGTCCCCGGCTCGGGAAAGGAATTGTTGCGGAGGTCGGCCGGCACGCCCCCGGCCGCGTCGATGAGCTTCGTCCCGTGAAGCATGTTGGACCACTCCCGCTCGCCTTCAGGCCGGCGGACCGGAGGCGACATTTCAACCGCAATCGGCGAGCCAAACGGCGAAGGCTCGTGCCCTGCGTTGGTCGCCAGCAGCCGTGGCGTCGTCGGGATAGTGTGGAATTCCTCGGATGCTGAGAGGGGAGACGGGTCGCTGTCTTCAACGCCCAGATGCGGGATGTCTGCGTTGTCGCAGTGCTCCCCCATCTCGGAGCAGTCAGAGGCGGGCAGTTCCGACGGAGGGCGGCGTCGCGTCAGCGACCACCTGATGAGCATCTTCTCGAGCACCTTCATCTTCACCGGCTTCGCCAGGTAATCGTCCATGCCGGCTCTAGTGCACTTCTCTCGGTCTCCGTGGATTGCCGACGCCGTCATGGCCACGATGGGCACGTCTTGAACCAGGCTTTTATAAGGGAGATGGTGTCGGAGGAGATGGGTGCACTTGTAACCGTCAATGATGGGCATCTGCACATCCATCAATATGATGTCGGGCATTCTGTTTTCGCCTCTTGACGCGCCAATCATATAGTCCAGTGCCTCTTTGCCGTTCCAAGTTGCGGATACTTGAAAGCCAAGTTTGACAATAGTCCTCGTGGCAATCTTTTGGTTTACCGGGCTACGAGCGAGGGAAAAAAAAGGGGGAGGGGGGGAAATGGTCAGCCTCAAGAAGGGAAGGGCAAAAAAATAGAAAAAAAAAATTAGATAAAAAAAAAAAAAACCACAGAGATGGGTATCGGTTTGACACTTACTTATCCTCTACCACCAAGATGTGTAGTTGTGACCGCTCAGACAAGGGCAACTCTTGCTCGGCGGGAGAGGGCGTCCGTACGGAAGGGCGCCGGCGGGACCTGGCACCAGAGGCGCTCGCCACGCCATCCGACCCCTGAGAAGCGCTCGTCGGCTGTTCCAATTCCGAGCTGTTGCACGAGAGGCTCAGCTCGGACTGCAGCCGGTCGGGAATGGCCCCGGGTTCCACCAGGGTGGGAGCCCGGGCTCCGGTCGGCTTCATAAAGGGGATCCAAAACGTTGCCTTTGTGCCCGACCCCACGTTCGATTCCAGCCTGATGCGGCCATTCATCAGGTCCAGCAGGTTCTTGCAGATTGTCAGCCCGAGCCCGGTGCCGCCAAACCTCCTCGCGGTGGACGGATCCCCCTGGCTGAACGGCTTGAAGAGCTTCTTGCGGACGTCTTCCTCGATGCCGATGCCCGAGTCTTCAATGACGAACATGACCTCGATCGTCTCTGCCGTTTCGCGCTCCTTGACCACCGAGAACCTCACGTACCCTTGGTTGGTGAACTTGATGCTGTTGGTGAGGAGGTTGGTGATGATCTGCCGCAGCCTGCCGGGGTCGCCAATGACCACTCGTTCATCCGCAATGTCTTTGCCAATGTCGGACAGAAAGTCGAGGTTTTTCCGCTCGACGGCAAACTGCAGCATCCTCCTGACGTCCTTGACAATGTGGGAGAGCGAAAACTGGACCTCCTCAATGTCCAGGCGGCCGGATTCCACCTTGGAGAAGTCCAGGATGTCGTTGATGACCGTGAGCAGCGACGTGGCGGAGCTCTGGATGTTGTCGACGTATTCGCGCTGCTCGCTGGTCAGTTCCATGTCGCCCAGCAGCTCCGCCATGCCGAGGACTCCGGTGATTGGCGTCCTGATCTCGTGCGACATGTTGGCCAGGAATTGGCTCTTGAGCCTCGTGGCTTCTTTGGCAGCCGCCTCGTTCGCCATCGCGCGGCGCTTCTCCTTGGATTGCTCTCGCAAGGCCTCTCCCCTGACCTTGAGCTCGGTGACGTCCATAATCACTCCTATGACTCCATCGATGCAGGCTTCTTCGGTCGCTCTGCCGTCATTTGTTTTCTTCCCGAGCATTGGGTGGAATCTTGTCCGGTACCAGCGGTCCCCTAATTTTTGCCCCAGAAGTCAGCTCACCTGTGCCATTCTGCGAAACATGAATTCTCCTAGGACAACCATTTTCTTTTCATCTTCTTTCTTTTCATCATCATCATCTTATTCTTCTTCTTCTTCTTCTTCTTCTTCTTCTTCTTCTTCTTCTTCTTCTTCTTCTTCTTCTTCTTCTTCTTCTTCTTCTTCTTCTTCTTCTTCTTCTTCTTCTTCTTCTTCTTCTTCCTCTTTTTTTTTTTCTTTCTTTCCTTTTCTTCTTCTCTCCCCTTCTTTTCCCCCAACTTACCGAGTCCATGTTCCTTCACGTCCTCGTTGCTTCTTCCTTCGAATATATCTTCGATGGGCTGAAGCCACTGTGGGCGTTCCCCATCACGCGCCTGCTCCGTGAGTCGATCGAAAACGGTGTACATGTTCTTTCCGACGAACCATCTGCTCCCTTCGTGGTTATCCTCCGTGGCGTTGTTCCAGATCAAGGCACCCTCGAGCATCGTGACGCGGCGTTCGGGATCGACGGTGAAGATGGTGACGTGCGAGTGGGCAATCACACTCAGCAGCTGCTGGCGCATGCGCTTAGCACTTAGCTTCGTCTGCATGCTCTCGTGAATGTCGGTGCAGGTTCCTGTTCGGTCGTGGTAACCGGTTAGCTTCGCCTCGCAACGGCTCGACCTTCCCCTCTTGTGCGGGACGACGCAACGACGTACCAAACCACTTCTCGATCTTGCCCGTCTCCTTGTCGCGCACGGCAAGGGCGCGGCCGAGGAACCAGCGCCATTCGCCCTCCTTGCTGAGGCAGCGATGCTCCATCACGTAGGGATCTCCGGTGCGCAGAGAGAGGGCCCAGCGGGCGCGAGCCTCGGGCATGTCGTCCGGATGAAAAGCCCCCTGCCAGTCCAGGCCAATGCACTGCTCGGGGGTCAGGCCGGTATACGTGTACCATCTCGTGTTGAAGAAGTCGTGCGTGCCGTCCGGGCGCGCCGTCCACACCAGCTGCGGCATGGCGTCGCATATGGTCTTGAAACGCTCCTCATCGCGCTCCTTGATGTGGGTGATCTCCTCCGACATCACCGTCACGTCGCGGCCCGTCACCACGCCTGCAAGGAATTCGTGCGTGGTCTCGTCGTAGAGCGCTTCGCCCAGCGCGTCAAAGACGATCTTCTTCCCGCAGGGCGAGTACATTCCGACCCGCTGGCTAGCAAAGGGCGTCTCCGTTTTGAGCAGGATGGAGATGGGGTACTCGCTGATGTCTAGCTTCCTCGTGAAGCCTTCGTCCCAGAGCGTCCAGCTATCCAATAGGTGGAACCCATCGGCGGACGCTTCGAGGTTGGCGTCTGCGGCGAAGAGCTTCCTCGCAGCCCTGTTGGGGAACGTAACGCTTCCGTCTTTCCACATGGCCACGACGGGCATCTGCGTGCTGTCGATGAGGGCGTCCTTCATCCTGATGATCTTCTGCAGCATCGAGGGCGTGCTGGATTGGGAGTGGGAGGCGATGGACGGGGGCCCCATCGGAGGGAACGGGCTCGAGGACATGGTGATGACGCCCGAGCTATATAGCGATGGCGAGCTGGAGTCTCGGCTGGAGGCCACCGACGACGGATTCGAGGTGGTTATCGTCTTTTTCTCGGCGGCCTCGAGGACGCTGGATCGAGCAACGGCGCGCCGGCTGCTAAGCGGCATCGACGGGCCGGACTGAGTGTTGGTGAAGGTCAAGGTGAAGAAGACCTGCTTGTCCTCGATCTCCCAGACTGTGATGATCATCTTGGCAAAGGCATGGTACTCCGATTCCCTCAACTTGTACCGGCTGTTGAAGGTGGTTTTGTTGATGTCCTTTCGCGTGATGATGACCTCCACCGTCGCGTCCTGGGTCGGCCGCTCGATGGGCCTGACCGGCTCATCAGCCCCAGGAAGGGCGGCGTCGCCGCCCCCGGTGCGGGATGGCCGCGGCTGCTGCTGGCTCGAGGCCGGAGCGCGGACGTTGACTTCGGCGACCAAGGTGTCGAGGAAGGCTTCCCAGGTGATCCATATCGGGTGGCCATCCTGGAGCATATCAATGCCCACCTGCGACAGCGTCTGGCCCCGCAGCTTCTCCATTGTTGCCGACACGTCCTCGTCGCCCACGTCATCGGAGATGGTGCCGAGCATCCTCCCCATGGCCTCGTTGGCAAGCACAACCGTCTTGAGGCTGTTGAGTATGATGACCGGCACGGGCAGGTACTCCATTGCGGAGAAGGCGACCTGACCGGGCGATATTGACGGCATGGGCAGTCGAAACGGGCTCTGAGACTTGGAGCGGACGCCGTCGCCAGGGTCCCTGAGGAAACGGCCGCCGCCCACAGAGCGAGGAGCCTGATCGGCATAGCTGCTCATGTCCGCCGTCTCCACAGGCTGCTTGGACGACACCGCATCTTGCACGGCGGGTGACCCCAGGGCGAGATCGAGCTCCGGCGGACCTCGCGGGGCATCGCGGGCCGCGGGAGCGGGAGCGGGAGCGGGAGCGGAAGCCAGGGCGGAAGGAGGGGAAGCGGAAGCCAGGGCGGAAGCCAGAGCGGACGGCGTATCTCGAGCCTGGCTACTCTCACGAGCATCTCCCAGGAACGTCATATCGCGGGCGTTGCACGCATGAGGGAGACGAGGCGCGCGCACGGGCAGGGGTCACGGGCGTTCCAAGGCAGCAGCGGGATCCGCGCTTCAGCTCTCGCAGAGGGAGATGCAAAAGACTTGTCGAGATGGCCCAGGACGAGATCAGATCAAGGATACTTTCGTTGTTTGATGGGGGAGGGGAGCTGGCCAAGCCTCGCCCAGAGCAAGCACAAACCGACAAAAGAGTCCAGCTCGACAGGGAGGAGCCCGGTCTAGAAGGGAAGGGGGAAGGGGAGAGAGGGGGGGGGGAGGAGGGTAGGGGGGGGGGGATTCTTTTTTTTTTTTTTTCCTTTCTTTTTTTCTGATCTTTTGTTCTAGTCCTCTCCTTTCTCTTGGTGACGAGCTGAATAATTGGAGGTTTGGAACAGAGGAGAGAGAAGCACGGCAGCCGCGAGGACTCGATGCGTTAGTGCTGCTTTACTTGACGAAGCTATGCCGGTATCGCAATGGCGTGGTGGTATATTGCAGATCTCTGGCTCCACCCATTCGATGGATGAACGGGCTTTTTCTGGAGTCGTGAAGGGCGGCAACACCAAGTCAAGAGCGATGGGCGGGACGGAGACACGGACAAAGAGAGAGTCGTAGGCTCGTTTTATAAACCTTCCAGCCCGAGGAGGCTGGACGAGGACGAACGACCTTTGCAGGCTCTAGACGGGACGACGATGGTCTGAGGGACGGCGAGCAGAGACAAGCAGCTGGGACTTCGGGAGGATGGCATCAATTGCGGACCGGAAGCGGGGGGGGAGAGAGAGAGAGAGAGAGAGAGAGAGAGAGAGAGAGAAGAGCAATGGCCTACAAGCCCAGTCGAAACAGATTTGAATGAAGCGGCCTGTGGCTTTTTTTTTTTTTTTTTTTTGGGCTGAGATGGCACTATTCGATGGCCGCGAACAGCAGCGTGGAGACTGGGGCTTGCGACTAGGATTGCGATGGCTTGGGACTAGAATAGACGGGACCCTGAGCTGAGACAAGGTAATAATAAGGGGAGGGGGGAACATGTAGGTTGTGGTGAACAGGGCGCAGGGGAGAGATAGAGAGAGAGAGAGAGAGAGGGGAGGAGGGGGCGGACGAGGTCAGGAGAGTGAGGCGATTTCGAGAACAAGGTTTTATCGGCGACCTTCTTTCCCATTTCTGTCTCTTCTATGTTTTTTTTTTTTTTTTTTTTTTCAAAACAGCCAACTGTGTTATTTAGCAGAGCAGCTGTCGGCATCTAGTTGGTGGCCGGCTTTTTTATTTTATTTTAATTTTAATTTTAATTTTTTTTCGGGGGGGTTTTTTTTTAATTTTTAATTTTTTCTTCTTCGTGTTCTTTGTTCCCTTGGCGCAGATGCCAAATGGATTGACCGCGGCCGACCGACGTGGTGAGCTGAGACGTGTCTCATCCTTCGTACCTTGCGATAGTTTGCTTCTCTAGGTAGGGAGACGGAGAATACCTACCACTTCACCCAAGACTGACTTGTGATTACCTTGCATACACACACACACACACACACACACACACACACACCATACACACGAACATGAGCACATCAGGATCATCTTGGTATGTATGTATTCACGACAGCGCACAACCTCCTGTCCATCTTTGGGTACTCGTCTCACGTCCCGGTCACAATTTTTTTTTAAAAAAAAAAAAAACCATAAGGGCTGTTTGTATTTACCCCTTGAGCAAATGACCAAAGTCCGGTCCAGTCCAGCCCAGCCCAGTCCAGTCCAGTCCAGTCTAGTCCACCCTGCGCTAGGCCTTTGGCTTCGGCTTGCGGGAGATACGGGCAGCCAACTGGCACAATTCATTACATGGGAAAGGAACCGGCCGGTACATCCATGCAGCCTGCAAGCAGGTCCGGGTTTCCATCACATATAACATCACATGTGGCTCCAGCATACGCAGAGGCAGAGGCAGAGGCAGAGGCAGACCGCAAATTCGCAGCCTAGAGCGAGACTTCGGTGTCCATGTGCCCAAGGTGAGACGGGGTCTCAGTCAGAGGTGGAGGCGGAGGCGGAGGCGGAGGCCGAAGCACAAGAGGCACAGAGGCAGAGAGGCAGAGGAAGAGGTAGAAAAAAAGAGACAGGCAGAGAGACAGAGAGACAGAGGAGCAGGAGAAGGGCAAGAGAAAGACCGAGAAGCCAGGGATTGGCATCGCCCTTTTTGTTTGCCGGCCTTCTCGGGACTCTCTCTCTTTCTCTCTCTCTCTCTCTCTCTCTCTCTCTCTCTCTCTCTCTCTCTCTCTCTCTCTCTCACTCTCTCTCTCTCACTCTCTCTCACTCTCTTTCTCTCTAGCTTGCCTAGCTGGGGGCGGGCACACCAGCGTTGTCCCTTCCCTGCTGGTATGGTAGGCCCCCGGGTGACCCGTCCTCGCTGCGAGGCTTCGCGTCCCATCACTTTTTTTTTTTTTTTTTTTTTTTTTGCCTACAACCGCCCGAGGGCCATTGCTTGATCCGACTGCCTAGCACAGGAACGTTGAAAAGGGGCCAAATGGGGGTTTGGAGACGGCAACAAGCTCTGTCTGGCCTGGTTCCAGTGCAGGAAAAGGCTTTTTACCCCCAAGGACTCGATAGGAAGATCAGCAGTGGCGTCCCGTCTGGATAGCGACGCTAACGAGGGGAGTTTATGGCATGAACGCTTCCACGATGAAGCCTGGATGGGATGGTGGTTTGTCTCTGCTATCGGGCCTTGCCCATCGGACGTGGGTTCGTTTGGCCGCCTTTTTTTTTTTTTTTTTTTTTTTTTTTTTTTGCATAGACCTAGACCTGGGCAACGGGCACAACTTGCACAGGCCGGTGAGACATATATATACATACACACACACACACACACACACACACACGAAGGAACCCCCCCTTCCCACCCCCCTTTTAAAGAAAGAAGAGAGAGAGAGAGAGGGAGAGAGAGAGAGAGAGAGACAAAAGACACAGCCTAGGCCTGCAATTGCCGTCCTATCACGTCCGACCGCTGCCGCGGCCGCTCCCACCCTCACCATCAGCAAATACCTCCCCCGATCTGACTGGCTCGAGTCTGGCGCTGCGACATGCAAATCACTACTGCAGCTAAAATGGGTTCTCTGCTCTGCTGTGACGCTCCAAGGTCTGGGTGCTACGGTATCAATCGCTCGCTGTGCGAGGCGGACCTGACCTGACCTGACCCGACTCGACAGCCAGCCAGGGGGATGCCGAGATGCTGATCTTGCAGCGTTTCTGGCACTGCCCTTGATGGGGGGGGGGGGGGGGCACACACGATGCGAGCAAGCAGCAGGTCTCGTCAAGTCCAAGAGGACGACTCACAGGGTTCCCCCCCCTCCCACAAAGCTTGTCCTCTCCTCCTCCGCCCTTTTCCAACGGGCGCAGAGGCCTGACTACGGAGTAGACGTGCCGCACAATCTGCAGAGCTTAGGTCAAGGCCAGCACGAGAGCAAGCCCGTCGTTTTGCGCGTTCAGAGGGCCTTGATTGTGCCTGCGGTCGCCATCGGATCGGAGCAAGAGTCCAAAAGGACAGGACGACAAAAGACGGGCTCGGCGAATGGGATCGATCAAAAAGGGCAAGAAAATAGTTCGAGCTGGGTGGCAATTGGTTGGGCTTCTGTGCCAGCCCATAAGGGTCCAATCAGAAGGGGCCGTTTGCCAGAGTTGGAACGATCCGTTGGGGATTTTTTTTCCTTTTTTCTTTTTTTTCCTTTTTTTTTTTCTCTTTTCCTTTCCGTCTTCTCCTTTGGAACCTCTCGAGGGCCCTGCTTGGGTTCATTTGGCCGCTGCATGACAAGCCTCGCTCACATCCCTGCCAACCCTGTTTGCAGCGGCCAGGGGTCAGTCATCCCGATGGTGAGCAAAAAAAAAAAAAAAAAAAAAAAAAAAAGCCCGGGTCCACCCGTTGTCTAGAACACGGCTTTTGGGTCACGGAGTCGAGTTGTCTATTACCAACTATGGACGGCTGCTTCTAGAGCTATTGGTGGAGTTGCAGCTGGAGTCTGGTGACCATATCAAGAGAAGCAATCACCGCGCTTGGCGACCTGAGACATATCCTTCCTCCTTCCACCCCCCCCTTTTTTTTTGGTCCTTTTTTTTTGTGTGTGTGTGTGTGTCTGTGTGTGTGTGTGTCTTTGGTCTTTGATCCATCATCCCATTGATAATGCCGATGAAGACTCTCTCTCTCTCTCTCTCTCTCTCTCTCTCTCTCTCTCTCTCTCTCTCTTGTGCATCATGGCCGCCAAAGTTTCGTTTTAGGTCTCGATGCCAGCTCAATCTACCAAAGAGAAAGATGACGGAGACGCAGACCGTGCGAAGCAAAAAAAAAAAAAAAAAAAAAAAAAAAAAAAGGCACCACTCACTCACTCACTCACTACCAACATGCACTTCCAGGGATCAAACGCCGGTAGCACCCAATACGGATTACCGTTATCCAGAGCGCCATCAGACAGACAGACGGACCTCTTCTGCCGCGGACCAGCAAACTGTGTCTTACCCGTACGACTTACGGAGCACATGCTTCGTACCCCCTCTTTCCCCTTTGTACATTTTCCCGAGATGCGACATTTCACAATTCATTTCTCCGACGACAGAACTCATGCATACAGGATAGGATATCCGTGCGTCCTTGATACGCTTAGGCTATGGAGATGCCAGCCACCAACACCACACGCAGCGCAGTCCGTTCCCAACTCGCATCGCTTGGCCAAGTCGTTGTGTTGTGCCCATCATTCGCGCCCTTGCCACCCTCCTCGGTCGTTGTGTAAAAACATCGCACAGCCGGGCAGCCAAGCCAAGCCAAATACGTGGAAACCTGCAACGGGGATGGCAAATTCGAGTCCAGAGCTCTCAGCTCAGCTTACACCCTTTTTTTTTTTTTTTTTTTTTTTACAACGTGCACGGCAAATCGAATCAGAAAAGCTCATGCTTCTCGAGCTCCACCCAAGGCGATCTTGGCTCCGTTTTCCCAAATCGGCGCCTTTCCTAATGCTGCCCGGGCCCCAGCGGAAAAATGGCACGCTGACCCCTGTTTTTTTTTTTTTTTTTTTTTGCCCTGGAGGGCTTCTGCAGGTTGTCGTGCTTCGTATGTGCTCCGTAAGTGGCACGGGAGTACGGGAGTACGGGAGAAGGTATTGCTTCGTAAACATCCCCCATGCCAGAGAAACAAAATTGCATTTGGCAGTTTTTTTTTTTTTTTAATGGGTCTTCCAAACACGGCGCAAACTTCACCGCATTCTCTCTCCGTGTGTGTCCCATGCTAGCAGCGGTAGTGGCAGGTGCCTTGATCATCTAATCCATGCCCGCCATGCTTCGTTCGCCTCGGCTTTCCTAGGCGAGAGATGGGTTGCTGCTAGGAGCAGGTACGGAGTACGGAGGTACACAAACATTACATGCTGTACATATAGGTACCTAGCAGGCACCACGGCAGCAAGTCGTAATAGGTAACAGGTTCTTGGTACTTGGTACTTTAGTAGAAGGTACCTACCAGAGGTACCTGGTACTGCCAAGGCTAAGGTGGTATCGCGCCACCCTCGCCAGCCTATCGTGAATTAAACTTCATCTGTCCGCAGTTCGAGCAGGTCCACCACTGCCGCTCCATCTCTGTCGTGCAATACTCGCAGCGCCAAGTTGGCGGCGGCGGCGGAGATGCTGCAGCCGGCGCCGACGTGGAGCCCGACGCTGGCGCCGATACCGACAGCCTCCCCACTGTTCGCGAGGCCTCACGAGGCTTCGTCTTCTTCTTTGGTGGACTGCTGTTTGTTAGGTCAATCACAGCTGGCCTCGGCCCAGGCTGTCTCGGCGTCACCGGCACATGTAATGTCGCCTCGCTGCGCTCCACCCCACAGGCATCGCAGCACAAGAAATCCTGCGGATTGTGCAGAGTGCATACCGAACATATCCAGAACTGTTCTCCGCTCGGTCGGGGGGGCACTGCTCTCTTGTTATTGCCGCCGCCGCCGCCGCTGCTGCTGCTGCTGCTGCTGCCCGCTCCCGAATTTAATCTTGTGCTGCCAAGCGTGTTCCCATTCCCAGCCACGACTCTTTCCGCAGGCGACGGGGTCATGTATGAGCCTCCCAGATTGGCCATCTCGTCTTCCTGTGCCATCTCCCACAACGCCTGCGCAATTGCGAGGTCGTTGGCCTCGTCTTCATCCGCCTGCGTCCGGAATCCATTCTTGGACGCTGCGTCTGCGATGTCGCGGATCTCGTTTTCGCTCAGCTTCTCCGTGGCGCAGCCCTCGAGGGCCTTGTTGCGCTTCTCCGCCGCCGCCGCCGCCGCTTGGCGTAGGTTCCTGCCTGGCCTTGGCGGCCGTGATATATCCCCTCCGCCAAGACGTTGTCCCGACCCACCAGTCGACTGCTGGTGAGCTTTGCGCTTTTCTGCGGCGGCACGGGCAAGCCGTTGGACTTCATGGGGCGGCAGCGCCTGCCTCCCGCCAAGTCGACGGCCCTCAGACAAGAACCCTTCGCCCGTGTATCCCTTGAAGAGAAGGCCTTGCCATTCGTCACGCAGCTGGTCCCAGAGCGCGTGGAACTTGCCGTCATGAGGCCCGTGTACTATGTGGCATAGCTCGTGCAGCATCGTGTCGACAATGCTCTCTGTTGGGAGGAACTGCTTGTGGTCCTGCGGATAACGTAATCGCAAGCATATTTTCATCCCTCGATTCACGTTGAGCCCTATGACCGTCCGGTTAGTTCCATGGCTTGGCCGTCCAAAGACAGACGCTCAACCCATTTGCAAGCGCATGCGCACCTAGCAAGTTCTGCTGGTCGGGATAGAATTCCGCCAACTCTCCCACTTTCCACGAGCGACTGCGCATGATTGGCTTCACAAGAGAAGCCACCTTTTTCAAGACGACCAGCGCCTCGTCAGCTCGGCGAAACTGCGCGAGGTGAGAGTAGGACAGAACCAAGGGGTCGTGTTCCGGCATCTCGGTTATGCTTGGAGGGTCAGAGAGGCCTATGATTTCGCAGCGATAGTTCGTCCCCGCCGACCTTGCATCCGTCGTCTCCAAAACCAACCGCCGCTGGGTTGGGGGGGAAAAAAAGGGGGTTGGGGGGGGGAGATGTCAAGCAATGTCGAGCGATGTCGCAGGCTAATGTAGAAGGGGAAAAAAAAAGAAGAGAAAAGAAGAGAAAAGAAGAGCAAAGAGCAGAAAAGAAAGTCGCCTGTCTACATGGTTTTCGAAATGCCAGAGATGCTTCTAGGGTATTCGCCACGTCAACAAAGAGATGCCTTGGATCGCGGCACCCCTTTGTTCGTCCTCTTCCATTTCCCCCTTCGCCGATGGCGACAAGTGCGGACGGATAGGTATCACGAGTCGTCAGGCGCGAAGCCTACGTGGCCCGGGATGACTAAGCCCCGCGCTTGGATCCCGAGTTGCACTGCATAAAGGTGAGGTACTAATACCTGGTAGTATAGTTGTGTAGTACCTACTAGGTACCTTAGTATTAAATAGTAGGTAAGGTAGTAGGCAGTAACACCTTCGCACTCTGGAGTACTGACTACCAACCTGGTATTACCAAGTATTAACCTTGGGTATTTCTTATAACATAAGGTAGGTACCTGGTAGTAGGTGCCTTATAATTACAACCAATACATTATCAAAGTTTGGGCCATCTTTACCATGGAGTACTAGGTAGGTTGGATAAACAGGTAGGACTACCTGGTAGAAAAAAGAGCAGCAGGAAGCCATGATGAATTGGCGGGAAAACGTTATGGCTACCTTACCTTATAGTCCAGGCTACCTCAACTAGCTACTGCCTTGGGTACCTACTAGGTAGTAGTAGGTAGATAGAATAAAGTGGTACCTACAGGTACTAGGTAAGGTAACTTCCAACGCTCTAACTTTTGACTGTGGCAGTACGAGAGAACAAATCCATACCTACCTGGTAGGTACGCCGCAGAGCGTTCATCTCGACGAGACAGGTACTAGGTACATACTAAGGTAAGGTACCTACATAGTAGGCAAGGTAGTAGGTACCTAGTATTGAGTGCCTTTGGTGCCCACAAGCCCATTTGTTTACAATTCCACCCAAGGGGCCCTTTTTGTTTCTCTATCTCCTTCGCTCCCTCATCCCCAACTCAGCTCTTTCGGCACAGGCATCAAGCTTGCGTTTTGCTTCGTCCATGGATGGCTATATATTTCGACTATAAATCTATACTTCATCCCTAAGCAAAGTTGAATGCCGCCCTGCCCACCATGGACGACGCCATGAGGGGGCTCCTCTCGAGCCTCGGCGAAGACCGAACGAAGCAGCTCCTTGGCCTGCACGCCGGTGGATACCTGGAACCTCTGCTCGACATGCATCAAGATGGCAAAGTCAAACCCTTGGTCGAGATGCGGGAGAGAAAGCCGACGGCTCTGGAAAGCATCCTCGCAGGCGGTAAGCCGGACGTGGAGTGCGTGCCTGCTTATATCGAACAGCTGGAAATTCGGCATCAAATCTTCGAGGAAATGCACCTAATGTCCTTGCTTTCTCGGTCTCCATATCCGCTGAATGCGGTATCATTTGCCATCTGCATGGTCGCTCCGGTCCACAAGTTACAGGAGCACCTTCACGCAATGCAAAATAACACCGATTGTGGCCTCGTTTCCTTTTTTTCCTCCCTTTTCAACGCCAGCATTGGGATTCAAGCTTGTTTGTACACCCTTTTCACACACCCACTCTATATACTCCCCCCCCTTTCCACTTTTTCTATTCTTACCCGGAGAGAGAGAGAGAGAGAGAGAGAGAGAGAGAGAGAGAGAGAGAGAGAGAGAGAGAGAAGAGCGCCCGTTGCTAACCATGGTTTCTCTCCTCACACTTCAGATGTGAATCAAATGCGACGCAGACCAGTGTCAACGGTACCCTCTGCGAATAAAAGAACTGAGCCTTCACCGATCGCCAATAGACCGAAGAAAAAAAGGCGTTGCTCTCATCGGCATGGGTATCCCCGCGCGGGCATTCAGCAACCACATCCAACAGCCTCGGAAAATATCGCTCTCAAGCTTGTAAGTAACGAAAAGAACAGCTGTTGTTGACTTGCCATCTGACGTTGAATGTGTAGTGCAAACAGAGGGATAATTCAAGATGTGTCTTCACCAATATGTCGGATCCAACAGTAGCGTACATTTTCCCCTTTATGGCGATAAGCCATCCGGGCTTTATTCAACTCCAAGGTCTGTTTCGAATGTTCTAGGATACTGCTCAATCCAAGTCCTGGTGTAGGGTGATGCAAGACACAAACGTTACTCAATCGCCACAGAATTTAATCAGCCTCAACCGCCAGTTACACTGGTGGTTCGCGAATGGGAGAATGGCACTTAAACCATTGCGGAAGACGGATAACGGAGCGGTGGTTGTTCAATTCCACTGGCTAAAGCGCAGTGGGTTGCCCGGGTCGCCGCAGCTCTTCTCTAACGACGAGGTCGACATCGACGCCCTGTTTGAAGCAGCAGGTCTTGAGGACAATACGGCCTGGGGGGAAACGCTGTGTGGCAGGAACGGCGGTTTTCTGATTGAAACAGGACAGACCTTTACGCTCCAAGCAAGGGACCCCAGTCACACTCCAAATTTCGAGCTTTTGCAGCTGTCCTGGGAACTGCTGCGCATCGTTGCCATCAGCGGCATCGTCGAGCTGGCGGGTTCATTGCAGAAGGAGGCTGGCAGTCGTGGTAAAGACGGCGCCGAGAGCTGCTCGAGCTGCGACGGCGGCCCCTTTGACAAGATACAGCGTTGGGTGGACAAGGTAAGTGGATGTTGAGAAACCCGGGTATGGCAACACATCTCGTGGCCAAGGCAGCTAGGTAGCTAGAAGCACGGGGGCTCTGCTAAACGTCCTCGCCTGCACTGTCAAATGACGGAAATGTTTGCTTTTTTTTTTCCCTTGTTTCTTTACTCTTTTTTTTCTTCTCTTTTTTTTTTTTTCCTTTTCAAACTCGCACACGTATTAAATTGCATGTTCACGGTCATTCTTCTCTATATGCATCACCGGCTACGAGAATACTGCGAGATCCCAGGGGCGAGATGGTAGCTTTCAAGGCTCTATCTATTGGGGGTCGACCTCGAACTTTGGCTGGTTCTTGTCGATAAGTTTACAAACAAACATTATGCGGCTGGAGAAAGCTTCAGCCCACCCCGGTCTCTGGGTAAGTAGATGTTGGGGTTTTTTCTTTTTATTTTTTTTTTCAATTTCTTTTTTCAATTTTTTTTTTCACATAGGAGCATCTTGCTTCAATGCATTATTACCTATAGAACGTTTTCAAGATTAGGAGCCCAACAGTAGTTTACTCCGTATTGTACAATCTGTTTTTTTTTTTTTTTTTCTTTTCTTCTTTTTCTTTTTTCTTTTTTTTTGCCCTAGGTTAAGTCAACGGGGCAATGAATAAATTACAAGGTGCGTCAAAACCTCGTCTTGGTCTAGGTTTAGTAGCTTGCGTCTTTAAACTTTTTGGAAGAAAAAGAAAATCCCAATCGCCAACCGCTTTTCACAAATTCATGTCAGAAAATAACGCCCCCCCCCCCCCCCTTTTGGCGCGCGCGCAGCTATCTGGAGATGCCGATTACATGATAGGTAAATCTAGAGAGGAATCGAGATGCTTCCCCCAATTTTCTTAGCCGCTGGCCTGGCTGTTCCGGCTGCTCACGCGCTCCCCGGTCAACACGACGACGAGAAAAATTTCGTCATTTCTCAGGAGCCGGCCTTGACGCTGCAGTATAAGCCCCAAGCCATGAGCGCGGCTGTCCTTGCCAATGTGACGGATCCCGACCTCAGCCGCGACTCGTGCGGCTCGGTGAAGATGGGTCCCCGCACGCTCTGGGCCTGTCGAGACACGGCTGTCCGCATCCCCGGCACCGATCGGTACGGGTTCCTCTTTGCCAACACGGCCGGCTGGACCGGCCATGGTCGGGACGGCGCACCGGCGATCCAGACCGGGGGCCCGGCAGGAGCAGGATCGGACGGAGCCAATGAGATTCTCTTGATGACGGGCCCACGACCAACTCTTCCGACCTTTTATCCCTTGGGCCCCAACATGTGCCCAAACTCCGGGGTATGCGATGACGGGACCACCAGATGGACCGGCTGGCCGGACTCGCCACCATTGGTCACGGAGACGGCCCGAGACGGGACCGTCACGGCATACACGTGGGTACGCAACAGCCACATCGCCAGCGGCAGCCTCGAGGTCTTGACGCCGCAGCCCTCGACCACGCTGTACAAGATGGCGTACAAGCCCGACGCGAACCCAAACGTCCTCCCGGCCGTCACCACGGTGGACGCCGGCTTCTGGGCAGAGCACCAGATCGCATACGGGGCTTACGGCAGCGTCGCCGGGGGCGGCTACGCCTATCTCTACGGACTGCTGTCCCCGGGAGGCGTTGCTTTGGCCAGGGTCCCCGTCGGCAAGGTCGAGGACAAGAGCCAATACGAATACTACGCGCACGGCGGATGGACCAGCACGATGCCCGCCATCGACGACCCGGCCGCGGCCATCGCCAATGCCGGAACGACGGGCCAGGGGACCTTTTACTATTCCAGCCGGGCCCGGTCGTACGTCTGGATCGGCCAGGGCAGCCCAAGCATTTGGGCAGACTTTTACATCACGACGGCCCCAAGCCCGGAGGGGCCCTGGATCAGCCCGTACCTCCTCTACTCGGGGCCCAACGGCGATGGAGACCTGCCGTCGTACAGCCTGCAAGCACATCCTCACATGCTGCGCGAGTATGACGACGGCATCTATCTGACGTGGACGCAGTATTTCAAACCCAGCACATACGCTGCATATGTCACCCCGCTTGCATACGTTTCGTTTGTCTAGAGTTGGCTTAGGCCGGGAGTGTGGACACACACACACACAACACATGCATGTTGTTACATGGATACGTAACCCCCATTGTGTTTTATTATTATTATTATTATTATTATTATAATGATTAATATTATTTCATCAATGCGAGCGAGATGCAGATGATGGATGGGTACGTACGTAATATGAACCTGGGCAGTACATACGGTATAGAGGGGGGGGCAAGGCAACTCTTGGGAGCTGGAGGGGTACCGGAGGTCATGCACATAATGCATGACAAGTTTTTTTTTTTTTATTATGATAATAATAATTATTTTTATTTAAGCAAGTCTTTTTGCTTCTCACTAGGATAGTAGAGGATATTGAAGGAAGAAGAAGAAGAAAAAAAGGGGGGGAAGCCTTGCAACGGCACTCGAACGAAATAAATGGTCCTTGTTTTCCCCCTCTCACGTGCTGCGTCTCAAAACTTACTCCGTATATGTGCCAAAGAAGAAGCAAGCAAGCAAGTATGTATTCAGAAAGAAAACGCACGCCGAAACCAAAACCGATTGCCATCACGAGCATCGGAGTTTGCGTTGTATGTTTTTTGCATGTATATGGGGTTGGCGTTTTCTTGAGCGGTGAGCTGCACAGAGAGAGAGAGAGAGAGAGAGAAACCTTTTTTCTTTTCTTTTCTTTTCTTTTCTTTTTACTGCCCACATTGTTGACACGTGTGAGCGCGCGCTCCTGATCTGCTCTGAACTCCCCCCCCAATTCCCCCCCCCCCCCCCTCACATCTTTGTGACACGGCATCGCCCCCCCATGCATAAATGCCTTAACTGTGTGCTGCCGTCCACATCATAACAAAAGAACGCCAAAACATAAATGGATGATGCTCGTGGACCAATTGTTCCCCGCCAGCCTTTTATTTATTTATTTATTTCTTCTTATTTATTCTTGTTTATTTAATTAATTGATTGATTGATTTATTTTGGGCTGCGCATCGCCCTCTTGTTCAGATTCTATCCCCCCCCCCCCCTCCAATGCTGAGTGCCGCCCGCTAGCCCTTGTGGGAGCTGGGTTTCTCGTTCCCCTAGCCGTGCAGCCGCCACCAATCACAGGACCCCTCAGGGCTCTATAGCGCCTTTGTAGCGTCCTTGTAGCGTCCTTGTAGCGCCTTTGTAGCGCTCTCTACCCATGGACCCATGGACCCGACCAGCTGGCCGTCTCCACACCAACTTGCGAAAAGCCTCTGCTTCCCGAATACCGTCATCAGGCTCGAGCCCAACTAAACCTTTTTTTTTTCTTTTTCTTTTTCTTTTTCTTTTCTTCTTCCGCTTTTCATTCTCTTTTCCCTCCTCCTCCTCCTCCTCCTCCTCCTTCTCCCTTCCCTTCTCTTCTTCTCTACGCTTCAAGCTAGAGCGCCCATCATGTCGACCGACAGCAGCCAGCAGGTTCTGGACATGGTAAGGACAGGCCCCTCTCACCGAGATATAGCCCCGCGGCTGGCTCACTCAATTTTTTTTTTTTGCCTCTTTTTAGCTCTCGACCATCTCGGGGCACTTTCGTCGAGTCACCGACAATGCCGCCGAGTTCATCGACAAAGGCGTCGACAAGGCCTCCGAGGTCGTTCGCGAGAGGCTGGCGACGGTGGACTGGCTCCCTGACATTGTGAAACCGCTCCCCCCGCCCAAGCCCGAGATCATCGTCGTGCCCCTATCGACGGCCGAGAAGCTGCAAAGCTGGCTCTCGAGGAACAAGTACTTGATCGGCGCCGTCGTCGTGCTCACCGGCGCGGCCGCCTACAAGGGCTACCAGCAGAACAAGTACGTGCGAAAGGTCCGGAGGGCCAAGCGGAGCAAGAATGGCGGCCGCTCCGAGGTCGTCGTGATCGCGGGGTCGCCTCGGCTGCCGCTGACCAAGACGCTGGCTCTGGACATGGAGAGGCGCGGCTTCATCGTCTTCATCGTCTGCAACGCCCCCGAAGACGAGGCCGCCGTCAAGTCCTTCTCTCGTCCCGACATTCTGCCCCTCACCATTGACACCACGAACGTGAGTTTTTTTTTTTTTTTTTTTTTTTTTTTTTTCCTGGCCAACTCTCCCTTCATCCTCGGCTCATGTTGCGGGCCAAAAACCACAAAAAGGCTCGAGTTTTGAGTTTTGAGCGTTGGGACCCAAGTTTGCTAATTCGCGCCCATGCTTAAGCCTCCCAATGCCGGACTGGCCATTGAGCGCTTCGCTCACTTCCTCACGTCGCCGAGAGCCCCGGGACCCAACATCAAGCCAAACCAGCTGACGCTCAAATCCGTCTTCCTGATCCCCAGCCTCCACTACCAGACCTCTCCCATCGCCACCATCCCTCCATCAGCCTTTGCCGACCTCTTCAACACCCACCTGCTGCAGCCCATCCTGACCATCCAGTCGTTCCTCCCGCTGCTCACGTCGAGGCTCGGCCCCATTGGCGAGAAATGGGTCCCTCCCAAGGTCCTCGTCTTTACCCCCTCCATCATCTCCTCCATCAACCCTCCATTCCACGCCCCCGAAGCCACCGTCTGCTCCGCTCTGTCGGCCTTTACCGAGGTCTTGACGGCCGAGCTGCGGCCGCTCGACATCCCCGTGACCCACATGCAGCTTGGGACGTTCGACTTCTCCGGGTTCGTTCCGGTTCGCACCGGCTCGCCAACCCAGGGCCTGGTGACCAGCGCAGGAAACCCCGAGGACACGCTGGTCTGGCCCGACGGTGCCAGGCACGTCTACGGGCGAAACTTTGTTGCGCAGACTGCGTCCGCCATCTCCGGAGCGCGCATCCGTGGCCTCAGGGGCAGCTCTCTCCGACACCTCCACGCCACCGTCTTCGACGTCATCGATGGCTCCGTCAAGTCTGATACCGTTCGCATCGGCCTCGGCGCCAGCATCTACGGCTTCGTCGGCCGATGGGCCCCGCGGAGCATTGTCTCGTGGATGATTGGCATCCGCAAGGTCGATGAGCTGTCCACCTGGAAGACGAGCTCGTACGAAGGCTCCGAGGACGGCAGCGAGGACGGCGAAGAAGGCGGCGAGGGGTCCATCTCCGAGTCCAAGGAGTTCATCGCCGTCCACTCCGAGGGCAACGTCTGGAACTCTGCCGAGGCTGCCAAGTGGGAGCAGCCTCCCGCCGATGCCCCCGCTCCTTAGGAGATTCTAACGAAAGGAAAGGGAAAGGAAAAAAATTGAATGAAAGAAAAAAAGGAAAAAAAAAGAAGAAGAAAAAGGAAAAAAAAAAAAAAAATTCAAACCCGAAACATTGGGGGGAAAAGAATCAAGTCCCAACTCATATTTTTTTTTTGTTTTACGCCTTTGGATTTCATGATGCAGCAGCCTGCCGGAATAGGTAGTAGCATGGCCAGAGCTGGATACTTGTGGGTGTATATGTCGAAACGGCCCGTATTTAACGATTTCATGTCTTTTTCTCTCTCTCTTTTCTCTTTTTTCTTTTTCTTTCTTCTTTCTTTCTTTTTTTTTTTTTTTTTTTTTTGCATTGTATGCATGCACGGAAGGAAACCAACCACTCTGATTTTCACCAACGGGTACCAAGTACAATAGATATGCTCACGAATTTTTTTTTTTCATCAAAAATTTCCATTTCGCTCATTGAATCACATGTCTTCTTGTGTTTGGTTTCCGTCCTTTTTCTATACAGAGGACCATGTGCAAAAATTGTGCTGCCTTTCCTTTCCCCCTTTTTTTTTTTTTTTTTTAAAAAAAATAATGATTTGTTTTTTCCCCCCTGAAATTGTTCCCTATCCTTCCAGCCGCCCTCCGTTCCCAATAGGGTATCATTAGAAGGATTCGAAAAGTGAGTGTGCGTGCATGATAATCGTAACAGCCACGACCCCCCCCCCCAGACGCGCTTCGGTCTCGTCGCTCCTCTCCACGCCCATCGCCATTGTCAGGGCATCTCAGTGCCCTCTACCTCGAAAGCGTCCTCGTCCGCCGCCTCCGCCCCTCCATCGCCCGCCTCCTCCGCGGCCATGTCGTCCATGCGCTCTCTCTTCCCGGTCTCCGCGCGCGTCTCTGAAGCGGTCCCCGTCGTCGTCCCTGAGCTGCTGCTGCGCCTCCGGCTTCGCATCGTCCTCGGCCTTCTCTGCGCTCTTGGCGACGGGCTTGTCCAAGTCCTTGGACCACTTTGGGTGCGCGCCCGTCTTGCACTCGGGCCCGTCGGGACAGAACCCCGCCAGGTAGTACGGGCAGAGCTTCCTCCGCACGTGCTTCTTGGAGCAGAGCGGCCCCAGCGGGCAGAAGCCCATATCGTAGTGCGGACACGGCGGCAGCCTCGACAGCGGGTCGACGTGCAGGTACAGGCACTCCTCGCCGTTGGAGCAGTAGCCGTTGCGCATGAAGAAGTTGCACTCGGGCATCTTGCGCAGGTTGTACTCGTGCAGGAACTCGCAGTGCTCGCCCTTCTTGCACAGCCCGCGCAGCCAGTGCTTGCACACGAGCGAGTTAAGCCCGCCCGACGGCTGCAGCTGCTGCGCGTCCTTGGATCGCCCGTCCGAGACGTGCCGCTCGGCGCAGCGCGTGCCGTTTGGGCAGCCGCCGGCCTGGAAAGCCTTGCATACGGCGCGGTCGGGCGAGAGGCCGACCTGGTGCGCCTGGCGGAGGAAAGGGGAGAAGCGGAAGCTGTACGACTGCGCGCTGCGGTTGAGGATGGCCGCGACGGCGTCTTTGGGCGACGACAACGACGAGGACGAGGTGCTCGTTGCGGTAGCCATTTTGCGGTGGGAGAGAGAGAGAGAAGAGGGGGCCCAACAGGCGCCCGGAATGGCGAATCGTCCCAAGGAGGAGATTTCCCCAATGATACGACGGAAGAAAAGAAGACGAATGCGCGTTCTTTTGATGCCGACCAGAGCTTCTGAGTTGGTTTCGGCGGTTGTGCGCAGCAATGGATTTCCGGGGCGGCGAAAAGTTGAAAGGCTTGGGGAAAATGGCACAAATGTTGTCGCCGCGGCTCAAAGAAGTTTCCATCGGACCTGAAAAAGGGCTTCTCCAGCCACGAGCGCGGGATGCGTCAGCCACACACCACCTTCCATCCCGGCGACAACCCCGGCAAAGTTCGCCATGCCCAAAACGCCGAACAACGCCGTCGACAATTTTTGCGAAACAGGAACGGTTCAAACAGGAAAAGTTTTTTTATTTTTTATTTATTTATTTATTTATTTATTTTTTCATCAAAATGAACTACAAAGTTTTTAACGGCGTGTGACTCAGCCTCAAAACAACTATTTTGATCATATGTAGGTTGGGCCAGGTAGGGCTCGTCAATTAGCGGCCCATGCCCGAAAACGAGACGAAAAGCTATGCGAAATGAAGCCTATAAATAAGCGGCATTGCCAAAGGCCAAAGGATATTATAATACAGTATAAGTGCCAGAATATGCATAATGAACCAGAAGAAAGAGGAGAAGGAGAAGGAGAAAAAAGAAGAAGAAGAAGAAGAAGAAAATAAAAAAAAAAATAAAAATAAAAAAAAAATAAAAAAAATAAAAATAAAAAGAGAGAGAGAGAGAGAGAGAGAGAGAGAGAGAGAGAGAGAGAGAGAGAGAGAGAGAGAGAGAGAGAGAGAGAGAGAGAGAGACAGCCACCCTTGTCAAAATGAGAGCGCAGACTCGCAAAGCTTTTTGATGCCAGCAATAAGCCCTTTTAATACGCAATCTCTAATGATGAAGAAACCCCGTTGCAACTCCGCGCAAATGAGACAATCCATCCACTTCCAAAAGTGCCAGTCCCGGGGGGGGGGGTTTCAAGCCTGGCCAAGGTTGCATTTCCGTCCGGGGAGAAAAGTTCCGTGATCAATCATGGCAAACACCGCAAAAGGGAAACGAAAGGAGGCAGGAGACGTGCAGCCACCCCGCTCAGTATCAGTAGAGGGACTGGGCATAGTGGCCTTCTCTTTTCTGGGCGTAGCAGACGCAGCAGTTGACGTAGCGGTGGATGGAGGCATCTTCGAGGCTCTCTCGTGCCGCTTCCAGCATGGCCACCCGCTGTTCCGGGGACAGGTTGAGCGCAACGAGTGGCTTCGCCGCCATGGCTCCGAGAGAATCGTTGATGGTCGTTTTCATGAAGACGCCCAGGGCCCGCAGGGTCTTGTCGCGCGGCCAAGTCGATATCGGAACCTTCTTCGTGATGCAGTGGACATTCGTGAAGCCGGTCTCGCGGAGGATCTGCTCGAGCTCGCTAATGGCAAGAGTGCCGATGCCGTAGACCCGCAAGCCGTTCTTCGCCGTCTCGATGAACACTCGGAGGGGGTCGTCGTCTTTCATGGTGCCGTCGTCGCACCGGATCTCGGTGACGAGCTCGTGAAACTCGACCCAGCCGCCGTTCTTGACGTGCCTGTCCGCCAACGAGTCAGCGACTTCTTCCTTTTTGCGGCCGGGCGATGCCCGCCACCGGGAGCAGCGGGAACAAACGGGTAGATCTTGGTGAGGAGGCCTTTCAGGTCCCGCAGGACATCGGTCATCTGTCGAAAGTGAACAAGGTCGAATTCCGAGCCGTGGAGCCATTCGGGCTCTTCGCTATCCTCGATAAACATGCGCACGTTGATGGGTACCCATGACGGCTGTATTGGCGACAGGTCGGTGCCGATGACGCTGGCGCTCGGGTGCTGATCGGCGACTACCACAAGGACGCCGGTTAGCTGCGCGCTCACGCAGGGTGAGTTGATGCGCTGGTATGCACAAGGGTGTGGAGTGTTTGCGGTCCATACCATCTATGGGCCAGATTCCTGTTCGCAGGCCGGTCAGCACATGTGCGTAGTGCGCGCCCGTCTTCGCCAGTGACTCACCAATGCCAGTCCCAATGTCGATGATCTTCTGGGGGTGGTCGCCAATGTTGGCATAGAACAAATGCCCGCCCTACGACGCAAACAGTTGAGCATTCGATTTTGCCTACCCTTTGGTAGTTTTGATCCTCGGTGGCCCCGGGCAAGGCCCAAGAAGCATCCATGACATGTGCTGTCGCGAAGAGCAAAAAGGGGGAGAAGAGTGAGAGAGTGAGAGAGTGAGTGAGAAAAAAAAAGAGAGAGAGACAAAGAAAAGAAAGGGCAAAAATAACAATACTCATTCTACTACTACGAATAAAAAAAAAACCAAAGGGCTCCCAAACATACCATTAGCTGGAGAAAGAGGGCATGGACTGTTTCCTCCCTGTGACGCTCGACCTCGTCGTTCGGCATGGGATAGATGCCTCTGCGGAAGCCGTGATAGCGGCGGCCATAGGCAATCTCGTCTTCGTACACGCTGGGCGGCACCGAGGTGGACGGCCCTGACGAAACCTCCCAGCCGCTCTCGAAGTCGCTGGTGGCATCGCTGACGCCGGCAAAGTCGTCGGCCTGGTCCTCGGCTTGCTCGAGCTCCGTCCGCGTGGTGATGCTCGTGGCATCCGTCACCGACGCCGTCGACACCCGCGAAAACGTGGTGTCATCGTCGTCATACATGGTGCCCTACCTAGAAGAAGGAGTGCCGGGTTAAAAAAAAAAAAAGAAGTTTTGGGTTGGACTTGATTTCCAGCCGCAGCCATGACCTTTTTGCTTGGCTTAAGAGGAGGAAGCGGTTAGGACCAAAGTGGAACCTCGAACGCTCCACCGTTGGAAAGGATGGCAGCCGCAAGTCCCTTTTGAACGGGGTTCCCTGTCGAGGCACTAGCAGGCATTGTTCCGGCCTGTGAAGATGAGGGGGGGGGGGGGGGGTAATTTAGCCTGCCCGGGAGCTCTTTCTCTTTGAACATTGTTGCTTTAGTATCTTGGTAGTATCTTAGTACGTACGTAGTACCTGTACTTACCTAGTAGTACTAAGGTAAGGAAGGTACTATAGTACGGTTAGCGAGTACTAACTACGACAACTGCCGAGGAGGAAGGGCCAGCGAACCGCTCACTGCGGCTGGGCGGCTCGGGGGGGGGGGGCACTGAGCAGTGGCTTGTCCGAGAACCCCCAAGATGGCTTTCTTCTCCGTCACGCTGATTGGCGGAGCTGGGATTTGACAAACAAAAAAAAAAAAAAAAAAAAAAAAAGCCTAAGCAAGCCAATGAATGGTTTTTTGATGGGAAGGATTTTTCACACAAATCCAGGGCGCGTGAGGAACTTGGAGGAGTGCCTTCCATTGTAGTACTGTACATGCTCGCTTAGGGCAGCCAGGCCGTTCTTTGTTTGATTATACTCAAGATGCTACTACTTGCTAGGTACCTTGCCTTGGTACCACCTAGGTACCTACTAAAGTACCTCCAGGCAAGGCAGCCCCATACGGAGAACCTATTTTTGCACGCAGCAGGACATGAGCTTCGCTGCCACGGCCCTCCAACCAACAAGTACATGGTAGTACCTAACCTTGGTACTACTGGTACTGCTCTATCCAAGGTACTTGGGTATTCTTCGATATACCGGCATCACGCACCTACCTGGTACCTCAGTACTACTACCAGGTAGTACCTTAGAAGGGGGGATGTTTGTCTTGCCCAGAGAAGCGTTTTTCTGAGCCGGCTTTCTAATAGGTAAGGTTAGTAGCTCTCTGCGACATTGGGCGCTGCCTCCGTGACAGGAGGAGAGAGAGCCGAGAGCACCAAAACAACAAACAAACTTGTCCGGTGGGCGAACTGGCGAGGCAGTTAGCTAAATTCGCTTGGCAGCACGACTTGTCACCGCAACCTGGTAGGAGGGCACTTTATGCCAGCCATCAAACACAACAGGGTACCTTACCTTAGGTACTGCCGTACCTTAATGTACTAACCTACCTTACCTAAGGTAGTAAGGCAGTACCTGTAGTAGTAGTACTTGTAGGTGTATAGCAAGGTACCTACTCATCCTTCCAGGTCTCGGGAGGTCCAAAAGCATCCCGGCAGCATCCGAGATCCTCCCCGAACGGCAAGCAGCATATTAATGCAGCTGCGGAGGTTTACACAAGCGGGGGAGTGTGAAGAATTGGCATGGATCAGCGACAAGAGAGAGCGGCACGGGGCCTCCTGCTTGGGCCTGTTTCGCCGCCTCGTTTCGCCCTCCCATCGCGCGCCGCGGAAAAGCGTCACGATGCGGTGCTCCATCCCCAGAGACACTTGATGCAGTGCTCTTGTGGCCTTCCAGGGAGGGCTGCGCCTCAGGTCTCGTCCCAGCAGGCTGATTGGCAAGTACTTACCTTGAGTACAAATCTAGGTACGTAAGTAAGGTAGCAGGGACTCCGTGCAAAGTACTTTGTACGCAGCAGTGATAAGGTACCAAGATATAAGGTACCTATTGTCATGTCCCCCGATCCCTGTTGGTCTGGTCTCAACCCGAGCATACTTGTGCAAAAAAAAAAAGTAACGTATTGGGCAGGATAAATAAGCCAGCGAGTGGGAGGAGGATCAAATGCACGGCATAAAAGGCTCTGGTCTCCATATCCAAGCAAAATGCAGCGGCACACGTGAGCTCTTGATGGCCACGTTTCAGGCCTGAACAATGAATGGCATGGGCAGGAAGGTCAAGGGGATCGCAAGAGGTTAAAGGTAAAAGGTACCTTACCTTGGCATTTTAGGTACCAAAGAGAGACCAAGTGACCAAAAGCTGACCATCTGCATGGGGCGAGTTTCCATCTCAAGAGGTGTAGTGCCACCAAGGTACTGTAAGGTACCAAGGTAGCAACTTTAGGTATTAATGTTGCACTAATGTTGACGGAGCAGAGCATCAAGGCAAGGCAAGGCAAGGCAAGGTAAGGCAACCTTTGCTCTGGTACCTTTACCTGCCTTTGCTTCGTGCAGGTACTGCTATTACTAGTACCACTAAGAAGGTAGTTAGTAGGCAAGATAGTACTACCTAGTAGTTACCCGTACTATAAGTGGTATAAGTGTAATGTTGGGGGTAGCAGTGCTTTGGACAAGCATGGCAAGATGGCGGGCGGGAAGGAGGTACCCAGGCACGCACGACTTTCTTGCCTTCCTCACGGGTGG
The DNA here is from genome assembly GCA_020631695.1 of Trichoderma cornu-damae. Lineage (NCBI taxonomy): Eukaryota > Fungi > Ascomycota > Sordariomycetes > Hypocreales > Hypocreaceae > Trichoderma > Trichoderma cornu-damae. The sequence continues at coordinate 2,349,864 of CM036088.1, forward strand.
TGGGATCAAAAACGTGGCAGGCGCAAGCCGCATCCAGTCAAGATGCAGAGACGCCCGCACCAGATGTTTTTTTTTTCGGAGCCCACCAGGCAGCAAGGATGCCTTCTCTGCTTCCCCCCCGCCTTGCCTCGCCCTGCCATCGGAGCTTTCTCCTCCATACAGAACCGCTTTGTATATCTACCACGATGGCGGGCGACCCGATGGCGGCTGTGGGCTTTTTTTTTTCGACTGGTGCGGCAGCTCGCGCAGCGGGTGGACATGCGACAAACTCGGCTCCGAAAAACGTCGCGACGGACGAAGAGCGATGGCCATGGTCGTGCTGCTGCGCGCACAGGGCCGCTCCTCGGAGGGTTTGAGATGCTCTGCCGACGCCCACCGACGCGGTTATCCAAAAGGGACGCATCGACAGTGTCGTCTCGGGACGGGCAGGAAGTGGCAAAAAATGCGTCGAGGGCCCAAGAGCCTTATCGGTTATGCACCGCCATGGTGTCGGTTGGGAGACAAGGGCCCCCCATCCAGCCTTTTGAGGTGAAAGGGCATATTTCAACTCCAGGAGCATGGGTACGGCTGGTTGTAGCGGAATGCGGAAAACACAACTTCTTCCAGGCAGGCAACCTTATGGCATCCAAGGTATGCAAGGTTCATGGGAAGCAGGTTATCCAACCGAGCGTCTATACGTTGTAAGCACAATTAAGCACAATAATGAGCACGGCTTGCCCTCGACGGTGATTGCTCTATGTTTACCTATTCGTTCATTGGTCAACCCGAGGGGGAGGAGACCGAGTAACAGAGGGGAAAAAAAAAAAATTCTCTCCAATGGAGAAATCGTTCATTCTCCTCTTCATAATATATTCTCCATAGTGGCCAACGGCAGAGGTCCTCACAAGACGTTGGATTTCCCATGCATTGAGCACATGCTGAGACTGGGACTAAAAAGAAAAGAAAAAAAGAATCGAAAGAAAGAAGGAAAGAAGGAAAAAAGAAGCCAACGGGATAGGAGAAAAGACCGCCGCTAAAAAGGGAGGGAGAGACCTCGACAGCCTTGCGAGCGGTTGGCCTTGACTCACGCTGCAGCTCGTTGTGTCGTGACCTGCCCAGCCATCTTCGAAATCTCAGCTTAACCTCCTCTCCCTTCGCTTCACATTCGGACAGATGCACTGCTCCATGCCAGGCAAACCAGACCTGGCTTGACCGGACAACAACAAACTTGGGCAACTACAGGTCCTGGCTGTTGCATGCCGTCATTTTTCTGTTCTCTCAAGTCTCTCTGGATCTTGCGGTCGAGTTTGTTGCGCTCGACGCCTCACAGTGAGCATTTTCGCAATGGCGCCGTTGCCTGGTTTTTACCGTTGAGCAAAAGGCCCTCTTACTCTTGGCACGGTCCAGAAGTGCGCGCCCCATTTCGTGTTTTGTTCCTTCACAATGTGCCTGGCTGTGATCGCGAGAGGATGGATTGCCTCTATGGAGCAACTCCACGTTCATTTCGGCCTCGCCGCCTCAAGACGCCCTTGTCTCACCGTTGATGCACACCCACGAGGCGAATCTGACGTGATTTGGTGCGACGTGCAGCAAGTGTCTCTCGGTCAACAACGCCGGTCAAGGGGCCTCACCACCGCCTGCCATGCGCCATCTCGCCATGTCAACATTGGGGCCCGATTGGAAGAGAGCTTTGATTGACGGCGTCAGGCCATCATCACATTAGCCCGTCTCATTTGGCCCGAGCATGAATCAAAATGTGATGAAATAGGCAAGAGGAAGCCGGCGGTCAAGAGAGGCAAACACGGGCCTCCTCTGCCGTCCACGGATGAGGTGTCGCCACGGCGCTTAGGAGTCTCTGTGAAGTCACAAAGTCTGTCCAAAGCGGCCGCAAGCATGGGTGAGAGCGGCCCAATGTTGGGACCCAGAGTCCGTGCGGCAAGAAAACGGAGGATCCCCAAGACGAGGAAGAACTAGAAGAGAGGAAGAGAGGAAACAAGAGAGAAGGGAGGGGGGGGGGGGGGGAATTCGGCCATTGGCAGACTGCCATCAACACAAGAAAGGAAATTGGTGGCGGCTGCAAGTAACTGCGCAAAAAAAAAAAAAAAAAAAAAAAAAAAGAGCGGTAGCGGCATCTGTTTGGTGTCAATATCCACCTCCGTTGCGTCTAGCCCTCCCCAACGGGGTCACTTATCTCTCCCCCTCCTCCACTCGACTCAGATCGCCGACGGCCCAGAAGCTATGCCAACACCCAAGCGTGGACAGCCGTGAGCATATGCGACGAAAGACGAGCACGATTTCGCCTTGCTGATACGTAGGAAAGCACACTCGCCAAGCATCCATCCTACGCACACCTCCAGGCAGGATCCAGGGCACGGCTCCGCCAGAGGGTGGCTCACCACGGCCAGCAAGCACCAGTCTCCGGCCAACGCTCTCGGATCTGGCCATCCCACGCGTCATGCTGTCACTGCTTTCCCTTTTCTCTATATGTCATTCTTCCTTTTCCCACGCAAGTCAGCAGTTGGGCTCCCCGCAATTATGTCATGCATCGTGGATGGCCTCTCGTCTGTCCCTGGACCCTGACCACTCCGAGGGCCTTCAACGGACCCTCATCTTTTTTTTTTTTTTTGCCGTGCGTAATTTGCATTCTTTTCCCGTACCTGTGTCCCATCTCTTGTGTGTTCAGTGCCCAAGACATTGCAAAGCCCCCCCGGTCCCCACTGCATCCTGCCATTCGACGGTTGCCCGTCCCCCACCCGGACCGCCAGGTCTTTTGTTCGGCCTAGGGTTTTTGACTCTCTCTGCTATATCATTGTGTGCTCGTATGAGTGAGTGCTCCGTATCACGCCGCGTGCGAATGGTGTTTGGCAATCATGCCCCCAAGAAACACACGACACGCCGGCATCGAGCCCCAGCAGCCCCCTTTTTGATGCCTAACCTAGGTTTCTGTCTTGGTCGTTTGGTCTTCCGGAGCTAGTCCGGTCCCGAGTAGCACGTCTCCGGCAGGGCTTTTGAAGGTTGGATCTTCACAATGTTGCCGATTTACTACAAAATTGTCACTTGCTGCTGCTTTTGTGCCTCTTCCCTGCCCCCCCTCCCCCTCTCCCCCCCCCTTTTTTTTTTCTTTCTCTCTCTCCTTGAGCCAGGAAAGCCATCCCTTGCTACTGCTCTATGCTTCAGACTCGACCCCCGGTTGATGACCCCGTCAACGGCTACGGCTATTCCTGAAGTCGCCGTCTCCTCCGTCACCGCCGTTCGCCTGCGGCTCCTTTCGCCGTAACCGACGACAAACAACATGAGCGCCGTGTCACGCAAGTCACGCATGGCCACCAGCGTGGCGAGGGTTATGTACACCAATGCAGTCTATTTCCCTAGCAGCAGGATATACCAAGGTGATTCGCCGGGAATGCTCAATTACAGCTGCATCAATCACGTGTATTATGCTTATGCCAGTGTGACTGCGGACGGCAGTGTGTTTGTGAGTCTTGATCGATGCCCGGAAGCCACAAATTGCCAAAGTGGCTTCTTTCCATTCCCATTGCCCGGGAAGGGCTGAGAATGTTTCACCTGCATGACGTTGCTCGGCTGCTGACCTGACCTGTGACGTGCGGCCCAGCTTGGCGATGAGTGGGCCGATGCAAGAGCGCCAGTGGACGGCGTTCAGGGTGGCCTAGGATCCCTGATGCATCTCAAGCAGAGACACCCTCACCTGCAGGTCGTCTTGTCCATTGGGGGCAGCACTGCATCAGAGGTGTTTCCCATTGTGGCGTCAAGTACTCTACTCAGAGACAACTTTGCCCGGTCCGCCCTTGGCCTCGTTGAAGCTTCCGGGCTTGACGGCATCGACAGTGAGTACGAGCAGGAGGTTTATTTATTTATATAGGGGGGGGTTGTGAAGAAGAACCAGAAAGAAAGAATGGGAGAAAAAAAAGAAAAAAAAAAAGAGAGAGAGAGAGAGAGAGAGAGAGAAATGGAGGGAGGGAGGGAGAAAGAGAGAAAGAAAGGGGGAGGGAGGGGGGAGGCATACATAGGTGCCACTTTGCACAAAAGTTCGCAACTAATCGCATGCTGTCGGAGTAGTTGCTTGGGAGTTCCCGTCCGAAGCCAAACACGGCCACGACTTTTTGGCCCTGTTGGCAGCAGTCCGGATTCATTTACCGGATGACCGCTTCATCTTGACGGCCGTGCTCCCAGCGGCGAAGGAGGTCCTCCAGCTCATCGATCTAAAGACAGCGGCCGAGTATCTCGACTACATCAACCTGGTGGCGTACGACTTCTTCGGCACGTGGACGTCCAAGAGCGGCCATCACGCACAGCTATACACCATGAACAAGGACGAGCCATCGGCGTCGTCCGGCGTGGCGCATGTCATGGCCCAAGGCTTCCCCCCCAAGAGCATCCTGCTCGGAATCCCTACGTACGGACGAAGCTTCCTAAAGGCCAACGGGCCGGGACAGGAATTCAACGGAGTAGGCGGCCAGGACGGCACATTCGAGTACAGCGAACTGCCACGAAAGGGATGCAAAGAGATTGTGGATAGGCGCTATATTGCGGCCCAGTGCGTCGGCGGTGATGGGGGGTTTGTCACGTACGACAACCCCGAGACGGTCAAGGTCAAGGCGGAATTTTGCAAGCAAAAGGGATTAGGGGTCTGTGGAGCCCAATTTATTCCAACCTCTGCGAGACGGAAATGGAATTCTTGCTAACGCTCAATTTTTTTAAAAATTTCTTTTCTTTTTCTTTTTTTTTACATTACAGGGGCTCTTTTACTGGAACGGACCGGCGGACTCTCGAGATCAGTCAAGAAGCCTTATTGCGGCTGGATTCCGGGCTCTGCACACCTCTTGAGGCAGTGTTTCCCTTGCGGCGTCTCTCTTTTCTTTTCTTTTTTTTTTCTTTTCTTTCTTTCTTTTCTTTTTCTTTTTTTTTTTTTTTTTTTTGATCTGGCACGTATAGATTCTCATTACGCATATGAGCCCAAGGGGCTCTTTGCGTGGTTCGCCTTACCTTACCTCACCTTGCCGCTACTGCCACTGCTGCTGCTACTGTTAGTAGGAAATGGCAACAAACCAGAGGGGTTTTTTGGGGGGTTTTGGCTTGTACGAAGCGGCACTGCATGACTCGGGCGTTGTTGCAGGGGAAGAAAAAAAATCAAAAGGAGGGAGGCGTTCCGTCTTTCTTGTTGAACCATCGTTCCACAGCGTGGTGACGAATCCTCTTTTCTTTTTTTTCTCTTTTCTTTCTTTCCCTTTTTGTCTTTTTGGTTTGTTTTGATTTTGAAAAAAAAAAAGATTTGGGGGGGCAAGACGAGCCAAAAAAAAAAAAAAAAAAAAAAAAAGGAAGGGAAAAAAAGGGGGGGAGATGGAGATGAAAAGGAAATAGAAGGAGCTGCGCAGGTTCCATTGGTGCGCACGGAAAACAAAACCTTATGATGATATCCCTTTATAGACCTCAAATAGACGGGACCAGGCGTTTTTTTGTTGTTTTGTTGTTTTGTTGTTGTTGTTTTTTTCCTTTCTCCCCCTTTTTCCTCTTTTTCGTTCTTCTTTACTTCTCCTTTTTTTTTTTCCTCCCGTTCTTCCCCACCTCTTCTTTTTCCTTCTTTTTTTTTTTTACTTCTTGTTCTTCCTCATTCAACAATTTTTAGGGAATACTGCTCTAAACTTTTTCTCTCTCCCTATTCTCTACACTCCACGTCTGGCAAGCTTCAGTTTAACCAATGCTCTAAACATTGGTGCCCTCGCGCGAAATGGCGGGCTAGCTGGCTATTGGGGGTGTGTCTATGACTGTTTCGTAGCGTCACCTCTTGTTGGTTCTACAAAAGTCGGAGAAGCAGGATTTTATTATTTTTTATTTTATTATTATTGTTATTGTTGTTATTGTTGTTATTATTATTTATGGGGGGTGATTTTTTTAGATTTTTTTTTTGTGGCGTGTTTCAAGTCGGGACGCCTAACTGGGGCAGAAGCGTCTAGGTCTGCATCTGGAAATTGGGGCTCGTTGGAGCCTCTTGCAGGCGGGCCCCAGGCTCTCCGTGTCTCTCGACTGGGCTGAATCAAAAAGTCAAAAGTCGGGACGCACACGAGCGGAGCGGTTGCCGCCGAGTTCGGGGGGGCTTTGACGTGCCTCTGGAACTTTGTTCGATGGGAGGAGGATGAAAATGGGGGCGGGAACTTTGGAGTGAGTTGGGAGATTCGGTGCAAAAAGTTTTTTTTTTTTTTTTTATAGGGCGGCCACTCGAGACGGAAAGACGCCATGTAACGAATGATTAGCAGCAGCAGCAGCAAAAGCAAAAGCAAAAAAGCAGCCCATAAGTAATTATAATGAATTAATGCGTGCTTTGGGCTTAGACAAGCCAGTTTGTTATGATCGCTGCTGATAAAAAATAGCAAGTCAGAAGAGAGGGCTAAAAAGGAAGAAGAAGAAGAAGAAGAAGAAGAAAGGAAAAATGAAAAAAAAAAAATTGAAAAAAATTGAAAAAAAAAAAAAATAAAAAAAAAAAAAAAATAAAAAGAAAAATGAGGGAAAAAAAAAAACTCAATGGGGCTTTTAGAAACACCCCAAAGATTCTTTGGCTTGACGCTAGCAGAAATATTGTGGTTTCAAGCGGGAGGAAGGAGCTTCTAAATTCTAGACGGACAAGTACAGTACAGCAAAGCTCGTAATTAGTTATGTTGAAGGCAAAAAGGAATAAAAAAAGGAAAAAAGGGAAAAAGGGAAAAAGGGAAAAGAAAAAAAAAGAAAAGAAAAAGAAAGAAAAAAGGCCCACCCTTGGCGAAATTCTAAAAAAAGGCCTACTGTTGCCTTTTTTTTTTTTTTTTCCTTTTTTTTTTTTTTCCTTTTTTTTTTTTTTCTTTTTTTCTTCTCGATGGGGCGGATTTTCTTTTGAACCCCATCCGATGGGGTTGTTTTTTTTTTTTTTTTTTTTGCTTACGTGCATGCGGCTCACGTGGTGATTAGATAAGACGGAAATGAATGTTAGATTAGATACGTACTACGGAGTACCTACGTACTACGTTATTGCCTTTGGGCCCCCGCGAAACTCAAGGTAAGCCTGTTACGTATTCAAATCGGCGCTTGTTAACGGACTACCTGCTAGGTTAGTACCTACTAGTAGTGCATTAGCACCAAAGGCACTATAGGTAGGTCGCTGGTGTTACGTAAACGCGAGTTCCAAAAGCACCGCCACACGCGAGGGCCGGTGAGCGGCAGGTACCTCCCTATCGGCATAGAGACGGCATCCGGGTTGCGCCGCGCAGCGCCTCCAAAAACAAGCCAAAAGGGAAACGCAAAAAGAAAAAAAGGGGAAAAAAAAAAATAAATAAATAAATAAAAAAACCACGGCATTAAAAAACCCCCAACCACACACACGGCTCAGCGCAGAAGCAGGCTGACTGACGGACCAACAAAAAAAATAAAAGGGAAAAAAAAAAAAAAAAAAAAAAAGGCCACGCCTTGCCCATCCCTCCCTGAAGATGCGCCTCATGCCTCTTCTTACCAGCACGTGCGTCGCTACCGTTCAGTCTCATCGCCATGTCCGGCCCAGGTAGGGAGGTGTTGCCTTGCGCCGGGCCGCCATCATCAGCTCCGCCAGCCGCAGCGGCGATTGACGACGACGACGATGCTGCTGCTGCTGCTGCTGCTGCGTGTTCGTCGTCGACGTCGCCGGCTCAGCAGCAGCAGCAGCAGCAAACGGCCTCGACATCGACAGCCGCCTCGGCAGAATCCCCCGACGACCTGCCCCCCTTCGAGCCCATCTTCACCCTCCTGACCAACGCCACCACAAACACCACCGTCCACCCTCGCGTGCACTATCTCTTCAGCGACGACGACGCCTCCGCCGTGCTGACGGCGCCTCCGTCCGGCCCTCTGCACCGCGCCCTCGTCGTCGACCTCGCGCCGCCCGCCGCCCCCGACGGCCGATGGACCGTCTCCTCGGCCTCCAGCCTCACCCCCGACTTTGCCGTCACGGCCTCGCGGCTCTCCCTCCAGCAGCACGGCAACGGCAGCGGCAACGGCAGCGGCAACGGCAACGGCAGCGGCAGCGGCAGCGAGACCGACGCCGGATCCACGTCCGTCATGCTCCGCGTTGAGGGCGTAGAGCGCGAGGCCGTCGACTCCGCGCCCAGCAGCCTCCCCGGCTCGGGCAGCGGCATCGTCGCGCGGGACGACGTGGAGCTGCTCGCCGACGACTTCAAGCGCCGCATGGCCGTTCTCCGGAAAGTCGTCGACCAGGGCCGGCGCCGGAGGGATGCGCCGGGCAGCCCGCACCACGAGGCGCGTCCCGACGCCGGGCACGACGATGCCGCCGGGAGCGGAGAGCCGGAGAGACGGGGCGAATAAAAGGGCTTCCGGCTGGGATCCGGCGACGTCTGCCCGTTTCGAGTCTCCTGGATGCCCCACCGCCGCCATACACACATCTCTCTCTCTCTCTCTCTCTACGCCGCCTCCAACTCGCTCGAGACTCCCCTCTCACAAAACGACAAAAACAACAACAAACAATAGCCGGCAAGCATCACCCCCCCCCCCCCCCCCCAACTTCCAGACCCCGAGCCGCCTCCTGCCGCGCCAGAAAATTACACACGTTACGTCACGTCTACGTCACGTCATATACATCACGTCAACGCACAAGGCAACCTCACTTTTTGGGAAAAAAAAAAAAGGGGGGGGGGGGGGGGTGGCTTCCGTTTTAGTTGGCGCAACGGCACTTTACATCAATCAGGCTTAGAACTTGGCGCTTTTTTCTTCTTCTTCTTTTCTTCTTCTTTTCTTCTTTTTTTTTTTTTCTTTTTTCTTTTCTTTTTTTCATTTTTTCTTCATTTTTTCTCCTTTTTTTTTTTTTTTTTTTTTTTTTTTGCTTTTTTATTCCCCCCTTTTTTTGATCCCCGATTTTTCTCTCCTCCCAATGTTCATCTTGTTCCTATTGTTCCTGTTCTTCTTCTTCTTCTTCTTCTTCTTCTTCTTCTTCTTCTTCTTCTTCTTCTTCTTCTTGTTGTTATTGTTGTTCTTGACTACCTACTGGGCCATTCACACGGCCGAATGACAAGCTTCTCCGCTCGTTTGGATCCCTGAAGCAGCTGATTAAAAAACTAACTTCAAATAATACCTGTCATCTATGATATGAACCACGCGCTGCTGGCCTCTGCAATCTTCCTCGGACAAACCTTTCTCTCAAGAGTTAGATATACACACATACACACTTAAATACCGCAAAGAGATGAGCAAGAATGAGAATATTTTTGATTAAAATTTGATTTAAAAAAAAATTAACTTTCTGCTGAGCGCCTCAAATGCTAAACTCCAAAATATTCCCTCCCTCCACCCTCCCCCCCCCCCCCAAAGTAAAAAAAACAAAACAAAACAAATAAACAGCAACCCCAACAAGCGTAGACATCTAGACACAGTGATCAATCCAAATCAGCCATCTCCCGTGCTTCGAAGACATGAAGAAAATCCAAGCTCATCCCCTTTCAGCAGCCGCCGGAATGCCTGGTGTGTGCGTGTGTGTATGTGCGTGTGTATGTGCTTGTGGCGTCCGCAATCCAAAGGCGTAGTAAACAAAAGAAATATAGGCACAGGTCCTTGCCGCATGTCGATAGCTACTTTTATACAATGTCTTCAATTGAAAAAAAAAAAAGAGTCAAAAACGTGTGCACGCGTCCCTTGGATGCCTCTCTTCTCTTCCCTTCTTTTCTTCATCCTTCAGTTTCGGCTCATCGTTGGCAGTGGCGTCTTGCCAGACGCAGCAGCTACTGCTGCGGTGCGACGGGCAAGTGAATTCGTCCCTTTGGTATTCGGCCAAGCTGCGAGGCGGCCGCATCATCCAAGGGCATGCGGACCCCGAGACGAACAACTGGCATGGCAGCTCCTTCGAGCAGAGATCGCTTGCCGCCGCTGTTGTTGTTGTTGTTGTTGTTGTTGTTCGTTCCTCGGATGACGAAGACGTAAATGAGGACGATGATGAGGACGATGGCAATGATGGCAACTGTGCAGGTTAGCCCGAAACTCCAGTCTCGGGGCAAAATGAGACATGCAAACATACCGACGATGCCGAGGCAAATCCACTTCTTCTTCCTGGTAGCCCTGGCAGTTGTGACAGCCACCGCTATCTCTTCGTTGCCCTTGTCGAGATTATCGACAATCTCCTCGCCCTTCTGCTCGATCTGCACAATGGCAGCGTCTTGCTGCACGACCAGGGTGTCGAGATCCTGCATGAGCTGGAACAGCTCCGTCATCTGCTGCTCAATCTTGAGCAGCTCCTTGTGGCGGTCCTGGACGGCGCTCAGTGCCGCGCGGGCACGGCCCTGCCGGTCGCTTTGCATCATGGCCTGGCTGAAGATTTGGCCGTTGCCGGTGTCGTCAACCGCGGCTTGGACCTCCTCGTCGGTGGCATCGGGGCGAACAATGCGATATTGACGACCCATCTGCTGCTTCACAGAGGCCTGGAATTCGGACTCGACCGTCTGGTACTTGGTGATGACGGCCTTGACCTCTCGATCGACTCGGTCCACATGGCCGCTGTTCATAGCACTGCGGCCCTCGGGCTTGGACTTGACGGTACGCACGCGCTCGGCGAGGGAACGGTAGGTGGCCATGGTCTCGGTAGTGAGAGCATCCAATTGGCGGTTTGACTGGCTGGACGAGGAGCTGTCGACATCGCTGAGGACCCGGGATTGGAGCACCTTGATCTGCTCTAGGCTGGCTTCGACCTGGCGGACGCTGCTGCTGATGTCACGGCATTCGTTGCGGATCGCGTTGGGGTCTTCGCGGGCCATGGAGCCAGCATTCTGCGTCAGAGGAGCCATCTCGACTGCTGTACCTGCAAGCGTACGGTTAATGCCTGAGTTTTTTTTTTTTGGTTTTTGGGTTTTTTTTTTCGGTGGCGAGACGCCTACCGTCGGCCATACCTCCGGTCTGGTCGTAACCACGGCCACCAGCGCCATAGGGGATATTGTTGTAGCCTGGAGGGGGGTTATCGTAGCCACCATAGTTTTCGTCCCGCTGGTCGTACGGGTTTTGCCTCCCGCCGTATCTAATGAGGAGACGTGCCGTCAGTGACTGGAATGTGGATTGAGGAGGGGCATTTCATTGCCATTGCAAGAAAGTCCCGGCCGCCTATTTTTCATCTACTACTAACCCGTACTGTCGTGACATTGTTATTAGCGAGCTATTCGAGGAATCATAGAGAGCGGAACTTGCCAACGGCAAATGCGTATGGGGAAATTAGAGAAGATGGAAGAATGAATGATTTGGGTGAACCCGACAGAGCGAAAGCAAAAAAACGAAAAAACGGCCTTCTTCTTGTCTGCCGGGAACGCTGGTATTGAAACGGCAGCCGCAGGAGAGTCGGGGTGAAACACTCACACTCATGTTGGATTCGGCCGAGGAGGAAATCCAGGGATATCAGAGAGTTCCCGCCCAAGTAAAACCAAACTTTCTTTTTCTTTTCCAAAAAAAAAAAAAAAAAAAAAGATAGAGAAAGAGAAAAAAGCAATGGCTTCTCTGCTTGTGAGAGCCAAAGCCACAACAACAACAAAAAAAAAAAAAAAAGTTGTAACTTTGCAGAAAACAAAAGTTTCCTGCTGCCCGCGGTTTGAAAGAGAGGGAAGGGAAAATGGCTCCAGGAGCAGAGGAGGCCCAAAAAAAAAAAAAGCCCGGGGTTTCTTTTCTAGACAGAACAAGGGTTGAAAGAAGGAAGGCGAGTACAGTAGGGGGGGGGGGGGGGGGCGGCTGCACAATAGCGGGGGCCCCGACCAGGGAAGGAGCGGCCCTATGAGACTTGGCTTCTGGCGCGGCGGTACCAGTACGAGCGGCGGGCGGCGTCCAAAAGGGGCGCGAGGAGGTGCCAATGGGAGCGACGAAGGTAACCTGTACAAGCGCCCTCGCCGCCGCGCCTGCGGTATCAGGCACGTAAGGCACTAGGTACCAGGTAGTAGGTACTTAGTAGGTAGTACCTACCAGGTACATACTAACCTACTAGGTAGTACCTTGGTACCTAGTGGGTGGTTTAATGAAGATGAGAGCACTGCAATAATACCATCACGAGCGTTTAATTTTGCACAGGCCACTAAAAAGTAAAGGAGATCGACGGCCGGAACGAAATCAAGAGGGGCAAAAGAAAGAAACAACGTAAAATTAGCATTGGCAATGAATTGATGGTCCTATTTTGGGGGGGGGGGGGGGGAAGCACTTTTTGATTACAGTACAAGCGCTCCGGAACGAGCAACTCCGCCCGTGTGAATTCTGAATTCCCAAAACAACGTTGTGGCCGGGCGAGAAAGAGCCTCAACCAAAACCCGGCGCAAGGCTGTTTTTTTTTTTTTTTTTTCTTTTGTTGTTGTTGTTGATTTTTTTTTTTCCCCCTTCTCCCCCTTCTTTTGTCGGCGTCATCAGATGGTCTCGACAACCAGAGGCCGTGATTGGACCAGCGGATTCAGCGACACACACAAAGCACGGAACTAGTGATAAAAATAAAAGGCCGGTGGCGCGCATTGATTTGCCCTGGCTGAGGATGGGCGGGTGTGGCATCGGGGTCCTGCTGGGATTTTGATGAGTCGCTGAGATTGCAACTACCGGGGGGGGGGGGGGGGGGAATATTCAGCTACATGTACACACCTACTTAGTAAGAAGTACTCAGTATGGCATTATGGGAATGGTGGTATGGTGTACTACTCGTATGTACATGTTTTATTCGCTTGTTGACACAGATGCTTCCGGGTTTCTTTTGATTGCAGGCGCGCTTGTTTTCGGCTGGCTGGGGAACCGACGGCTCGAGAGGCTCCGTCAGACAAACCGCCTCCCTTGCAGATGAGACGATGCCTCCTGGGGGGGGCGCCAAACCCAACCAACCATGGATTTTCGAGCCGAAGTGAGGAGCTGACTGGAGCTGACCATGGCGCCGCAGCCCATCCATCACGCGCCACTGCAACGCGTACTCGTACGGAGTACACATGCCATGATGGCTGCTGCTGCTGCTGCTGCTACTGCTGCTGCTGCTGCTGCTCCGTCTAGAACATAGTAGTAGTAGTAGCACGTATATACGCAGTATGTGATCCGTAGCAGCGCTTCGTATTCTAAAAAAAGCCCTGGCCGGTTGGGCGACAATCCCGACACTGCCTCCGTCGAGGCCCGGCGGGAGTGCAAGAGTGGATGCGCGCGCGCGTGGAGATGCATGGACGTGCAGATGCCCAACGTCCACAGAACGCATGATCCTTCAGCGTAGACCGACGATGGCAGAGGCTTCTTCTGCAAGGAAGAAGAGGATTTCCGTTTGCACGAAGATGCGATTTTGCGAGCATGCACGCCAACATGGGCCAACATGGGCCGACATGAGCCGTGCAGGGGAAGCGAACCGGCAATCGCATCCCAGCCAGCAAGAGCCTCGAGCCCAGGGCGTAGACAAAGCAGCCGTAAAAAAAAAATAAGAAGACGAATGAATGGAGGAAAGGAAATGAAAATGAAAATGAAAGAAAAAAGAAGGAAAAGAAAATCTATCATTAAGACTGCTACCTGATACCGTCGGCGTTGTATTTCATTCGCACTGCACACGCACGACACACACGCAAACACCCCCAAAAAAGTTGCTGCTTTCCATCTCTTTGCGAACCCCCCCCTTTTTCTCACAAAACGGCATACGCGGAAACATAGCTGACGCTCGAGTCATCGGGCCATACGACTTGACTGCTACGGTCATATTTCACAACTCTGAAGCGGCTCTTGCTCTCGTCGTCGAGCTCCTTGGCATAGAGCTCGAGCGCGGCCATGGCAATCCCGATGGGATGTCTCCCGCAGACGGTGTTTCCCGTGTGTCGAAGGTTGTCGACAAAGGCGTCGTGGCTGCCGCTCTTGACGGCGTCCATGGCCGCCTCATCGACCAGGCGGATCGTCTCGTAGATTGGCGGTCCCGACGGCTTCGGGCTACGGTCATGCAGCCTTGTCAGTCTACCAATGTCTCCGTCGGGGGTGTACACGGAGTAGTCGAATCGTGTTCCCCAGTGGCAAAAGTCCGAGCTGATGACGAAGGCGTTTTCTTCATCCTTGAGGTAAGAAAGAAGTACTCGGCCGGTGTCTTTCTCGTCTGCCCGACCGGTGCTCCCGACTATAATGGGCACCACTCGGGGGAAAGCTTCCGGGGACCCAAAGGTCTGTTCACATCGTTTGTAGAGGTATGGCAAGTGCATTTCCAAGGAATGCTCCGCAACGTCATTCTGAACGCGCATGTCGGACATGCCCCCCGCCTCCTTGAGCCGTTCGATGATGTCTCTGTCCACAGTAAAATCACCAAATGGAGTGGCGTATTTTGCAAACGTCGTGACTGCACAACCCGGGAACCCCCTGGTGTGAGACGGTCCGAGGATGAATACTCTCTTGGCCTTGCTGAGATCGAGGCAGCTGTAAGCCCACGCAGCGTTTGGCCCCGAGTATTTATATCCTGCGTGCCTTGATAGCCGAAATCAGCAAGAAACCTGAATCCATAGCTCGCTTCACGTCACTCACGGCGCAATGATGATTCGGGCTCCTGGAATGGGCAGCGGAGAGTCGTCGATGGTGGCAGGAACCTTGGCGAGATAGCCGTCGATATCCCCGGCCAAGGTTTTCGGAACGCCTTCATACCACGAACCTGCCTTTGAAGCTGGTCTTGTATCTGGATCCATCTTGTTGAATTCTGGATGCCTTCACAGCGCTCTGGGCAATGAATGAGTCTGCCAGCATATAGAGAGGAGGCAGCAGCAGTCTGCAGTCGAGGCATGTCGCAGCCCCGCCCTCACAATGCGGGGTCGCACCTCGAAGCGGGCCATAAACTCAACTGGTCAGGAGCTATCAAATGTCCTCTACGTAATCGACCGGTACGTTCCCATTCCAAAAAAAGCCAAAATGATTCTAACATGTTGACTTCACTACATAACCGCTCTTCGGGCGCCTTTCCTACTACCTAACCTTAAAGCTCACCCATCTCTCCATCTCTCCATCTCTCGAGTACCTTTCAGAAAAGGTAAGGTAGATTTGTAACGGCGCTGCGGCGTAGGTACCGAGTCAGATAGGAGATCCCTCGTTTCGTGAAGCAATCACCAAACTGGCTCTTTTTACTTTTAAGGCTTCTCGTCTACATGACGGCAGATTTGTGAACCCTCCAAATGTCTTTTCTATGTCTTTTCTTCCATGTAGGTGCTGACTCCCCTCTCCCCTTACTATTAGCCACTAACTAACTAACTAACTAACTGGGTCTAACCGGGTGTATTGAGGGTGTTCATATAAGCCTAGCCATCTTGCCACGGCCAAGCGGCAGCTCCAATGACGGCAATCATTTCAACATTCCACCCAAGCTCCTGGCATCAGCGCCTCTTGCTGTTCTATTAGCATCCAAAATTGACATGCCATGTATTCAAATTCAAAGGCCCATCTCAACTTCCAGTCATCCGGATTTGGCCCAACTTCAAGATCAATGATTCGAAACGGCAGCCAATATTGCTCGCCACTCCTGTCGATGTGGTTCACACGATGTAACTTTGGGATTTGATCCCCTTTGATCATGGGATGTCGTAGCATCGTCCTCGAAGATTGAATTGCGTCAATATCAAAGGCTCCCTTGGCGTTATTTGAAGAGTCGTGAAGAATCAGTAACTCCCGCTTCCCATATTCCACAAGGTCGACTCCAGCCGATTTCAATATGGCTACCCATTTGTGAAGACAGCCGTGAAACAGCTTATCCCAATGGTTGAAAGATATCTCGGGACAGAGATAACACAGCGCCCCTCCGATGACGGATACGAGAGGAGTGCCCGTCCAAGCGGTGACCTCGTATACATCCCACGGCACGATTGTCTCTGTGCAGGTGAGGTCATCGAGATTTGCCAATGAAGCAATTTTTTCCACGAGCCTCCCCCAATTCTCGTTATATGCATGCAACCAAACATAGGGCTTTCGGTAAGGCACTAGCTTTTCCGGATATCGGCATCCAAGCGCCAAAGCCGCAGAATGCACAAGTGAAATCCGCTCGAGGCTTGACTGCCTGATACTATCCTCGGAAATTGTCCCGTCTCTCGAAAGAAGGCTCTCTAGCGTTCGGGATTCAATGACATTAAATGCCCCCAGTCGGACCACTTCAAGCCGGTCTCTCAGCGAGCGCAAGTAGTAGTTGGGCATAAATAGATCTCGGAAATTATACACCATGAAATCATCAGGTGCGAATGACCGAATAAAGTCGAGGAGTCTTTCGGCAGGCAAGGAGTCCGGCTCTTGGAGATACGATGCAAACAGCTGTGCTATCCTCTCCGGACCCTGCTCAGGGAACTGAGTTCTCTTTTGGCTTTTCATGGACACCATGGCGCTTGCTATGTCTTCGATCGGCGAGGAACTATCATCATGTCAGCTGGGGTTTTGTAAGATGACGCCACCGTAATCCTAACCTTCTTCCTCTTCTATCGTCCAGCAATGGCTGAAGTCCCATCTGGAGCAACAGTTGGCACATCTCATACTGTCGATTTGATGCCGCATACTAACGAGCCATAAGTCACCAACCGCAGAACATGAAATAGGCCATACAAACATCTAACAGAGATCGCCCGTCGCCGTTGCGGTCAAATGGAGACGCCTTCTTGCTGCTAAACATCTGTCGAACGCCAACTACATCGCCATCCTTGATCTTCATGATAATTTCCGCGTCATTTGGAACTATGTTGTACACTCGATAGCTGCATGTCCAGCCTGCCATGGCTGGCGCCGACATGAATTCGTACACCGACGTCGACAGCCAGGCCGGGAGCTGCAGCTGCGCTCGCCAGGCCCCGGTCGTCCTGGTATAAGCCAAAGCGAACCGCGCATACTTTGATAGGGTAAAAGTCAGCAGATCCACCGTCTTCCTGGATCTCTCGGCCACCCTCTCGTCTCCAGCGAGGACGTCGTCTTCCCCGGGCCGTGTCCGAGGCATCTCCGCTTGCGCCCGTTGCGAGAATGTTGGCTGGCCCCGCGCGTGAAGTCGTGGCTGCGCTCGCACCGCAAGGGCCTGGGAGCTGAGCTTCCGGAGCATCGCCCTATTGGCGGCATTCAAGGTTAGGGAAAGAAGAGAAGAGAAACAAAAAATAATAATTTCGTTTACGTTGAACTAGGCGAAATTATGGTAGAAGAATCCCCAGGCTCACATCTGGTACGCTTGTATTGCTAGCTGTAAGAAGTTCATGCACCGCGACAGGCTCTGTTCGAGCCTGGCCTGGACAGACTTGTTGAGCATAATCTTGACGGCGGCGTATTTGCGCCTCATGGTCCTCTTTGCTTGTAACTGCGTTCTCATATCAGCTGCTAGCACGCCCAGAGAATCGTGCGCCTTCTTGGACAGCTCGAGGCAGTTCCGGAACGGCGTGGGAGCATCGTCCTGGCTGAACTGGTCCTCAATCTCAGAGAATATCGGCTCGAGAGCCTTGAGGTGCTCCACGAGCCCCAGGATCCCGTCCGGGACGTCTCGGAACTCCTGCCACAGCTGATGGGTCTGGTAGATGAGAGCCGCCACGCGTGGCACGGCCTGTATGACATCGAGGTTGGTGCCGGTCATGGCTCTTGTCCAGCCCGGACACCGCAGACGAAGGCGGCGTGGGACATGGATCAAAGGAATGGGATGGGATGGGATGGAATGGCCGCGTCAGGGGCAAACGACTATTACCGTATCGCAGGGAGGGAAAAGGAACCCGTAGAAGAAGGGAAACGATTCCCACAGAACAGGGCGTGGGGTCCCAAGGATTCATCCCCGGCAACAGGCGAAGGCGCTGCCTCTGCCCGCCGAGAGGCTGTAGGGATTTTTATTTTATTTTATTCCCATTTTTCCCCCCAACCTACTTCTTGCGAACGGAGAGCGGCAACAAAATGGGCGGCTCGGCGCATGTCCTATTCGTTCGCTGCGGGAGCAGGGGGGGGGGGGGGGGGGCTTTGGGCGGCAAGAATGGGTCAAGCTGGTTGGAGGGTTTTGGGTGACATGGATATATAGCAGTAGTGGTAGCAGGATTTCAAGGCAGACGCCTGACGGGCAGCACTGCTTTGGAGAACGAGGCTGTGAGGGCAAGTGTTTTTGCTGTAAAGGCAAGTTGTTTTGCCGCCGTGAGGGCAGTGCTTTGCCGTGGCGGCTGTCCAAGGCCATGGATCCAGAACAGAGCGACAAGCAAACGGGCTTCTGCTCTTCAGCTCACATGTCTCATGTAAGTAGTGGTGTCTCACCATCGCCCGATCCTCCACACGCACAACCAGGCATGCCGAGAATTGTGTTTGTAACACAGGACGGCTCAACGGGCAGCAGGACGCGGTTTCGGGCCATGGATTTGCCTTGCGGCACCGCGCTTCCCGATTTGGGTGCGTGGATCCAGATGAGGGCATCGTGGACGCTGAGGAGCGATGCTGATGCCGCACGACGTGGATGAGGCGCGCTCTCCGGTGGCTGTGCCAGGGCCCGACCTGGACCCAATGATGATGAAGCCATTCATCACATGATGCCAACTGCCAGCTGGAAGTTGCGGCCACACGTTTGGCCTTTTTGCGAGGAGGAGAGGCCCGGGGTGTTGTTGCGTATTCGTCTTGCGCGCTCTGGGCTCCGCGCTCTGGACTGTGTGTGTGTGCATTCGATCTAGATTTGTTCAACGCCCTGATGTCGTGTTTCTTTCTTCTTCTTCTTTTTTATTTTGTGGGAGAGGCACAGCCGAGCCGAAGGTCGCCGAGAGCCGAGAGCCGAGATTTGAACCACGGGGCCAATCTGCATATATGCATGGGGGATCATAAGATTGCCTGGTAATAACGTGGTTGTATTAGTAACGGTAGTAGAAGAAGAAGAAGCAGAAAGAAGAAGCAGAAAGAAGAAGAAGCAGAAAGAAGAAGAAGTAGAAGTGGAAGTACCTTTAGTGGTACCTCGCAGCAGTACTACCCTGATGATCTGGAATTCCAAGAGATGAGGTGATGTAACCGTGTGATTCCGACCCAATGCGCGCCTTCGTACATACGTGAGAGCGACCCTGATTGAGCCCCCCCTTTTTTTTTTGCCGCAGTTTATTTTTCAATTTTATTTTTCAATTTTATTTTTCATTTTCTTTCTTTTAGCAACGACTGCTCTGGAATTTGTACCGCCGTAATGGTTGCTGTAATGGGTTGCTGTAATGGGTTGCCGTAATGGGTCGCCGTAATGGTTTCTATACTCCGTAGATTCATTGGATTCACCAGCGCGGCGCATCTCCTCTCCCCAACGTTGCCTTTCGGGCGAATTGCCAACAGACCCGCCAATTCGCGATGCCATTGGAACGCACCTCTGCTGCGGGCGGGCTTTGGCAGCCTTGTCCTGATAAAATGGCTTGTTCGAACAGAAACAGCGCCCTGTTTGAACGGACGGCTTCGTCCGTGCAGTCAAGGCGTCGACTTGGGCTCCGTCACTTTTCTTCTGTAGGATGGCAAATTACAGCGCTCTGGTGGCGCTGGCGACCCCCACCCACCTGGGGCGACCCAACAGCGCTTGGTCGCTTGAACGACTCCATCAATTGGAATTTCTCAACCGAACAACAACCACAACACTCATTACCTACAACGACTTGCGCAAAAAAAATTAAAAGAGAGAGAGAGAAAAAAAAAAAAAAAAAAAAAAACCTCACCCTCCCCCTCACCCCCCCCCCCTTCATCATCCTTTCTTCTTCTTCTTCTTCCTCTCCCTCTTCGGTATCCCTTCTTGATAATCCAGAGCCGCTTTCCTGTAGCCTCCACCCGACCAGGCGCGCCAGCTCTGGCGCTGAATTTTCTCTTCACCATGCCAAAATCTTCTCGCATGGCGTGGTCCAAGAGCACCCGCATCAAGGTCATGATTGTCATCGACACGGCCTTCTTCCTCCTCGAGTTGACGTGCGGCTTTCTGGCGCATTCGCTGGCTCTCACGGCCGACGCTTTTCACATGGTACGTCCGCGCAATCCGCCTTCCGTCATCAAAGGGGGGGGGGCAAAACCACAGCGCGCTGACGGCTCACAGTTGAATGATATCATCTCGCTGGCCATAGGCTTGTGGGCGGTGATGGCGTCGCAAAAGGCCACCACGGATGAGTTTACCTTTGGCGTAAGTTGTCATCTTCACACGCCCAGACCAGACCAGACCAGACCAGACCAGACCAGAACGCAGCTGACGCCTCCTTGTCCGCCAGTGGGTACGAGCGGAGATCCTCGGTGCTTTCTTCAACGCCGTCTTCTTGATCGCGCTTTGCGTGTCCATCATTCTCGAGGCCCTCACTCGCTTCATCGAGCCGCCCGAAATCAACAACCCAAAGCTCATTTTGATCGTTGGCTGTGCTGGCCTCTTCTCCAACTTGCTGGGATTCGTGGTCTTGGGAGGCCACGGACATGCTCACGGACACGATCACGACCACGGCCACGAACACAACGGGCACGAGCACGACCACGACCACGAGCACGACCCCGAGCACGACCATGGACATGAGCACGACCACGGCCACGGCCATGCTCACTCTCGCCGCGGCGAATGCAATGTCCAAGAGGAACAAGATGCCGGCGGCGATTTTGCCGACGAGCAGGGGGCCGTCGGCGATATCCTCCCAGAGGTGATTGTTAGGAGAGCTTTCATGACGGGGCGCCGAGTCAGCACGGAGAGCCCCGAGACCGCCAGGCGCATCCATTTTGGCGGCGAGTCCGCGAGCCGGGACGCATCCAACATCCGGACAAGCCGGGCATCTGGCCAGTCCAGAGGGCGAGAGCACCAGCGCCGATCGAGCAAGGGCCATTCCCGCTTCGCTAGCATCGAGGACATGAGCATCCACCCCGCCAGCTTTCGACAGGAAATCATCGCTGCCAGTAGAGCTGCATCGTCCAACATCTGTGCTGCCGGTCAAAGCGACGCTGGAAACGACTCTCCCTTTGTGGGCTCGGAGGCAGACGCCGATGAGGAGTCGCCGCTTCTCCACGACACCAAGGGGTCTCATCTCTCTTACTCAGCGGGCTCGGCCTCGTGGAAGCAGAGGAGCCGCCGAGATTCCAGCGTGCACGACGGCCACAACCACACTCTGCCGAGAAGGGCCGGCGCCAAAGTCAGCGGCCACAACCACGCCGACATGGGCATGCACGCCATGATGCTGCATGTGATTGGCGATGCGCTGGGAAACGTCGGCGTCATAATAACGGCGCTCATCATCTGGCTCACCGAGTGGCGCTTCAAAGCCTATGCCGATCCCGCCGTCTCGCTCGTCATCACCGCCATCATCCTCAACACGTCGATCCCCCTAACCCTAGCCACTTCGCGCGTCTTGCTCCAGGCAACCCCCGAGAACATTCGCATTCCGGACATTCGCCAGGACATAGAGAGGCTCCCGGGAGTCGTCAGCTGCCACCACATCCACGTCTGGCAGCTGTCCGACACCAAGATCGTCGCCAGCATGCATCTGCAGGTATCCTTCCCAATCAACACCCACAGCGGAGAGAAGTACATGCAGCTGGCCAAGCGAGCCCGGAAATGCCTACACGGCTACGGTATACACAGCGCCACTATCCAGCCCGAGTTCTGCCTCGACGGCAAGCACCAGCACGACGGCGATGCGGCGGCGTTGTCGCTCGATGGGCCGCCCGTCGAACAGATCCGCCCGTGCCTCCTCGAATGCATCGATGACTGCCGAGCAGAGGGGTGCTGTATAGCTGATACATCCTCGGTATCTTCGACTCGCCGAGCCAGCGAATCGTCGCACAGCGAGGGCTCTCATCACCAGCACTGACCCCGATAGACTTTTTTCTGACTTGACTTGTTCATACCGGCATGCGTGGGTTGGATAATTCATAGACTTGACGACTAGCCGCGAGCCAGCCATACCAACGCCACGCCACACCGCACCACACCACTTCTTCTTCTTCTTTTTTTTTTTTTTTTGACACACTTTAGACTCTCGGATATGAGCCATGTGCTTTCTCTAAGCGAGCGTACTACTTCTAATAATCGAACTATTTTTAATGGTCACTATGTTTGTTTTCACGGTTTCACGGAGGGTTTGGCTTTTTTTCTTTTTTTTCTTTTTTTTTTTTTGCGACTTGTGTGGTGGAAGGGGGCCTGAGCGCAGTTAGATTTCTTTCCCTTTTTTTTTCCCCTTCTTTCTTTCTTTTATCCCCCCCCCCCTTGCATGTGTTATAGGGGGGGGGGGGTTTCCTTTTTCTTTTTTTTTTTTTCATTTC
Organism: Trichoderma cornu-damae; assembly: GCA_020631695.1. Lineage (NCBI taxonomy): Eukaryota > Fungi > Ascomycota > Sordariomycetes > Hypocreales > Hypocreaceae > Trichoderma > Trichoderma cornu-damae. The sequence goes on from CM036088.1 coordinate 2,372,016, forward strand.
TTTCTCTCCATTTACGCCACGTCCTCGGCTCACTATTTAGAGCGTGGTACAGCGTCATGTGGGACACGGCAAGCGAGCAAAAAAAAAGGAGGGCTGATTATCGCTTTTGGGTGAGCTGGCTTGCTCGCCCACGGATTGATGATGCCAGGGGGGGGAGCACCGAAAATGTTTACGAACGAAAGAAGAAGAAGAAAAAGAAGAAGAAAAAGCGTACTCACTCGATTGGGGCGGTTTCTTTGCATTGTAGATCAGCGGCGTTGGGTGGTCGTCTAAAGAACGAAAGTTGCAAGCGAATTGACTGAATGACTCTTTCTTTCATTCTGTGACTTTGTGTGCCTGCGTGATGATGGATGCTGTTTTGGATGCCAAGTAGAACAAGGCAAGGCGTGTTGATGTATCAACGACGCGGAACATGTTCTGGTGCTAGACGACACATTTACTCCGTCCATGATGTTCCCCAGCTAAGCTGTCCCCCGGGTTGAATCAATTGACCTTTACAATGTATGCTAGAGTGTCGATAACCAAGCTAGCATTGCATTCAAGGCGTATCTACAGACGGCAAAAAAAAAGGTATGTCATGTCATGTACGTACGGCCTTGCTTCGTGGTACCCGGACATACAAAAAAATCTCCAGTTTCTGTAATTGGGGGAGGGATGACCCCGGGCCCCCCCTTTTTTTTTCCCCTTTTCTTTTTCTTTTTCTTCTTCTTTTCTTTCTTTTCTTTTTTTTAATAAGAATAAAAATAGTGAAAAGCACTTTCGGCTGTTGTAAACGACAAGAAAGAGAAGAGTAGCTGCTAGCCGGTTTGGCGTGAAGTAAAAAGCGAAAAGGGGGGCGGGATTACCCGAGACGAGGCGAAATGTCCCCCGACGGTTGGATTCGTCCAAACGTGGAGGAGGGATACAGACCGGAGAGCATCTCATCTTCCAATAGCAGGGCTCCTGGGCGAATCGATCACAACGGAAATCTAGAAGAGCCGGTCGGTACGCAGGAGTGGACCGACACACCTATGGCACCCATGCCCCCCCCCCAAAGGGAGTCACGGTTCGTGTCCTTTCTAGCGGTGTCGACAGCATCTACGGCGTTGGCTACTGTACTCCCAGGGAATCTTCTGGATCCATCTTGTCTCCTTCACACACACACACACACACACACACACCACCCCCTTCTCCCTCCTTTTATGACACTGATGTGGGCAGAGAGCCCAGGTGCTCCCTGACGGTAAAGGTGCAACATGCAAAAGACAGCTCACATATAGTAGTCTAACACGAGATATCCAGGGACACGTATGACGGCTCCTCACCGATGTAGTGGCGGGAGATGTGTTGTGCCACTCGGAGATGAGAGAGCGTCAGTGTCAGCAGTCGAAAAAAAAAAAAGAACATCAGGGACTCATCCCCCCGCGGACATCCGGCGAGGCTGAGCCGGTGCCTCCGCCTGCATTGTCCCATTACCCCCGAAACTCAGGGCAGAGACCGACCACGATGCCATGAGTTGGGAGAGGCCCTTGCGGAATGCATGTAGACTTGTACACGCTCCGTCACGTCTTCGCTTGGCTAGGCCAGGACCCCCCTAGGGATATGTATCCATTCTGCAATGGGGGGAGATCCAACGTGGCTGCGATTGTTTGGCACAGCTATAACCGCAGCGTCGAGCGCGGAGTGCTCCCTGCTGTACGAGTACTAGCAGGACGGTCACGGCCACGAGCAGCGGCAACGTTATGGAGGCGGGCGAGCACCTCCATTTGGGGCATATCTAAATCAACGCAGCCCTGGACTTCCAGGGAGCCGGAGGGAATGAGGCTGCACGTGCCATCCATCCCCCGAGACAGGAACAACGATCCTGGCGCCGGCCGGCCGACCGGACAAAGCGAGATTGGTTTCTGGATCAGTGGGATTCTGAACAAGAGAGAGAGAGAGAGAGAGAGAGAGAGAGAGAGAAAGGGTATAAGAAAAAGTCACAAGGGGATCCTCATTTCATCCGGTGCATAGATTATGCCTCCTCGACGGCGTTGGCTCAGGTCCTCCGTGCAGGTGGTAAGATTTCCTTTTTTAGACCAAAGCATCCCCTCCCCCCGTGTCTTTGCCTGACCGGGGGTTGAGATGAAGTGCCACGGGGTGCGTGGGCTGGACTTTGCCGGTGCTCTCTCTCTTTCTCTCTCTCTCTCTCTCTGTCTTCCTGCCTCTCTCTCTTTGTCTCTCTCTCTCTGTGTGTGTGTCTCTCTCTCTCATTTGCTTCGGAGTTTTGAGGGATGGATGGACAGGAACGCAATCCAGTTCGGGCAATGATTGGAAGGTGCATCACGAGATAAATGGAAAAGCAATTATTCAAATTTATGCTTGTGCTCATTTCAGCCGGGCTTTCCCTTAGCATGTATCACGGTGATTAATGGCCAGCCGGGGTCCCCCAGGGCAGCTGTGCCACGACAAACTCGTAAGAGCACACTAGTCCCGTCATGGATTCCGGACTTGGGCATTGCATGCCATGTAGGAGCAGCACCAGCAGCAGCAACACACACAACGCTTTTTTTTTTTTCTTTCTTTCTTTCTTTCTTTTTTGTTGTTGTGCTTGGCGCAATTGAGCGGCATCCAGGTGGCCAAAAGGCTCCCCGTCTTCATTCTTCCAGCAGTTCCGCATCGTCCGCAATCGAGATGTTCGACGGCAAGGGGCAGGTCAGGAGGGGATTACGGGTGTCCTCAATTCGGGGCAGCTGCTCAAAGCGGGAACAGGCGAGCCCGGAGACGACCTCTTCTTTGATTGCACAGCAATTTGATACGCCCGTCCCAGTTCCCTGCTTATTAGCCGCAGATGCGGGCAGAAGCGAAGGGGGCGCCGTTACCAATATGCGGGTGGGACACAGCCGGTAACGTATAGCGGCTCGTAAAAAACACGGAGCAACCGGGCAGCCGTCGTCGCATCTGATGCTGCAGGCGTGATTGCAATAGTCCATTGGCAGCAGGTATGTAAATGTACACACACATGTGCTGCAAGTTCGATAAGGAGGAGGAGGCTTGGATCCAATGGGTGGCGCTCCATAACCCCCCGTACCGGAGCTTGAGACAATTGCTCGGCGCAAATGGCCAAAATTACTGTGCTCTGCAGCTCCCGTGCCTTTGTGATCCGTATTCGAAAATGAAGACGAGAATGTGGAGATCAAGCAGCACCAGCAGCACCAGCAGCACCAGCAGCACCAGCAGCACCAGCAGCGCAGCAACAGCAATTGACCGGGGGTTTGCCATTTGTTATGTCGTGATGCCAAAATAGGAAATATAACAACATTATTACGGAGCACAAGTTGTGTTGTATGTATGCCCATCGCTTGATGAGCTTCGTGTGCGAAGTACAATCGTTCAAATTTTGGTAACTGGTCCGCACATTTGCTAGCACTTTGGCTGCATAAAAAGGGCCCAGCAGCAAAGCATTGGTTCATCCAGGCAAACCTTTTTTTTTTTTTGTTGGATCGGCCACTTGTTGGTCGCGGGCACAAAACAAAAAGTTTCATGATTCGGCCAGCTTTGCATTCTACTTTTCGCAGAGACATCTGCGGACTGGCTGACGCCACACTAATAAGTCGCCCCCCCCCCCTGGATCTGACGGCGAAAATTGGCACGACAAAATTGCGCCAAACCAAGAGACAATTCTGCGGAGAGCTCCGAACGTGTGCCTTTTGCAATCTGCTTCCTCAGATCGGATCTGGGATCGCACGGGGGCGGGGGGCCTGCTTCGTCAAGGCAAAAGAGTGGTGTTAATAGGCCAATGCCAGTTTGGGAAGCTCGAGAGAAAAGTCGGTATAGAAAGATGAGAGCGCTGCTGCATTTTTGTGGTGCAGCCCGAAATTTTTTTGGTGTAGTATTTTGTCTTTTCCCTCATTCGGCCCCCTTCTGCGCTCTTCTAAACGAATAGCCAGCCATAGTCTGCTGGCCTAAAAAAAAATTGATAATAATAATAAATATATGATTTGAGGGCGCAGTGCTGATCGCCTACCGCTGAGCAGGTCGTACGTTTTTGCTCCCCCCCCCCCGCAGGCTTGCCAGAGCTCAGCTGAAAATCTAGCCTTATCTGACTGATGGCGTAGTGGCTAAATTATCTTATGCCGCATCCTCAGCCATGCCAAATAAATGCAACAAGCAACGTTTCTCCATGTTGCTGCTTTTATCACTTTGATAAAGAGGGCTCCCATGCCTTAGGCTTGGCACACACACACACACGCGCGCGCGCGCGCCCCAACTGGCGGAGGGAGCTGGCGCCGAGCTTTTCCATCCCAATCACTGGCGAGGGCGTCCGGCTGAGCTATTGGCGGCATCGCGACGATATGATTTGCCAGGCACCGCACCATCTTTTACGCCGCCATGCAGAGCTTGGGAGGGAGCATCAGCGGAAGCAGCAGAGAGACGAAGCACAGGGCAGGGCCCAGCAGCATGGGGGCGGTATTCCATCGCCAAAGAAGCCAAACTTTCAAAGCCCGGCAGGGGGCTCAAGTGAACCGCCTGTGTTGTCCATATCTGAGACGAGGGCGTTGCGCATTGGCCTGACAGCGTCTCTCGACAGAGCCAAAGTCGATGCGAATGGCACGCAATGGCACGCTCAGAAGCACCGGACGTGCATTGAGGCTGCCATCGCCGGTTGGTTGTAAGGTTGAAGTTTTGCGGCGCTTGGATTTTTCACCGTAACTCAATTTTTTTTTTCTTCTCCGCATATAAGTTTCGGTTTGTGCCTGGACTGGACTCGGCAAGCTGTGGGTACCGCCTTCCTCGGCTGGACATTTGAGTCTAGCGCAAGCAACAATACATATACGGCAGGCACGGAGCATAATACAGACTTGTAGGACGGAGTACTACTAGATACGTAGGTAGGTACTAAGCATTGCTAAGGTATTACTAGTAGTACCTACCTAGGTATGTATGTACCTCAGGTAGTAGGTACAGGTAGCATGTACTCCGCAGTAGTACCTTGGTAGTACATACCATCTCCATCCCGTGCTCGAATCTGCTCCCTCACATGCGTCAAAGTTTTTTTCAATTTTTTTTTTTTTTCATTTTTTCAATTTTTTTTTTTTCCATTCTCCTCCTTTCTCCATTCAAGCATGTCTGGACCGAGACTTGGGCCACGATTTATGCCAATTGGCGGAGCTAGACGGAGCTTAGCATAGGGCCAAATGGGGCTGGCTAAGCGTTGGCCGGCCTTGCACAGTTGGCTGGCAGCAGTGAAAGGATTCTCGCCGTGCCTCAGGTTTCATCGAATGTCGAAAGGTGGCGTCTACGTCTAACGGCTACTGCCACTATACAGAGCACCGAGAGCGTCGGTGTCCAAAAGTCCTCCCCGTGCGTGCTCGGGCTCACGAAATGCCGGTGGGAAGATGCACATTCAGGTGTGCTTGACGGGCGTGTGTCTGCCCGTTTTCGCTCGACGTCATTCCGGCCGACTGGGTTCAACTTCCACAACCGATCTCGCCCCTCCTCCTTTGCCTTGCCCAGCTGCTCATTCTGACGCCCTCTTGGAAGCAAAAAGCGACATCGCCGAACCCCGAGAAATACCTGCGTGTACGGAGCGCACATACACCAGATTCTCCGCAGTGGCTGGATGCCTGCTAGTCCAAACGCAGCGCTGGATTTGACATGACAAGGAACAGGCCTCAAGGCTCTTAGACTCAACCTGGGAACCAGGATTTGCTCTTCCCGAAGCCCCACGCTCCTCTGACGCTGTGTGGCTACGAAATCGGAATGAGTCTCGATACCTATAGGCTATAGGCCATTAGCACTCCGCTGGTATCCAACAGCCGCCGCTTATGCCGTGACGTTTTCGCGTTTTTCTTGTATGTTCGCCTCTCCGTCTCCGTAAATGGTAGGGGCGTCATCCTTGCCTACGACAGTTGGCGTATAATACTACCATGACCATCACGTATCTTGACGTTGCCGAGGAACGATGGGTATCACCAGCAGGCCTCTCCCATGGGCAGAGCCGTCTGGAACATCCTGGCCTGGCCTGGCTTGGCTAGTACGCGCCAGACTTTGATCATGCCAGGAAGTCGCCGACCATGGGCGTGTTGAGCCATGTTGCGGCTACGGTGTGGCCTTGGGCCTTTGATTTATTCATGTATTGATTTGTTTTGGGCTGCAGACGGCTGAATCAGCGCGAATAATGCCAAAAGGATTCAGGCGATACGGTGAAGGCAGCCAAAGCCCCGAGGCGGCAGGCATCCTTACAAGTCGCTAGCTGAAAAGCCTGCTTGCCCGGGTTACTTGCACGTTGCACAGGTCATCAGCATCATCTCCAACACGCTCAACTGCCCTTCCGGCACAAGACCGCCCGTTGGCCAAGACGCACACGACACTGGGCCCCACGCCACCTGGAGACCTGATGCGAGATTCCTGTCCAATGGAGCCCCTGGCGTGCCACGCCTTTGCAGACATTGTCCCAGCCAGTGCTCCGTAGAGGGGCAGACGCGACGCAGTAGCACATGGCCGCGCCTCGAATCAGGCCGGCAGCTAATTGGCAGACACGCAACAGGAAAGGCAAGGAAAGGCTGGCCTGCTAAATAACATGCAGGCTACTTACTACCTACTACGTACTACTGGTAGTGCTCGTAGTAGTGTTATTGCTACGGAGTAGTAGTACTACTTACTGCCTGGGCCGCCTGTATGTGCGAGTATGCCGCCAGCGAGGCATCCGCAACAAGCCGGGCTCCATCCAAGCACCCGACGTACATGTAGAGAGAGGGGCGTTGCTGCGAACCATGGCACGAAGTAGAGCCTCCGCGACTGGGAAAAAAAAAAAAAAACCGTCGGAATATGTGAGGAGAGGCGCAACAGCGTTGGGCGGTGGTTTATGGCTGAAGCACGGAAACACCTGGCGGGCATACTTGTCACGCGCCCTCCTGCGAGGGTTTCGAGATGAAGCAAGACGGGGAGATTTGGGGGGGGGGGGGATCTCACTCGCCTCGAGGTAGTAATACGGCGGAGTGCCGGCCACCGCCGGACTTGGGGGAGGGGGGGAAGGGGGGCGTGGCTGACGGCAGCCGGCGCTCCGGCTATTCGCTCGGGGTTGCACGCGTACGACCATCCCGGAGACCGGAAGCGCCCTTTTTGGTGCAGCTGTGATTACGGGGTCCAGCCTACAGCGTGCCAGTTGTTCGCATCCTCGCGTTGCCGCGCACTGCGAGAGAGAGCGTGTCGTGGCGGCGGCTGGCTTTGTAAGATGACTGCCGGCGTGTTGCGTTGCAAGCGACATCCCACGGGATTCCGGCCTACCCAGGCGCCAATATGCTATAACTCCGTACTCCGTACTCGCACGACTTCTTCTCTTCGCACCTCTTGCAAAAGCCCTACTTCGGAGCCGACTATCCAGGAGCCATTGTATCGGGGCACGAGCCAGCCCTGTATCTCGTCAGCATCTTGCCGCATCACACCAGCTCTCCAAAAAAAAAAAAAAAAAAAAAAAAAAGCCTGAAACGCCGAGTCCTAAACATTGCGTCCACCGATGCAGCGGTCAAGCCCACTCTCCTTCAAGAAGCAGACGCAATTCATTTTTTTTTCTTGGAATGCATTCAATGACCCTGTCCCGCCTTGTTTGTGTACGCCACTGGGCAGCGGTGAATGGCTGCATATATTACTTGCTAGATGATGGTTTCGGGCCGGGTAAAAAAGCTGTCACGGTACATACACGTAGGCATTCGTGGCACTATAGGGGAGAAAAAAAAATTTTAAAAAAAAATTGCTATTTTCACCGGGGACACCGCACCCGAACGTGCGGAGCTTGTCCCTCTATGATCATTGGCAAATGAAGTTTTTTTTTTTTTTGTCTCTCCATATCTTTGACTCCTCCACCGAATTATGGGGTCAATATGGATGCTTCGGTAAGACGCTTCTATCTCTCTCTCTCTCTCTCTCTCTCTCTCTCCATCGCCTTTATCCGTACACACTACTCCGTACATAAGCCCTGGATAAGCAATTATTTCATTGTGCGACTTTCCTTATCTGCATGAAGAACAATGGCGCGCGACGAAGCGAATAGCGCAAAAGGGTCCTGCATGTAACCGCAGTATTACCTGATAGGCCTGCGGGCGGGCTCGCAGCTGAGCGTCATTGGAAGCATTCGCAAAGAGGCAATTACTGCTCCGTACTTAGTAGTACTACTACTACGTACGCTCTTGGACGCCGCCATGCTTTTTATTTATTTTTATTTATTTATTTATTTTTTGCATATTCATTTCATTTTATGCATGGTATGCATGCATGCATGCATGTATGCATTTATTTATTTATTTGTTTTTCCTAATGCACTTGTGATGCATCTCCAGCCCGCTGCACGTCCCAGCATGTGAGAAATTAAACGACTCCAGGAGCGCGGATATGGAGACGCGTCTGCGACGTGCTTCCTCTCTCCAATTTGACGTGCTGCATGCGCCATCCATACAGAACGCCTCATTTTTGGGGTCCCGATCCAATGGGAAGCTACCTTGAGGTGCGGAGTAATTACATCGTACCCCGAACCGACTACGGAGTACATACTTGTACATGCCTAGTACCTCAGAGACGAAAAAAAAAATTGTTTTTTTTTGACACACACACACACACACACACACACACACCGGCGGATGCAGGTTTTGGCTACTAAAGCTAGGCGACCACTAGGTGCTTTCAAAGAAGTTTTTTGTTGTGCCGAAGAGGAGGAGGAGCATGTGGGTAACGAATGGGCTTTTTGATCTGTAACTTTGCCATGAGAAATGATAACAACGCCCATGGCTCATCAAAAGCCCATGGAATACGTAAATCACATAACAGTACATGCGGAGTACACGCCGCATAAAAAAAAAGAACCTTGAACAAGCTTCCCCACCGCTTCAAGCAAACGCCACCAGAGCTCCGAAGCTTCTGCCCCTAAAAAAAAAAAGAATAAAGAAAAAAGAAATGGAGCAAGGGTCCAATCCTTGCTGTGCCTTAATTTCCTCTTTGGGAAAGCTCTACATGAGACCTTTCCCAATGCGGAACGCTTCTAGAAAAATAAAAGAAGACGGGCCCCAAATTTGTTTCTAGTTCAGACGGGGGCCGTGGAAATAATGCAGCCCCCGGTTTTTTTTTTTGTGAACGGTTTAGTGCAAACCGGCTTTTTTTTTTGTGCTATGAATAGTACCGAACTCGATCGAGCTTTATTAGAGTTGTGGCCAATTTTGACAAGGACAAGAGTTGCCGTATTGGGTAGGTATTGGATTACGGAGCAAAAGAAGAGAAAGAGAAAGAAGAGAAGAATAAAAAAAATTATAAATAAAGAGAGAGAGAGGGAGAAAGAAAAGGTTCCGCCAAGAAAGAAGAACCACACCAAAGAAGAAAGAAAAATTCTCTTCGGAATCACCCCATTCGTCACCCAACACTCAACCAAAGAAGAGAAGGAAAAGAGAAATCATAAAAAAAAAATTTTTTTTTCCTTTCATTCTCAGGGCAACCAAACACCGCAACTACCCACCCGCCAGTCTTTTTTTTTTTTCTTTTTACGTACTTTTTTCTTTCACGGCGCTGCTGGTTGCTGCAGGAGCAGCGCGGCAAAACGGTTCAATATTTTGATTTTATTTTGATTTTATTTTTTTTTTCTTTCTTTCTTCGCTATTCGACACGATACGGGGGTCGCTCGCTCACTCACTACCTGGTGGTTCCCTGCCAATGCACGAGCCACGGGGGGGATCCGGCGGCCACTTGGGAGGAGGCATTTGGCCTCGGCATATGTAATACTGCGTACATGACGCATTACAATTACAATTATAATGTACTAGGCAAGTACTGTGTAGTTATAGGTACCGTATTAGCATATTAGCATATCCATCCCGAATCCCAGACAAGTACTGCTACCTAGGAGTAAGTGGATAATAGTATCAGCGGTACGGAGTAGGTTATTACAGCAGTAGCAGCAGATTTTTTTTTTTTTGGCATCATTGGCAAAGGGGGGGGGGCATCCACTCCATCGTTGGGAGAGAGAGAGAGAGAGAGAGAGAGAGAGAAGCTGGAGGGAAGAAAACAAAGACAGGGGAAAGAATAATGAATAAATAAATAAAACTTTCCAAGATTTGTGTCGAGCCCAAAAGGGCTTTTTCGTCCGCCTCCCTACCGCATCTGTCTGCGCGCAAAAACAAATCTGCAGGAGGCTGAGCACATATGTAAATGCACGTGTAACAATTGAGTAAAGTGCTTGCATCCACAACTTCCCCCCCTTTTTTATCATTATTATTATTATTTTAAAAAAGAGTTTTGACTCAAAAGAAGAGCGGTAATGACATGTTTGCTACAAAAATCACGATTGATGCAACGCATTCCAGTCTTTGTCTGTCTTTGTCAATGCGTTGCACAAATGCTTTTTTTTTTTTTTTTTTTTTTAATTTTCTTTGTGTGCTGTCATCAGCAAACACGACACGGAGGGGTTGGGGGGGTCGACGGCTAAGCAGAAGCCAACAGCCGAGATGGCGTGGAAATCCCAGTCTTTTGGTTTTGAGAAGAAAAAAAAAAGTTTTTAATTTCAAGATGAAAAAAAGTAAGAAAAATTAAAATAAAAAAATGGAAAATTGGAAAATCGAAATTGAAATGGAAATGAAGAAAAGGAGAGCGGCAGTCTCTCCTTGCTTGCGAATTTGTTTTGATATGTGAGAGAGAGAGCTTTTGGACACCAAGGGCTGATTTATTTCCTTTGAAACGCACAAGGTCTCGCGGAACGCAAGGCAAATCTCAATCCACCTCATCTATCCCTTTTGAACCCGCAGCACAGCCTCTTTTATTATTATGATTATTATTAAGATTATGATTATTATTATTATTTTATTTTATTATTTTATCATGTTCAATTTTTTGCCATGTCAATGTTTACACAAGGGAGCGACCAGGCGTATAGGCAAAAGCACACGAACAGGATTGGAGCAGGTCTAGTAAGTAATACCTTGGTAGTAAAAGGAACGAATAGCCAGCGGTACACAAACATTTTACAGGGCAACGAGTTATGAGTTAGTAGTACCTGGTTGTACCGAGTACCTTACCTTGTGTACAATAAGGGGACAAAAGTCTGCGAACGCATTACAGTGCGTTACCTTACTCCACTAAAAATCTATTTATTAATTTAACGCATATTTAAGCCAATTTAAATATAAAAAATAAAATAAAAATTATCTAGATTAATTAATAACTACTATTTTATAATATATATATTTTTTTACTTTTATAAAGATATAGTTATTAAATGGTTATAGGTTAAAGTTAATAATAAATTATATTTTATAAATTATACTTTAATATAGTACTAATAATACTATATTTCCTACTATAACCCACTATAACTATACTATATAAAAACACTACATCTTTAAAGGTAAATAATTACATATTAGTTAAGTAAAAAAAGATATTATATAAATAAATATAAGATATAATGGTTTTTAAATAATATGTTAAAAGGAAATGTTATAATTAATTTTAGAGAATTTTTTATTAATAATTAAAATAAGGTAATCTTTTGGTGTAAACACATAGTAAAAAAATCTCGTGTTCGCAGACTTTTGGCCACTAAGTGTAACCTACAGGAAGGTTAGTACGTACTAAGTTCGTTCTAAATAGTGGAACCATCAACCAGGTTCTTGGTGATTTTCTCTAGGTTTTTTTTTTTTTGGGGGGGGGGGGGTTATTTTTTATTTTTTCACTGTAAAGAAGATGAGGAGAAAAAAAAAAGGGCAAATGAAGAAGAAGAAGAAGAAGAAGAAGAAGAAGAAGAAGAAGGCATTGGCTGCTGCTCTGGCATGTTGCCCGCAAGAAGCCGTTCTGATGAAATTCCCCGCTCCAAGTTTCCATGCAATCGTGAGAAAGAATGGCAAGTTTGTGTGCATGTACTCTCTCATATGCCAAAAAAAAAAAAAAAAAAAAAGGCTGACCAATATATATACTATATATATATACTCCGTATATATATTTATATATATTTGGCTCCATCATTCAAAAGAGCGGTTGATGAACAAGGTCCCCCCCCCGCGGTTCAAATGGGCCCCGGCAGAAACGTGGCCTGGTCTCACCATCGCTTCGGCATCGCTGAGACTTCTTCATTTGCCTTTTCTTTTTCTTTTTTTTTTTCCTTTTCTCTTTCTTTTCTCTTCTTCAAACAAAAGGGCTTCTTCTCCCCAACGCCCGAGTAACACGGCGGCCTGTAGGCGACATCGAAAAGAGGTCGCACTTTGCAAAAAGCGAATGCGCCACTGCGGCTAGTTGAATCTCGAGATCTCAAGCAAAACGGGAAATGCACATGAAACCAAGAAAAGAGGGGGGACAAGAGGTGTGTCGAATCGATTTCTCCTTTGCCTCGACAAACCTCCGACGCGCCGCCTCGTTTCGCCCAGCCAGGGCGCGGGGAAGCCCACACTGCTGGTAGGCGGATTTCGTTCAACGCCCCCAATGGGTGGTTTCCAAGGAGACACACACCAGGCCAATGCTGTTTTATGTTTTAGCCTGAGACGGCGCCGCAGGAGGGTTCGAGGTTTTTTTTTTTTTTTTTTCTCTTTTTCCAGAGAGAGAGACTCGGGGATCGAGTTGCCATCGCTTCTTCTTCCCTCCAAGGCGAAATTGCCTGATGCGGATATGGAATGGAATATCCTCCATCGTCGCGGTCGCTAAAACGGCAAACTTCGGAGCTGGAGTTCCTCGGCGAGAGACACGGGTTTCACGGCGGAAACCAGATGCGAGCAACTGGCGATGGGTCCCCTTTGACCGATCCATCATGAGAAGCCAAGCTAGTTGTTCCCCGGCCCTCCCCTCTGTTGAGGATGATGCTCTATCAGAAACCCACCTCCCCCCCCCCTTTGTGCATCCTCTGGTATCGATCATCTTGCGTCAATCGCCTGCTGAGATCTCTGCACGAAAGGGAGCGCTCATGTAAGGATGTTGTCGAGTGGCAAGATCCGCCCTGCGCGTCAGCCGCGCGCCGGGTGTTTTTTTGACGCGCTGCGTATGCAGGCAGGCAGGCAGGCCAGAACCGCCCACCTGGAAGCTCGTGATTGGAACGTCTCGAGTCTGGTCTGCAGGACCGCCAAGCCAAGCCGAGTATGTATGTAACCAGGAGATGGGGATGACGGAATAGGCAGCATTTTGCAACATGGCATTCGTCAACAATGGCGTCCTCCACAACAACAGAGAGGGCGGCGGAACTGCCCGCGTTGGTCGGCCGTGCTCCTCGAGGTCCACAGCCCCAATGTGATGATGGGCAAGACGAGGGGCAAAAAAAAAAACAAAAACAAAAACAAGAAACGAAAACAAAAAACAAAAGGTAATCAATCAATCAATCAATCAATGGCATGACATGGAAAAGCCCGGCGCGCGATGGACTCGAGCGTGTTGAGCCTCCCAAGTTGACGGCTGCGAATCCCCTCCCCTCCCCTCCCCCCACCCAGCCCAGCCCAGCCCTATGTATTGTGCGTGCGTGTGTGTGTGTGTGTGTATGGAGCAGCTTTATTAGCCAGCAGCAGCGGCTGTAAGCTTCCCTCGTCGAATCACGGGGCGGGTGCATGGCAAAGTCGTAAATGGGTTTGGCAGGATGGGCAAGTAGTGCTGATGCGATGCGCTGGTGGGCTGCGTCGGGTTTCATCAAAAAAGGTTCGCGTTTGTCGCGTTTCATTGGGCGCCCGAGATGGGCCACCACGCGCCCCCCCGGGAGAGAGGAGCATTTGATTGATTCAATCTCACACAAACAAAGGGAACGCGCGCCTCGAACTTTTTTTTTTTTTTTTTTGGGTCTCTTCGATGGCGTTAAAGCGACCGATCCTAGTGAGATGGAATGGGTCGATCTTGGCTCGGTGTTGGCCGTGTTTCCCCCCCCCCTTTTTGGGAAACCCGTTTTGTTTTTTGTCGTGCCCGGGGAAAAGAAAAAAAAAAGAGGCCGCCTTTATTTACGGCTGCTGCTCCTTTTCGAGGGCCAAAATACCTGTTGGTACAGGTAACTTATAGTACTAAGGTACCTAAGGCAGTAGTAGTGGTACTTGTCATTGGGCGAGCGGTGTGCTGGATCGATACAGAGGACCGGCCTTTTTTTTTTTGCGTATGGCTTTTTTCTATTTTTTTTCTCTCTTTTTCTCTTTTTCTCTTTTTTTTTTTTTTTGGCCGTCACGCTGTATCGAAAATCTCCCCAGCTTCAACCAAGTCTCAGACTATGCCATGCAAGCTTCGTCAGGAAAAAAAAAAGTTCGGGCCAGGATCAAGGAAACCTGGCGAGCGTGGGTAAAATCCTCGGCTTTTAGAGTTTTGGAAGCCTGCTCTTGTGCCTCACCCAAGGGGTACTACCTAGTAGTACCTAATAGTAGGTACCTAAATTCCGCACAAACCACCTCCTACCTGCTTGTACTGGAGGTTTCTGTAGTGGTAGGTAGTGCTGGGCAGTACAGTAGTGGTACCTGCCTGGTATCTAGCAGTAGCTAGCAGTAGCTAGCAGAAGCAACAGTAGCAGTAGTACTACTACGTATTAGGTACTGCGTACTATAATCAAATCAGTTTGGTCTGGTGATTTTTGCCATCTGATTTGCATCTCGGCAGCAGCACCGCCCGTCTCCTCCTGCTTGCTCCGTCGACCAACATGCAGATAAGCTGAGAGGCGTTTTTTCCGCTCCTGCTTCGTCGACCCTGACCTGACCCGACCCGACCCCGTTCCTTGGCCCCAGAGATACCTTGGTATATGTACTAGATGGGTGCCTACACACGCTGGCACAGGCATTCATGCACGGTGTTTGCATCCGCCGGGGGGGAGACATGAGGACCGACCGGCTTCATTCCTGGGGGGGGGCATTGGGGGCATTGGGGGCATTGGCATGCTCGGCCTGGCTGGTTGGTTGCGGGGTTGGTGAATCTCATCCCTAGAGATAGATCCAAAAGCCTGCCCGGGGGGAGGCCTTGGGCTAGTCTCGGCCGGACCAAGAGCCACTCCGCATTTGTGCCTCTCTCTCTCTCTCTCTCTCTCTCTCTCTCTCTGACTTGGCAGCAAATGCTCCCGTCATGCGAGGAGGCGGCGCGCTTTTGAACTGAACGCCGCCCCCTTCCGAGATGATGGGGACGTTTTCCCCGAGGGCAGCCCCGACCACGTACGTGAGCGGTTTCAGAAAGGCCGGCCTCTCGCCGAAGCTGAGCCATTCCCGACAGCCAGCCTGTGTGCATCTGGAACCGGGTTTTGCCGGGGAAGCAGCCGCAAAGGGCCGGCGAGCGAGCATCTTGCAACATTTTCGCTCCCTGCGCCGCAGCACCCTCCCTCTCTCCTCCGTACGGAGCGCACACACACACACACACACCACACGCCGCTGCAGCCAAAAGGCAAGGCGCCTGGGCACAGCTCTGCCAGCCAGCCCTATTCCCCCCCCAAGGTCGAGATCCATCGCACCAAAAAGGCGGCGGGCTCCTTCGGAGAGCAGGTGCGGAGTACTTTGGTGAGCCTCTCCGATACTGTATAGAGCAAATTGCAAAGTAAACCCGCGCTCGTGCCAACCCTTACCCAAGTTGAGTTTGGCACACCACACGCCCAATCTGCGGACGGGCGCGCAGGGCCTCGAGCCATCTGTAAAAGCCCTTTTGGAAGCCATCCGACACTTTCCAAACTCTGTTTTCTTGCTTGCGCGCTGGCTGCATCGGGGCGCGTGCCTGGGACTAGCGAGAAAAAGTTTCGTTGCGGTCTTACCATGAAAGTTACCTGTACTCCGTACGGGGAGGATGTATTGGTACCCAAGGCAGTACCTACCTATACTATACGCACCTTACCTAGTACTAAGGTATACCTTATTACCTTATGGCTTAGCAGGCCGCGATTCGATGCGACACGGCCCCCAAAAAAGAGGCAGCCCTCCCAAGCCCGGCAGGCCGGATTGATTGGTGTGAGGGCTCATCATGACATGCATGACTGATGGATTCCGACAGGCGTGCAGAAGCGCGTCCGGACCGGCTGATTGGCTGGAAGACGAACGAGAGGCGGCGGACCCCCCCCATGTCCCGGCGTTCGTCGCAGCGCCGCCGCAATGTGGCAGCAACGGTTCGCTGGCCGCCTGTGCTCGTCGCGGCCTGTTTGCGGGCATATCGCGAAAAAAAAATGAAAAAAAAAAATGAAAAACGAATAAAAGAGTGAATAATAATAATAATAATCGTAATAATAATAATAATAAAGAGGGCGCCCCTTTTCGCTAGCTGTGCTCGATGACAGGCCGACCGACGCGCCCGTCGACGCACAACGACGCGGCACTGGTAAGTCGCCAAAAAAAAAAAAAAAAAAAAAAAAAAAAACCCATGGCAACGGGGGCCGGCATCGTTGCTGTGCGTGTCGGAGAGCCCTCAAGGCGACTGGCTGGCTGGTCTGGCTGGCCGCAGGCGCTCTCCGCTGTCCCTGTGGCCGCTGTCCCTGTGGTCAATGCCCTGTGGTTGTGCCCTGTGGTCGTGCCCTGTGGTTGCCGACATGTTGACAGCCTGGCACTTTTTTTTTGGATCATCGAATCGCCTTTTTTTTTTTTTTTTTTTCATTTGCTGTCCTGCGCGCATGGCCTTGCAGCGGGCTACCTTGGCAGGTGCCTCCGCATTCTGAACATGGGAAGCGCCGACTGCGTTGCCTTTTTTATTATTATTACTATTATTACTATTATTATTATTATTACTCCGCATTAATACTATGATTATCATCATTATTATTTTCTCATGACACCAGCTCGATTTTCAGGCGCCGGTTCGGGGAGTCGAAAAAAGGCTTGCAAATCCCCCCCCCCCCCCGGGACAATTGCAAGCTCTTGGAGACGCACTTTGCCTCCTCCCCCGGTCCATGGATGAATGAATGAATACGTATTACGACGGACTTGTCACATGACGGGGTCATTTTTAGAAGGTCCGGACAACCTTCCATCAGGCGTTCCATCATAATAAGCGAAGCGAAGCTGGGAGTGTCCACCCGGGATCCTGGACAACGTTGATCGGTGTGCGAAAGAACTCACACCAAGCAGTACGGAGTACATGAGGTACCTAGATATTGTACATAAGGTACAGTAGGTATTATTGTACATACAGTAAGGTACTAAGGTGGTATTGTGCATTGTACATTGTACATTGCATGTACTCCCGTACTCGGTACGAAACAATCAATCCATCAATCATTCAACTTCTGTTGAGGACTCGGGGGGCCGGTCTGACGGCTTGTTGGAGGGCCAGCTTACTAACCTTTTTGCAATCGATTTTTTTATTTTAATTTTAATTTTAATTTATTAATTTTTCTTTTTTTTTTTTTTGCGCTTGGGGGGGGAGAATTTTAGTTACAGTTATGCTACGGCTTTTTGGTACCTGATGGGGAGGGGGGGAATGGGGGGGGGGGGGGGTGTGTGCGGCTCCGCAATGTTGTTGGAAACGCAACTAACGTACTAGATGCATAAATAACCTTTGCACTATATGATCAGCCAGGTTGGTGCTTCTGCGGGCAAATCCAAAGCAACCCCAAAAAAGCTTCTTGACTCGGAAAAAAATAAAAAATAAAAAAGTCATGTATATTATATATATATTATATATATTATATATATATACACGTATTATATAAAAGGTTCGGCGGGAAATAGCCGTCATCAAAAGGTTTTCCTTCCGTATCCATCTCGGAGTTCCCTGGGAACGTTACCGCTTGTGGCACATCAGAATGGAGCAGTGGCTGGCAAAAGCTTCCTGGTCTATGGGCGCGCGCACGCCGCGCAATGCTCTTGACGCTGGTGAGCATTGAGGCCCGGTTTTGGGGGACCCAAAAACAAACAAAAAGTTGGAAAAAAAAACCCTGTATGGAATAAATGCCAACTGTGCTTGCCTAATGTATACATACTGCTGCTGCTACTATGTACTTACACTGCTGCGCACATGTCGACATGAACAAAGATGGGTTTGGATAGGGCAAAGCCGCACGCGCCACGGGCATGGGCTGGAGAAAGTTCGTTGCACACTCAGTACCGCCGAGTCGCCGGCCACTCACCGTCTTGCACACAGCAAGCCATGACGATATTATACATATATATATATGTATACGTATATGTATATGTATATGAACTAGGTATATATATATATATATGCATGTATGTATGTATGTATGCACGTATGTATGTATGTATGCATGTATGTACGTATGCATGTATACTCCGTACATGCCATGTGTATACATTTGGTGTCAGTGCCGGCCGATTCCTTGCTGCTTTGGGCAGTGCACAAGCCACAGTTGCACGAAATATCTGGCCTTGGCGCGCTGGGTATGCACCAAGTATGCATACATATGTACGGAGTATGCATACACTCCGCATTGGAAGAGAGACCAGGGGTGAAGAGGGAGGGAGGGGGAGGCTTATCCGAGCAGAGCAGAAAGAGCAGAGAGTTTATACGGAGTGCAGGCAACATTTATTTTTTTAACGTTGGAGCTAATAACTGCGCAATTCAGCAAGAAGTCTGTGGTGGTGGTGGTGGTGGTGGTGGTGGTGGTGGTGCTTGTTTGCCATCTCATCTCTCTCATCTCAGTGGACGGACGACGCCGAACTTGGGCTGCTGCATTAGTAATTAAAGTACGGATTTGGTACTTGAACGACTAGTACTAACGTACCTGGTACTAAGGTAGGTATGTAGTACTCCATGCCTAAAGGCAGATAGATGTCGCGCGCTGGCCCCGCCAAAAAAAATTGTTCAAAAAAACTATATAAAAAAACGAAAAGTAAACAAGTAGGAGGTGGAGATGAGATGAGATGAGATGAGATGGAAATAAATAGATAAGATAAATAAACAACGATATGTAAGTACGTGAAATAAACAACGATGAATACATGAAAAAGAACAAGCATCGCCAGTTTGTTTTTCCCCCATCACCAAACGTCAACCCGCTCCGTCACCGAAACCCAAGCCGCATCCCTGCTGGCTGCGCGGAACTGCCCGCCTGAGCAATAGCAAAAAAAGATCAGAGGGTGAAAAAAAAGGGGGGGGCTTTTATTATTATTTTTTTTTTCACACCCGGCGCCAAATACAAACCCCATTTAGAAAAAAAGAAAAAAACTTCAAGAATGAAATTCAAATTAAAATAAAATACATAATAAAAACAACACATTGCACTCATCATTGCCGTGCCACACCACGGCCCTCGTCAGCAGCAGCGGACACCGCCCTCCGCGCGCGCACACGCAACGCAACGCTCGAATGGGCGAGCCGGAGGGAGCACGTCAAATGTCAAATCAAACCAAACCACTGAAAAAGGCAGCTCAGGGAAATTGGCAACGGGGTCTAGCTGCCCATAGGGGGAGAGAGAGAGAGAGAGAGAGAGAGAGAGAGAGAGAGCAAGTGTGTGTGTGTGTGCACCTGGACGAGCGTGCACCAACGGGCTGCCCGGTTGAAACAGCGGGAACCGGTTGTGCCCCCAAAAGAAAATTAAATAAAATAAAATAAAGATTTACACTTGTCTCGTTTGGCATTGCGTTGAGTTGTGTGTGTATTTTGTTTATTATTATTTTGTTTATTTATTTTATTTATTTAAATTTTTTTTTCAAACCGCCTTGTTTTAGGTTCAGGGCTGAGCGAGAGTGTTGTTGGTTTTTTTTGTTATTATTGCTATTATATTTTAAAGTGCAAGTCAAAAGGAGCACAACTAGCACGTAGGTGCCAAGTTACTAAGATGCTAAGATGCTAAGGTGCCAAGATACCAAGATACTGAGATACTGAGATTAGTAGGTTATTCATCAGCATCGTAGTACCTTACTTAGTACCTCGACTAGTGGGCAATTTGTATTTGTACCCAAGAGTATAAAATAAAGGGCGTGCACAAAGTTCCAAAAAGTTGCATACTTACCTAGTGCAACTACCTGCTATAGGCACTAACATTCGGGGTACGTGCGGGTGGGCGCCTCCCCCCTATTTGGTGTGGCTTTTTTGGCATTTTGGTGTGGAGGGAAGCTTTTCGTTGGCTTTTTTTTTTTTTTGTTGTGCGCGTCTATTTTGTTCTTGTCGCATGAATCCAGCGCTCGCAAACACGAAAACTTTGGACGCAACTTCCGCCACACACACACACACACACACACAACATACACGTACCGTACCTACACGTCCCGGACCGCAAGCGCAACGCCTCCCCAACTGTTATGTAAACAATTTGGCGGGCCATACAGACACCCCCCCCCCCCCCTCCTCCTTTCCCCTTGGCGGGAATATGCACGGGGGCCTGCACAAGCCGCTTCTCAGCCAGCCGCACCCCCTCCGCCGCCTGCTGCTCACTCTCCCCCCCCCCCCTGTAAAGCCGTCCAGCCCACAACACGCTCTGGAGCCCCCCCCCCTCTGGCAACGCGGTGCAGGGAAAATAAGAAATAAGAAAGAAAAAGAAGAAAGAGAAAGAAAAAGAAAAAGAAAAAGAAAAAAGAAAGAAAAAAGAAAAGAAAAGATTGGTACAGGACCGGCGAAGCCACTTGGGGGGGGGGGGGGGGGAGAGAACCACCGGCTGGGGCTCCCTCTGGAACCGCTGAACCACTGAGGAGCCCCCAAGCAAGGGCCAGGCCAGGCCAGGCCAGGCCTTTTTTTTCTCTTCGCCCATCACGGCTCCCTGGTCCTGTTCCATGTGTTCCGTGCTCTGCACGCACAGGTAACTGTTACTGCTGCTGGACCACTGTAGGTACCGGTGGGCTCTCTCTTCCTGGCACGTACTGCTAAGGTAACTCGTTGCTCCACGCCCCGCGCTGCGAGCGGCCACGCACCGCTCCCGCCAGTACCAGTACGGCGCGTGCCAACCACCGCGCACCTCGGCCTCCTTGTACTTGTACCTTGCCCGTGGCGCTGCCCCATCCGCCGGGCCAGACACACACACACACACACACCCTTTCCCCCACACCCCCAGCAGGGGCGGTACCTGCTCCAAGGTGGTACCTGTAGCACGGGGCAGCATGTACAAAGTACCGCTCAGCTCGTACTTGTACCCTCGCCCGCTGTGCCTCTACGGGGCGTCCCTAGCACGCCTGCTAAGCAATTCGCATTGGAGATTGCCTGTCCAGTTAAAACTACCTCTCGTCCAGTCCTCTCTCGCTTTTTCTCCTCCTGTCCTTCTTCCTCCTACCTCTCTTATCCCGCCTCTCTTCCTCCCCTCTCTCTCTCTCTCTCTCTCTCTCTCTTCCCTATCCACTCATTCCCTCATCCTTTCCAACTGCTTCCTTTTTTGCCGACCGTTAGAAAAGGTCGAGATAGGAATTTTTGGCCTTGGACTGAGGAGAATCGAATCCCGACCGGCTACCGCTTCAAGACGAACTTCTCTTCCCCCCCCCCCCCCCCCCTTTTCCTGCGGCCTCTTATAAAGCAACCAGGAAGGAAGAAGCTCCGAGACGGAAGAGAGAGGAGAGGAATCAAAGTGAATCAAGGACTGGTATTTTTTTTTCTCTGTTTTATTCACTGGTATTCTTTTTTTTTTCTTCTTCTTCTCCCGGTCGGTTTTTTTTTTTCTCTCTCCCCCTTCTGGCCTGCTTCGCTTGGCCCCTTTGCCAAATTCCTTACCCTTTCGCGACAAGGAATTTCGTCCACGCCTGGCTCGCCAACCAATTTTTTTTCTCATCTCGCCCTTTCGTTCTCCGGCCGCCCACGAGACGATCGAGAAGGATCTTTTTTTTTAATTAAAAAAAATTTTGCCGCCCCGAGACTGCATCGTAGACAGGCCCTAATTGCTTGTCTCGATCCAAAAAAAAAAAAAATCGCATCCCACTTTCGGCTTTGAACATCTTGCGAGATTCGGTTGCTTGGTGGATCTGCTTCAGTTCCCCGTCACCTTGTCTAGCTAGCCAGCTTCATTTTTTTTTCGCTTTTTAAAAGGGTTCAGCCTCTTGACAATTTCCGCTCACCACCTCGTATGATTTAAAAATCCTGGCTTCCCACCGCCATTCGGTGTCGATCCAGAGTTCAAGGTGTTCAAGTGTGACAAGCGCAAAAAAAAGGGTAAGAGGAAATTTTCTTTTTCTTTCTTTTTCTTCTTCTTTTCTTTTTTCTTTCCCCTTTTTGGTGCTCTCGTTTCTCCTCCTTTTCCTCGCATATTCGGCCCTCGAGAGAAAATCGCCAGTACATATCCGCAGCATAATCTAATCTTTTTTTTTGATGTGCGCTCCCTTCAACAGCTGCATACCCGAGCCCGCTCTCCGCATTCTCAGCACTTCACAGCTGCGCTCGACTACCATTCGGCGCGCTGCTCTGCGGGAGACGTTCACTCGTTGTTCCCGGCCAATTGCCCGAGGCGTCTGTCTTCCTTGACCTGACCTGACCTGTCCTGTCCCTTGTTTTCCTCCCGTACGTGGCGGTAAGAGAGAACCTCCCCCTGTCCGGTCTGTTGGCACCCTCGTGTGCCAATCCATTCTTTGCGCTCTCCATGCCAGCCATCTCTCTCTCCGCCTCTCTCCGCCTCTCTCCCCTTCTCTCTCCCTCTTCCTAGAGAGAGAGAGAGAGAGAGAGAGAGAGAGAGAGAGGGCCCGGTAAAAATGGAGGGGAGAGAGTGGCTCGTCCAGCTTCAGGGGAAGAGCTTCTGCTGCCGCTGCATCATGTCCCGCCTCCATGTCTTGGCGGTTCTGCCAGCTTTGCATTCTCTAACATTTGGGGCATCTTTCGAGAACTGAGACTAACGCCATTGGTTTTTTTCTTCTTCTAGTAGAGCTGCCGAGTCGGTCTCTTCGTCGTCCTTAAACGGCCCCCTTTCCCCGGTCCCTTTTTTTTTTTGCAATTTTTTTTTTCGATTGAATATTCCAGTCTTCATGATCCCGGCTTTATTCCCAGCCACAGTCACTCTTTTCCATTAATTTTTTCACCACGCTCATTAATATCTTAATATCTTAATTCCTAGGGTGGCATTCACTCCTTGCTACACCCCAAGCTCGCTCTTTATTCAACAGTCTCTCCCACTAAAAGATTCCTGGAGAACTTGCCCGCCACTCTTTTGGACAACTATAATCGCACCCACCATCTAATTTTTTTTTTTTTTTTTTTTTTTTTTTTTTTGCAAAACCTTCCCCTTCTTCCGCCACTTCGCCGTCCATCATGGCCTACGCTCAGCCTGACGAACACTTCTTCATCGAGAGCGATGAACCTCTGCCAAGCACTCGTGTCCGGGAGACCGCCAAGATGCTTGCGCGCAGCCGACAAGACACCATTGCGTGCGAGCTCTCTCGTCTCGCCGGCGAAGAGTATCTGGGGGATATCATGACGCATATGCGACACATGGAGGCATGTTGGAATCTCTCTCTCTCTCTCTCTCCTTTTTTTTTTTCTTTTTTTTTTCTTTGGAGAGCGCCCAGACAATTCTGGCCTCTCTTTTTCTCGGTTTCTTCCGCCGTGGCGCTAACAACCAGAGTAGGAGGAGACTCTTCCCGATGCTAACCTCATCGACATGCAACGTGAGATCCAATGGTTTATGCGACCATACCTCATCGACTTCCTGATCGAGGCCCACGCTGCCTTCGCCCTGCTGCCCGAGACGCTCTTCCTCACCGTCAACCTGCTGGACCGGTACTGCTCGCGGCGCGTGGTGTATAAGCAGCACTACCAGCTCGTTGGCTGTGCCGCTCTCCTCATCGCGGCCAAGTACGGCGACAAGAAGGATCGGGTGCCTCAGATTCATGAGCTCAACAACATGTGCTGCGGCCTGTACGATGCCGGCATGTTTACCCAAATGGAGATGCACGTTTTGAACACCCTCGAATGGTCCATCGGCCACCCCACCGTCGACTTCTTCGCCCAGCTGATGGTTGCCGAAGAGCAGGACGACAAGGAGGTGGAGCACATGGCCGCCTACCTCTGCGAGATTGCCCTGTACCACCGCGACTTCGTTTCGACGAAGCCCTCGATGATGGCGCGCTCCTCGCTGGCCCTGGCGAGAGCCATCCTGGGAAGGCCCGAGGTCAGCGACGGCGACTGGGACCACACCGAGAACCTGACGCTGTTGACGCTCTCCCAGCACCTCAACCAGCCTTCGCCGACTCTGGCGCGCAAGTACTCCTCATCATCCCTGTCCAAGGCGTCGCAGAAACTGGCAGACTTTATGGCTGAGCAGGCGGCCATGGCTAGGCGCCAAGCCAACCCCCCGACGCCTCCTGCCGAGCCCTCCTCAAGACGCGCCGACATCTACAGCACCCCCCAGAAGGGCCACAGCGCTGCCGCCGCCTTCGACGGCTACCTCACGCCTCCCATCACTCCCGACAACGCTTACGGCCATACCGCAAAGGAGTCCTACCACCAGCTGCCTCCTCGGTGTCCGGTCACGCCGACTCCCCAGAGCCATACCACCACTACATATCCCCAACATGTACAGCAGTATGCTGCTTTCGTGAACCAGCACGGAATCCACCAGCAATAGGAGCCTTGGTGGCGCATACGTTTGGCATAGCCGTCGATTAATTCAGTACACGCTTCTTCTTTTTTCTTCTTCTTTTTTTTTTCACTTTTGCCCCTTTGTCCATGTTGGGTTATGGATGGGGGAGGGGGGATGTTCATGTTTCAACCTTCGAGGTCCATGGCCATGGGCTCGAGCACTTCCAAGCAATAACATTCAACCCCGATGGTCACTCTCAGAATGATCTATCTCATATCTACGTCATTGCATTTAGCGATTGATTTTAATTCTTTTTTTATTTTATTTATTTTTCCTTTCTATTTTTTTCTTCTTCTTTTTTCTTTATTCATTTTCGCACATCAAATTTCTCAGCAAGTCTTCATGGCACCCAAAAAAAATGGAACGCGGATCATACCCAATATTCCTCGAGTCGTTTTTTTTTTTTCATTTTATTTTTCAGTTTCTGCGCTTCTGGGCACTATGCGTGGTTTCCACGGGTATGGAGCACGCCTATCCAGGAGTTGCGCGCCCCCGATAGAAAAGGGGCTCTATCTTGTGGTGGATATCGTTTTTTTTTTTTTTCATTGAGGGGATAGAGGAGTTGAAGGGGGGATTTTCGGCCAGCCTTGAGATGGGGAAGGGAGGGGAAAGGGACTTTAAAGAATGCCAAAGTGGTACTCAAAACAAAACAAAAAGAGTCAAGGATACCACGGAGCGGAGAAGGGGGAGGGGAGAGGGAGGGGAGGGGAATAGGAGGAGGAGGAGGGGAGGGGGGGGGGGGGGGGGTGCTTGAGGGAAGCAGGTGCGAGAAGCAAAACGGAATTTCTTCTTCTTCTCGCTCTTGTTTCCTACTTTCGGATTTAATCTCTCTCTCTACTTGGCATATGGGGAGGAACACGGGCTTTGCTGCAAGCAGGGCAATTGATGTATAATTCTTTCGCAAAACAAAAAAAGGCAGATGGGGAACGGCGGACGGATTGATACCCATCGCTCTCTTCCGGGAAGAAGGGATTGGAGGAAATATGCTTGCCATCTATTTGGTCGACCGAAGGCGGGATAGATGCAACGGGCTGCCCAGGTTAAGCCACTCAAATCAAATCAAATACACCTCCCTCAGCCTGTACATATCAAGGTAGTGCAAACAGGCATCTAAAAAAAAAGAAAAAAAGAAAAAAAGAAGAAAAAAAAAGAGAGAGAGAGAGAGAGAGAGAAAAAGTTTCTTGAGGCAGTGCGTGTGCTTTAGGATGAAGAAGGAGTGGCAGACGCCTGTTTTGTCCGTCTTGTATGTAAGGTGGTGCAGCTTAGTCGTTCGTATTTACCATGGTGAATCTTTTTTTTTTTTTGACGACTACGTTGTGGCGAGTGACGATGAGAGAGAGTCCATTCCGTGATGCCTGTTCTGTGTCTGCAATGGAACGTCGTGGAAAGGTTGTGGCGATGTAGACTCTGATACGCAGACAAAAGCTGCTTGGTTTGTTTTATGGTATGAGCCAAGAGCAGAGAGAGAGAGTTTTGAAGTGAGATGACTAAGCTAGTCTACGGGAAGGGAGAAAAAAAAAGGGGGGGGGGAGAGGTTGTTCTGCATTGATGTGCTCCCCCATGGGAACATGTAGAGTAAAAGTGGCATGTATGCGAGTATCTTTGTTTATTTTTTATTTTATATTTTTTATTTTTTTCAATGTTACTTGGGATGGCGGGAAAATAAAATAATAATAATATGAGCATTTTTGGTGGGGAGTGTTGACGTTTGATGTGAGGGTGGTTATGCAGGTGGTTGTGAAAAGGGGGGGGGGGGAGGGAGAGGGAGAGGGAGAGAGAGAGAGAGAGAGAGGTTGGTGAACAAAGGAGTACGAATTACGGGTAAACCTGAAAGGGAAAGAAGAAGAAAAAAAAAAGGAAGAAAGAAAGTAAAAAAGAAAAAGAAAAAATAAGAAAAAAAGGTGGTTGTAGGTGGAGCAAATAAAGAAAGGACGTGAGATGGAGATGAAACCAGACGACCTTTTGTTTGGTTCTCGAGAGGCTGTGAGACGGGTTTTTTTGGGAGGGTGTGCGATGGTTTTCTTTTTTTGGGGCTGCTTCTTCTTTGTTCTTTGGCGTCACGTGTAATGGGTAATAGGAGGGGATAGGATATATATGGAAAGGAAAGGAAAGGGGGAAAAAAAAATTGTTTGTGTCTGCTGTAGGTGGGCGTGAGCAGAGCAGAGCAGTATGATGATGATCTGAGCTCTTTTCTTTTCTGTTGCTTGCGCAAGAATACGATGGATTGGAATGGGATGGAATGAAATGAAATGAAATGGTATGAAATGGTATGAAATGGTATGAAATGGGCTGCCTGTAACCCTGCTTTGCTTTGCTTTGTGTTGGGGGGGGGGGGTGTTTTGATCATAGAGCCGTTTGGAAAGGGGGGGGTGATGTGATGCTGCTGCTTTTGTTTTTCTTTTTTTTTTCTTTGTTTTTCTGTCTGTTCATGCTTGGGCGTGTTTCAGTTGTCCTTGCGTGTGGGAAATGACGGTGTGGCGGCGATGTGTGCTTTGGTCATTTGATGGTCTGTTTTGGAGGGGGAAATTCCGTGAGATTGATGCGTTGGTGTTTTTTTTTATTTTTTTGGCAGTCTGCCTGCCGGCCATGTCAAAAAGGTGACGACGACGCTACCCTAGAGGGGGGGGGGTTGTGCTGTGGGTGAATTTTTTGTGCCTGTCAAATGCAACCAGCGTGCAAAAGAGATGGAGTGAATTTTTGAATTTTTGCAAAAAATGCCCTGATGTGCTGTGTTATCCCGGCTATTTTCGATGATTTTGTCTGTCGTTTGTTATTCTGTCTGGTGTGGCCGAAATTTGAAAGACAGAAACGAGCCAGAAACGGCGCTTTGTGCTGCCTCTCTTTTGATATCCGGAATAGGAAGACAAAGAATTACCCAAAGGGTTCTAAGAAGAAAAATAAAACAATAAAGATAAATAAATAAATAAAATTATATTTCTCTCTCTCTCTCTCTCTCTTTCTTTCTTTCTTTTTTTTTTTTTTTTAGCTTCAAAGGCAGAACACGGCGAGATATGTAGACTGAAGCTGTATGAATGAATGAATAGTAACGCGGTACGAGGTCCAGGCTGTGATCATTGACGAGCTTGGATGAAGTCTGCGGAGCTGGTTCTTCTTCTTCTTCTTCATCTTCTTCTTGAACAAGATTCCTTCCCCCTAAACAAAAAAAACCGTGTTTCTACACATTTTTTTTCACCAAAATAATTGGTGGTGGCTTTGACGAGAAACTTGCTTTTTCTTTTCTTTTCTTTTCTTCTTCTTCTTCTTTGGCTCTCCTGATTCAGCCCTGCGACCTGAAGTGTGTTTGGCAACTTTAGCCATGTCTCTTCTCCCGCCAGCAACCCAAGTGGAAGAGATGGAGCCCGGCTCGTCGAATCTGGTCATTCGACTGCAGGGTCGCAAAAGAGAGGACGACGACGAACGTGCCGGGAAGCTGCAGCTTGAGCTTTTGGATCGGGTTGAGGGCATCCTCGGTGAGTTGGGCGATTTTTTTTTTGATTTTTTTTTTTTTTGCCGGGCCGGTCAGGCCGAGTGATTTAGAACGAGAGAGACAGACAGAGAGAGAGAGAGAGAGAGAGAGAGAGCCAGCAGAGTTAGTTCCTAACCGTTTGTTTCGTCTCCGCATAGAGAGGATGGGGAAAGCCCTTTCCTACGATTTCCACAAGCTGCCGGCCGAGGTGCGGGAGCTGGCCGACTCTGGGGGACCTGGCCATCTCTTGCAGCGTTTGAACCTTTTCATGAGAGATCACATCTTGGACGACTTTTTACGGAAGCATCCCCGCTGCCGCCAACTGTTCTCAGAGCTGTTCAGCTGCCGATATCCACATCTAGGGGCTTTACATCGGGAGGGCTCCGAAGACGTCGTCGTCGTCGGCGGCGACACAGACCGGCTGATGATGTCTGCGGAAGAGTGTCCGGTTGGGCCACTTGACGAAGCGTTCAAGTCCAGAATCTCAACTGCGACGGGAAACGTGAGATGGGTGCCTATTGTTAAAGGTAACGAACGCAAGGGCTTTCTTATATATATACTAGCATTGCTGGGACATTACATTCTTGCACAGAATTTTTGAAAGCTAATACGAGTTGGCAAAAAAAAAAAAAAAACAGACAACGGAGACATTGAAAACACCGTGACCCTGAAAAAAGGCACGCGCACGACGTCTGATTCATCAAATCTGGCCGCAAAGGATGCGCTGTCCGAGTGCATAGACGCTTACTACCGCTTCGACCCTCTTCTCGATGATTCGGATCCGGGAGGGGTTTCGGCAATCACAAGTTCAATCTCTCTTCAAGAGCTCGAGCTAGCGGAGAGAATGTACCGGCATATGGACGCTCTCCTGAGCAAGGAATCGGTGGACAATGTCATCCGGGGCGTACCAAACATGGCGCCGCAGCTCAAGGCGGCTTTGGCCGAACGCTTTGTCAATGTGTCCTCCATCTCGCAAAGGTTCCAAAAGGTTTTTCAGAACAAGGTATTCGCACATATGCCCATGCCGGCCAAGTCTGGAATCGAGCTGGAGATGGCCCTTGGGCGGCTTGACCCGGAAGAACAAGAACAAGAACACGGGGATCACGGCGAGGGCCCGGTTGTTGGCGTAGAACTCGATTCCTCCGAGAGCACAAACCATCGACCGGGGATCCCCATTTCCCCTGGCGATTGGCAGCTGCAGCCGTACAAGGGGTGGTACGTCGACGGCCCCAGAGTCCAGTTGGCGCGCGCGAAGAACTTCCTGGCCGACGGCGACATTGACCGGACGGTGGACTGGGAGCGCAAGTTTGCGGAGCTGACCGAGTACTTTGCCCATCTCCACTCAAAGTTCCGAGGCAAAGACTGGATCCACGATCTCAGAGACGCCCTCGACATGCTGCGCGCCCACTGGATCTTTGACAATTACTACTACGGAAAGCCACAGCTCGTCGTCGACTTTCCCGCGGGCTTCTGGCCGGCGCAGAGCAAGAGGCTGCCACGGCTTCCGGGACCCGATCTCGTCGTTTGCGCCGAGAGCAGCGAGCGGCGAGACCTGACAGGCCCCAGGCGCCTCCTTCACGTCCACGTGGCCAGCGCGCACGACCGGCAGTACGAGATGCCGGCCGACGTCCTGAGGAGAGACTATCTCGAGCCTTACTGGGACGACTGTGACAGGTTTTGGGCGGCCGGCCCGTTTGCCGATGCGACGGAGCCGGCGAACCTCGCAGCCTGCGAGAACGAATCGTACGAGGACTGCGTGAGCGGCGGCATGGCGCACACGGCAAAGCGGCTCGGCGGCAGGGGCGGCTTTCGCCCCCCGCGCCGAAGCGCCGGCTGCCACGACGGCGCCCTGCAAGTCAGGAGAGAGACGCTGGAAGCGTTTGCGCGATTCCGCGGCGGCAAGCGTGCGGCTCTCCAGCAGTGCCTCAACATCTTCACCCACGACGAGAATCGAAAGCTGTGCACCCCCTGGCGCGTCCTCGCCCTCCCCGCGCCGCCGGAGCGGAAGAGACCCGACGCGGGCATCTTCTACTCCAGCAAAAGGCTGGCGAATCCGCCGGAGAAGGAGTCGAGGGATCCCTGGGCCTATACAAGAGCCTACCAGTGGTTCAAGAGAGAGGAGCTGCGTTGGGCCCAATGGGCGCGGGAGCATGCCGTGAAAGAATCATACGGCCACAAGCTGTGGCTGCGCAGCGGTGAGCCCGTCATGGAGCTCCCCAAGAATTGGAAGGGCCCCGTGCCGCGGGATCTGATGAACCTCGACATGGCCAAGACGTATGAGCTTCTGCGGCGCTGCCAGAAGATCCGCCAGGGGCTGAGGCGCGCTGCGAGACGGGCACCTCGGGACTTCATCACCGGCCTGCTGAAGGCGGTGGACGCCGGCCTGGCGGGGAAGCCCGCAGCGAAGAAGATGAACCTGAGCTTCGGCGGGCACGAGTACGAGCCGACCGACGACGGGCTCGCCCTCGCCAACGTGCGGCCGACCGAGGCGGCCTGGCTGGAGTACATTTGCCAGCCTTCGCGGAACCGCCCTCACGAGCTGAAAGAATCCCTCGGGAGGCGAGGGGAGCTCATGCTGTCCAGAGTGACGCAGATGATGCGCGACGTTAGTCCCGTATCGCTGTTCCGGGATACGAAGCCTCGGACGATGGACGCCTTTTTGAAAGAGCTGAATTTGGGCTGTCGTGGACCGGTAAAGAGGTACAAGTTTACCGGGAAGGATGTTGAGCGGCTGGCGCCAAAGTTGCAAGACTTGAAGATTTTGCGGTAGGTTTATATATATTATATATTATATATATATATTATATATATATATATATTATATACATCTCGTTGCGGCCTGTGTGTTTGACCGAGAGCTGACGAGAATAGGGTCTACAAGAATGAGCGGAACGGGGAGTGGATGTTTGGGAGGCCAGAGACCGAGTTCCATCCGGAAGACCTGGTCAAGTGGCCGGATCCCGAGCCCCAGACGCAACAGATCCAAGAGCCGGAACCACTGGCTTCTTATACCTCGCAGATCAGGCCCAAAGGCAACAACGAGAAGCATCACATCCGACACGACGACGATGCAAGCGTGGCCTCAAACGACACTTTCTCAACGCACGTCTCCGTGCCCGCGTCCTCCGAGGACTTCCACGTGTATCCCAGGGATATGCCGAGAAGGAAAGATGTCCTCTCTCTCCGGAGCTTTATCAAGGACCCCGTGAGGAGCCCCGAGTGGCGCGAGCGGACGGCCAACTTCTTCTACTGCCTGGGCTACCGCCTGGGCAGGACGTTCAGGGTGCTGCAGGGCCAGCACGAGGAGCACCAGAAGGCGCTGAGAGACCCAGGGATCCAAGAGCATAACCGCAACTTCCTCGATACCATCATCTCGTATTGGGAAGACGACGCCAAGAAGCGCCCCAACGACCCTGCGAAGAATCGGGAGAATAAGGGCTCCTGGCGCATCACCATGACGTTCCCAGACGTGGTCAAGATTGCGGACCCAGATGCGTACAGGGCGCACAGGGAGGCATGGGCGCTGGATGAGTGGCCCGCGTGGAAAGACGCCTACGACGTCGTGCGGAGCAGTCTCCTGCGCGAGGCGTACGAGAACAAGACAATGCTGTGGCCGCTCCATCTGCCGTACAACAGCTACGCCACGAGATACAAGGTAGCAGACCCAACCATTTGGCGCAAGAGGCTCTCGGAAAGGACGCTGGAGATATGGAACGACGACGACTTGGATTCCGAAACCAAAACGGCTCGCGTCAAGGCCCTCGGCACCCAGATTCGGAAAGAGGAGGAGGAAGAGGAGAAGAGGCAGGATGGCCTCGCCGCGCAGAAGCAGGGGCTAAAGACGATGCGATGCGAGCCAGTCTGGACGTTTGGCCATCCGTCGAGGAAGAAGGCCGTCCACCTATTTTGGGACATGAACAACTGGCCGGTTCACCTGCAGTCCGAGAGCAGAAGGCGGGTCATTGCATCCAGGGGCCCTGCGAAGCGAACGCCTAGCGGTGTCCCTAACGATGATGATGACGGCGACGGCGATGTTGCCATGGATGGAGATGGAGATGCGGCTGCTTTTGCGGAGGAATTGGACGAGGAAGCCGAGATGCCGTATTGGAAGAAGGCGGAGCAGCGACGGAGGTTTGTTCCCGGCAGAGACGAGTTCTGGATGGGGGATACGCCGTTGCAACGAAAGGCGTTCGAGCATAGGATGAAGATGCGTAAGTCTAACCAAGCCACGAGTGCAGCCGCCGAGCGTACGAGGCAAGACGATCAGCTGACGATGCAAAAAAAAAAACATATAGGACTCGCGCCGGGCTCCAGGAAGCGCACTTGGGGAGGCGTTCTTAAAACGGCAATGCTTGGCTCCTCGGCCCAGGACAGGCCGGCCGCCGCCTCTGACGAGGATCTCGAATTGTCGTCTCTGCCCGCGCATCTGATACCCCAAAGTCGGCCGGCGAAGAGACGTCGCCTGACGGGGCCGCAGCGCAAGGCGGACGAAGAAGAGGGACGTGATTTGTTCGCCATAGCTCGAGGCGAGAGCGGTGGCGCCCGCCCGAAGCCAAACGCAATTCCCATCCACACCCGGAGCACGCCTTTCGACAGGGGCGAGGTTACTTATTATATCCCCGAATCGGGCACGCAGGGCAAGCGAGCAGCTGGCGTGATGGAAGGCGATGATGAGCCTTGGATTGAGTATGGGATGCCGGCGGGAGAATCGAGTGCGTGAATTGGCGTTTGCTTTTTTTTTTTTTTTTTTTTTTTTGTAGAGATGCGTTGGTCAAATGTGCAAGGAGAAAGAACGGAGAATATAGAGAGATAGCCGACCCCCCTATTTTGAACAAATTCGTCAATAAATGTCATAGTTGTGTTTTGTTTTTTTAAAAAAAAACATGAAAGCATAGATCCCAACAGGAGCGTAAAGGGAGAAAAAACAGAGAAAAGAAAAGAGAAAAGAAAGAGCAGGAAAAAAAAAGAGAAAAAAAAGGGAAGACGAAAGACAAAATAAAAAGGGGCATATTTTCACAGAGAAAGAGTCACCAAAAGGCACATCTGTAGGCGCAGATTTTGAAAAGAAAAGAAACGCCAGTTGAAAATTTTTTAATTTCTCATTTCAGAACATGGCCATTTTTATATCCTCATGACGCTTCATGTCCGAAAATGTCCTAACCGGCCAAACCATGCAATGAAACACAAGTTGTATTCGTGACTCCGCGCACCGTTTCCGGTCCTCACCACTGCCCAAAAAAAAACCCCCCTCCCCGCTCTCTAGTATCGCTTGCCGTCCCTCAGGGTGTCGGAGAACTCCTCCAGAGGGCTTCTGATCAGCTTCGTCTCCTTCCACAGGTTGGGAGTCAGGAAGCCGTAGGTATTGGAGACAGCAGAGAAGGTGGCCTTGAGGGTGTTCTCGAGGGTCTTGGTGGAGCCGGCGGATGAAGTGTAGGCATCCTCGACACCAGCGAGCTGGAGGAATCGCTTGACAGCGGGGGAGGCGACGAGGCCGGTACCACGAGGGGCAGGGATAAGCTGTTGTTAGGGGGGAGGGTTCACGTCAGCAAACCATTTTCCTTCCAACTCGTCCAAACAAAAACAACGCAACGGGCGGATTGAGCTTACTCGGACGGTGACGGAACCGCACTTGCCGGACTCCTTGCAGGGCAGGGAGTGAGGCTGACCAAGGTTGGTGCCCCAGTAACCTCTTCGGACAGGAATGACGCTCAACTTAGCGATGATGATAGCGGCACGGATAGCAGTGGCGACTTCCTTGGAGGTCTTGATACCGAGCCCAACGTGGCCTTCGGAGTCTCCAATGATGACGATGGCCTTGAATCGGGTTCGCTGACCGGCACGGGTCTGCTTCTGGACGGGCTTGATCTATATTTCGTGAAAAAGAAAAAGAAAAAAAAAGACCTGGTCAGCGCAACAGTTTCGTTGAAGTGTACTCGCTCAAGACCTCGCTCTCCCCCCCCCCCCTTTTTTTTTCTCCCATTTCTCCCACCTCCCTTCTTCCCCCCTTCTCCTTTCCCATC
This sequence comes from Trichoderma cornu-damae, assembly GCA_020631695.1. Taxonomy (NCBI): domain Eukaryota; kingdom Fungi; phylum Ascomycota; class Sordariomycetes; order Hypocreales; family Hypocreaceae; genus Trichoderma; species Trichoderma cornu-damae. Next base: position 2,405,848 of record CM036088.1, read on the forward strand.
CTCATATAAGAGCAGAGCAGCAATTAAGCTGAAGAGATAGGAAAAAAAAAAGAACAAACAAAAGGCGATGCGCACCTTCATGACCTCGTCCTTCAGCTTGGGCAGGAACTGGTCGACAATCTGGTACTCCTTGATGGGCAGAGAGTGCAGGTAGATCTCCTCCATGCTGTTGATCTTGCCAGCCTTGACGAGACGGCCCAGCTTGGTGACGGGCTGCCACTCCTTCTCCTCACTCTTGCCGCCACGGCGACCACGACCGCGACCGCGACCACGGCCACCACGATCACCGCCACGGGCACCGCCCCGGGAAGAGAAACCACCGCCACGAGCTCCGCCGCGATCAGCCATTGTGTGTTGTGGAGTTGTTTGTTTTGTTGCGCGAGGGGAGTTGGTGTCGGGATAGATACGATGCGCAGGATCGGGCCCTGATGTTGTATTTGCTTCGAGTTGTGGCCCTCGTCCTTTGGGGGGGGGGGGACTTTTTTTTTCGCTGGCGGGGGACTAGTACAGCCTGGGAATTTTTACGGGTGTGGTCTGGGTTAGGCGAGCCCTAACAAGACTTGTGGGTCGCTGCCTCAATTGTTAGGCGAGAACGAGTGGGGCGGTGTACCTCTTCACCGAGAAGGATGAATAAGGGCTCACCTCGGCGAGTTTCGTTCCATATTGATTTGTTTGTTTGGTTTTTCGCCCTTTGATTGATTGCATGTAGCACCATTACCGGAATTGAGGAGAGTATATATATATATATACACATATACATATATCCAGGGGGAGGAGGCAAACGGGGATTCGTTGAAAACAACTTTTTTTTTTCGGACTCCGTAGATATAGAATTTTGAGTTCACCAGATTCGCAGGAAAAAGTTTTGAGATGGCTGAGACCACGATATCGCACAAAGCAAAGAACAAACACGAGCTGAAGAACTCCGTAATTCAGTATTTGTACATAGCCGGAGAGGCGCAATGATCACAAAAAGGAGAGAGAAAAAAGGGGGGGGAGGGTATCGTGGCTCAAACGAATCGACAGCAAGCTGTACAAAAAGTCACCCTACTCCGACTTGATGATCAAATTCTCCGACGGCTGAACCCGCTGGGCCCATTCTCTGTTCAATTTCTGGTCAGCCACCAATCCTGCAAAACGTACCAACGACAGGCAAAGGGGAAAGCACTTACGTCCAACTGCCGTCGTAGACCTTTCTGGAGTTGGGGTATCCCGCCGCTTCCAAAGCGGTATCAATGGCACATGCTGTAACACCAGTTCCGCAAGTAGAGATGATGGGCTTGGTGGGGTCAACTCCCCTTTCCTCAAACACTTGTTTCAGTTTGTCTGCTGGAAGAAACGCCTTGGTTTCCGGGTCTAGGACAGCGCTGAAAGGAACACTGATCGATCCCGGCATGTGTCCCGAGGACAGGCCCTCGCGCGGTTCTGGGTCTTTGCCAGTAAACCGGCCATTGGGCCTGGCATCCAAGATCTGGATACCCTCTGCCCCCTCTTTGTTGGAGTCCAAGACCACCTCCCTGACCTGCTCAAAGCTGGCGACTCTCTCCGACGCGAGCTCCGGGATAGGATACGGGTTGCACTCGACGCTATACAACTCTCCGGACTCGGTGGGCAGCCCCTCGGCAACCCACTGCTTGAAGTTGTTTAGGATGTGCACCTTGGGATGGCCAAACGCCTTGAACGTCCATGCCACACGGGGGGCGCTCAAGATGCCGAGCTCCTTTGTGTCGTAGACAACAACTACGTCCTCCCGTCGAATGCCCAATTCGCTCATTGCCGCGGCAAAGCCTTTGGCGTCTGGAAGCATGTGAGGGTACGGGCTGCGCTTGTCGATGGCCTTGTCCAAGTCGAAGAAGCGCGCCTTTGGGATGCGCTGCTCGCGGAAGACCTGAATACCACTCCTTCCATCATTCGGGAGGAACCAGGCAGCGCAGAGAGGAATCACTCGAGCATCGGGACTGATCGAAGACGGGGGGTTCTTCTTCAGGGCCTCGTGAAGCTCCTTGGGCGTCACCAAGTAGGATGACAGACTGCGCCTGGTCGGCATGCCGTTCCGCAGAATCCGGCTGCCCAATCTCGGCAGGCCAATCCGGATAGATTGGCCGGCAGCAACTGAGGCCATCGGGGAGGGACGATGCGAGCTGCGAATTTTTGGCGTCTTTGGCCCGCGAGATACTGTTTTGAGCCCGCCGTGGTCGAGCCCGGCGTTACGCTAAAAAAAAAGAAAAAGAAAAAGAAAAAAAAGGTTTGCTTCGAGGCACTGGGTCTGCTTTTGTTGACGCCTCGTCCAGCTTGTCTTCGTGGCCTGGCCTCAAGCGAGCGGCAGCGTAGCCATTGCATGCGACAAGCAGCGTTGTTTTGGTGGAGATGAAGTTTGGATCGGATCATGGATCCTACGTATGGTGGATTGGTGGGGCAGGAAGCTTGGACCATGCATGACATTGTGCAGCTTATTATCGCTTCGATGCATATGTGCTGTACGCGCATCTCCGCTCTGCAGCAGCGCAATACGTTATCGATATATATATAAACTCCTCTCCTCTCCTCTCCTCTCTCCTCTCCTCTCCTCTCGTCTCGTCTCGTCTCGTCTCGTCTCGTCTCCCCCCCCCCCCCCAAAAGAAAAAAAAAATAACCCCCCCCCCCCCCCCCTTCCTTGGCATCATCAGTCAGGCGCCAAAATCCCCATTGCATATGCAAGCCATTGGTGGCATTTCGTCTGCTATAGGGCAAGGGGCGGAGCTTGTCGACGACAAAAGAGCGAACTGTCTCCGTTGACTTCCATGCCACTTTATGGCGAAGACGCTCCGTCCACCTTCTCGGGCAAAAAGGACGCAGACGAACCGCGCCAGCTTGAGGCGAGATATGGGCCTTCTAAGTCGGGGGCTTTACGCCCTGCCTATCCTGCTGCCAGCGGCCGTGATGCTGCGAGCCATGGCGATGACGGGACCAATTTACTCCGCCACTGACAAAGCCTACAGCCTAGGGCGATATGTTCTCCAGGATGGAACCAGTGTTCCCGTGCTGAGGCGCTTGTTCGGAATTCCGGGCCTTGACGATGTTCTGGCTGGACTCACAATCATGTTTGGCCAACTGATCTTCGATGACGACCCCAAAATCTGGTGGCAGTGTTTCGTCTTCCTCACAGATTTCGCTAGTCTCAGTGCCATATTGATGCTCGAGTCATGGAGGAGTGCCAACAGGAGGACTTTCTTCCAGACGTAAGAACAAGTTCTGGCTAATGCTCCGTAGGCCTGCTGACCCGTGCCCATGCAGATCGGTTGTGCCTCTTTTCATCGCCCAGCTTGTAGCCTTGGGAAACGTTGCACCGTGCTACTTTTACCTCTTCTATGTATTTTCTCCGCTGGACAAGTATTCCACCGCCAGCGCCCGACGAATTGACGGGGCCGGCGTGGTTGCTATCCTCCCGACGTTGCTCGTGGTATACTTCACTCCCCATCTCATCTCTCTCCTTCACCCCGATCTCCAAGTGAGGCTCTTGTCGAATTGGTATTGGCAAGTTTTCCCGATAGGGGGTTCCGTTCTCCTTTTTGCACTGTCCGGTGTGGTACGGCTGTTTCTCGATGACCGCACCGAGGCCGTTCAACGGCGCAATAAGACGGGCGTCCGAGCTGTTGGCGGAGTCATGATGACGCTTAGTACCATGTCCTACTGGTGCATGCTTCTCTGCGCCCCTCTCCCTGCATCGGAATTGTTCATCCCGAAATATTTTATCCAAGTTCCCAAGGACCATTTGACAGCGGTTCTTGTTCTCTTCCAGTATGACTACATTGTCTCTTACACGTCGGTATTGCTCTGGCTCGCGTATCATTTTGGAGACCTCAAGCGGGCAGGTATCTGCCAAATGTCTTGGGCTCGAATTCTCCTTTCTTCCATTGTGATCGGCTGCGCCGGCGGTCCCGGGGTGTTAGTTTGGGTTGGATGGATAGCGAGAGAAGACATGATGGCATTCGTAGAGCAGGTAGAGCATGCCAAGGCTAGTTGACAATGATGAGTTCAAAATGTATGAAAAGAAAAAAAAAAAAAAAAAAAAAAACTTGACGACGGCCATCTTGAAGAAAATGGCCTTTTTTTCTTTTCTTTTTCTTTCTTTCTTTCTTTCTTTCTTTATTTGGGGATTCCATATGCGCCAACTTCGTTACACGGCAGTTAATCATAGTTTCTGTATACCAGCCTTGGCGTGGTCACGAGACTGCTAACCTAGAGTAAACAATGATGAGACCTGAATCTGAATTCTCTCCCAGCAACGCAACTTCGTCACGGCGTCAACAGCAAAAAAAAAAAAAAAAAAAAAAAAAAAAAAAAAAAAAAAACCAGCCCCTACACATCACACAACTCATCCATGCTTTGAAAAAGAAAGAAAAAATTCAATTCGCCTCCCCTATCAAGAGGCTGCCCATATAACGGATTTTCGGCAATGAAAGTCACCATCAAAGAGTGGAACTCCGTCGCCACATGGCAGTGGGACATTCCCGAGGACGACGTCTGCGGCATCTGCCAGGCTCACTTTGACGGCACATGTCCTACGTGCAAGTATCCCGGCGACGACTGCAGCTTATGTGCGTGTAACTTTTTTTTTAACTCTTTTATGACGCCTCCGGGCGTGTTTTGGTACTGGGAAGTGGGCGCGTTAACTGGTTCTTTTATAAAGTATCTGGAAAGTGTGGCCACAACTTTCACATGGTTGGTTCTTTTTTTTTTTTTTTTTTTTTTTTTTTCTTGAAAGAAGCAATTCTTTCTTAGCAAGGACTGACTGACTGGGTGTGAGCGTAGCATTGCATCATGGAGTGGATCAAGCAAGAGTCAGCAAAGGGACAATGTCCAATGTGTCGACAGCGTATGTTTTCTTTTTCTTTTTCTTTCCTTCTTTTCTTTTCTTTTCTTTTTCTTTTCTTTTTTTTCTTCTTGTTGGTGCCTGGGAGAGAATTGTGTGTTATCAAAAATACTGACTGGGTTGATTGGCTAGCTTTTGAGTGGCAAGATCAAACTAACCAGACGCATAACCCTAACGAGACCGTACAAGGAGACTGAGAGAAAAAAAGGGAATTTTTAAAAAAAATCAAATGAATTAAATAAAATAAAAGGATTGCTGGTACAGCGAGCAGCAATGCGCCTGAGCATAAGCCAATAGGAGTGCTACTAAATATTTATTAACCAAATTGAATTCATTGTCGTCATCGATGCTCATACATGTGTAAATACAATGCGTGCTACCCAGAGAATTCCACGGCTGGTCGAGACGACCTCTTCATCATATTATCCCCCTCACGAGAAAACAGCTGTCCCGGGCTTCCCTAAGCTTCCGGGACATAGACCCCGTCCTTGCATAGCACCACGACCTTTTTGAAGAACCGCCGCCACTCGAGAGGGTCTCCCTTGACCTTGACAAACCGAATGTCCAGCACCTCGAAGCCGTCTGGAAGCGGCTGCTTGTCTACGCAGATTTCTCCGTGCAGGCTCTGCCGGCGGCCGTCGACGGCGCGGACTTTGATGGTGACTATGGGGCTGCCGTGCAGATTCGGCGTGAGGGGCGCCAGGGGCACGTTTAGCTGGTGCAGCGCGTCGCTGAGCATCTGCACAATGTGGGTAGGGGGCACGTGCGAGAAGAAGCGGGTGAGCGATTCGGGAGGGCAAATGTCGCGGAATCGCCGGGCTTGCTGCGTGAGCGTCATGGACGGCCCGGGGGCTTGCGAGAACTGCGACATGGACGGCTCGTCCGCGAGGGAGTCGAGGAGCATGCGGCGCGCGCTGGAAGAGCCCGTGGGCAAAGAGGATGGCTGGGCCCTGGAGCGGAGCACGGGTGCTTCCCAGTCCCAGTCTCTGTCAATGATGGGGTTCACCGGCGCTTCGGGCTGGGTGGACGAGAATCGCCCGGCGTTGAGTCCGGAATCAACGGTCGGATCGTGGGATGCCGGGAGGTAAGTATACGCAGTCGGGGGTATCTGGCTGAGGTCGATGCGCAGGTTTTCCAGCATCTTGGTGGCGAGGACGATGGGGTCGGAAATTCTGCCATCGGCAGTGAGCAGCGGGTTATGGCGCGTATACCAAGGGTGCTGTCGTATCTGAGCAAACGTGAAGCGCTTCTGAGCATCGACGGACATCATGCCGCGGAGCAAGGAGAGCGCCTCTGGAGGGATTCTCGCCCAGAGGGGATCCGAGCTCTTCCCCGACGTCTTCACGTACTCGCCATACTCCCAGCTTGTCGACGATGGCTCGTCCCACGGTGTGTTGCCGACAAGCAGGACAAAGAGGATGACTCCGCATGACCATATGTCGACGAGGTCTGGCGAGTACTTGGCCGAATTGGGCACCCTCCTATCCGCCCTTCCGCAGGCGAGAATCTCGGGCGCAATGTACGGCGGGCTGCCGCACAGCGTCGAGCTTTCTTTGCGCTTGCCCTTGTACTCGAACATGGTGGCCATTCCGAAATCGGCCAGCTTCAGGCTTCCGTCCTGAGACAGGAGGATGTTCTCGGGCTTGAGATCCCGGTGCGCCACGCCCTTGGAGTGCATGAAGCTCACGCCGCCGACCAATTGGAGGAAGTAGATCTGGGCAATGTCCTCCCGCACACCGACGTCTGCCTCGATCTTGTCGAAAAGATCGCCACCCTCGGCGTACTCCATGGCTATCCACCGCCACACCGAATCTTCTCCCGAGGCAAACCACTCGATTATGTTGGGATGCTGGCCGATGTGAGAATGGAGAGAGACCTCCATGGCAAGCTGCTTTGCGGAGATGCGGCCATGCTTGGTGGCGTATCCCTTGTGAATGAGCTTGACAGCGAACACCGGGCTTGATGCGTCTAACGGAATAGCCTTTTTTATTCTGTGCCCATCTTGAGTATTAATATCCATGGAGGGGATGAATGAATGATGAGGCCCCCTGGGGGGGAGGGGGCAGGGGAAGATCGGGAGCGTGCATACGAGGCATAGGCACCGCGGCCAACTGTTTTGGAAATGATGCGAAAGGGCAGCTCCTTTGGTAATGGATCGAGCTGCGACTACGAGGCAGTCAGCCAGAGCCACACACAGGCTTGAATGTGTAGATGAAGGCGTGATGCGGATTTCGCAGGGCTGCGATGGTGATGAGCGCGGGACTTGACGAGAGGGCAGCTCACCATGATTTGTTTTATTACGGTAGTACTAGTAGTGAAGTTGCCCCTGTGGTATAGTATAGTCCCTTTTATCTGACCAATTCGAAAACATAGAAAAAAAGAAAAGAAAAGAAAAAAGAAAAAAAAAAAAAACTCCCCAACAAAGCGAAACAAGAAAAAGAATTAGAAAAGATGAATTCAACAAGAGACGCAACGGCACGGGTTCAAGCGTTATCCTTGGAGTAATGATGGAAGCACTACCTAGTACCTACCTAACCAAGGTACCTTAGGCAGTAGTGTCCGGTACGTACCTTATCCTGGGGCTGTCAACGATAATGGCGTGTCCACGCGCCCCGGCCGTGTAAAGCAGTCCCAAGCGATTCCCAATTTATGGCTCTCTCTCTCTCTCTCTCTCTCTCTCTCTCTCTCTTTATTTATTTATCTTTTTATTGATTTATCTTTTTTTTTTCTTTCTTCCTTTCTTCCTTTCTTTCTTCTCGCCCTCTTTGTGTCCATTCATTACCCTGATCTGCCCTGTACCCTTCAAGCCTGACGCGCCCCGCCGCCAGCCATTGGCTGACCAGCTCCATTATCTTGGTCGTTGCTGCGGCAAACACAAAACAGCGGTACCGGTGCGCTGAAATCGAAGCCTCTAGGCGCCTGTAGGACTGGTGCCCCCCCCTCCTAGGCTGGACCGACAAGCGTGTCTCAATCGAACCTTTTTTTTTTTTCTCCCTCGCCTCAGTTGATCTCGACCTTCCCATCCTTTCTTTTGTCTTTAGATCCTCGTCTTTGTTCGAGCCCCAAACCCCCCCCCCCCCCCCCCCTCCCCTCCTGCTTGCCCTGTGTTTTTCTTCTTCTTTATCCATTCAGCTTTTCCCAGATACATTTTGAAAAAAAAAAAAAAAAAAAAAAAAAAAAACACCCCCATCGCCTTCCCACCTTATTATTAAGGTAACAAACCACCTTCACTGCATTTCGCAGCCTTTTCTTGGGTACTTCTGAAGGCGTCCCATAATTGCCCAACGCGGAACGCCTACCGCTTTGTTTGCGTATCCCCCTTTCCCTACTTCCGACCTTTTTCTTCTTCTTTCTGTCTTTTCTCTCAAATCTCTCTTTCAAGAGACTTTTTTTTTTTTTTTTTTTTTTTTTGTTCGGCTTGTGTACTTTGGACCATTTCTTATCTCGTTTCTGAGCCATTCCTTCGTCCATCCCCGCGCGAGCCTCCCCCCGTCTTCTGAAGAACCGGTTTTGTTTACCATGGATTACACCGAGGATAACCAGAACTCTGCCCCCGGCAGCGTCCAGGCCTCCAAGCTCAATGCTGCTCGCAAGGGCCCGGACTCGCAGAGCGTCACCAAACGGTACTTGCGCCCTTTCGAAGCAGAGATGTCTGTCAGCTTTGCACAGGTGCTAACATGCTCTCAACAGACTCCAGACGGAGTTGATGACCCTCATGACCTCGCCAGCGCCCGGAGTCTCCGCGTTTCCCTCCGCAGATGGCAATCTCATGTCTTGGACCGCCACCATCGAAGGCCCCGACGATACCCCGTATTCTGGCCTCACGTTCAAGCTGAGCTTCGCGTTTCCTTCAAATTATCCTTACGCTCCACCTACGGTCCTCTTCAAGACGCCAATCTACCACCCCAATGTTGATTTCTCTGGCCGTATCTGCCTCGACATCCTCAAGGACAAGTGGACTGCCGCCTACAACATTCAGACCGTCTTATTGAGCCTACAAAGCCTACTGGACGAACCCAACAAGTATGCCTGGCCCACCCGCCCATCCCGTTGCTCACCTTGCGTGGCATCATCATATTCAGATGCGATGCTAACCGGTGCTGTTTCTATAGCGCCTCCCCATTAAACGGCGAGGCCGCAGAGCTGTGGGACAAGGATCCGGAGGAATTCAAGAAGAAGGTGTTGGGACGACATCGTGACATCGAGGAGGAGTAAAGCATTTTTTTACCATGCAGACTTAATGATTTTACGTTATTGGGTACCTGGAGTCTTTGGAGCACCGTTCGATCGTTTTTGATAGGGTATTTGGGTGTATTTTGCATTTCTACAACTACGGCAGGGGAAAGGATGGCTACCCTTCCCTCCCACAAGCGTTTGACCGGTTTTAGCATATAATAGAACCTGTCAGATAGATCATGACAAATTACCACCTCACCGGGCCGTTTCCCGTCAACCCTCCCCCCCTCTACCCTGACCTTCCTTCCACGACAGTCAGAGAATCTCTGCGGCCGGCACTTGTTGCACTTGTTGCGGGGGCGAGGTCGCTTTGGAATAAATTTAAAAAAAAAAAAAACTTGTTGATCATTTTGCCGTCTTTTATTTTCAGCGTGAAAAGCTAGAAGAGCCGGTTGCAACTCCGTAATGCCATGCCACCCCAGAACCATTCCCAAAGAGAAACAAATTTTCTTTACTCCTCCACGACCTCCGTCGCGAGGCCCTTGGGGTTCTTGACATTGACTGCCTGAACGTAGCTGTACAACTTCTCCTTGGCACCCTCCTCATCGTTTCGTCGTCGGGAGATTCGTACTCGGATTCTGTAGGCAACACCCTTGACACCCTGCTCCCAAACCTTCTTGTTGAGCTGGGGGTCGATCCGGACGTCAGTGGTACCCTGTTGCGGAAAAGAAGTTAGTCTCTCTCTCGATCCATTGGCGCGAGGAGTTTCGCATCCGTTCCCGAGCAGTCAAGCTGTGCCTAGCGGGGTGTTGCTGTTGGGAAGTCGTACCATAGCCTTGGTGGCAAAAGTCTTGATCTCCTTGATGGCACGGGGAGCCCTCTTCTTGAAAGTGACACCATGCAGCTTTTTACACGCAATCGTTAGCATCCCTCGGCCCAAAACCCTGAACCTTGTTCTTTCCCCCGAGAATTCGGCCAGGTGGTCGAGACGACGTACTCTCTTGTGCATGTGGATGGTGTATTCGCGGGCGACAACGTCCGCAATGGCGGAGCGCTGGGCTTTTCCGGCAGGCTTCTTTGACGACATTTCTGGATCGGTTGAGGGTCAGCTTTCGGGTGGCAATGAAGGCGGCGTGGCGGCCAGTGTTGGAAAATTGTCCCGCGACCAACGTTTGGACAGAAATTCCGTGGATGAGAGGGGGAGAGATTTCTGGTGCGCTTCGTACCTGCGGATCGACTCTTCACGGTCTATGCGTTGAAAGAGGTGGTTGATGTCGGAAATGCTTGAATTCCACAAAATCTTTGTGCGTAGGGCAGGCTCGAAATTCCCGTGGTGGGGAGTAGCGAGCCAATCACGCAAAGGTTGGTTCGTGGTTCCACCGAAACCCACGTGACCATCCATCGCGCAGCTGCATCCTCTCCTGAGGCAGCGATTTCAAGACGCCAACTACGCCCCAAGTGGGAAATGAAACCAACGCCAAACTGCAGACTAATGAACGAACCCCGTTCTCCATACAGACGTCAAACCATCGCTGCGGCATTCCAGCCATCACCGCTGGCAACGAGCTGCTACAAGCCCCTGTGCGACGGGCCTCTCTTTCTCTCTCGCTCGCTCGCTCGTTTCGCCTTGTCGCATTATTTATCCCCGTTGCTTTCATTTACCACCGATTCGCCATCCCTCCTCCGTCGGGGAGATATTTTCCCCCCTCCTCGCGGGCCTCTGTTGCTCGTTGCACACAAACTGTCTCAGCCAGCAACGGGAATCTACAGCAACGGCGGAGCACTTCTCACACCATCGATCTTGCCGATTTTTTTTTCGCTCGTTTTATCACATCATCAATACTTTCATAGCGCATCATGGAGGACAGTCGAGAAACCACGGCGTCAACAACGCCCCAGCCCGATATGACGCGCAATAGATTGCCTACTCTGTTCGAGGTGTTGAGCCGTCGCACCCTGCCACCAGTCGACCTATTCTCGTTCTACATCTATATGCGAGACCAGCAGCGATCCGTCGATTACCTGGACTTTTGGTACGGACTTCCTTGGCGCGAAATGGACGCAGGTATTGATGAAATCCTAACATGTTGATCAGGTTGGATGTAGCGCAACACATGTCACTTTGTCGGCATTACGTTCGCGAACTTCGACGATCGGTTCTCATAGCGACTCCGGACCTGGAAAAGGGATCTAAGCGATCGTCTCAGATACTGGAGCTTGGCGATATCGACTCACGTGCGGCTGGCCCGTCCGTGTACGCAACGGAGAAGGAAAGAGATCAAGACGCCCAAATGTCGGCCTTTTTGCGTGAAGATCAGAGCCACGAGTCACCTCAGACGCAAAGCGGATCAAACCAAACGAAGCCTAGCCCTCCGTTCAGCCCATCTCGCGACGCCACTGATTCAAACTCTCCCGCTCATACGGTTGCACGGCAAGATATAAGGGCTTCTGCCGAGAAAATCCTTTACACGTTCTTAATGCCTGGAGCTGAAAGAGAAATTACGCTGCCTGGATCGATTACTCAGGATGTTACGGCCTCTATTGAGGAGTACGGTCGAGACGATCCGGAAGTCTTTGATGTGGCTAAGGACTACGTGTTCCAGGCGATGGAGCGAGATGCGTTTCCGGGTTTCTTGCGCATGAAGGCCTTGGGCAACCTTATTCCGCCAACGCTCGTTATGCGTCTCATAGTTGGGCTTATTGCCATGTTTGGAGCATTTTGGACCTCCTTTATCCTCATTTTCCTTGACAAATCTAGAGCCACTCGATGCTGGGTAAGTCTCTTTCCGCTCTTGGCGACGAAAACTCTTTCATGTGTTTTTCTAATCATGTATATGCCGCCTTGCAGCTCATTCTTCCATTTACCATTGGCGTTTATTTCCTTGCGTCATATCAATATTCCCTGGATCCCATCTTGGCACTCATCGGCTTCAGCGAGTACACGCCCTTTAACTTCTCGCGCATTCGAGAACCCTATATTCGCCGCCTCCTTGCGAAGCGGGCACTCATGGTGCTGGCGGTGACTCTTCTCATCGACGCTGGACTGTGTGTTCTGTTCATTCTTGTCCCAGGCAAAAGGCTTTGAAAACTCGTTTTCACATGTCTCTTTGTTTCTTTGTTTCTTTTTTTCCACTTCTTTATTTCCCGCCGGGGGATGCAGGACATCACACTGGCTTGAACGCCACGTTTTGGACACAGGTTTATCTCCGTGTGCGTACCGACTGAGCAAGATTAAATTTAATTCAAATCACGACCGTTACGAGCAATTGTTACAGGGCTTGATCCGGCGACGAGACAAATTCCTTTTGAAACCAAGACCCCCACCAAAAAAAAAAGGGGGGGGGGGGGAGAGAGAGAGAGAGAGAGAGAGACCAATAGGAGATTCTGGCGCGAGCTTTTATACATGTTTCTTTCTGTATGACTGGCAATTAGTATTATCTGCCACGGTTTGGAGTTGCTGGCCCAACGTTTTATATTCCTCATCAATAGCAGGGCATCGGGATGGCTTGTGATTGTGTGTTGTTTTTGTATCATATCATATTTTTTTTCGTGGCCGTCAAAACGCATGTCACGTATGGTAGCCTCATCTCCGCCCGTCTTGCCCCAGTTCCGCCTTTGCTTCTTGTTACAGCTTCCTTTTACTAGCCCTCTTGGCCAGGTCGTCTGCCGCATGTGATTCGTCAACATCCATCGGCTCGGCGAGCACAGCCGCACCCACGAGGTCAACCACGGAGCGCTTGTTGATGCCTCTACGAGTCAAATTGTCCCGCTGGAAAGCTGAGAGCATGGCGCCGCCACTCCTATCTACATCGCACACACTATCCACAAATGCCTGCAGCTTTTTGTCCGAGGCTCGTTTTTCATTCTCCCGTGCAGCAGCGGCTTCGCGAATGCTCTGGATCTGCTGCTCAAGGTCCCCAAGGGCGGACTGGCAGCGGCCAGCCCAGTTTTGCAGGGCACTAATCATATCTGGAATCGTGCCCGGGGCGAGGTCTCGGAGGGGGGCAATGCTTAATACTTGGATGGCCTGGCGGGCGGGATCGAGGGTGGCGTGCAAGAGGCCGGCAAAGATGGCAGTAATGACGAGGTCTTCCACCTCTCGGGCCGAAGAGAGGCCTAGAGCTTTCTGCAGTGCATCGTATGATAGGCTTGACCGATCGCTAGCCAGGGACAGCAGCGAGAGCTGTCGAAGTTTGAGGATCTGGGCGTCGTTCAGGGCAGGTAGATTGGGGGTCTCATGGTACGTCCCGTAGGAGCCGTAGGAGAAGATTTGGAGCAGCGTGAGGTATGAGGTGAATTCTGGACTGGCAGCGAGGGCCTGGATCTGCGGCGTTTGGAGGAGCTCGGCGAAGACAAAGGTGTTTGGAGCTGAGGTTGCGCGAGCGACGAGATCGGCAGCGGCGCGAGGAGAGGTGGCCGACTTTGAGAGCGCGAGGAAAGGCTATGTATGGAGACGTGATTGCTAGCATCGAAAAGCCGCGAAAGAGGGATTCCCAACCACCAGGGATGCATACCTCTAGAGCATTCAACGCCTTGGTCTGCTCCATGGTGCCAAGACGCTCGGTCCTTCCCCTTGTCTTGCTTGATATCTTCTTGAAACGCGATGACAAGGCGATGGATCACGGTTTGGTAGACCGCAGGCCCAGGCAGCGGGGAGTGGGGGTGTGATCTCGATCTTGATAGGCGAGGCTGACGATTGACAAAAAAAAAAAAGGCGACCCAACCAGACAGAGAAGAGCTAGTAGTAAGTGCAAGAGGATTCTGAGCTCCAGAGGGGCCGCTGGCTGCTTTAGTGCCGAGAATCCGCGACAAGAGTCCGTTTGCGGTTGTATCGGGAGGGTTTGAGGCTCGGAGGCCATGGCTGTTGAGCATTCAGGTCGCTAACAGGCAAGGTAAGTAAGTACCTTGGGTGTACCTATCTCATTGACGGTCTTAAGGCACCTCTCGGGTATCCGCCCCACACTTCATCTTACATCCAAACAGTACATTCATAAAAATTAGACTAGCATATTATAATAAAAATAATAATAAAATAAAAATAATAATTGCATATTAATAATATATTATTAGTTAAATTATAAAAATTCTTTTCAATTCTTATTTTTATACTTATTTTATTATTTTATTAAGCTTTAAAGTAATGTATATATGTATATAGGGTGGCTCGCAGTACCTTTATTAACACCTAATTTGGCAGGTATTTAATGTACTCTATTAGCTGCTACTATTTAATTGGTCTAAATTGTCGGGTCTACTTCGGACGTGCCTTAAGACCGTCAATGAGATAGGTAGTACTAGGAAGTGGTAGAACGAGCTGTGCAGGTGTCGGCTTGGTGGGGTGTGAAACAAAAAAAAAAGGGAACTTGTCGGGAGATTTTGGGCCGAAGAGATGCGTCAAAAGGCCAGGAGGGAGCTGAGCCGTTTCTGGAAAAGGACTGCCGGTATGGAGTACGGCTCCTATTGGGTACCTATCATATACTAAGGTAGGTAGTAGTACTAGTAGGTACCTACTTGGTAGTTTATTTCATTTCCATTTGCATTTTGGTTTCCTTCATTTATGAGTTGCCGAAGCTTGTAGTATCTCGTATTTCACAAACAAACGAATGCCCAAGAAAGGTACTTGGTACCTAGTGCCTCCTTTAGTACCCTACCTAGGTACATAAGGTACAGGCTCTGGCCAGGTACCTAGGTAGATTCTGCCAGATTGACCGACAAGGTACTAACCCAACATAAGGTTTGGCAGTACCGAATACGTATGTACTACGGGGCAAAGGAACCTCCTACCTAGGTACTCCCTTCGTACGGATGCAAGCTTAAGAGGTATCTTTGGTAAAAGCCTAAGAGGTGAGCACGGAAACGGGGACTGTTCTTTCTCCGGCAGCTGCGATGGCCCCACTCTTCTTCCCTCAAGCCCAATCAATCAATCATCGTGATTCAGATTCAGCCGAACAATTTGATGCAAAGCCCACATCACGAGAAGCTTCTGAAATGCCGAGGAACGTCCGTCATCAAGTGGTCACGCAGAGGCCGAATCAAGCAGGAGCAAGGCAGCCGCATGAGAAGCTAACAGTATGCAAAAGAGAAAAAAGGCCGAGAAAAAGGGAGCGGCCTTGGCGTTTTGGCGTTGGTGTTACTGCTATTGTTTTCGTTTTGTGGGCGGCGCCTTTTGTGGGCAATGAATAGGCTCTAGACAATGGGAACGAAACGAGCCCTCGGACGGTAATAGGTAGCAATCAATATACGCACAGATATCAGTCCGGAGCATGTTTTCCATAGCCTGATGACATTTGATTACCTAACAGGCCTCGCACGGGGTAATGGTTCACCATTGGTCGAAGCATTTTTCCCTTCCGCAGTGGGCAATCAAGCCTGGCAGCGTTTTATATTGTTCCGCCCCAGAAGCTCCAAGCCGAAATGACGGGCGGTGCTTCATCAGAGACATTTTGACAGGTCGGGGGGTTCTGCGTCTGCGCTGGGGTGCATCATGTATTTGTCATTATTCAGCACGGTTCATTGATGGCACGAGACCGCTGAAACAACAGGTTGCGAGCCCTTTTTTTTTGTAGCCTCCGTCAAACATATAGTGCGACAAATGCAGAGACGCCCAAAACGGCCTCCCCCTTCCCCCCTCCTATTCGAAAGTACTGGGTACCTACTATACCTTACCTATTACCGTACAGTTCGTATTACTATCTGGCATTACCGGGCGTATTCGACGACACGGAATCTATTGAGAGTCCGTCCCCCTTTTTTTTTTGTTTTTTTTGGCTTCCTTTTCGTCTTGCATCCATCGCCTCCTTTTTCGCTCGTTCTCGTCTTCTTCTTGCGTCATCCTCCCATTCTTACGTGCTTGTTGTTGTGTCGTGACACCGGTCGGTCATATTTTGTTGCATCCCTACAAAACCATTCGCTGGCCTCGTCGGCATCTGCTGGATCCGGATTCTATAAGCCACTTTGCTTATTCAAGTTTCTTATTTTACCTTGTTCAATACCATTCCCTAACCAACCAACGCTATTTTTTGCAGCGAGCGACCAACCCCGAACCCGTCACACACCCATCGGACCAGGCGCTGGTATTGGCTGGCGAGCCTTGGCTGCGCTGTGGCGCTCCTTGCCTTGCCCTCTTTCTGTTGGACAATCAGCATCCAGCAGGCTTCATAACTAACCCAGTTCTTTTGATCCTTGCATTCGTGCGTTTCCCAGAGGCTAAGGATAAAAGAGATACTTTGCTTAAGCTTGCATTTGGTGGGGAGCCTTTGACTGGGGGATCCGTTCTGACGAAAGCGCGGCTTGTTCGGCGAGACGCTTCTGCTGACAAAATCCGATTGGCCGAATTATTAAATTCTCGCAGCCGCCAGTTGTGTGCGTTCTATTTTTTACTTTATTTTTTCCCTTCCGGAGCCGGTCTTTGGAACCCATTTGGAGCGATTGCGACGTATTGCCGCGCAGGTCTGGTTACCGAACGTGCCGTGGCAGCACCTAATTATTCACCTCTTCTCCCGCTCCTCCTCCTCCTCATCCTCCTCCTTCTTCTTTATTTTTTATCCTATTCCATGCTTGCAGCTTCAAGGTGAACGACATCCAGAGATAGAGGCGACCTACGGTCCCCCACGCGGGCCTTTTCTTCTTCACTTACGAAAGGGGGGAAACAACAAAGGGGGCGGTATATTCTACCTTGGTTCCCGAAGACCAAGAATCATGGCTCCAACATACACCAAGATCCCCGAGCGGGACAGCGATGGCGATGCTGGCCTAATGCCCAAGAGCGCGCGCATGGCAACGACTACTCTGCGTGTTGGCGGGATGACGTAGGTTGCGGCGTTTCGAATATGGAGTTTGGAACAACGTTGTCGCTGACATGTCTTGTCTCTCGCAGTTGCGGATCATGCACAGCAGCCGTTGAACGCGGCTTCAAGGGCGTCAGAGGCGTCGGTTCCGTCTCCGTCAGTCTCGTCATGGAGCGAGCCGTCGTCATGCACGATCCTCAGGTTGTCAGCGCCGGGCAAGTCTGCGAGATCATCGAGGATAGCGGATTTGACGCCGAGGTGCTCTCGACAGACCTCCCGAGCCCGCTCGTCGCCCGATTCTCGGATGCCAAGGGAGACGAGGATATCGATAGCGGACTGGTCACCACGACGGTCGCGATTGAGGGCATGACGTGCGGCGCCTGCACTTCTGCCGTCGAGCGCGGCTTCAAGGATATTCCCGGCGTCAAGAGCTTCAGCATATCGCTTCTCTCCGAACGAGCCGTCATCGAACACGACCCAGAGCTTCTGTCTTCCGAGAAAATTGCCGAAATCATTGAGGACCGAGGCTTTGGCGCCGAAATAGTCGATACCGCGAAAGCGCAGCCTGAAGACTGCGAAGAGGCCGAAGGCCCGGCGAGCAACGTCGCCACCACGACTGTGGCCATCGAAGGAATGACGTGCGGCGCCTGCACTTCCGCTGTCGAGGGGGGCTTCAAGGGAGTCGAGGGGGTGTTGAAATTCAACATCAGTCTCCTGGCCGAGCGCGCAGTCGTTACTCACGATGCCACGAAGCTCTCCGCCGAGCAAATCTCCGAAATCATTGGAGACCGAGGATTCGATGCCACGGTCTTGTCCACCATCTACGGCACGAACAACCTGGGCAGCGCCACATCCACCGCACAGTTCAAGATTTACGGCGGCCCAAACGCCGCCGCCGCAAAGGCCCTCGAGGAGAAGCTGACGGCTCTTCCGGGCGTCAGGTCTGCTTCGCTCAGTCTGGCCACGGAGCGCCTCTCCGTCACCCACCAGCCCGCCGTCATCGGCCTCCGTGGAATTGTCGAGGCCGTGGAAGCGGAAGGCCTCAACGCTTTGGTAGCGGACAGCCAAGATAACAGCGCACAGCTCGAGTCGCTAGCCAAAACCCGAGAGATTACCGAATGGAGGACCGCCTTCAGGGTCTCCGTAGGGTTTGCCGTCCCGGTATTTCTCATTAGTATGATTCTGCCGATGGTTTCCCCAAGTCTAGATTTAGGCGTCATAGAGCTGTTTTCCGGCCTCTACCTCGGCGACCTTGTCTGCTTGCTCCTCACGATACCCGTTCAATTTGGCGTCGGCAAGAGGTTTTACATATCTGCTTTCAAGTCACTCAAGCACCACTCGCCCACGATGGATGTCCTAATCATGCTTGGCACCTCGTGCGCTTTCTTCTTCAGCATTTTCGCCATGGTAATTTCCGTAGCCTTCCCGCCGCACTCCCGGCCGGGTACGATTTTCGATACCAGCACCACGCTCATCACCTTTGTGACCCTTGGCCGCTTCCTGGAGAACCGCGCCAAGGGTCAGACGTCAAAGGCTCTGTCCCGCCTCATGTCTCTGGCCCCGTCGATGGCAACCATCTACGCCGACCCCATTGCCGTGGAGAAGGCGGCGGAATCGTGGGCCAAGTCGAGCGGTGCATCCGCAGACGCCGTGGCTCAGCGTTCTGGAGATGCGAGCGGCTCGGCGCACGAGGAGCGAAGCATCCCGACCGAGTTGCTAGAGGCTGGGGATGTCGTCGTCATCCGACCCGGTGATAAGATCCCGGCGGACGGCATCCTCGTTCGAGGAGAAACCTACGTCGACGAGAGCATGGTGACCGGAGAGGCAATGCCGGTGCAGAAGCGCATCGGAGACAACATGATTGGAGGCACGGTCAACGGCAACGGCAGAGTGGATTTCCGCGTCACTCGAGCCGGCCGCGACACTCAGCTCAGCCAGATTGTGAAGCTCGTTCAAGACGCTCAGACCGCAAGAGCACCTATCCAAAAGATGGCCGACACTCTGGCAGGCTACTTCGTGCCTACGATTCTGATCCTTGGCTTCCTCACCTTCCTCTCGTGGATGATCCTCAGCCACGCCCTGGCCCACCCGCCCATGATTTTCCTGCAGGACAGCAGCGGCGGCAAGGTCATGGTGTGCGTCAAGCTATGCATCTCCGTCATTGCGTTTGCCTGCCCTTGCGCCCTCGGCCTCGCCACGCCGACCGCCGTCATGGTAGGGACGGGTGTGGGAGCCCAGAACGGGATCCTCATCAAGGGTGGAGCCGCACTGGAGCGAACGACCAAGGTCACACAAGTCGTGCTGGACAAGACTGGCACAATCACGCGCGGCAAAATGAGCGTTGCCAAGATGGATTTGGTTTCGCTGTGGAGCGGCGACGCATGGCGAAGGAAGGTCTGGTGGTCGGCTGTTGGTCTTGCAGAGATGGGCAGTGAGCACCCCATCGGCAGGGCCATCCTGGCGGCGGCCAAGGAAGAGCTCGGAATCCTTGAACCCGAGGGCGCCATCCCGGGCAGCGCCAACGACTTCAAGCTTACCGTCGGCAAGGGCATCAACGCCCTCGTCGAGCCTGCGTCTTCCGGCGAAAGGGCTCGTTACAGGGTTCTGGCAGGAAACGTGAGCTTCCTCCAAGATAACGGTGTCGAGGTTCCTCAGAGCGCCGTCGAGGCCGCAGAGAAGATCAACTCTTCGTCCAAGAATTCACGACCGACAGCCTTGACTGCGGGCACAACCAACATCTTCGTCTCCATTGATGGGAAATACGCCGGCCACCTTTGCCTGTCCGACACAATCAAGGACGGTGCCCTTGGAGCGATTTCCGTGTTGCACCGTATGGGCATCAAGACTTCCATGGTTACCGGAGACCAACGGCCAACGGCCCTGGCCGTTGCCGCCATCGTGGGCATCTCTCCCGAGGACGTTTTCGCCGGCGTCAGCCCGGACCAGAAGCAGGCCATCATCAAGCAGCTCCAAGCCCAGGGGGAGGTGGTCGCCATGGTGGGAGACGGCATCAACGACTCCCCCGCCCTGGCTACAGCAGACGTGGGCATCGCCATGTCAAGCGGGACAGACGTCGCCATGGAGGCTGCGGATGTCGTGCTCATGCGTCCGGACGACCTGCTGAGCATCCCATCCGCCATCCACCTCACCCGGCACATCTTCCGCCGCATCAAGCTGAACTTGGCGTGGGCGTGCGTTTACAACGCGGTCGGCCTGCCCATCGCCATGGGCTTCTTCCTGCCATTCGGCCTTAGCCTGCACCCCATTATGGCCGGGTTCGCCATGGCCAGCAGCAGCGTCAGCGTGGTGGTGAGCAGCCTGCTGCTCAAGTTCTGGAAGCGACCGCGGTGGATGGACGAGGCTTCGGCCGAAGCCAGCGGCGAGCTGCGCTGGAAGAGCGGCACGGGCATCGTTGGCTGGGCGCGGGAGACGTTTGGCAGGATCCGGGGCGGCAAGCGCGAGGGGGGATACGTGGAGTTGGAGAATCTAGAGGCGTAAACGCGGTTGTTGTTGTTGTTGTTGTTGTTGTTGTTGTTGTTGTTGTTGTTGTTGTTGTTGTTGTTGTTGTTGTTGTTGTTGTTGTTGTTTTTTGCCAAGAGGAGGGAAGTCGATTGATTGTACATGACTGATATTGGCCGGATTAAAGGAGCATAGCGTGGGTATTGGACGATGACGGCGTTTTAGGAGCATGTATCAATAAAACACACGCATACATATATATATATATATATATTTGTATTTATATATATGTTTGTATTTATATATATATACACTTTTTTCGTGGCATGACTTGTCTCGTCCCATTCTTTTTATCCCCATCTCGGTATACCACCTAATATAATAGTATAGATCTTGTATATATATGTATATATATATATGTATATATATGTATATATATATATGTATATATATATATATATATATATAAAGAGAGAGATGCATCAACATATCGACAAACAGCTCATCCCGCACAGAGCAATCCATTTACGACACCACAAGGCTCACTAGCACCGCCATGTCCCACTCCGTTCTTCTCCAACACCAGCAGCAGAGCCAAATTCCAAAAAAGAAACAGGCGTTACATTTTTTTTGAAGTTTTTTTCTGTCTCGTCAATTCCCATGTCTTGATCATTAAAAGTACATGCATGCGTCTTCTCAGCAGCCCACCAAAAAAAAAAAAAAAAAAAAAGCGAAATTGCATTTCTCAGAACGCACAAAAGCTCTCTCTCTACTCAAAAAAAAACTACTCGAGCGCAATTCCAAAAATGCTTTTTGCCCCCGACAACTACCTCGAATAGAGCAAGGAAGGGGAAAAGAAAAAAAATAAAATAAAATAAAAAAAAGAAAGAAAGAAACACCTCAAGATGTAATAAACGCCTCCACGCCCCCGCCTAAACTCCAAAAGAAAAAAAAAAAAAAAAAAAAAAAGTCGCGCCGAGCTATGCTGCCGTATATCTATAATTTTTTTCTTCTTCTTCTCTTCGACTGCAAAACCGCAAAAAAGTCAGGCCTACAGAGTCATCCCACTCCTAGAGCCTAGAGCCTGCCCGGCCCTTTGCTCTTCCCCTCGAAAAAGCAAGTCGTTGTGGATTTGGCATAGGTCCCTCCAGGGGACAAATCCGCCGTCCAGATCCGTCCAGGCGCCACCGAATTCGTCCTGTAGAATGTCGGCGGCGGGATAGCGCTTCTTTGGAATCCACCTCCGGCCATCGATGAGTTTCTGCGCCAGCGGCTCGCCGGCCTGAGAGGCCCTGACTGCGGCCCTGAGCAGAGACTTGGCAAAGGGGTAGAACCACAGGGTGGGATACTCCAGCTCGACGAATTGCTTGGGCCCGGTGCAGTGCCAAAGGCCGTAGATGTGGCGGGTGACGAAGTTGACGCCCAGCTCGACGACGCCGAGCCAGTCTGCTGATGTAGACTCGGCATGGGCCTCTGGGACGTCGTCGTACAGTCTGCTCAGCGAGGCCGCGACATTCTTGGGCATCTTGACGGCGGGAGGCTCAAACGCAGGCCCTTCCCCGCGGATGTCGGCGCCGAGCTTGGCCGTCAAGCCAGATTCGTTGAACTGCACGTATCCAAAGTAGGGCTGATATCCGGCCCGGGTTTGGAACAAGGCAGACTCGTATTCGATGGCAACGTGATACTCGGTCTTCTGAAAAGGAGCGCTCTGGAGCGGGATGATCTTGTCGGGAGGCCCTCCCGAAATCTCGCTCCCCATGATCACCGAGCGCCAGTATTCCTGCCGGGCCCAGACGTTGGAGAGGTAGTACTGGTCTGATTCGCTGAACTCGTACGCAGGGTCGCGGGTGGCCCGAATCTCATCCATGGTGGCGGCAATATACGTCCTTATGTCGCCAATGGGAGCCATGATGGTCCCCGAATTCAGCCACCGGGGATCGGAGCGGAACATGTCGTTGTCGCCCGTATCGGGCCCCCAGGCGGCCGGCGGGATCGGCGACTCGGGGGCCGTCCAACAGCGGGGCGCCCGAGGATCGACGGGCCAGCAAATCTTGTCGGGTCCCAGAAAGATGGTCTGCCTGAGGCCGCGTCTGTGAAGCTCCCCAACGCTGACGTCGAAGCGTTGCGCCAAATGAGCGTCGGCGCGCTCGGCTATCTGGAAATACCTCTCCACCATGACCTCGGGAGGCAATTGGACGAGAATGTCGTAGCCGTCGACGACGATGACCAAATCGTCGTCTTCCTCGGGCGATAGCGAGTCAAAGTATCGCTGCATGGATCGCAGCTTGGCAAGGTGCGTCTTCGCAGCGTCGAATTCGTCGCCTCCATGCCAGCCGAGGAGCGTAGGAACCGGATAGCGGTTGACCGCCGAGGATGCTAGGTTGTAGCAGAAATGCAGATTCGGCTGGCTGGCGGGGACGAGATAGTGCAGCCTCGACGTCTTTGGCTCTGGGCCGGAATCCGCCCCGGACCGCGAAGAGTTTGAAGGCGAAGACGTTAGGGATGTTGATAATGTTGCGTTGGGGAGCCTAGAGCCATGCGGCGTCACGGCAACGAGTCCCTCCTGGTGGGCAATTTTCGAGGTCAGCTCCAAGCGGCTCAACGGGTAACACGAGGATACAAGGCATTTCTCTTCTTTTTTTTTTTTTTTTGAGCCTGCAAAAAAAAAAACAGAAGCGGCAGTCACGTACAGCATCGGTATATGAATGGTAATAGAAAGCTATAGCAAAGAACAAAGTAACCAATACGACAACGGAGAAGTTCCGCCGCCTGCTAGATGAGGCAATCATGCTCAGGTGCTGGGAATGCCGACGCCCAAGGGCCGCAACGACAAAAACTTGTTGATGGCTTAAAGAACAGACTTAGGAGAAGAGAGGAGGGGAGAGGAGGAGAGGAGAAGAGAGGAAGAGGAAGAGGAATCAAAGAAAAGTATATAAAAGAAAATTTTTAGAGAGGAGGGGAGAGGAGGAGAGGAGAAGAGAGGAAGAGGAAGAGGAATCAAAGAAAAGTATATAAAAGAAAATTTTTAAATTTTTTTGTTAAAAAAAAATAAAACCGCTCCCCAAGGAACGGGGCGAGCAATAGAGTTTCAGCGCATTGCGTGTAATTGCAAAACTACAGCCTGAGTGAAAAAAAAAAAGGGGGGGGAGGCGGCAGGATCAAAGGGAAAAAAGGGGGGGGAGTGACTTGCTTGTATGATCTGGCGAGACAGAGGATAAGAGGGAAGGTCGCAGACGCAGCGAACATTAAAAATTCCCGATAAAAGAAGAAGAAATAAAAGAAGAAGAAGAAATAGAAGAAGAAGAAGAAGAAGAAAGTTTATTTTTTTTTAACACGTACGTACTGGTTGAAGGGGGGGGGGGGAAACGGGTCCACGATCGTCGGTCCACTGGCGGGATTTTTGTAAGAAGGTGGCTGTTGTCGACGGATCCCTTAGTTTTGGGACCTTTGGGTAATTAATTTCCTTTATTTATCTCATTATTTAGTTTATCATCTTTGGAAGGTCGTCGCGTGCCTTGAATCGACTAGTTTTTTTCGATAGTGCCTTTCTATTAGTTTCTTTCTTTTCTTTCTTTCTTTTTTTTTTTTTTTTTAAAATTACTCAATTGCCCCGATCTCGACGGGGTGTTATCGAGGAACTTGTAAAAACCCATAACAAATTTGATTTCAATTCAAGCGCGTTCGAGCAGTCGGCCGAACGACCCTCCCGGGTTATCAATCAAATCAATACCTCTCTCTCACAAAGGCATAGCAGCGATATAATAATATGCCCAACAAAACAAAACGCAGCAGGCGGATGC
Organism: Trichoderma cornu-damae; assembly: GCA_020631695.1. Lineage (NCBI taxonomy): Eukaryota > Fungi > Ascomycota > Sordariomycetes > Hypocreales > Hypocreaceae > Trichoderma > Trichoderma cornu-damae. The sequence goes on from CM036088.1 coordinate 2,429,922, forward strand.
AAAAAACAGCTGGGACACGTGCCCCCCCCCCCCCGACAAGACAGAGAGAGCTTCGCCCCATAAACCCCCCATATGAGAAAAGAAAAATCTAACGTGAATTTATCGCGTGTCCTTGGACAGGGGGGGGGTTCATTAGCAAGCACTAGGCTGAGTTGCTCCGTACGTAAGCACACAATTCTAACCTCCAACATGGCAAAGACTGAAACCATGAATTTTTGACTCTTCCTCTTCCAGTCTCAATCAACAACCTGTTGCATTTTTTGCCCCTTTTTTTTTTTCAAATTTCCCTCTTCTATTTCTTCTCTTCTTTTTTTTTTCTTCTTTTTCTCTGTCTTTTTTTTTTTATTCATTCATTGATCGGCTGCAACAAAACTCGGACCAAGAAATTGTCGAACCCCCCCCAATCTCTCCCTTAGTTTTTTTTATCGGCCGCTTCGGAGATTATTGTGCCGAAGCGTGAGTTGAGGCTGCGTCATCCATCTCTCTCTCTCTCTCTCTGGTGGTCCTATGTATTATTCCGGGGTACCAAAAATCAATAGCCTCTTCGTTCTGGCTCCCTCCGCATGGAAAAAGTTGGCTCGAATCCCTTCATTTCAGCGCGTCATGTCATTGGAAGAAAAGAAAAGAAGAAAAGAAAAAAAGAAAAAAGAAGAAGAAAAAGAAAAAATGAAAAAAAAAATGAAAAAAAAAATGATCCGTGCGAGAGAGTTGCACAGACATGGACATTGATTGCATGGATTGTCAGGCCGCGCCAAGCCTCCAGGACGATCTAGTGGCAGCTCAAAAAACAACTACTTACTGCGGCATGTGCGAATCATAATCATCATCATAAACACGACAGAGAAGCCCTGCATCTCTGCCTCTGTCATCCGTTCTCGTCAGGATGATGCGTGTGTGTGTGTGGACAGATGAAGGGCAAACAGAGAGAACATGGCCCTTTTTTTTTTTGCCCACGAACTCGAATATTCCGCTCCCATGATGGCCGAGTTGAATCAATCACTCAATCACTCAATCAAAATAAATAAACTAAACAAATAAACAAATAAAAATGCTACAAGCAAAAGCAGCACCCAATGAAATTGGGCAACCGTTTTGCATCCGCGGAACCACCCAATGTAATGTGTACTGTACTTGCGCGGTACATTGACTCGTCGCATCGGCCGTTACCTTAGGTCAAGAACAAGTACGTCCGTACGAAGCACGTACTAACTACTACTAAGGCAACTAATTCTTTTTCCCTGTTGGGGGGGGGGGGGGGGGCGCATCAGCCCGGAGTTTGCAACCGGCCAATCAGGCGTCAAACCACCAACGACAACAACTTTGGCCATCGCCTCGCCCCGGCAAACGCAAACAGTGGACGAGACTTTTGTCCCGCCAGCCCCGTGCCAAGGCTGCAAGCCCGGCATCCCAGACAAGGGCCCCCCCTGTTCTCGCAGCCTCAGCCGCTCTCTGCCACGGCTCGCCAATCCCGCTGTTGGTGTTTCTTTGGGGGGGGGGCCTTGCGGTTATGCTACGGCATACAGCAAGTATGGCATAGCGCCAACCAAAGGTAAGGTAAGGTAAGGGAATATAGGGATGGGTGTTGCTGGTTTCTTAACCTGTCCTGTACAGTACCTTGATAGCAGGTTCCCCCCCGTTGGGTACCCTTTATAGCAACCTTTCGGTTACCTACCTACCTAGTAGTACTAAGGTACCTTGAAATGCTTCGCGTCATCTTCGGAGTACCGGTACCTTCTTTTTTTTTTTTTTTTTTTTCCCCCCCCAGCAGCAAAGCAAAGCAAGCATCGGGCGATTTTGTTCGGGTTCAAGCTCCCCTCGACAACGCCCCCCCGTCCGCCAAGCCGACCCCGCCAAGCCCCCCCACCTCCACCGGGCGCTGCGGCGCTGTAAATTCTGCCAATTTTACCGGCCGCGGACAAAGTACCAGTACCCCGTCATCCTCGCACAGTGTCAAGCACGGCCCGCCGCCCGCAGCCACAGCGCCCGAAGCGACCCCGTTCAGGCGTCTTCGGCGCGCCGCAAGCCCGCTGAGCGGCCCCCAGCATACCCAGTGCCAACTTCCCGCCCTTTCTTTCTCTCTTCTTTTTTTGTTTCCCTTTTTCCTTTTTTTTCTGCTGCCCCCCAAATTTCATTCAACCTTTTGAGGAGGACCTTCAATCCCCGAGCCAAGGTTCCGCGCCACCAACTTTTTTTCTTTGTGCTCGAACGCTTCCTGCCCTCTCCTCCCCTCCACCCTTCCAACCCGTCGCTTCTCAGAAGAGTGAGAGAGAGAGAGAGAGAGAAGAAAAAAAAAAAGAAAAAAAAAAGGGAAAAAAAGGAAACCCAGAAAGGAAACCCAAGAAAGGCGTTCCCTTTTGGAGGAGCTTATCTGTTGCCCCGTCTTTTGGCTCTCAACGCTTGTCGCTCGCTCTCCCAAACCCTCCTGACCTTTTCTCTTCTTCTTCTTCTTCTTCTTCTTCTTTTTTTTTTTTTTTTGTGTGTGTGTGTGTCCTGGAAGACTCGGTGCCCTCCGGATCGAATAGTAGTGGCCCGCCTATTTTCGTCGCCCTTCTTTACTTTGTTCAAGTTTCTTGCTTCTTTTTGCCCTAACGGATTGGACTCTATATATACGAGCGCTGCATTCCGCACGACCAATACCTTCGTATTCCGTCTCTCGCCTTCGTCCTTCCCAGATCCGGCTGGCAGTCCGCTAACCGACCGAACGCTCTCCTCTCTCTCTCTCCCGGGAGGGGGAGGTTTTCTTTTTTTTTTTTTCTTTTTTGTTTTTCTTTTTTCTTTTTCCTCAAACTATGCTGGCAGGACTCCTTCAAGGTGCTTGAAGCCTTCTCTGCGCATTATCCCCGGCCCCCGTCTTCGCAACTCGTAACACCCGATTGCCTCGACATACAACTCACCCATCATGTCGAGGCGCTCCCAAGACGTCGCACTCCTGTCACCCGAGGAGAATGACCTCAAACACGACCTGGAGGCTGGAAAGAGCCACGGCGACTCCAGAGACCAAAACCTCGACCACGAATACTCGATACCCAGTGCCGTCAAGTTCACCTGGCTGGGAACCTACTTTTTCTTCTCTCTCGTCCTGACGCTCTACAACAAACTGGTCCTCGGCATGGTACGTCCATAACCCTTGCGTGTGCGGCTTCTTTTTTTTGTTTCTTCTTTCTCTTCTTTGCTCTCCTTTCGCCTTGCTCCGAGTGAAGTGAATGGCTGCTAAATACGTCGCTCGCCAAATCTAGTTTCACTTTCCCTGGCTTCTGACGTTCCTCCACACGTCGTTCGCCAGCGTCGGAACCTATGCCATGCTGCAGATGGGCTACTTCAAGCTATCCCGTCTCGGCCGTCGCGAGAACCTCGCCCTCGTCGCCTTCAGCGCCCTCTTCACCGCCAACATCGCCGTCTCGAACCTTTCCCTAGCCATGGTTTCCGTCCCCTTCTACCAGACGATGCGCATGCTTTGCCCCATCTTCACCATCATCATTTTCCGCGTGTGGTACGGCCGGACCTACAGCACAATGACGTACCTCTCCCTCGTTCCTCTCATCATTGGTGCTGCTATGACCACCGCCGGTGAGATGAGCTTCTCGGATGCCGGATTCCTCCTGACCATTCTGGGCGTCATCCTCGCCGCCGTCAAGGTAACTCAAAATTCCGCACCGAGCTCCGCGACAAGATGGACGAGGCTAACTTCATGGCGCGTCCCATTAGACCGTTGTGACCAACCGATTCATGACCGGATCGCTGGCCCTTCCGCCCGTCGAGTTCCTCATGCGCATGTCTCCCCTGGCTGCGCTCCAGGCTCTGGCCTGCGCCACGGTGACCGGCGAAGTCTCTGGCTTCCGCACCCTCATCAGCGCCGGCGGCATTTCGCTCCCCCCCGCGACTGCTTCTCTGGCCGGCAACGGTTTCTTGGCATTGCTTCTCAACATTTCGTCGTTTAACACCAACAAGCTGGCCGGTGCCCTGACCATGACCGTCTGCGGCAACCTCAAGCAGTGCTTGACCGTCATGCTTGGCATTTTCCTGTTCAACGTCACCGTGGACGTGCTCAATGGCGCGGGCATGGCCGTCACCATGGTGGGCGCCGCCATCTACAGCAAGGCCGAGCTGGACAACAAGAACCGAAAGAAGCAGCAAGAGGCTGCCTTCAGGCCTACCGAACAGAGGTAGCGACCATTGGCTGCGGATGGATGGTTACCTTGAGCGTTTTGATATATTCCATATTCCCTCCCCCCCTCCTCCCTCCGTCTTCCTTTTTTTTTGGTTTTTTTTTTAAAAAAAAAATCAATGACATACTACGAAGATGGATATTCGAAAAAAAAAAAGCGGGCAAAGTGTCGGTGGGGCCAGGGACTCGACCGGGACCCAGACTCGACCGCAAACCGGAGATGCTTTTCATGCCTGCATGGGCACCATTGTTTTAATATACGCATTTTGTCGTTGGCAGCTACAGCAAAGAGATGTGGCGGGGTTGCGAGAATTGTCACGATCAGACGGGCTATGGCGTTTGGGAGGCGATGAAACCGGCAACGCAACAAGAGATTTGTGTATCAGCGGGTGTTGCGTAACAAAAAATTGCCTTTAGGATAGATAGAAAGCTTTTTTTGAGGCGTGGCTAATTTTTCATGTTTTTTTTTTTAAAAAAAAAAATCTTTGGTTCATCCCTTTCTCTCTCTTTTCTCTCTTTTCTTCTTTTTTTTTCTTTTTTTTTTCTTCTTTTTTTTGCCAGAGAAACATGCTCGCGAAAAAAAAAGGCCAACTTTCCCAGCACCGTCCATGGGATCCCCGATTTGCTTACCCCCTCCCCCCTTTTTTTTTGTTGCAAAACTAGTGAGTAAGTAACCTTGTCATATTACTGATCGTCGTCGTATTTTGTTTTGGTCCGGAGGGGGGAAGGACGGGGATTGTCGGGCGCGGGTTTATTAATCAACACGTGGACTCGAAAGCGTGTGTGTTGGTGTGTTTCGTAGGGCTGATGAATGGTATATATGGATGGTAGTGATGTAGCCATTAAAATTTATTTATTTATTTTTCTAAGGGCCACGATATGGATTTAATAAATAATACATGTAGTGTTACTAGATGACAGCAGCCTTTATACATATATACATATATACATATATACATATATACATATATACATATATATACATAAATGATACGCTGATGGCAGTGGCCCGTCTCGAGGTTGGGGTTCGTTATGCGTTGCGTGTGCGCTGTACAGAACCAAAAAAAAATTAAAAAAAAATTGTTCGGAATAATACCTTACTTACTATCAACTATCAAGGTACACTACCTATTAGGTAGACAAGTATAGTAGGTACCTTATCTATGGCATGGGAATCGCTCTATGCGCATGTATTATGTATTGCCTTTCCCGTCCTCCCACCAGCGCCTACCCGTACAAAAATAAAAGCCGCCGCAGCCCCAAACCAAAAACGCCATGGATCCCATTCGCCGTCAAGAGCAATTTTCCCCGGGCCGAGTTTGAATAGCAATACCCTATAATAGGGTAGTGAGTGGGCTTCGGAAACGCTTTATTTATTTTTTTGTTAAAAGTGCGCAACAAAAGAGGTAGCGCCAAGAGGAGATGATCAATCCACATCGTCCGGCCGGCCGTCATGCCGCCATCCCGAGTCGCCGCCACGTCTAAGGCGCCAAATGCCGCGTCTGATGTCCTCGACCGTAGCACGTTCCTCCAAGCCTAGCGCACGGGCTAGGATCTCGAGGTCGCTCGGGGCCAGGGCCGCGCGTCTCTGCCTCTCCCCTCCGGCACCATTTGCCGGCCGTGGTGCCGTGAGCACAGCTTCTGGCGGCCTGCTGGCGCTGCCGCTGGCGCTCCAGGTCACGTCAGCCCCGGGGCAGCTGGTGCCGTTTTTGCCGCTGCTGCCGTCGCTGCGTTTGCTGCGCTCCAGCATGCCGAAGCGAAGCCCCACTTCGGTGACCGTGACGAGGATGCTCAGGACGATGAGCGCAATGATGATCCAGGTAATGTAGCTCATCTTGGCATCGGCATCCGAGTCGGAAAGAATCTCCGCGAGGTCCAGGAACACGCGGCAGCGTTCGTTGAGCACCTTGATGCGAAGGTCTATCTCCAGGTACTCGCGGATGGCTTCGTACAAGGGATGCAGCGTAGGCTCAGAGTCCCAGAAGAAGTTGGGCACGTCGAGGATGTTTGACGCTGTTTGAGCCAAGTCAGCTGCAGCTCTTCATGATGCGGCGAGCGCGCAAGAAGAAAGAAAAGAAAAAAAAAAGGGGGGGGCGGTTGGATTGGAGGCGAAGGGAAAGGGGGGGGCTCCGAAGGGAGTGCACATACAGAGGTTAATATCCACCCGGCTCTTGAAGAGTCGACCCATGATCTTGACAATCTCAGCCCTCGTCATGCCCAGCTCGCCCGTCAAAGCCAGGGTCTTGGGGACATGCTGCGCATCAAGCATCGTCTCGCTCATTCTCTCCTCGAAAAAGCACAGCTTCGTGCTCTGGGCAATCGCGTGGCTAATGGTCAACTTGACCATGTGGTCGGACCGGGGCAGCAACGTGATCATATCGTTGAATATCCGCGGCCGCTGCACATCGGGGCTGTATTCAAAGTGGAATTCTTCCGTCTCGTAATCGCCTTGGTCCAAGGGCCTCGCGACCAGGTTGACGCCGTCTTCGGCGTCGGCAAACGTCAGGTCCGCCAGGATATCCTTTTCTTGGTGCTCCGTAAAGTTCCAAAACACAACCACTCCATACGAGAAGACGAACATCTCTGCAAAGTTCTTTGCGTCCGGCGCGAGGCGGTTCATCTGGGAGGAGATGCCATCGTCGACCGGGGCATATGATCCAAGCGGGGACAAGAGGCCGTCCTCGGGCGGGGAGGAAGGATCCGCAAAGGCAGAAGGCCTCCCTTGGCCGTTGCCGGGGCTTTCTGTGGCCGAAGCATAGGCGTCATGATCAAAGTAGCCTTCGTGGTGGTCTCGCCGCTCGCTGCGTTCAATTTCCAGGTCTAGCACCGTTTTCCCCGTGCCGGGCGTCTTCAGTATCGGTCGGCTCCGCACTCGGTAGCCTTCGATCCCATTCATCAGCGGGAGGGCGTAGATGGCGTAGAGACAGTCATCGTAGAGCTTGGTCTTGGCCTCGTGCTTCTTCTTCAAAAATTCGGCCGTCTCCTTCGTTTTAAACGCCTGCGCAGTGCAGTATGCCGTCAGCCGGCTCACTTTGTCCGTCCTCTGCACTTTGGGTAGCCGTTCCGCATAGCTCTTCCCGCGAATACCACCCCTTTTCCGAAGCACGTCCAGCTCCTCATCCCGCAGCGGTCGGCCCGCCTCGTCCTGTAAGCCCAGGTTGATCGCCGCCTCTCCCTCAGCTTCCTCCTCTTCATCGCCCCCTTCGTCCGTCACGGGTAGCAGGACGAGTTTTTCGCTGATTTTTGTGGTTCGCGAGGGCATGGGCTTGCCGGTGCGGGATGGGGCGTTCGGCAGGCCGCCAGTCGGTATTCGTCGCGCGCTGGAGGGAATCCCGCCCGAGGTGTGCGGCCTCTGTGTCGGGACAGGCGGTCCGCGAGGCTGGCCCGACGGAATCTGGGAGTCGTGTTGGAGGATGTTGTCCACGGTCATGAACCGCATCGGCGTCCGCCCAGGGGCACCGGACGATGTGCCAGGGCGCCGCGGCGATCTTCGCTGGTCGGCCCTTTCTCTGGCATCCGTGACCTGGTTCGATTTTCAATCGCAATCAGCTCATCACCTCCCGTACCTTGTGTCAATTGGGTGCTTGTTAGGGTTAGAGCTATTCGGTCGTACCAGCACGGAAGGCCTCTGTTGTTTCGCCGACATGATGGGCACAGGCGTAGCGCGGACAGATGAAAAGCGACGATGTCTCGGCTATTCAAACGCAGTGGACCGAATGCGAGCAGCCGTTTCCGTACGATGCGGGCAAAGACGTAGAGTGCAGAGACGAAGAGCCGCTTCGAAAAAAAAAAGAAGAAGGAGGAGGAGAAGAAGAAGAAGAAGAAAATAAAGAAAAGGGGGGGAAAAAAAAAGTTGTCAGAATGAAGAGGCTGTCGCCAGTTGTATCTTGTTACTGCTAGCGTCGATGGTGACCTCATACAGCTCCACTGCTACCGAGTTACTACTACTGGTAGCACACTAATAACCCCTTCACAGCTAATAAGAGAGAGCTTGCCTACCCTAGAGCATTCTTAACGAAATTTAGTTTATTACCAGCTCACATCTTCACTGCTTTTTTTTTTTTGGTTTTGTTTTGTTTTTTTTGTTTGTTTGTTTATTTGTTTGCTTACTAGGAGCCAGGCGTGTTGGGACGATGTGGTATCTCGAATATTTGCATTGATGGATTTGTGTCCTTTTCCTTCCCCCGCGTCTTCTGTATCACGGCTATAGCTTCATGTCCATCACGGTTCGGCAATGCCTTTCAATGAAAAAAAAAAAAAAAAAAAAACCGGGGCCAACACCTGGTAGGTATTACACCGGCCAATGACACATGAAACACACCGTATCTCACTTTTGGTTTATTCTACTCCGTATTTATTTCTATGGATTATTTTTGGTTTACCAAGATCACATGCCGCTAATAAATTAAGGGTTGAGCCGTCTTAACTTGCATTAGGCTGCTGCAAACGAGGGGGTAAAAGCAGCCACCGTTTGAGCCATATGTAGCTCCGTAGCTTTAGATTTTATGTTATTAGTTGGTGCGATATGGAAACAAGTTTGAATGAACTGTGTAAAAAAAAAATTAAAAAAAAATAGAAAAAAAATGCATGTATGTACGGAATACATGATGCTGCTATATTTTTTGTAGCTCCCATTCGCATCAAGCAAGGTACGAGTTTCGATATCGGATTACCTATATGCAGCCACTTTGCTCTCTCTTATCTTGCGCAGCACCCAGATGCACTTACAGTGACTTACTAGCATATACTGATACTCATTCCAAGCTTGGGCTTTGCCGTTGGCACATCAAACTTCACGTACGTACAACCCCTTATGTACTCCATTGTTTTAGGTACATACTATGTACATTTGCCTCATGATTTCCCTGCAAGCAGCATGCAAGTAAGCCAAATGGCTGACAGCGGCTCCGAGAATGAGTGCTGGGCGGGCGAATCAGTGGGGACACAAGCGCGTGCCAGCCAATAACGGGCCCTGAATAACGCCGTTGCTGGGCGGTTGTCCCGGCCGTTTGTTTACCTTCGCTGCCCAACGGCAATGCATTCTTTTAACGCAGAACGAACCCCGCGCTCCGGTAATCCCATCCCCCTGCTCTGCCGGCGTTTCCAGCAGGTGGACCAACTATTTGCCAACCGGAAAAAAAACACACAAGACATGAAAACATCCATATCCGTGACGGCATTCGCAGCTCTTGTCGACCAGTAGAGTGGCATCCGGGCTCTCTCCGCACACTTCCTCGGTGTTGTTTTCGCGCTCCTGTTGTTGACATTGGGCTTCCCCACGCGCATGTCGTAGAAGTTACCTGTTTTCTTGCCTCGCGCCGCTTCTTGCATTCCTTTCCGTGAAAACCCCCCCCCCCCGTTGTTGTCAGTTCCGCTGCCGTCACAAGGAAGGGATGTCTTGAGAGCGCTGCAACGGATTTTTTTTTCTTCATTCTTTCCAATACCCCATAACGGAGCACAAACAATAGAGACGCTGACACCACCAAAAAAACAAAAAAACAAAAAAAAAACAAACAAAGGAGCGGGCGAGACATTTTAACCAATCTTCCAGCAGCCATGTCGTCCTACCGAGAGAGCCCTCGACGGCAGTCCCACGCCCTCGATCTGTCTGCGGCCACCTCCAGCATTAATCGCAACCCCTCGACAACCTCTTCGGCCTCGTCCGGATACTCCTACTCCTCCGACCACAGCATCAACAGCCAGTCTACATCTGCAACTAGCGTTTACGGGTCGCAGGCTGGCCACAAGCGCGGCCAGAGCGACGTCATAGCCAGAGCACGATTCTTCGAGGCCGGGGAGACGAGCGGCTCTGGTCCTGGCAGAGGCCAAGGCAATCCATACGGTTCGGTCCGACAGTCGCTTCGCCCTCTGCCGCAGGCCCCGGCAGCCTCCTCGACGCAGGCTCCCCCGACGCCGCCTCACCTTTCCAAGCCGCGCGAGAGGGGACAGAGCATCGATATCGGCCGACTGTCGCTGTCGCAGCACGATGGCTACGCCTCGCCCACATCGCCTCCGCGGCCTCTGCCGCCACGGCCAACGTCGCTGTTCATGTCTCGAGGCGAGCCCGCCATTCCAGAAGACGCGGTCATGTCGCTGGCGCATCCCACGGTCCCGATGCACAGCGCTCACATAGGCCGACCGGATCTCGAGCGGCTGGGCCGGTCTTCCACAAGCCAGCTGCGGACGCTTTCCCAGCTGGCAAAGTCCGAGGACGCCGAAGACTTCACCATCACCTCGCCTGCGCAAGAGGTGGTTGGCCTCCGCGGGCGGCGCAAGCTGCAGCGCGCCGACAAGGCGGCTGGCGGCCGCGGCTCAAAGTCCAGCTATGGGTGGGAGGGCCGCAATTGGATGGACAAGCAGCGCAAGTTCCTCCAGGCGTACGAGTACCTCTGCCACATAGGCGAAGCCAAGGAGTGGATCGAGGATGTCATCCAGCAGACGCTGCCGCCCATCGTTGAGCTGGAGGAGGCGTTGCGGGACGGCGTGAGGCTGGCGGAGGTGGTAGAGTCGCTTACCCCCGAGAGGCGATATCGGATATTTAGGAACCCAAAGCTGCAGTTCCGGCACTCCGACAACATCGCCATCTTCTTTCGATACCTGGACGAAGTAGAGCTGCCCGACCTTTTTCGATTTGAGCTTATAGATCTCTACGAAAAGAAGAACATCCCCAAAGTCATCTACTGCATCCACGCCCTGAGCTGGCTTCTCTTTCGCAAGGGGATTGTCGACTTCCGCATCGGCAACCTCGTCGGCCAGCTGGAATTCGAACACCACGAGCTCGAAGCGATGCAAAAGGGACTGGACATGCTTGGGGTTAACATGCCCAGCTTTGGCAATATGGGGGCCGATTTTGGAGTTCCCGAGCCCGAGCCCGAGCCCGAGCCCGAAGAAACGGAGGAGGAGAGGATCGACCGTGAGTTGGCAGAGAATGAAGACGTCATCATCGACTTCCAGGCCCAGCTCCGTGGCGCGCTGCTCCGACTGAAGCTCGGAGAGTTTATGCAAGCGTTTTGGGACGAGGAAGACTGGCTGGTTGACCTGCAGGCAAGAATACGGGGCGGCTTCGCTCGCCAAATCGCCAGCTACCGACTGCAGATGAGGCAATCGGCCATCCTCGTCCAGAGCCTGGTCCGCGGATTCCTCGCCCGGAGAAGGCTCGAGAAGAGCGACCAAGCCAGGAAAGCGGCAGAACCTGCCGTCTTGGCCTTCCAGAGCATGCTCCGAGCGCAAAAGGTCCGCAACGAGACGCAGCATCTCAAGTCTGCCATGTCTCGCTGCGAAGGCCCTATTCGGGCGATCCAAGCGATATCCAGGGGCTTTCTGCTGCGCAAAACCCAAAACGTACAGCAGCGAGAGACGAGGGAGGCCTCCGACGAGGTGCAAAGCCTCCAGGCGCTCGCTCGGGGCATGTTGGCGCGCTACCGGGTCAGCAAAGATCTACACCTGCTCGAAGAGCAGACGCCCGTGGTTGCCAGCCTTCAAGCCGCCGTCAGGGCTACGTTGGTGCGGGCAAGAATGGAGCAGCAGCAGCAGGACCTCCGCGCTTTCGCAGATGCGTGGACGTCGTTGCAGAGCGCGATCCGCGGCCGCGCATCTCGAGACCGGCAACAAGTTCTCAAGGCCGAGCTGGCCGAGCACGTGCCCACGGTTGGGGAGCTGCAAGCCGCAATGCGGGCCGCCGCCGTGAGGAGGGATATCGCAGCTCGTCTCGACGGCTTAAAGGAAAACGAACCGGCCATCACTGAACTGCAGGCGCATATCAGAGGCATGTTTGGGAGGCGCGACGTGGCCGCGATCAAGCAGCGGCTTGGCCGCCAAGAAGCCGCCGTCACTGACCTGCAAGGGCACATTCGAGGCTACCTGTACCGGCGGTATCAGTCTGCCCTGCTGGAGGAACTGGCGTCGCACGATGCGGAGACGGCCGAGTTTCAAGCCATCCTCAAGGCCATGATGGAACGCGCGAGGATCGACGACCTGCTTACGGAGCTCCTCGAAGAAGAGGACTCGATCGTCATCTTCCAAGCGGCCGCCAAGGCGTTCCTGATTCGGGCCCGATTTGAAGAGAAGAAGAGGTTCTACGAGGAGAACATGAGAAAGGTGATCAAGATCCAGAGCTTTGTGCGCGCCAAGGTGCAGGGCGAGGCGTACAAGAGCCTCACCACGGGCAAAAACCCGCCCGTCAGCGCCGTCAAGAACTTTGTGCACCTGCTCAACGACAGCGATTTCGACTTCAACGAGGAAGTCGAGTTTGAGCGGATGCGAAAGACGGTAGTCCAGCACGTGCGACAGAACGAGATGCTGGAGCAGTACATTGATCAGCTGGATATCAAGATTGCGCTCCTGGTCAAAAACAAGATTACGCTTGACGAAGTCGTGCGCCACCAGCACACCTTTGGCGGGCATTCCATGGGTCTGCTGGCCAACTCCACCATGGCGTCGGCGAACCAGTTTGACCTCAAAGCCCTCAACAAGGGCTCCAGGAAGAAGCTGGAGTCCTACCAGCAGCTGTTCTTCAGCCTCCAGACGCAGCCCCAGTACCTCGCCCGGCTCTTCAAGCATATCCGCGTGCAGGGGGCGGCCGAGAAGGACAGCAGGCGCATTGAGCTTCTTATGATGAGCCTCTTTGGCTACGCCCAGAAGCGGCGGGAAGAGTACTACCTGTTGAAGCTCATCGCCCGGTCGATTCGGGAGGAGGTCGAGAGCACGTCGAGCGCCCTGGAGTACTCCCGGGGTCACTATTTTTGGACCAAGCTGCTGGCCAACTACACGCGGTCTCCGCGGGATCGCAAGTACCTCCGATCCCTCTTGGGACCTCTGATCCGCGACAACATCATCGACGACCCGGCGCTCGATTTGGAGAGCGATCCGATGCAGATTTACAGGTCCGCAATCAACAACGAGGAGCTGCGGACGGGACGGCCGGACCACCGACCCCTGGACGTGCCGCGCGAGGTTGCTATCCGCGATCCCGAGACACGACGCCTCTTCATCGACCACTTGCGAGATTTGCGGGAGATCTGCGACCAGCTGTTCCTGGCCCTGGAAGAACAGGTGCATAAAATGCCCTACGGCCTACGCTTCGTCTGCAGCGAGATGTTCCAGGCGCTGTGCCAGCACTTCGCCCGCGAGCCGCCGGAAAACCTCCTGCAGATGGTGTCCCACTGGCTGTGGAAGTTTTACCTCCAGCCAGCCGTCACCGCGCCCGAAAACGTGGGTGTGATTGACAAGTCGCTCGGCCCCCTCCAGAAGCGGAACCTGGGCGAGGTCGCCAAAGTGGTAGGGCAGATTGCGCTGGGCCGGCCGTTTGGCGGCGAGAACATTTACCTGCAGCCCCTGAACGCCTTCATCGGCGAATCCGTCGAGCGGCTGCACCAGATCACCAGCGACCTGATCGCCGTGCCGGACGCCGAGAGGACGTTTGACATTGACGAGTTCAACGACCTGTACGCGAAAAACAAGCCTACCTTGTACGTCAAGATGTCGGACGTCTTTGCCATCCACAACCTCGTGGCGTCGGAGCTGATGGTCATGTCCCCGACCCGGGACGACGTCCTGCGCGAAATCATGCAAGATCTGGGTAGCGCCAAGAGCAACGAGAATGAGATGAGCGCGGCGGGATCGGCGGATATCCAGATGTTCCTGACGCCTAGGCTTCACGACCTCGAGGACCCCGAGGCAGACGTCAAGGCTTTGTTCATGGAAACGAAGCGGTGCGTCTTGTACATCATCCGGGTGCAGACGGGCGCGAATCTGCTGGAGATTCTGGTGAAGCAAATCACCCCCGAAGACGAGGACAAGTGGGAGGCGCTGCTCCGGGAGGAGTTTTCGGAAAACAGCAACTCACGCGGGGCGTATTCAGACGCTAAGATGGCTGACATCACCACCATGTCCTACTACGACCTCAAGCGGACGGCCTTGGAAAACGTGATGCAGCTGGAGCAGATGGGAAGGATTTCCAAGCAGAACCAGTACCAAGACGTGCTCAACGCCATCGCCAGCGATATCCGGACCCAGAGCCGTAGGCGGGTTCAGCGGCAGCGGGAATTGGATGGCGTGCGCCTCACCCTCGCCAACTTGAACGAGAAGGCAAAGTACCTGGAACAGCAGCGGAAGAGCTACGACGATTACATTGAACAGGCTATGAAGACGCTTCAGAACAAGAAGGGGTAAGCACATGACCCGACCCCCCCCCCCCCCCAAAAAAAAAAAAAAAACTACTTTTTTTTATGTTATATAAGACGTTATATATACATCTATACATACATACATACATACATATATATGTGTGTGTGTGTGTTGTGTGTGTGTGTGTGTGTTGCGTGTGCGTTTTGAAACGACTAGAAGCTAACCTCGAGCCAAAACAGGCGAAAACGTTTCCTCATGCCCTTCACAAAACAGTACAACCACCAGCGAGAACTCGAGCGCAGCGGCCGGGTGCCAAAGTTTGGAAGCTACAAGTACAGCGCACGAGCGTTGTCGGAAAAGGGCGTTTTGGTGTCGTGGAGCGGAACGGCGGACCGCGAGTGGGACAAGATTGACTTGACGATTTCATGCGACCAGGTCGGTGTGTTTGCCATTGAGGGCACGCGGAGCCATATCCAGATGCCGGGAGCGACGGCGCAGGTGCCGATTGAGGACATGCTTCAGGCGCAGTTTGAGGCTCACCAATTCATGACACTGTTTGAGGGCAACCTCAAGCTTAACGTCAACTTACTGTTGCATCTCATTTACAGGAAGTTTTACCGAACGCAGTGATTTGTGTTTCATGCCACTTGCCTCGGCGGTGGGAGGGGAGAGGGAGAGAGAGAGAGAGAGAGAGAGAGAGAGAGACGGATAGGAGTCGTTAATGTCGCTGATGATGCGATTTGCATTGGAGAAGACACGGTGCGAGGGGCGAATTGAACATGTACGGTGTTTGATGGAGTTGGATTTTTGCATTTCGAAGGATTGGCTGGGAAGGATTAGGATTCCAGGAAACTGAACATGATTGAAATATGCGCGCACGCAGCTTATGGATATAGGATTTTGATGGGAAAGGGAGAGGGGGGAGAGTGAATAGGGGAGAAAGAGTCAAATTGTGAAGAAATGGAATGGTGGGCAAACGGGGGAGGGCCAATAAGGGGGGTGAGGGACATTATCATCATCATCGTCGTCATCATTGGTTACATATAGTAGATTCTTGCTGTAGAATACCCCCAATTTATTTTTCTTTATTTTTCTTTATTTTTATTTTTCTTTCTTTCTTTCTTCTTCTTCTTTCCTCTTTCTTTTGATTATTTGCATTCTTCTGATGGCTATAGGCATTTGGCGGATGGCAATTTCATGTATGTACTTGTATTTATTTATCGTTGTGTACAAAACGATGTGCGGGCGAATAGTTGAAAAGTTCTTGACTGTGTTTTCTTTCAAAATAATACAAGTTTTTTTCTTCTTTGGTCAGCGGCATCGCCACCTGTTATACGTTATTACATTACAGACTATTATACAGTTTTCCTTTGCCCTCAACAAATACAGTGCTCTCTCTGCTTAATAAATGGCTAATTGCTAAATGGCTAATGGCTAATTGCTAATGCTGATGTTGTTCATTTGCTGAGGCGTGCGCAGGCTCGCACGCCTACGCACGTCTCGATCACGCAATCGGGTGGGCTTGGGGAGAAGAAAGGATCAGGATCTGGTGGCGTGGGGTTGTTTGTTTTGTTGATGAGCCGTTTCTTTTTTATTTATTTATTTATTTATTTATTTATGATTTTATGCAACCAAGACGAGGACGGGACAAGCATTACTGCACAGTGTCTGCAACGGCCTCCCCCCCCCCCCCTCTTTGATAAATGGCAGAGCCCTATTAGAACGCGCCCCTTTTTGCCCATCGCCTCGTCGGGCTTCGTCCAATGATGCCATTCAGGCAACTCCGGAAGTCGGGCGTCTTCTCCACATTGGAGTTTGGTCTTGAGAGGCTACTGTATAAGCATTGGCCCCGGATGGAGAGACGCTCGCAACAACAAAATGCGGAGAGGATGAGCCCTGGCCCTTTTTTCTTTTTCTTTTTTCTTTTTTTTTTTTTTTTACCCCCCTCCTGTCATTGCCTACTGCTATTACTATTACGAAGAAGTAGAAGAAGAAGAAGAAGAAGAAGAAGAAGAAGAGGAAGGAAAAAGTAAAAATAAATAAATAATAAAAGAGGCAACAAGCAGCGTGAGGTTTATTTTATTTTATTTTGTTTTTTTGTTTTATTTACGGGTTTTTTTTCCTTCCTTTCTTCTTCTTTTTTCTTTTTCAAAGGCAGACGGAGCACATGAGCATTACGAGGTATCCCCGGTTGAGGGCTGCCAAAATACCACTCTACCACGCACTTTGACCATATTTTCAACTTCTCTTCAATTCTCTTTCAATTCTCTCTCTCTCTACCCGCCATGGCTCCGGATCTCAACACCCTCCCGCGCTCGGAGGCGCCTCTCCCTGCCGGCAGCCCAGAGCAGCCCAAGCCGAACATCCTGTACATCATGGCGGACCAGCTGGCGGCTCCCCAGCTCAAAATGTACAACCCCGAGTCCCAGATCAAGACGCCCAATCTGGACCGTCTGGCGGCGTCGTCTGTCCAGTTCGACTCCGCGTACTGCCCGTCGCCCCTCTGCGCGCCCTCGAGGATGAGCATGATCTCCGGTCTTCTGCCCATGAAGATTGGTGCGTACGACAACGCGTCCCAGATCAACTCCGAGGTCCCCACGTATGCGCATTACCTGCGCTCCAAGGGCTACCACACGGCCCTGGCGGGAAAGATGCACTTTGTGGGAGACCAGCTTCACGGCTACGAGCGGCGCCTCACCAGCGACATCTACCCGGGCGATTTCGGCTGGGTGGTCAACTGGGACGAGCCGGACACTCGCCTCGAGTGGTACCACAACGCCAGCTCGATCCTCCAGGCCGGCCCCTGCGGCCGGAGCAACCAGCTGGACTACGACGAGGAGGTCATGTACCGCAGCACCCAGTACCTCTGGGACCACGTCCGCGAGGGGCCCGAGAAGCGCCCCTTTGCCCTGACGGTTTCTCTCACCCACCCCCACGACCCGTACACCATCACCAACAAGTACTGGGGTCTCTACGAAGGCGTGGACGTCGACCTGCCCAAGGTCCGCCTCGCCAAGGAGAAGCTGGACGCTCACAGCCGGCGCCTGCTGAGGGTGTGCGATCTGTGGGACCAGGACTTTACCGACGAGCAGATCAAGAGGGCCAAGCGGGCGTACTACGGCTCGGTCAGCTACGTCGACGACTGCATCGGCAAGCTCCTCGAGACCCTGGAGGACGCCGGCCTGGCGGACAACACCATTGTCATCTTCAGCGGCGACCACGGCGACATGCTGGGAGAGCGCGGGCTCTGGTACAAGATGAGCTACTTCGAGTCGTCGGTCCGCGTCCCCATGCTGGTTCACTACCCAAAGTGGTTCAAGCCCCGTCGCGTGACCCAAAACGTCTCGACGCTGGACCTGCTGCCGACCATTTGCGACCTCGTCGGCACCAAGCCCGCGCCGTCCCTGCCCATGGACGGCGTCAGCATGATGCCTCACCTGCTGGGCCAGGAAGGGGGCGGCGACACCGTCTTCGCCGAGTACACGGGAGAGGGGACCGTCCGCCCCATGATGATGATCCGCCGGGGAGCCTGGAAGTACATCACCTGTCCGGCCGACGAGCCGCAGCTGTTCAACCTCGAGAGGGATCCCCTGGAGCTGGACAACCTGGCCCGGTTTGCCGCCGGGGTCGAGCCGCAGACGGAGCACGAGGAGGAGGCCAAGGCTGCGTTTGAGCGCTTCGACGCCGAGGCCAAGGCGAAGTGGAACTTTGATGCCATTACCGAAAAGGTGCTGCAGTCTCAGCGGAGCAGACGCCTGGTGTGGGACGCGTTGAAGAGGGGCGCATTTACGAGCTGGGACCATGACCCAGTAGATGACGGCAGACAAAAGTGAGTCTCTCTCTCTCTCTCTCTCTCTCTTTTTTTTTTTTTCCCTCTCTTTTTCTTCTCTTTTTTCTCATCTTTTTTTTTTCCTTCTCTTTTTTCTCATCTTTTTTTTTTCCTTCTCTTTTTTCTCATCTTTTTTTTTTCCTTTCTCTTTTTTCTCATCTTTTTTTTTTTTTTTTTTTTTTACTATAAATGCCCGCTAATAATTTTTTTTTTTTCACTTGTAGGTACATTCGATCCAACATTCCGCTGGATGACTTGGAGAGGCGTGCGAGATATCCTTTTGTAGACTCGCAGGGTTACGAAATCTCCAAGACGGTCAATTCGACGCGGGGTTGAGAAAAGGGGGACCTTTTTTTATTTTTGCTATTGTTCTTTCTTTTCCTTCTTTTCCTTCTTTTTTTCTTTTTCCCATTTTTTTTTCTTTTCGATTGAGCCCTAGCAATAGATTGCCTTTGTGGGTTTCGTTTTGGATTTTGACAAGAGCGTGGCGAATGAAAAAAAAAGGGGGGGGGGAGCATTTTGGTAGTTTGACAAGCATGTATATAAACTTGGTTATTTTTTTTTAAAAAAAAATAAGAAAAAAAGAGAAGAAAAAAAGAGAGAGAAAAAAAGAGAAAAAAAAAAACCAAAAGAAAAAAAAAATTACAAAGTCGAGTGTGTAAAGATGAAGCCAACAAATGTTCACAGAGTGAATTTTTAAAAAAAAACGTTTTAAAAGAAAAGTTTAAAAGAAAAGTTTAAAAGAAAAGTTTAAAAAAAAGTTTTAAAAAAAAATTAAAAAAAATTAAAAAAAATAAAAATAAAAGAGAGGCCATCATATCACGGCAAATATCGCCCTTCTTTATTATAAACTTTGATTGATGGTTGAGAATTTTGGCGTTTCGTTGACGGCCCCACTTGGGCGCAACCACGGAAAGTGCGCAATGGCGATTCATTAGCGCCTGCCCCAGCGAGGGAAATGGGGAAGGGAAAGCCTGTTGAGTGAGTGAGTTCTGAATAAAATCGGCCTCTACGTCACCGGCTGTTTGCCAATTTACCCCAACAACAACAAAAACTTACTAATTTCTTGCTTCTTTCTCTCTCGTTCAAACTTCTACTCTTCCTCCCCCCATTTCTCCTCTTACGAGGTGCTTTGCTAAGCTTTTGATCGATTGCTTCTTCTCCGTATTTACGTCTTTTTAATCTTTTGACAAAAGAGGAAGAAAAAGAGGAAGAAAAAGAGAAAGAAAAACAGAAAGAAGAAAAAAAAAAAGGGAGAGAGAAACAGAGGGGAGAGGCTGAAAAAAAAAAAAGACGATCCCGCTTGACTTGGAAAAGGTGGCGAGCGCACAAGATGGCGACGCTGGGTTTGGACGACGATGAGCTCAAGGCGGTTGAGCAGACGCTGGCTCGACTGGCCCAGCTTTCGAGCAGCATACAAAGCCTAAAGATGGACATTCTCAAGAGCAATCCGCTTCCCCATCCGTATGTCATGTTTCGCTCTTGGCTCAAAGGACATCTGGCGGCTCTTAACAAAACTAACTGATTTTTTTTATTTTTTTTTATTTTTTTTTTCACCGTAGCTCCTCATTGCAAGCCTCGGCTCAGATCCTCCAGCGCAACCTCCAGACGGTGCTGGATAACCTGGGCGAGAACTCGGAGCTCTTCTCGCGCATAGCCGTGCACCCCTCGACAAACTATCCCGGGCGGACACAGGAGAACGTCCTAACGCAACTGCTGCGTAAGAAGCTGGAGCCGGATGTGGAGGAACTTGTTTCACAGGGCCGAGATGCGGCACGCCTGGCCACGCCCGAGGGCATTGCTGAGCTGCAGAGCATATGGGACGAATTGCGAGAGTGGACGCATGACCGGATCGCCAGCTACGTCAGAGAAGAGGCCGGCGATGCCTACACAAGGGAGGAGAGGGAGATGGGCGTCGACAAGGTGCGCACGGGTCTGAGGAAAGGCCTGGACGAAGAAAGCGACGAAGAAGAGGACGGAGACGAAGAGGATGACGATGAGAACGAAGATGCCATGGACGGGGTCAATGGGCAGGCGAAGGCGACGGCGTTGGGGAGAGGCCCGGAGCCGGAGACGCTGCTGTGGTTTGCGGCGCGAGGGGATTTTGACGTTCCGCGGAATGTCGAGTACGGGCGAAAGTCTGGAGGGAAGAGGGGATATGAGGGAGTGAATATACCGCCGGGTACAGGATCGTCATAGGATGACGAATATCGCGACCTTTTTCCCACCGATGAAGATGAGGCCGAGAGCGGGCGGAGCACTTCATCTTAAGGATTGATAGACGAGGAATTGGATTGGTCAGTCATTCAGGTTGGAGCGGGGGGTTTACCTTGTGGTGATGGTGAACGATGATGGTGATGATGATGCATGAACTGTTTGGGGTTTTTTTTTTCCCCTTCTCGGTTGTGTGCGTGTGTACCTACGTCCTCGCGTTGCCGAGGGGGAGACTCTCGGTAGAAACTTTTTGATACCGCGGATGCGGCGGGTTTCAACAGCCATCGGGGATTCGGGGATCCAAAAAACTCTTGGCCTGCCGATTCGAGGCATGGAGCTTTGAAAGCAAGCAACAACAACAGCAACAACAACAACAACAACAACAACAACAAAAAAAAAACAGTGGGCTTGCCTACTTGGGGTTTTATGGAATGGGGGTCAGCATCATCGGGATGTAAGGGAACGGTCCTGAGGAAGGTACAATGGGCACAGTGTGTGGGAACTATAAATTGGGGTCTTTGGGAAGTAGATAACTTAGAATAATCAAGCATCCTTACCACACCTTTCTCAGTCCCCTTTTTTTTTCTTTTTTTTTTTGGGCGTAGGAAAAAGTTGCATCGGATACGACAATTGTTACGCCTCCGGATATGTAATGGTGACGTTTTCCCCGCAAAGCGGCCACGCGAGCCATTATAATATATATGGCTTCCCGGTTCCCCCGGTTCCCCGGTTCCCCGTCCCGAGGCTAGTTGGGATGGGCAAACCGCGACCTTCCTGGAAGCTTCTTCTCCTCCTTCTCGCGAACCTTTTCCGATGATTCATCGCTACAAACGACGGCAGCCGACCTGGACAAGGTTTCTAGGCCAGATTACATCTTATATTGTTCAAGAACCGACTCTCTTGTAAGCCACCACCACCATCATCATCATCCCACTCTTTTTTTTTTTTTTTTTTTTTTTTTTTTTTTTTTTTAGTGAGTTGCATATGAGAACCAGCCCATCTGACGTCCAGAGCTGCCAAACTTTCAAAGTGCTCACAATGTTGCCGTGCTGTATTACACACATTGGTATGCGCTTTTCTTTTCTCGTTTTCCTTTTTTTTCCCTTTTTTTTTCTTCTTTTTTTGCCCCCTTTTTTTATGTATATAAATTTCCTCACCTTACACGTGGATATGAATGTGGAAAAATACTCACGCGATATATCTAGTCATGGCGGGGGCGGAATATGAGTACAGTCCATTCATGTTTTGGTACCCGCCTGCGGTCTGCTATCACCAGCGCTTCGGACATGGAACCGACGAGGACGACGCCGGCGATGGTGCTCCAGCAGACGGGAATGGTATTTCCCCAGCTGCTGAGGGAAGCGGTTCCGGTGACTGCGGGGCCGACGGCCCCAAGACGACGTCGCGTCTGCTGTCTTTGCCGGTGGAAGTGCGGCTGAGGATCTTCTACTGGGCCTACATGATGAGCCCTGTCCAGCCCAAGGAGCTGGCGGTGGGCTATCCGATCCCCATGCTGTGCCGCTACGTCCTCCATCCGCTGGATCCGGATCTCGAAAAGCAGGTTGAGATGGAGGTTCAAAACGAGCAGACGGTAAAGGAGCTTGCGGAGGGGGACGAGAGCGGCGAAGGCGGGCACAAGTGGCAGAAGATGAAGACAGAGCAAGGCACGAAGAATTTGATCAAGGAGAGGACAAGGCAGAGGATCAGGGAGCTGAACAAGACGGCGACTGGGATGCTCAGCTCGGAGAGGCCGCTGGCGGGGGTGCCGACGGGCCTTCTCCGGTCCTGCCGCCAGGTGTACTTTGAGGCACGGACCCTGCCCTTTGAACACAACGAGTTCGTCTTCCTCAACTGGTTCTCGTCGGGGCTCAACGCGGCGGCGGCGGTGGTCAAGTCTCAGCGGCCCTGGCAGCGCCTGGCGATGCGGTACGTGCGGCTGGAGATTATGGCGGAAGACCTGACCCGGACGGCCGCGCTGGAGAAGTGGGCGGCGCTCTGCGGCCGGGGGCGGCGGCCGGCGTCGGGGCTCCGGGGGCTCCGGGGGCTGCGACTGAAGATTGTGGCGCAGGTCGGCAGGAAGGACGAGGACGCGAAGACGGCCGGGGACGGATTCGCGGACGGGCTGGAGGAGGCGGGCGGCGCCAGGAGGTGGGTGGACGGGGCGCGGCTGGCGGACGTGGAGAGCCTGGAGAGGCTGGAGATTGAGATCATCAAGAAGGCTTGGGGGTCGCAGGAGAAGATGGACTGGTGCGCGGCGGTGCAGGAGGCGTTGAGGGACAATGGGTCCAAGGCGCAGGTTGTGAGCGTGGCGAGGATTTGGTAAGCCGAGGGGGCTTTTTTTTTTCTTTTTTTTCCCTTTGTTCTTTCATTTTTTTTCCCTTTTTTTCCTTTTTTTCCTTTTATTTTCCCTTTTCTTCTTTTCCTTTCCCTTTTCCTTCTTCTTCGTCTTTCCCATCTATCTCTCGTGTATATATATATGTGTGTGTGTGTGTACATGTGTGTATGTGTGTGTTTTGGACTCGACTGGGTCAACTAGATTCCTGCTTCAGTCTATTGCTTCGCCCGAATTACCATCACCCTTTCCCCCCCCCCCCCCCCGTCTCCTTGAATACGTGATTACGATGTCTCCTCGGGCTCGGGCATCATTGAAGCCGCAAGAGGGGCGTTGCCGCACATCGTCGGGAGGCGATGCCAGCTCCCGGATTCACGGAATAAGGAGCCGTATAAATGCTTCTCCTTTCTTTGGGGCACTCAACAGGTGATACCCAACCAACGGCGGCCCAAGCATCTGCCTGATGCATCACTTACATGGACTAGCACCGGACAAGAGCTCTTGATTCGGGATCCGGGACCAGCGTGGCTGTGGCCCTTTTGTGCGCGTTCACCATATACCAGTAGATAGATACGTAGTAGATAGATAGGTAGGGGCGCCCTCCGGAGCCGTACGCCACGGCTTTTTGCCGCGAGTAGCCGAGTATAACGTTTACATGGGCAGGGCAAGGCTTTGTTTTCGTTTATTCATATTTCCAGAGAGAATCTATGGAGAGAGAGAGAGAGAGAGAGAGAGTTTTGCTGAAAAGAAAAGAAGAAGAAAAAAAAAGGGGGGGGGGATGATATGGCCAATTCAATCCGTGTCTAGCATTGGCATGGAATATAAATAAATACGTACATGGCTGGGCGTCGATATAATGATGTTTTTTTTTTCTATTTCGCGGCGCGACATTGTCTTTCTTTTACTTTTTTTATTTTTTTTAAATTATTAGTATTATTTTATTTTATTTTATTTTATTTCATATTTTTTACTTTTTATTCATCATCTTTCTCTCTGTCTCTCTCTCTTTTTTTTTTTTAGCCAGAGACGGTGTCCGCACCGGATGAGTCACGCCTTTAGAACAAAGCAAGCAGCATCCAGAAACTTGCATATAAGCCCAAAAGGGGCTTTAGTCAGTAAGGCTGATGCAACGCTTCTTTCACGCATCCGACGTCGCTGACGGGTTCTATTTCGTAAAGCCCTTTTTTTTTCTTCCCCTTTCCTTTTCTCTTCTCTTATTTTCTTCTTCTTCTTCTTCTTCTTCTTCTTCTCCTTTTTTTCCCTTTCTTTTCTCTTTTCTTCTTTTTTTTTTTTGGCCTTTACATCTTCAGACGTCTTATTATATACACGAGTTGAAAAAGCAGCCAGACGCGTCCCCGGTTTTCTATTTCATTTCATCAAGCCCCGTCATTCGATCCTGGTGTATTCATTTTCAAAAACCACCGGTCCTCTCTCTATTTACTAATTTTTTTTTTCATTTAATTATCATCATCATATTTTCTCCCCAACTTCAGCATGAACGCGCGGTGTCAGTGCGGTTCCGTCTCGTTCAAGACGCCGCTGCCTGAGCCGCTCGCGCTGTACATATGCCACTGCGCCGAATGTAGGAAACAGACGGGCTCGGCGTTTGGCACCTCTGCCATCTTTCCGCAGTTTAAGCTCCCGGAAACGGATCAGCTGAGCTGCTATGCGTGCGTGTTTTTTTTTTTTTTAAATATATAATATAAGATTGTGCCAGATTCTTTGTTGCAATGAGATTTTTTTTTTTCTGTTTGAGCATCTGGAGCTGATGGGCCGTTCAAACCTCCAGGCGACCGACGGCATCGGGGGAGACGCTCTACTGGTATGAAATATGAATCACACACCGTCGACGAGAGGGTTTGGTCCTTTCTTTCTTTCTTTCTTTTTTTTCTTTAAACCATCCACGACTAATTGTGTCTTTGCCAAAAACAAAAACAACCCAAAAAACCAAAAAACCAAAAAAGCTACTTCTGCCGCACTTGTGGGACACGACTCATTCACATGATACCGGTATGTGCTTTCTCTCTCTCTCTCTCTCTTTCTTTTTCTCTCTCTCTCTTTTATTCTCTCTCTCTCTTTTATTCTCTCTCCATCTCTCCATCTCCATATCGCCTACCGGCAACAGGCATAGACGCTTCTTCACCCCATTTTCAAAATAAATCAATAAGTAAATAAATCATAGACTAACCCCCTTCAAAGTCAAAAAACATCCTCTCCGTCAAAGGCGGCTGCATAGAGGGCCTGGACTGGACCAAAGCAATCCACATCTGGACGAAAAGCGCCATGGTGCCCATACCAGAGGGTTCCGAGGCTCACCCGGAGCGGTTGAGCGGCGCCGAGTATAGCCAGAGCCAGGAGCTCCTGGATTGAAGCCTGACCCCGACGACGTTGCTCATCTTCTTTCCCTTCTCCTTCCCTCCCCCCTTTTCTTTTCTTTTCTTCTTCTTCTTCTTCTTCTTCAAGCAACGGGGAACCATGGATATAGTGTCTCATAGCAGAATAGGAGAACGCCGAGAGTAGCGGGCGCGGTGTCGGAGACCTTTTTTTGCAGACGGCAGTGTAATGTGGTGGCCGTGAGATTCATTGTGACGATTCTACTCGACCTGGAGAGGAAGAAGATTGGGGTTTTAGACATGGAATTTTTGCATGATAGAGATGCCAACTGATACTACTGATACATCAACCCTCTCCTCACCACTTTGCAGGGCATTTCAGGATGCTAACGAGTACCTGGTTCTCGGCTTGACTCGAGGCTTCCCTGGAGGGCAAAAAGAAGCGAAGTCGGCACGGGAAATATCCACGTCCGGGCCTGGATTCAAATCGATTTCCATCCAAGATTTGCTTTTTTTCGCTTCCGTTTATGCAACAAATGGCGACGTCCCAAGTCCGTCTTTGGTCTTAAAAAAATTCCACGAGTTCCTATTCCCTTGCCTTGGCACGGCTCATCAGCCTCAGCCTCGGCCTCAGCCTCGCTTCTAGGCCCATGTTTTCGATTTTTTTCCACCAAGAGGTGAACAAATTTCCACGCAGACTCGCGATCTGAATATGATGTTTAGGCGCCGTCGCCGACGACCCCGCATCCTGTTTTGGAGGCATCTCTTCCCATGTTGCATCGCATGATACAGTAACACAGACAAGGAACCCTGAAAAGAGAACTTAAACAGCGGACTGCGCGCCCCCCCCTGCATTGCCGTTTCTACGTGAGAACTGAAATCACCCCCGATTCTGAACATGGGCAATCTATCTGCAAAATCACGTCCCGGGCTGGGGGTGCACTGGAGAGAGCCTAATAAATGCCCGACACCCGTTTTTAGCCCAGCGGCTTCGCCATAGTTGTCGTCCTCGTCCTTGTCCGGCCCCGCCTTGTCGCGCACCACCTCTCCGACACGAGGCGTCTGAACCAACGTCTCAGATCCTGGTCCGGCGACGGCAGATGCCAGCAAGGTGCAATAATGGGGGGGGTTGCGCAAACGGAGCAATTAATCGCAGTCTGAACCGCTGCCGCCGCGCCGCCACCTGTTTGAGCTCCGTATCCGAATCTACGCAATGGGGTCTTGGCGAATGCTTCAAACAATGTGTTGTTTCGCTGCAGCGAGGGGAAGGGAAGGGAGGGGGGGGGAGGAAGAAACGGTCAGAGAAATGAAGGGAGACTGGTCAACCTGGCAGTCGTTTCTTCAAGGTTGCTTGTGTCTGGGCCTCTCTCTCCCACAGACTCTTTTTCTTCTTCCTTTCGCAGGGACTATTTTTTTCCCCCTCCCCGTCTGTCACTTCACTTCTTCTTCTTCTTCTTCTTCTTCTTTACACCACCGTCCTTTTGGTCGGTGGCGGATCTGATTTGGCCCTCTGAGGACCTTGGGTTTACAGGCCTGGCGCCGCCTTTTTTGTTCAAACGTTGCCGTTCGCTCTTTTCATTCTGGTTTTTTGCCGCGTTGCGCTGTGTCGACTGCCATTATTCATTCTGCATTGGTTAATGATTTATGTTTGATATCCAGCTGGCTGACGAATAATTCTCCTTGCTCTTCTTTACCGGACCCATCTCATACTCTTTGAGCTGCGGGAAAAAAAAAAAAAAAAAAAAACTGTGTTGTGGTAGTCATTCTTTCTGGTCTGTTACGGTATTCGTTTACTTTGGAAAAAAACAATTTAAAAAAAGAAAAGAAAAGAAAGAAAACGACATATCCACACAGTGTCGCCTGGGTTCCGCAAAAGGGATTCACAATGAGGTCTGCAGTCTTTTATGCGCTGTTTGCTTCTTATGCAGTCGAGGTACGTCGCAACTATGTTTAAAAAAAAAGAATAGAAAAGAAAAAGAAAAAGAAGAAAAAAAGGAGGAAGAAGAAGAAGAAGAAGGGGGGAAGGGGGGGGAGAAAGACCTAAAGAGCTCGACAACTGACAACCTGTAGGGCGCCGTTTTGAATCGCGATGCCAATGGCAATCTAGCACGACGCGATAGCTTCTTGGACCGGCTGGGGCAGCTCCTCGGCTTGGGAGATGGAAACGGAGCAGTCGTCATCACCACCATCACCGCCACCGCCATTCCCGGGCCTACTGAGGTGTTCCTGAACCCGAACCTACCAGCGGTCTCGGGGTTGCCCTCGACACCTCCGACAGTCATCCCGGCGATGACGAATGCCGACGGGAACGGAGTTGGCGTCACCACGATTCCAATCCCATCGTTTCTGCTGCCGACGACTACGTTTACTAAGGGTGAGTTATCCCCAGATGCTCCGGCTGAACAATGGACGTTGGAAAAGCGAGCCCCTGGGTCTAACATCCGGCCGGCATAGGTCCACCAGAGGCATCGCAACCTCCTCCAGTAGCCTTTCCTCTACCTGCTCCTCCTGCGACCAGCGCCGCTCCGCCGCCGTCGTCTCTGTCTTCCACGGCTACGAGCATTGTGAGCTTGCCGCCTTCTCCCATCTTCAGCACGCTGCCCGTATCAACCACGACGTCTAGCCCTGACGTCCAGACCACCTCGGCCGCCTCTACAGCGGCGTCGTCAATTTCCGTCGAGACCACCAGCGCGGGTCAATCCGACGCATCATCGGCAACGACGTCTGCGGCCGTCAGCACCGGCAGCACGCCATCTGCCCCGGCCAGTGCTTCGGCATCCACAGATCCCTCGCCCTCGTCTGCAACCATGGTCACAGTTCCCATCTCGATTATTAAACCCCATTCAACCATAGCTGCCAGCACCCCCACAGACGTTGCTTCAACGACGCCACCATCAGCTACAATTTCAGAGTCTTCCACAAGCGCGCCCGCTCCCTCGGGTTCAACTGCTCCTGCGAGCTCGGCTGCTGCCTCGAGTCCAATTGCTCCTACAAGCTCTGATGCTCCTGCGAGCTCAACTGCTCCTGCAAGCTCAGATGCTCCTGCAAGCTCGGATGTTCCTGCAAGCTTAAATGTTCCTGCGATTTCGGCTACCCCTGCGAGTTCACCAACTCCCGCAGGCTCAACTATCCCTGCGAGCCCGCCGGCTTCCGTCGCCCCCGCTGCGCCAGCCAACAGCCTCGCCCTCGGCAATCTTGCTCCCAGCGCTCCCTCGCCAGACGGAGAGCAGCCAGCCCCCCCTCCCGTCCCTGCCGCAGCCCCGACCGCGCCCTTGGCTTTCTCAGCTCCGCCGCCCGACCTTGAAGGCTATCCGCTCACGAGCGTGCTGGACCTGGGCGCCCTGATGGCCGCGCCAGCAGCGCCTACGCCGTGAGCGGCGGTCACACCGCAGGGCCCTCGCCTATCGTTGGATCGTGAAAAACCCCAGGAAATTGAAGAAAAATGGATGCGTATTGTAATGTGTTGGGGGGGATTCGGGAGTTTTTTTTCTTTTTTTTTTCTTTTTTTTTCTTTTTTTTTTTTCCTTGGAGGATTTTGAGAGAGAATTTGAGATGCCATTTATTAGTCATAGTTTTGCTAAACGCCAAGTATATGCTTGCATATGTTTGTATGTATGTATGTGTACATATATATATATATATATATGTACCATTCAGTGGTTGTTCTGGTACAGAAAGAAAAGAGGGGGAAAAAAAGAAAGAAGAAAAAAAACACAAGACACATTTTCCGACCTTCCAATCCAGGGGTATCATGCCTTTTGAAGTCCGTTATTGCTGCTTTTCCCGCGCCTCCCAGCACGCCGTATACAAACTTCGACGGCGATCCAAACTCCAACACACACGAAATAGACCCGTTGTCTCAAGTCATCGTTGTCGCTTTTTTTTCAGAAGCAGCTGCTATCCTTGCCGCCAGTTTCATCTTCTTCGCCTCCCGTCTGCTGACATGCGGGGCATCCTCCCCAGCGTTTTTGCGCTTCTGGTTCTTCCTCCCGGCGGGGTGCTCTGCCGCCGAGGACTGATGGCCCGGCTGGTCTCCTTCGGGCGGATCCCGCCTGGCGACCTGGACGATGTTGATGACCCCCCGGAAGCCGTCCCTCTTGATGCCTTCGTTGACGACGACGCTCCGCGGTATGGCCCTCAGCCCCTCCATGGCCTTTTCGCTGGCGAGGCCCCAGACGTGGAACAGGTTGACGACATCGGCGGGGGCTCTCAGGCCAAAGGCGTTGGTGGCCTCGCTGCTCAGGATGATGCCTCGGCCCCGGGTGGCCCTGACGAGGTTGGTGGCGTTGGAGATGAAGTTGGCGCGGCCCCTGGGCTCGGCGGCCAGCGCCTGCGAATAGCACATTTCGAAGCGGACGCCTCGGGATACGGCGGCCATGCACGGCCTGGGCCGGAAGTGAAAGGGGAAATGCTGGGCCATGTCGAGAGAGATGATGGGGATGTCGAGGGTGAGGCAGGCGTTCTGGAAGGCCTTTTCGGTGAGGGGCCGGATGGCGAGAAGGTCGTAGACGCCGACGAGGGAATGGAGGCGGTAGTTTGAGGCGGCCGGGTCGGCGAGAGGCAGAGTTGCGCGGTGGAGGACGTGCGGGAGCTTCGATCCGGGACAGGAGGACGAGGACGAGGACGAGGACCGCGGCAGAGGCGGGAACGGCGTGGTGGGATTGGCGGGAAAGGGCAGCTCGAGGGTGTGGTTGAGGGCGACGGTGGTGAAGCCGAGAGCCGCGGCGGTGGTGAGGGTCTGGAGGAGGCGGTCGGGGGGAGTGGCCGGAGACCAGGCGATGTTGAGATCGTAGAGCATGGCGAGGGGGTTGCACTTTGACGGGATTTTCTTCTTCTTCTTCTTCTTCTTCTTCTTCTTCTTCTTCTTCTTCTTCTTCTTCTTCTTTCTTTTTCTCTCTCTCTTTTTTTTTAATTCTTTTTGGCGAGGCGTCGCCCAACTATCGGGGCATCACGGACGGGCTAAAAGACGAAGCAAATCGGATAGTTTTTTTTTTTTTTTTTCCCTGAACGAAAAGGTCTCGTTGTTGGTGCTTTTTTTTGCTTGGTGTTGCGGGCGGCGGTTGAAGGGCAATTTTGCTCGAGCAATCGATCGATTCAATTGATTTGTTGAAGCGCAAAAAAAAAAAAAATTCGTTGGGCGGAGCTGCTTTGCAAAAAGGCGTTGCCCCCCCACCGTTGGTTTGGCTTGGTTTTTGGTTGGTGGGGAAGGGGGTGAAAGGGTCCAAGCCGCATCGCAGTTGCGCTAAGCTATATCGGCAACGACTGCGCCACGTCCTCCGCCGATCTGAAAAAAAAAAAACTTTTTTTAAAAAAAAAAAAAAAACAACTTGGTGATGCTACAATACAATAACGGGGGGGGGGGAGACAAACAACAACAAACAACAACGAAGACGCTTTGTCCACCAACCGTCGTCTTTTTCAAACTAAGACGGTGCAAACAAGGCGCCTTTTTTTTTTTCTCTTCTTCTTCTTCTTCTTCTTCTTCTTCTTCTTCCTTTTTTTCTTTTCTTCTAAACCTCCTTTTAGCTTTGACCCTCGTGTGACTCAGAAAATCAAAAATCTTCTTGAGAGTCCGCCAGTCAGTCTCTCCTATAAAAAGGGCCAATTCCATCTCTCTCTCTTTCTCTCACTTTTCTCTTCCAAAAAAAAAAAAAAAACACCAACGCTTTTTCTTCTTCTTCTTCTTCTTCTTCTTCTTCTTCTTCTTCTTCTTCTTCTTCTTCTTCTTCTTCTTCTTCTTCTTCTTCTTCTTCTTCTTCTTCTTCTTCTTCTTAATTTTCCTCCCATTGGGTAACAAAGTCTCCGGACATGATATACCAGAGTCGGCAGGGACAAAATACACTCAACTGACCTCTCGTTGCCCCCCCCCCTTTGTGAACGTGTCTTGGCCTTTTTTTTTTTTTTTTTTAAATTAAAAGGAAAAAAAAAAGAAATTCACCACCACTTGCATAACGCCTAGGTGCTACTAAGAAGAGCTTGGCGCATCCATATATATATATATATACATATTAATACGTACGTACGCACATCGTGTCTCTCTCTCTCTCTCTCTCTCTCTCTTTCTCTCTCTCTCCCCGCGCTTATTCCTCCCCTCCCCCTCAAAAAAAGATACACAGCCTCCTTTTTTTTTTTCCAACTCTCATCTCCTCTCTCGCACCGACAAAATTTCATCTCCTTCTTTTACTTGAAGCACAATTTTTTTTTTTTTTTGCTAATTCAAATCTCCATTCTGCTCAGCCAGCCATGGTCTTCCTCTTCTTCGTCTTCGGTCAGCAGACCTTCCGGTCCGAGGTCAAGGGCTATGAGCGCGTCATCTGCCAGTGCCACAACTGCGGCAACATGTCGGGGCGTGTCATCAAAAGCCGGCCCTTTTTCACCATTTGCTTTATTGTAAGCTTCATTCCCCGTGTTTCTCCGCGCCCATGTCATCTTGTCTTCCCTTTGCTTTCATCTAGGCTCCCGCTCTTTTTCGTTCAACTCCAAGCGCCAGAGTTCGCCAGAGACGGCGGGCGGCGTCTGTTTCGATTGCTGACTCTCCCCGCTCACAAGCCCGTCATCCCCTTCACCATCTCCGGCTTTGTCGAGGTCGTCTGTCACATCTGCAACTTCAAGCAGCCGCTCAACCAGCGCCCCGACGTCATATCCGTGGCCAGCGGCGGCACCGCAGGAGCAAATCCGGTGCCCCCGCCAGCAAATCCAGGATGGGGCCAGCAGCAGCAATACCAGGCTCATCCTCCCGCAACGTATGGCTGAAAATTCGCAGGCCAGAAAAATTGTTGTATAATTTTCAATAAATTTGTCAGCAAAAAAAAAAAGAAAAATTGGGATGAAAATTGAAATCATGAAAACTTTTTTTATAATAATAATACAGCCCGTTGTCAAATGGTCTCCGAGGCACACCGCAGCCGACACAAACATAAAAAAGACAACGCTCTACACCACTTACAAGGGGAAAAAAAAAAAAAAAAAAAAAAGTACAACAGCTCAGCACCACCGCTTTGCAGTGACGGAAAAGGAAACAAACGGAAGAGAGGACCACTGCCGGGAACACATTCGGAGATTGCTACACACTCTGAGCAGCTAAAACGAGGAACAAGATGATCCATGCAGAGCACCAGCAAGCACATTCACATGCTTGCAAAAAGGCCCTCGTGAACCGGCCCAAAGTCCCCCCCCCCCGTGGGTTCTCCAAGGGGATGGATGTCTCGGGCGTATTTGGCAAAAAAAAATGATAGCTATAGTGTATAATCTTCAAAGGGAGGCAGGCCTCAACCTTTTTGCCGCATCCTTCACATTGGGTGGTTTCCACTGGTACAGCTCGCGGGCGTGTGATTCGAAAAAAAAAAAAGAAAAAGTAAAGAAAAAAGTAAAAAAAAAGTAAAGAAGAAAAAAAAGAAGAAAAAAAAAGAAATCAGAAACATTTCGTGGGACATTTTCAAATATCCTTCCTTCCTTCCATCATTCCACCCAAGAAGAAGCTGTTGATCCAGAACCACGTCCGCCGCTCATCTTCAAACTCTCCTCGATAGCCCTCTTCAGCTCCTCGTCCTCGTCGTCGCCATCGCTCGCCCCCTCTGCTGCTTCTTTCCCTTTCCCCTTGGCCAGCCTTTGTCTCCTAAACTCTTCCTCGGCCAGGCTCTGCTTCTTGATGTATTCCATCACAATCTCTTCTTCTGTCCTCTCGTGCTGTGCCCGCTCCATCTCATCCTTGGACGCCTCGATGGCTCGCCGGAAGAGTTCTTCCTCATCCTCTTCTCGCTGTCGGGGTGGCAAAGCGGGGGGCGTCTTGCGAGACTCTTCAACGGCGCGTTGGAAATCGGCGTCTTGGCCGCCGTTCGGAGCAAATGCTCCTTGGCTGCGAGTCGGCACAGCGGTAGCCGCAGAATCAAGCTCCCGGGCGCTAGACGCTTGGGCTGTAGAGAAATCCCCCGCATGCCCAATCAGGCTCTCGCGGATGGCTTGCTCGATGAGGTCCTGGTATTCTTCATCCGTAATCTTATACTCGTCGTCGTCAAAGACGCCCGGGCTTTTGCTATCCAATGGCAGACGCACGGGTTCGGGCAGAGAGCCCTGCTGCCGCATCGCCTTGACGCTCTCGCGAATGGCTGCTTCAATCATGGCGTCTTCCCCTGCATCGCCTCGGGAAGTCTCTCTGACCGAAGCTCGGATAGCTGCTTCGTACTCTGTATCAATGGTCGATGCGGCTTCCAGAGTTTTCGCAGTAGAGGATCGAGAGCGCCCTGCAATCCCATCCGATTGCTGCTGCTGCTGCTGCTGCGCTTCTGCCAATGCAGCGCCCAGTGGACGCCATCCTTCTTGGGGAGGCGGGGGAAGCCAGGAGCTGGATCTGCCTCCAGACGCGGCCCGAGGAGGCTCCCTTTCCTGGCCGCTCGATTTCGTTTTCTCGAGGGCCTGCAGACCACCACCATGATTCCAGCGATCAATAACATCTGCCTTTTCTCCCTCAGATGCGTTTTGCAGCTCCCGTTCGCCTTGAACGACTCGCGAGGTGATGATGTAATTCTGCACGCTTCTTGACAGGAATTTGTTAAGCTCGGCATAGGCACCCTGCATCACGTACGCCGGGAGACCCCAGAAGCCTGAACGAGCCACGCTTAGTATATCCTCGAAAGGGGAAGAAAGGCTACGAGCGTGTGTGTCTATTTACTCACCTGCCGCGGGCTTCGCGATGAGCCCTCCGATGCCCTTTCCGACGCCCTTGATCAGCCCGGCAGCGCCCTCCTTCTGCGCCCCTCTCACGGGCTGCGTGACCAGCCCAGAGATGCCATCGTAGAGGCCCAGGCCAAACTCCTTACCGGCGACCCGCACGCCGCTGTTGAAGTCTGTAACCTTTTCGATTGCTCGAACGGTGTCGTCGTTGTACAGCCGCGGAATGTTCCTGAAGCCCTTGGCGAGCCCGAGACAAAAGTTCATGGGAGACTTGACTCCCGTGCTCACAATGCGCCCAACGTTTTTGCTCGTGCCGACGGCGGCCTCCACAGTGGCGGCCGCGGAAAGCGCCCGCCGGCGAGACGACGACCGGCTTCCTCGACCATCGACCGCGGGGGACCGCGCCCGCCCGACGTCGCTTGGCAATGACGGAGTTGGGGGAGTTGGGGCAAGCTGCCCTGCGTCGCTGTCGCCGCCGCTGGTTTGGCTGCCACCCTCCCGCATGGATTCTCTGGCTTTCCTCGGGCTTTTCAGTATATCCAAGGGCATGTCCACTATGGCCATGCCAATGTCGCTGATGTCGGTCACCAGCGAGCAGGCGCCCGCAGTGATCGGGTCAGGAGGCTGGCCCTCCGTATTGTACTCGCGGGGGCGGTATCTGGACGATTGGGTCAACACCACGAACAGGGCCACGCAGCTGCCGTGACTGTGGCTTACAGTTTCAGGTCGGTATATCGCACGAGGCCGCGTTCGGCGAGCACGGCGGCAGCAAACGGGCTGAGTCGCACCTTTGTCCTTTTGAGGCGCCAGGCCGCCGCTCGGCCGGGAGCCACAGAACAGCGAAGAGAATCCACATCGAGGTGGTTGTGGAAGCTCTGGCTTCCCGCTTCCGCGCCCTTTTCCTCTCGAATCTTACGGCCAAGCGCTTGAGCTTGATCTTGCGTTTCCCGCCGGAGGCAGAATTCGATCGCCTCGGCAAGCTTTTCGGCCGTCAACGCCTTGTGTGGGATCGGGTCAGGCCCGGCCTTGGCCCTCGCGATCATGGCTCCCCAAAAGGGCTGGTCGCCAAAGAACGGAACCACAATGGTGGGCTTGCCCGCCTTGATGCCGGCCGCCGTCGTCCCGGCGCCCCCGTGGTGCACAACGCAAGAGACCCTTTCAAACAGCCAGTCGTGAGGAACATTACCAAGCATAAAGACGCCGTCGGGAAGCCCTACCGCATCGACCCCCAGGCCCCCCCATCCCTTGGAGACCAAGGCTCGCACGCCAGCGAGGTGGATGGCATCGAGTATCAGCCTCGTCATGGCATTCGGATCATCCACCACAACGGACCCAAAGCCAATGTAAACAGGAGGAGGGCCGGCCTCTAAAAAGGCGGCAAGGCCGGGCTCGGGCGTATACGAGGATGCAAGATTCAAAAAGTAAAAGCCCGAAACGTCGATGTTTGGCCCCCAATCATTCGGTTTGGGGATCAAAGCCGGGGACCTGCATAAAAACGTTGTTGTTATTAAGAAGCAGCAGTAGTAGAACAAAGAACAATGAACAAAGCACAAGAACAAGAACAAGGGGGGGGGGGGGGGGGGGAAACAAATTGCTCCATTGCATACATACCAACAGTAGGTGTACGAGATCCTAAGCCTAGCGAGAAGCCCCGGGGCCCAGATGAGCGAGAGGGGAGCGAGATCCAAGGCGTTTTCGCGGAATCGGTTGATGACATCGCCCAGCCCCTGCCACGTCATCATCTCGACGAGCGTGTAAGTCATGTAATTGGTGAGGACGTCGTCGGCATTCGAATACTGGATATTGGCGAGCGGGTGAGGAAACGCCCGCGTAGGCGACCAAGGCATTCTAGACGGCGTGTCAGTCACCCCAGGCAGGGGGACACACACAATGTGCAGGGTTCAGCAGGGATCGCCCTCACGTAAACATCATGTGCAGAGGAATGCCAAGCTTCTCTGCCACGTGGATGTGAGCGAAGCTGGGCGGGTTCGCGATGATGGCGTCGGCCACAAACGGCTCGTGGTTCGGATCCCCAGGCATACCCGCCGACGGATCCCAAGGCTCGAGCCTCCTGTGCGGCTCTGGCGGCGGCCCCAGGCCATCTCCCGCCTCGACGCAAGATCGCCAGCACCCAAGGAGCATCTCCTGAACGCCCCTGCGGCGCTTGCCGATCTCGCCACTCCTCAGAGCGTCCAGACCGGGCATGAGGCCCGGATGCTTCACCATGAATGCCATCAGCTCGGCGGGGTCCCCCCCTATGCTGAAGAACTCGAGGCCATTCTCCTCGACAAAGGTCCGGAAAGTCGCGTGCGTGGCGATGCGAATCCGATGGCCGTGCACCTCCTTGAGGACCTTTCCGAGAGCAACAAAGGGCTGGACGTCGCCGCGCGACCCAACAATCTGGATGACGACGTTGAGCCGTGGCGGGGGTCCCTTGCTAGGCTCTCCTGCGAGGCTCGGCAGCGTGTATACCGGCGGCAGCGAGGGCTGGGCGGCAATCTGACTGGCGATGCTCGGCGCAAGAAGCTCTGCGAGCCTCCGATTCTTGGTCTTGATGTTGATGTTGATTCTCCCGTCGCCTAGATGTCCCCATGGTTAGGAGTGCCTCTCTGATATATATATATATATATAATATATAAACCCCTCCCAACGCGGTGCGCAAAACGACGAGAGGCAGGGGGGGGAAGGGCGTCGTAGCCAGTTGCACACCTGTCAAAGCCGCCTCGGCGTCAAACCCCGCCCGCGAGAACTGGAGTTGGTCATGATGGCTTCCGTACGCTGGAGGCGCATCCGCGGCCACCTCGAGGTCGGGAAGAACGAAGCCGTCCGTCACCGGCACGGCCTCAGAGGCGACGCCCTCTCGTCGATGAGGCGGGGGCTGCCGCTTCGGTTTACTCCGCTGGTTCTCCGAAGGCGCCATTGCTCTTAAAGGCAATATGGCGCTTCCCGTCCAGGTGGTGTGTTGTGGTTTTGCGAGAGAGAGAGAGAGAGAGAGAAAAGACGACGGGGGCGCGCGAAAAGGTGCCTTTGGTTGGAGGTGCAAGCTTGGGATGAAGTACTATCTATGTATCACCTGCGGATGTGGAGAGGCATCGTTTGACCTCGCTGATGGATTGATTGACCTTGGAAAATCAGAGAGTGCGCGCGCTTGTGCATGGCCCAGGTTTTGATTGATTCCGGCAGTCGGGGCGATGACCAACGTTGTAGCGCTCACGAGAGGCCTCACTCACTCACTCTCACTCACTCTCTCTCTCACTCTCTCTCTCTTTCTCTCCCTTGTGAATCTTTTGGAAATTCTGGCGCAGGCGCGCGACAACGGCGCACTGCCTTCCTTATCCGCCTCGGCGGTGATAAGAGAAAGCCCAGGCAGTCTCTGCGTGCCCACTCCAAGTCAGTCGTACACGTATGTACAGGGAGGGCCAGCTAGCGGGCTGTGGTTGTAACCAAGTCGCCCTCATTGATACAATTTATTCCGTGACGGTCTGTTAAAAAAAAATTAAAAAAATAAACAATAAATAATAAATAAATAATAAATAAATAAATAAAGTAAAAAACCCGGGCGCGTGATGCGTTTTCCCCAAAACTACCTGCATCATCTAGTAACCATGGAAGCCGTTTAGTTGTTTGCGCTCAACCAAAGGGGCGAGTGAGTTGTCCGCTACGAAGCGTGCCAATATTTCAGCATCAACCACGAAATGATACCTACCAGTCAGTACTGATTGCCTCGGTGCCTTACCGTGCAAGAGTTATTGATTGCTCCGCGCTTTAGTTCTCTTGCCCTTGAATAAGCAGGTGGCTGCGTTGGGTAAATTTGTTTCAGTGCGACGGCAGCCTCTTAACGCCCCTATTATGGACATCCATGTATACGGAGCACTACAAAGATAAAGTCAAATTAATATATTGACTGATTCGTGTGAGTTGCGCATGCCATATTTCACAGCCACAGAATATTGGTGGAGGCCTAGAAATAAGCCCCAACAAGGAGTCGCCACTAATAACGAGGCAGTGAAAAGGCTTCACAATGTCAACGGTATGCCAAACTGAAAACACGGACATGGATGCCTCCTCCCGCGCTCGATTGATTCCTACCTTCTTCAAAACTATCGCATATCCGCAACAGACATATTCCAGCCAGGCCGAGGTAAATGTGGCGAGTCACCAGAAGCCATGTTGGGAGCAAGCGATCTCGTGATCCAATGCAAGCAACGCAACCTTGAAAAAAAAACGCATGCGAAATTGGAACAACCCGTTGTGCTCATATAATACAAAATGTCATGGTCGCTTAGACTCCATGGTGATTAGGGGCCAGGCCAATGTATCCGCCGAATCCATACATCCGTTTGTGTAAGCCTTTTTTTTTTTTTTGTTCTCCTGGCATCAGCCTCAGATGAGCTGGAGTTGGCATCCGCGGAAACCTGCGCCGTCGTGGAACCGTTTTCCCAATATGCCATCGTTCGAGTCCCTCCCCCTCTCACACCCATCCATCACTTGCATCTCCATAAATGTGTGTTTAGCTCGAGAATTTGCGGCTGATCTTAGCAATGACTGTATCTAGTTAGCAAATTTCGCGTCGTCGAGCGTCGAGGGGGGGGGGGATAACTCACTGTGCAGAGCAACAACGCTAAAGATGAAGACGAGAGACAGAACAAGGACAACGACAGGATCAACCTTTAATCCAGGGGATTCGTCCGTGTAGAGCCCTGCAATTCGTTTGCGTCAGCGACTTATAAAAGCTTTCCAGTACCAGCTGTCCACGCAGCTCCACACACAAAAAGAAAGGCCAAAGGACGACGTACTCAACATGGTGCTGCTGGAGCCGCCGGCGCCGGCGGCCCGTGTGCTGCTCGGCCTGGCATTCGCAAGCTTCTCCTTCTGGTCAGCAGCCGCACGCCGCCGGATCGCAGTTCGGGGTCCGCCGGGAGGCGTAGGAGAAGAAGGTCGGCTGATGCTGGAACCGCTGGCCGCGGCGGGGCCATTGGCGGGTGAAGAGGGACGAGAAGACTGTTGAGAGAAGACGTATATTAGATTGAGCACTTGACAATTCTTGCGGGTCGATTTCATGCAAAAGCGCATAGAGGCATCGGTCTTGGTGACGCGCGCGATACCAAGCGCCGCAATCCGTCATCCAAATCGCCAGCACTGATGGCTCAAACTCAAAGCAAGCACGGGTTGGTGGAAGAAGACGCGCATACCATTGTGAAGGAGTGTGTTTTTTTTGGGGGGTATTAGAAGAAGGAGGAGGGGGGGAAACGACACAGAATCACTGCAGGACTCTAGAGTCGAATTGACAAGAGTATGGAAGGGGATGTACTTCAACAGAAGGATTGGAGTTGGCGCGGCCGGCTGGTGAAATTATGGCCCGAAGGACAAGAGTTGAGGCCACATTCGCACAAATGCGGCCGAACATTTCTCCGCTACCCCAGAGAAAACAGCCCACCACCGCTTATTTTATTTTATTTTATTTTTTATCTTAATTTTATTTTATTTTTTTCATTTTTTTTCTTCTTTATGCACGTAATCAATTCAACTCCCATTCCTAAAAGGTCTTGTTTACACTATTATACAATACTATAGAATCGAAGCAGCAGCCATTACAGACCAGCTGAGAAGCTCACCAGCAGAATTGGCATCCATACCCAACAAGGCAGAAACCAAAAAAGGGGGTATGTGAAGCTACAGCTTGACAATTTATTGTTGGTAGCCAATAAATAGCCAATAAACCGCAACGCTTCCCTATCAACATATATTCTGAGTATCTCACATTGATTCATTACTAAGGCCGTAGAGGCTCGGGGTATTTTTACAATTTGGGGGAGGCTATGTTTCACGGAGGCCCTCAGCAACCCCCAAGCTTCGCTATCATGTTCGCCTCCATGTCAACTGACTCCGCTCCGCTCGCTGCCCTCCTTCAAACCCTGCTTCGCAGACTCGCCGCGTGGTATGTGTATAGTTCAAAAACAATGAAAGACAGGCAAAAACAATGCGAAAAAAGAGAAACACAAAGGGAATCACGGAAAGAGGGAGAAGAAGAAAGAGGAAGAAGAAGGAGATGAAGAAGAAGAAAGAAAGAAAGCAAGAAAGAAAGAAAGAAAGAAAGAAGACGAAAATGAGAAAATGAGAAAATGTGAGAGAGAGAGAGAGAGAGAGAGAGAGAGAGAGAGAGAGAGAGAGAGAGAGAGATACGCCAGCTTGCAAGAGGAAAGTTGGAGCACAAAACAGCCCAGATATTGCCAACAGCCTTTAATACGTTCGAGACGGGGCGACGTATCCACAGGAGCCCAACAAGGGCCCGGTGTGCGTATGGTATATCCCCGGAGCCCAGGCACTGAGGATTTGAGAACCGATCCCTAATGTATAGGAAAGGATGACCTGTTCTCATCCCAAGGCGCCATTTCGAAACCCCCTCCTTCTTATGGGCGTTTCCATCTTTCCTTCCTTTCGAGTCGTTTGGATGAGATTGCGGTGTCAGTTGGAGATGCTTTTTGGCCAACTCAAAACTCCCAGCCGACTTCACCCCTTCCTCGGTCTTTCTGACTGAGAAGAGAAGAAAAAAGAACAAAACAAGAAGAAGAAACGAAAGAAAGTATAAAAAAAAAACTCCGCAGGCTGAGGAGCTGCGTTCCGTAGATCAAGGCTGATTATATAAAATTAGACAGTACATCTACACCCGGAAACGAAGAGATTTCAACCAAACGCCTCCCGCTATGACGGCAATGCTGCAGATCGGGCTGTTGTTCATTTTGTGTGTGTGTGTGTGTGTGTGTGTGCGTGTGCGTGTGCGTGCGTGTGTGTGTGTGTGCCGAAAAGGAAATAAAGCCAAAGGAAATTTTGTGTGTGGCATCTCAGAGAGTGACGTCGAGAACCAGGCTGACATCAGAGACGTTGGGGCCAGCGAGGTCTTCCAGAACGGGTATGAGGTCTAGCAGCTCATTGTCATGCGCGTCGGAAAACCAGCTGCTGATTGGGACAGCGTGCTGGGGGTGGAATATGTAGGAAGTGGGCGAGTTGTCGATGATGATGGTGTCCTTCAAATCTCGCCCGACTTGCGAAAGATCCTTGACGTAATTTCCTTGGTGGTTGTAACAGCTCTCCCGGAAGAGACGGTGATGAACAACGTTGTGTATATCTAATTGGTCTAGCAGAGGATCGCCATACTGATTCCACGCACGTGCACGTCAGCCCAACCGGCTCCCGCTGTAGGAGCGGGAAATGTGGCACTCACCTTTGACACCGAGGCCGTGAAGACCACTACTTCGTAAAGTTCCCCCACCCTCTTCATAAATTCATCCACACCAGGTCGCTTAATGACATACACGTTATGATAATTGCCTTCTATTTCAACCGGTATTGTGAAGTCGGCTTGATGAAGAATCTAGCGACGTTGGTCAGCCAATTTTCCCACGTTGCTTTGCCGGGGGGTGCGGCGAGGGGGTCGGAGAGGAGCGGAGAGGAGAAAACAAACCTTGAATGAACTGTGGACCAAGGTCTCGTCAAGGTCCAACACAAGACATTTTCTTCCTTTGAGCTGGGGGGTGATGGGGGGCAGCAGCCACTTTTGAGGTTCCGGTGCCGAGGGGCCTTCCTCCGCGAAAGGAAGCGCTATAGTCACCACGGGGCTAGGGCCGGGTCCGGGCGGAGGGGGCGGGATCGAAGCATCGTGGGCCTCTTGCCGTGCCACCTCTAGCAGTGCTTCCTGGGCTACCTCCACGGCCGGCACCTCTCGCATTTCTACGTCGCCAAGCTCAACCTCTTCTATTTCTCGAACTTCTTCGTTCGGCTCGGGCAGGGAGCTTGGAGGGTCGACCGTGACGGCCGGGGCGAGCTGTTTTGTCTCTTGCATCGTTTGCTCCTCCGTCTTGGCATGCTCATGAGCGCCGCTCGACGAGATGCCATTGTCCTTGCCCTGGGAGACGGTGCTTGCCGGGGCGGGCGGCTTTTCGCTGCTCTGCTTGGTCGGCGTGTGGTCTTGAGACGTCTGCGTCCTCGACTTGGCCGTTATCGGTCTCGGGGGTAGTTTGTCCAGCTTGTGAATCCCCTGGGGGGAATCCACAGCATTTGCCGAATCAGGCGCGCCGCAGCATCCCAACAAGGCCAAGAAGCCGCTGCTCTTCTTCCTCTTTCGTTTCTGCTCGCTTGCCGAGGGAGAGCTCGGCTGCGAGAGGTCGGTCGTGCGAGCAGGCTCGGCATCGCCGCTGGAGCTTCCGTTTCGTTGCCTATCCAAAAAGCTGCCCTTGGACTCCCTTGATCTGCTGCCGATGCTGCTCCGGGGATCGGTGATGGTGGCCCCGCTTAGGCCAGTCGTGGTCGGCGAAGATTGGTTCCTCTGTTGGGACGACGATCGCGACGGCACCTTGAGGAGCCCCCGGACCTTATTAGAGCTCTCTCCATCCTCCGGCAACAGCATGTCCTTGTCCTTCCCCAGGCCGGAACCGAGCGGTATTTTGTCCTGCTTAAAGTCGACCACCGCGGTCGTCGCTACGGCCGTTTCGGACATTGTGAGCTGTCACTACATTCAGCTCGTCAGCCCTCCCGTTAAACAAGCAATCACCAAGATGCGATGGCACAGTGCGTCCCAAAAAAAAGAGAAGAAGAAGAGGAGCTCGTTGAAAGCTTCTGAGCTCAGCTCAATTTGGGCCGCAAAAAAAAAAGCCATGCAAGGGGACGTCGTCGGCGATGGATGGGAAGCCTCCCCAGATTGGACAAGCCACCAAAGCGGCGACTCTCCATCTGTTCCAGCTAGGCATTGGACAATTGTGGACGGGACGTTGTAAAAATTGCGCAGCTTTAGCGCTCCTTGGTCATGTATCTGCACGTACCTCGAAACAACACTCCGACGGATGGTCCGCTCCAAATTCCGAGCTCCCGACGCAATCAAAAGAAGAAGAAAAAGAAAAGAAGAGAAGAGAAGAGAAAAGAGAAGGAAAGAAGAAAAAGAAAAGGAAGAGAGAAAGAGAAATAAGAGGGAAGGTGAAATAAAATGAAAATAAAAAAAATAAAAAAATAAAAAAGAATGTCAGCCCACAAGGGGCGTTTGGCAGCGACGTGCCGTTCGTTTCTCCGAATGCCTTTTTTTTTTCCAACAAATGCTACCAGGGGGGGGTAGAGGCTGGCGAGGAGCTGAGACGCGCCCGACAGGTAGGAAGATTTAGGGAGTCGACGATTCCGCCCGTGCAAGAAAAGAGAAAAAAGAAAAGAAAAAGAAAAGAAGGAAAAAAAGGACGACGCAAGAGTCGGGCAGAGACAGAGCGGCTGTGGCGCTGCCAGTACGAGCGATGTGTCGCCGCAAACAGCCGGTGTCAGCGCCGAGAGGGTTCGTGATGGAAGAAGACTCTGGCGATCAGGAGGAGGGCGAGATGGGAATGAGGAGAGTCGAGGCGACAGCAGCGACGGCAACGACGTACCGGAGGCCGAAGAAACTGAGGGCGCAAGCGAGATGATTGCCTTTAAAAACGTGATGGGTTTTGGTCCGGCGTGCAGGGACGGCGGCTGGGGAGTTTTGGGGGGGGGGGGGGGGTAAGAGGTGTGGGTGGAGTCGTCGTCGAGATTACCAAGTGCCCTAGCGGATATGGGCGTTAGTGGGGGAACAGGCGCGACGGTGCGTACGGCGCCTTCTGCACGGTGCCCCCCAGCCGCACGTCGCGCTCGGCACAGTGCGTAAACCGCCCTCCCAGGCACCGTGGCCAGATAGCCCAGTAAACCGCGACCGCATGGCGCCCTGTCCCAATCTCCGCTAATGGCGGCCGCCAAGTTCTCATCTTACCGGCCAACGTTGAAATTGTGGGCTCCTCGAGGCTTCATTCTCTTCCTCTTTAGGAGAAGCGCGGTCGCGGCCGGCGCTCTCTGCACGGCGGCCCGCTCACACGCTGCGACACATGGAGGGCAAATTTGTCGCTGGCAGCTCGACTTTTTTTTTTTTTTTTTTTTTTTTTTTTTGCCTGACCAGCTTCCCCCCTGGTCTCTGCCATCCCATCAGCCACCCCATTAAAAAAAAAAAAAAGAAAGAAAGAAACACCAGAGCCCCTACAGTGCTTGTACCTTAGTACCCAACATTACT
Organism: Trichoderma cornu-damae; assembly: GCA_020631695.1. Classification (NCBI taxonomy): domain Eukaryota; kingdom Fungi; phylum Ascomycota; class Sordariomycetes; order Hypocreales; family Hypocreaceae; genus Trichoderma; species Trichoderma cornu-damae. The sequence continues at coordinate 2,473,644 of CM036088.1, forward strand.
AATGTAACGGAGTTGCATATACCAGCCAGGCCAGGCCAGGCCAGGCCAGGCCAGGTCACCGGGCACGAAGCACGGAGTGTTGGATGCCACCCACGGCGCGGTACCGAATACGCAACGAGCAAGTCCGTCTACCTTGGGTACGGAGTACATGGGCGCCAGTACGGACGGGGGGAGTGCTTCAGGCGCCGCCGCGGTTTGCGCATGTTCGCATCAGTGCGCGTTTGCGCCAAATAATGCGGTTCGAAATCCATCGAATGGGCCTCTCTCTCTCTCTCATTAGGCTGCCTCCCCAATGGCGTATGGTTGGGTGGTGGTGGGTCGAGATCTGTCTCCTACTGGCCGCTGCCGTCAAACAAATCAACCGTTCCGGGGGCATGACAAAGAGAAGGGGGGGGGGGGGGGGGGGGGAAAAATGAAAATAATAATTTAAAAAAAAAAAAAAAAGGGACGAGAATCCTCCCCCAGAAACTTGGGCACGCCCGCCACCCCCCCCCCCCCCCCCCTTCCCCATCCCACTGTGCGTGCCGAGTGAACGAGACCCGGCCCGGGCGCCTTGATTGGTCGTGTTGGCGCCCGGGCTTCCATCGTTCACACATTCTGCCCAAGTCGCAGTACTACTGCTAATACTGGCATTACCCACTTGGGCGAGTCGTCGCTGGGAGGATAAACGGCTTTCGAGACCCTCGGTGAAAGCTCGCTTCGTATTGGCGCAGGGGGGAGGGGAGAGGGGGGAGCTCTTCTCGCATACCCCCCCAGGAAGCATCAGACCTGGTCCCCCGGCAGACCCTGACTGCTTGCTTCGGAGCAGACACCTGTAGGCAAGTATGGAGCAACCCCAATCGCAACAGTACCAGCCAGCCCGGAGAAGGGCCCTCCCTGTACGGCGTGCGCGCTGGAATATGTACGCCATCGTTTGATTGGCATGCCCGCAGCACATGGCGGACTGGCTTTCGTACATGCTGCGGCCGTGCATGTGGCCAGCTGTTCGCGCAAATAAGTAAGTACCTGTGCGCCCGCCTTGTATTCCCGGCACATTGTTTGCAACCTTGTAGGCCGTAGAAACGATGGTTGCAACGCGCGGAATGGGCTGGTTCGAGGTGGTGGCTAGCGCCTCAATAACGGAGCACTGCTACCTTGGGTACTGCCTACTACAATTTACCTTAGTGCCTTAGTGCCCTACCTTACTAGTAGTAGTAGTACTAGGTAGTTTAGTGGTGGCTACGGAGTCATTAGTGCCCTATAGGCTATGGATCACACTCCCTCCGTCAACGGCTGCTGGTGTCTCGCAGATTAGGTGCCTGGAGCCCTCCTTGTGCCGACAAGCTTCGTGCTAATTACAGGGCGCTACTGCTGGGCACAATGCCTACTAGGTACCTGGGTCAAGGGGTCTAGTGTCTCTCTACAGGGTAAGCTGTCGGGAACGGGAGCGCCCTAGTGGTAGTAATAACTAATGCCTGGTAGTAACTGGTAATCAATGCCAATATACTCTATGCGTTGGTTAGGCGAGACATGAACTTTGGGGGCCAGTGATTTTCCTTTTGTTTCTTTTCTCTCCTTCTCCTTCTCCTTCTCTTTCTCTCTTTTATTTTTAATTTTAATTTTATTTCAATTTTATTTCAATTTTTTTTAAAATTTCTTTTTTCCCCTTCCTTCCTTACTAAGAAGAGAACTTCTTGGTGCGTCGCTGGTGTAACTCGGCGAATGAAATGAAATCCTACCCGTGACCCGGTCCTAGGCAGCTTCAGTGGTCCGTACTACCTTTTGGTGACCCGCTGCAAACCAGTGTCACCGCGAGACAAATTACGAACAGGGCATTGGAAAGCCTCAGGGCACACTACAGCACTACAAGCCAACATGCGCAGGCAAAAGCGGCGCAACAAAATCACGGCAGCATGCGCGTCGTAAGTGGCACTTACGTTATCGAACATCAACTCAATCTTGGGTACGGATCTGGTTGACGATGGCAATTGTGGGGCCGCGTGCGGCTTTGCTGCAAGCGCCTTCGGAGGGCTGGGCCTGGGGGAGGAGGAGGAGGACGAGGAGGAGGAGGAAGGAGGGGGGGCTTCACAACGTACATCTCGGTTCTTCGCACAGCAACAAATTTTACAAAGGCGACGGGCCCGGCTTCAACCTCCGTGGAAGGGACAGCGCCGCATTTCCTTTGCGTGCGTAGGGACGTCGGAGCCGGAGAATTCTAGATAGAATGGGGGGGGCCGGCGTGATGGGCGCACAGGTTTTCCCACCCTATCCATCTCGCTCCAGGCCTCACCCATGTTGCCATGTGACCGCCGCCATCGCTCTGAAAGCTCTGCCGCAACACCACGGACGCGCTCGATTACCGCCAGCCTCGTTACCGAAATTGCCGCTCTGTCGTCACAATGTCGAAGTGGAGCCTCCTCCCGGAGGAGATGAGACTCCAAGTGCTGGACGCGCTGGCGCACGGCGGCAACGGGAAACGCGGCTTGACCAACTACTCCCTCGTCTGCAAGTCGTGGCAGAGCATCTTCGAAAAGGCGAATTTTCGGCGCTTGGTCCTCCACCAGTCGGATCTGGATGGCCTCGATCGGATCCCGAAACGGTGTTGGCCATATGTCAGGCACGTTTGGCTTCGCATCGAGCTCGGCGAATACTGCCCTTCGGGGTCGATCACGCCGGAAAGGCTGGAGGATACGGCGGCGTACAACGACCTCGTCGAACTCGCCGTTGGAGGCCTTTTTGGCGCGCTCAAGTCCTGGGAGAAAGTCGTGGAGCCGGATTTTCGTGGCATGACCCTGGAGCTGAGCATTCATTCGCCGAGCGACTCCAGGTACCTCTGCAGAGGAGTCCATGCCAAGGACCTGGATAGGCAGACGCCCTTGGCGCAGGGCCGAACGGATAGTGGCAGCAGCGTCCGTGTCGAAGGAGCCCTTGCCAGGGTGTTTGGCGGATATGTTCACATCAAGTTTTGCCATAGGCTTCCCCGGCTGAATCTGGTAAAAAGGTTCATCATACCCAGGCACACGCGCCGGCGGTTTACCTCGTTTACGCTACATCAAATTCTCCACGGCCTGCCACGTCTGGAGTATCTGGCCTACGAGCCATGGAGGCAGTTCCTGGACACAATGCAGGATATGGTCGATGCAGGTATGTCGAGTCTTCGCACAGGCAGTATCTGGGTGGTCTAGTGGACTGACGCGGAAAACCAAAAAAAAAAAAAAAAAAAAAAAAAACCCTAAAAAGGATATGTCAACCTTGTCAAGGGCTCCCTGCCGGTGGGTTTGAAGCATGTTGTCTTTTTGGAGGATCACGAATATGGGGAGGCAACGATTCCAGAACCGTCGGGTTCGGCGGAAGAGGCGCCGACTCGAAAACCGAACCCTTACTTTGGCGCCGCTCTGGCTAGCAGAAGCCTCGGCTTCGAGAATCTCTCAGCATCGTTTCTCGTCGAGGCGAGAGATTTCTTCCGAGCGTACAAGCCGGAGTGGATCTGGAGGGACTTGCGATCCCTGACGCTGACGTCGCAATATCTGGATTCTCAGCGGAGTTCTCACGAGATCAACGGCATGCTCCAGGCAGCGGGCGAAGCGGCACTTGCGATGCCCATGCTGCAAACCTTGGAGATATGGAACGGCGGCGCAGGGCAGGCCGCCATTTTTCGGTACCACGGGGGACGTGGCGAGGCTGCCGTGATAGCGTGGACCGGCACCTGGGACCTGGTCTTCAGCCCGCACGTCGTTGCTGCCTGGCAAAGGGTGGGCTTGAAACACCATCGCTGTCAAACGCTGGCTGTAGAACGGCGGCCCATAGCAAACGCCCACGACATACGGGGGTTTGGAGACGTCATGGAGTTGCTCAGGACGAAGGAGCACGTTGCCAGTTGGCAGTCGATGAACGAGCTGCGATACGAAGTTGAGAATCGGTGCATGTGCTATCCATAGGTAGCCTGTCCTTACTGCCATCATCCAAGGCTTTGAGGATGGGCATGTATATAATACATTACGGGGGAGAAGAAGAAGAAAGAAGAAGTAAATAATGGATAGCCATGGAGCTGCATAGAATCGCGCGATACTCCGTAGTCACATACCAAGGTAGTAGTAGTTTTACTTGATAAAAGGGTACCATTTCTACACAACAACAAAGAGCAACTCTCCAGACAAATTCGCCTCCCCCCCCCCCCCACACACACTGTGTGGAGTCACGTGTATGTGACATCTGCTCGGGGAGCGGCGGTTCCGTCATGGGCTCCGTTTTTGGGGCAACTTGGCTGGTGCCTCGGGCAAAAGCTGGGCGGCTTCACATGCCCATGGGAACTCTTTTTTTTTTTTTTTTTTTTTTTTTTCGAAATCCCCAGCCTGGACAAACAACAATTTTCCATCAAACTTTCATCCCCCTAGCGCGGCATCGTAGACATCACGACCAGCGCCTCTTTGCCTGCTTGATGGCGTTTCCCCCCAGCAGCTGCTCTTGGTTGCCACGACGATTGATGCGCCGCTCTCTTTTGCTGCTCAACAGCGAGGCTTGATGACCTCCTGCGGCCTTGCCTAGACGGGATCTGCGACGCTTGGAGTGTCCGGGAAGCACGTCCGGCGTCCGCAGCGGTACTGGCCGGGCCATCATGGCGGCGCAGTCGAACCTGCGCAGGACCGCGGCAGAGGATGCGCTGGCCGGATTCCTGGAGAAATGGACCGCCATCCTGGGGAAGAGGCTGCGCTCCACGTCGCGGACCACCCGCACCCTCGCCACCCTCTCTCTCGTCATGTCCATTATCCTCGGCGCCGAGGGCGGGAGGCGGTGGTGGAAGAAGCGGCGGCACGAGCACGAGCAGGGCCGAAAGCTGGTTCGCACTAATTCGTGGCTGCATAACAAGGACGGCTCTCGAACCATCTACGTTCCCTACAAGGACGGCACCTCCAAGGTCGTCATCAACACGACAAAGCCCCTGACGTTCGAGGCGCACAGGCGGCTGTTTCTCAACCCTCCAAGGGTGTCGGGCCTTGGCGACGGCACGGTTCCTTCTGCCCAGACCAAGCCGGGCTTGAACCTGGCCTTCCTGCACCAGTTCCTCAGCCTCATGAGCATCATGATACCGCGCTGGTCGAGCAAGGAGGCTGGCCTGCTCCTTAGCCACAGCGTCTTTCTGATGCTGAGGACATACCTGTCACTGGTGGTGGCTCGCCTGGACGGTGAGCTTGTTCGAGATCTCGTCGCTGGCCATGGCAAAGCCTTTCTGTGGGGCATTGTAAAGGTACGTTTATTGAGAGAGAGGGGGAGAGAGAGAGGGAGAGAGCAATTGCCGTGTAGTTGTATTGTTATTGTAGCGTAGTGTTTTTTTTTTAAAGAAAGAAAGAAAGAAAGAAAAAGGAAAAAAAAAAAACTGACATCTTCTCTCTCCAGTGGTGCGGATTGGGTACATTTGCTTCTTATACAAATGCCATGATCAAATTCCTCGAGTCAAAGGTATCGATTGCGTTCCGAACTCGACTTACCCGATATATCCACGACATATACCTGAACGAAAATCTGAATTACTACAAACTATCCAACCTCGACGGAGGGGTGGGGCAAGGAGCTGACCAGTTCATCACTCAAGATTTGACCCTGTTCTGTGCCTCGGCGGCCAATCTCTATTCGTCGCTGGGCAAGCCCTTTGTAGACATCTGCGTCTTCAGCTTCCAGCTCTACCGGTCCTTGGGCCCGCTCGCCTGGATAGGTCTCATGAGCAACTACTTTTTGACCGCGAGTATTCTTCGGAAACTCTCCCCGCCGTTCGGTAAGCTGAAGGCGGTCGAGGGCAGGAAAGAAGGAGACTTTCGCAGTCTGCACGCGCGTTTGATTGCGAATGCGGAAGAAGTCGCCTTCTATGGCGGCGCCGAGATGGAGAAGACGTTTCTCAACAAGGAGTACAAGTCCCTCAAGAGCTGGATGGAAGGCATCTACATGCTCAAGATTCGGTACAACATCTTGGAAGACTTCATCCTGAAGTACAGCTGGAGCGCCTACGGCTATCTCCTCGCCTCCTTGCCGGTCTTCCTGCCCGCCTGGGGCGGAGTGGGTGGCGCGGCCGAGATGGCGGAGGGCGGCGAAAAGGGCGGCAGGGAACGGAATCGCATGAAGAGCTTCATCACAAACAAGCGGCTGATGCTCTCGCTGGCCGACGCGGGCGGCCGCATGATGTACTCCATCAAGGACCTAGCCGAGCTCGCTGGGTACACCAGCCGCGTCTACACCCTCATCTCAACTTTTCACCGGGTGCATGCCAATGCCTACTACATTCGAGGCGGGCAGAGTGAGCTCTACTCCTTGTCCGATGTCCAGGGGACCATTCAGAAGGGCTTCGACGGCGTTCGCTTTGAGCATGTGCCCGTCGTTGCCCCCGGCCTTTGGCCCCAGGGCGGGGAGGAGCTGCTGGAGTCCTTGTCGATGATTGTTCGGAGAGGCGAGCATCTTTTGGTATGTACAGCTGGGCTTTTTTTTTTTTTTTTTTTTTTTTTTTTTTTTCTTCCCGAGGAATTTTTGCTTCTGCAGAAAAAAATTCCTTCTCCCTCTTCCCCTTTTTGAGCATCACCTGACAAGAGTTATTTTTCCTTGCGCGTGTAGATCTCTGGGCCCAATGGCGTTGGCAAGACTGCTATTTCCAGGATCCTGGCTGGTCTCTGGCCCGTCTACCGAGGATTGGTTAGCCGGCCGAAGAGCATTGGCCAAGATGGCATCATGTTCCTGCCCCAGCGACCATATCTGAGCCCCGGCACCCTTCGTGATCAGGTCATATACCCCGACGGCCACGTGGACATGCGGGAAAAGCGCAAGTCCGAGCATGATCTGCAGAACATACTGGAGGCGGCCCGCCTCGGCTACCTGCCTGATCGCGAGGGAGGCTGGGACACTCGTAAGGAATGGAAGGACGTGCTGAGCGGGGGCGAGAAGCAGAGGATGCAGTTTGCGCGTCTTTTATACCACGAGCCGCAGTATGCCATCATCGACGAGGGCACGAGTGCTGTCTCGAGTGACGTTGAGGGCTTATTGTACGAAACCTGCAAGGAGAGAGGCATCAGTGAGTAACCCCCCCTCCCCTTAAAAATTAATCTACGAATGCCCCGACAGATATGGAGTAAAAAGGCTTGCCGAAAGCGAGAGCTGATGGATCTCTCCATAGCGCTAATCACCATCTCAACGCGGGCTTCTCTCAAAAAGTACCACATGTACAACCTGCAGCTCGGCGCCGGGGATGATGGCGACAGCTGGGAGTTTGAACGCATCGGAACGGAACGCGAGAAGATGCATGTAGAAAAGGAGGTGCAGGAACTTCGCGAGCGCCTCTCGCAAGTAGACGAGCTGAAGAAGAGGCGAGACGAGATCGAGAGGGAGCTCGCGGCGGTGTGGACGGAGAAGGGGGATCTGCTCGACGCACCATCGTATATTGGCATCGATGGGATTTCAGCTGAGAGCGAGGAGCCGGCCGAGGCCGAGGCCGAGGCCTAAGCAGCAGGCAGCGGCCGCCTCGTCTTTTTGTATAAGGGAGGGAGGGTAGAGCTTCAGGCGGCTTCTTTGGTTGTGTTTTGGTTTATACCTACTGCGTGTACCGTTTCATCTCCCACCTAGAACAGGAACCATGCACAATTCAGCGACGTGGGTGGTGAATACATGCCCTTTCTTGATGGGAGAACGGCGGCCATGTCTGCATGGATTCATTGGGCCCTCCACAAGATTCTTTGCCATTTTGTGATGATATAAAGCTATTTGACCTCGACCAGACGGGCGTAGGAGAGCTGAAAGCAAGCTTCCTTCCTTCCTCCCTTTCTTTCTATATACCCCCAGAGGTCAAACAATATACAGAGACGATGCCACTTCGTATTGGTCGTGGCTGTGATTGTGACCGGTCCTTGCAGTGCTTGCCGTTTTGGACTGTCACTTGGGTTTTTTTGCAATCAGGCCAAGGATAGGGTGTTGTGGATGTGTGTATAGGACGAAGGGGTGGATGTGAGAATGACTTTTTTGGACGGCCATTGCCTTGGATATGAGGAATCAGAGGTGCAGAAATGCGTGATGGAGTGGAGGGAGAGTGTGTGTGCGGCTCGTATGTCTTGGGCACAAACGCATAGATGGATGTGAAAAAAAAAGCAAACAAAAACGAACGAACGAAACAACTAAACAAAACAAAACAAAACACAGGTGAACATTATCCAAGGGGAATCCATAGGAGCAGATGATTGGCATTTTTGCACAAAGCCATGCAGAGGCTTCAAGTTGTCATCAACTTACCTCACCTCCTTCACCATTCACCACCCCCCAAAACTCGCCCATAGTATATCCGTCTGATATTTCCTCATCCAGATCCATCGCACCAGCCCCGCGCTCTGGAATGGCCTGCAGCGGAGCGAAAGCCTCAGCGCTCGATGTCACCGGCCCCGTGATGATGTCCCACTGCTGCTGCAGCCGCGAAGCTCTCGACGTCGCTCTGCCGGAAGCGGGTCGAGGGGAGCCAGCTGCAAAGTCGCGGCCGTTGCTGCTCTGCGGCGCGCGTGACCGTTGCGGTGAGATGGCGCTATACAGGGTCGACAGGTTTCTGACATCGTCAGCGTCGTCGTCGAGAAAGTTCGGCACGGGCATCCATGTGTTGGAGACAACGGGCCATGCTCTATCGAGGCTGCCTGGACTATCGCCCATCGAATCGTCCATGATATAGCTAGGGGATATTGTCGTGGCCAAGCTGGGAGATGCTGGCGGTTCGCCAAACCGTACTCGCTTCTGCTTCCTCTTCTTTGCCTGTCTCGACGATTCTTCTGCGCGGGGAGGGTCATCGTCGGGCGACGGCCGCTTCCTTTGGGCTGCAGTTCCCCTTGCAGGAGCCGCCGGGCTGCTAGGCGGTGGACTTGCCGCTGGATCGAATCCCGCCGCCTGTTGGCCGGGAGCAGAAGCTGTTCTTGGGGCAAGGCTTATGGATGAATCCGTTGAAGACACGCTGAGCGGTGACCGCCGGCTTTTGCGCCGCAGGGCAGCTACGTGCGCAATGAGCGGATTCCCAGTTTGCGCATATCGCGATGGCGAATGCGGCGGCGGCTGAGTGTTGCGACTCGTCGCATTGGAGCCTTGGGGAAACGGTAATGTAGAGGGAAGTGACCCGTTCGGATGTTGACCAGTGGTGTTATTCCCTTGACCCCCTGAGCCTGAAGCCGCAGCCGTTGAAGTCTGTGAGAGAGGAACCGGAGGCTGCCCAGTGGAAAGACCGGTCGGGGTTGGGTTTGTCTTTGTACGCGCCCAAAAGGCGTCCCAGAAGCAGCGCGTCTCGTAATCGGTCTCCTGAAAGCCGCGGTGCTTGCGCTCGTAGATCTTCTTCAGCAGATAGCCTAGATGGGGACGATCCTTTGGTTTCTCAAACTGGCACTGCACAACCAAGTCGAGAAGCTCGGCCTCGATATAGTCATAGTCCGGCCTGCATACTCGCCAGCCATACGAGGGGCCGGAGCATCTTTGGTTTTGAGCCGTGTACTTGATTGTATTCATGGGATGCCCAAGCCAGTTCTTCGTGATGATGGATTCCATCTTCGTCCAAAGCCTAGTCAGCGTGAATGGCCATGCAAACGCGATTTGCGAATTTCGAACAGATGAGGCGGCGACTCACAATCTTACCAATCATGAAGACGTTTGTCCAAGTGCCGTATCGCCCTGCAACTTCGTTAAGCCGAGGACCAAAGAAATCACCAGTGTATCTCGATACACGCCCCGGATTGTTTAGATCGACCTTGTCCCAGTCTTTCGATATGGTTTCCTAGAAGACTTTTAGTAAAACAAAAACAAAAACAAAAAATACAAAAATCCCGGTTCTGGATACGGCAAATCCTGGCGCGACAAAGGCTTACCGGAGGAGTTCGATTGGTTTTTGGACACCTTCTCACTTTCCAGTAATCGGCCTCCTTCCAGTGTATCCAGCACTCCCTCATCCTTTTACTGAATTCTCCAAAGTCGTGGAGCTAGTTGGAACAGAAACAACAACAACAACGTTAGTCTGCATTTCTGCCAGTTTTCATTCTTCCCTCTCTCATGCCTCACCTTGAAAATGGGATGATGCAAGTGCTGGTCATCCTCAGAAACGAGAACTATTCATCTATGCGTCAGTGAGGAGGGAGGGGGGGGGGGGGGGGTTTGCTCTGTTTAGTGATGCGGAGGAGTGGTATATGTAAAGAGAGTGAAATACCGTTTTGCTCTTCGAGGTCAAAATGCACGTCGTGGCTGTTAATCAATGTACTGATCTTGATAAGTTCGTTAATATTCTTAGGATCGTCCAACGCATCCAGTAAGCCATCAAGGCCGTCACGGCCCCATCGTTTCATTGCGTCTGGCTGAAATGCTACCGATACGACGCCTTTCACTACTGTTGAATATTGTTAGCTTGCTCTTTTTCTTCCCGTTCCATTCCATCCTCGATCCACGGGGTATCAATGATGGATTGTGGAGGGACTTACAGCACTCCCAAATCTCCCACAACGCCTTATTCGAAAAGTTGATACCAAAGTAAGACGCTTTGGACATCATCTCGTAAAGGCTTCCGCGCTCTGCGTATTCTAATACAAGCACGCTCAAGTCAGTCTGCACAAATCTCGGCCCTCGGCCTACCATGTAGCCTCTGCCAATCCTACGCCTCACGCTGTCGGCCATCGCTTGCAGGTCCAGAGACTGGGTGACGTGGGAAGCCCCTCCATATCTCAGATGCCAGTCCAGCTCGCTATCAAAGTCGGAGTTTACACGGACAGGTATCTTGATGACCACCTTGACCCTGCTCTGGTCTTCGAATATGGCGTCCCAAAGCGTGGCCATGCCGAAGCCGCCCTCGCCAAGCACCTTGATCCATTCGAGCCTGAAGCCATCCCAGTCGAGGAGGTCGATAAAGCGATCAACGAGTCTCGGCTGAGATGTGACACCGCTACTGGGATCGGCATACTGGTCACCAAAGGGCCATTCGAGCGGTTGGTCCTGCGGCATGTCCTCAGGCTCATAGGGGACTCTAACGTTATTATAGTGTTCTGGAAGCAGCCTGCTGGTGTTGTGAAGAGTCACAACCCTGTCACCGCGGATCAGGGCTGATTGAATGGCCAATAGGTTTCGAGAGCTTGTGAGAGGCGTGGGCTTTACCGCCGTGCGGCGCACGATAAGATGGGGGTACGGCGACGGCATGATGTTGGCTGTACTGCACTCAGGATGGCGATGAGTCAAATGGTGAAATATGCAGACATTAGGTTGAGGAATCCAAATTTTCTTCTTCTTCTTCTTTTTCTTCTTCTTCTTTTCTATTCAAGTCGGCAGCTACCATATATGTGTGAGTGAGAAGCATGGCGGAGAGACAACAATCGTAGGTTTCTCAACAAAGAGAAAAAAAAGAAAAAATTCAACAAGGATGGATATATTCATCTGGTCGGTTTCGCAGCATGAACACAATTGACGTCGTCATTCTTCTTGTTCCCTTTTGGCAACGGTGAATGGTCCTATTGTTCAAGCTGATATTATTTGTCGTCCAACAAGGATCCCTTTTTTTTTTTCCCCTTCCTGGATGAATGTCGTCCCAAAGTTCAAAGAAAGAAAAGAAAGAAAGAAAAAAAAAAAGAAAGAAAGAAAAAAAAAAAAAAAAAAAAAAAAAAAACCTCCCCGCTGTTGAATGAACCCCCCCCCTCAAAGAGGATACAAAATAAACCCATCGCAAATAGAAATTTTCTTGCGTCTCCACCGAATGATTTCAAAACGTGTCGTCGCCATAAGCAAAAAAAAAAAAAAAAAAAAAAAAAAAAAAAGAGGAGTAATAAGAGAGGTTTTGTAATATGAAAAAAAGAAAATCGCAAATACGTACCCACGGTTACATAGCCCTGTCAACGCAGATGCCATCTTATCCCTGGCCCCCAAGACTCTCCCCACGTCCTGTCATGAATCAAAGGCCACAAGTTTGGTCAAAACTAATAGCTGTTTGTCCGTATTACCATATAGTAACATACGCATCATCCTGCCATAGTTGGGAGCCTATAGAGTGGCAACCAACCGGACAACTTAGCCGCATCCTGGCCTGCGGAGCATCGCGATTTTAGGCTAAATTGCCATTGGGATCCTCAGTCTGATCATCCGGATATCGAAGACTGCTTCGAGAACCTTGGGAGTTGCCGCCCGCCCCTCATGCATACAGGCGGCGGCAAACAAAGAGCTGACTCTGGGTCTGACGGGTTATCGCTGGAGCTTTTGGATAGATCTATGTATCCATGCTTATCCAGCCATTCATCCCAGGACCCAGCTGACACTTTACTTGGCGCGCCAAGGGCGTATTCCGCTGCGCAATAAACGACTTCGCCAGGGAGATGTCAAGGCTGCGGCTGCGAATAATGGCCATGAGGCCCCGGGCGATCGTCCTCTCGTTGTGGAGGTTGGAGCGCTTGTGGATAAATAAGGTCCGACAACCTTTCGCCTTCATCTCTCTTGGTTTCGTTTCGTCTACCCCCATCTAAACGACACGAGTCCTCTCGCTGCTTCTCGACCCGAGGCAAAAAAATAATAATAATAAAAATAATAATAAAAATGGCGTCGCCCACGATTAAGCTCAACAGCGGATATGAAATGCCCCAGGTGGGCTTTGGCCTCTGGAAGGTCGACAGCGCAACGTGCGCGGATACCGTTTACAACGCCATCAAGGCCGGTTACCGTTTGTTTGATGGTGCTTGTGGTGAGTCCCCCCCCCCCCCCCCTTTTTTTTTTTTTTCGGTGTGTGTTTGTGTTTGTTTTTACAACAATGTTCTCTCCCGTCCCCCCCGCTTTCTTTCACGTTAAAAAACAAAAAAAGAAAAGAAAAGAAAAAGAAAAAGAGAAAAAAAGCAACATCCAGCGCTGACGCTTCCCTCTCCCACCAAGACTATGGCAATGAGAAAGAGTGTGGTGAGGGCGTTGCCCGCGCCATCAAGGATGGTCTCGTGAAGCGTGAGCAACTCTTCATCGTCTCCAAGCTGTGGCAGACCTTCCACGACGAGGACAGGGTTGAGCCCATCTGCCGCAGACAGCTCGCCGATTGGCAGATCGACTACTTTGACCTCTTCCTTGTCCATTTCCCTGCTGCGCTCGAGTACGTCGACCCCAGTGTCCGCTACCCGCCGGGGTGGTTCTACGACGGCGAGAGCGAGGTCCGCTGGAGCAAGACGACCCTCCAGCAGACCTGGGGAGCCATGGAGAAGCTGGTGGGAAAGGGCCTCGCCCGAAGCATCGGCATCTCCAACTACCAGGCGCAATCCGTGTATGAAGCACTCCTGTACGCCAAGATCCGCCCGGCCACGCTCCAGATCGAGCACCACCCGTACCTCCAGCAGCCCGACCTCGTCCAGCTTGCTCAGACCGAAGGCATTGCCGTCACGGCGTACTCCTCCTTCGGCCCCACCGGATTCATGGAGCTTGACATGCCTCGCGCCAAGAGCGCGCCTCCTCTGCTGGAACATCCCGTCGTCAAGGAAATTGCCACCAAGCACAACAAGACCGCTGCGCAGGTCCTCCTCCGGTGGGCTACCCAGCGAGGCCTAGCCATCATTCCCAAGACGTCTCGACCAGAAACCATGGCCCAGAACCTGGATTCGACCAGCTTCGATCTGGACAGCGGCGACCTGGAAAAGATGGCGGGGATGGACTTGAATATCCGTTTCAACAAGCCCACGAATGTAAGTATTTTCTCTCCCCATCGCTGGCATCACATTGTGCCAAGCTCACATCTGGCCGCAGTACTTCCAAGCCGACAAGCTCTGGCTCTTTGGTTAGACTAGGGGATGAGTAAAACATGACACAAAATAAAATAAAAGAAAGAAAAGAAAAGACAAGAAAAGAAAAGAAAAATCATGGTGCTGGTAAATTTTCCTTGTTTGGTGTTGCTCCAAGGGCCATGGATTCATTGTTCTCCTTCCAAAAATAGGCGGTCAGTCTGTTATAGGGTACAAATATTCAGGATATCCCGAACTGTGAGAGCTGATGATACCTTTGCCTCCTTCATCACGTCTTATCCATGGCGGGTCAGGTCAAAGGGGGGGGGGGGGGTGAGACCCAAATGTCTGTATTATTCTAGTGAACGATATCATCACGTAGTAGTTCGTAGTTCAATTAGCGCCGTAAGATTTCCTCCAAAACATAACCTGTCCCATCGTCCTGACATACTCCAGGCTACCTAGAGAATCTCTCACCTTATACTCTCACGAATGCTGGGGGGGGGGGGGGGGGGGGGGGGGGGTTAGAAGGTCGTCAAGCCTGACAATATCGGGGTAAGAGAATACTAACTAGCGTCAATCTGCTTAACTTGCGGCAACGCCAGCCGGACCTTGTTCCTGTATAGAGCAGGGCCGCGGAGTTGAAGAGGGTTCCCTTCAAAATATACTGTTGTCAAGTCTGCCTTGTCCTTCAGCTCCCTCTCCACCTCCGCAAAGTCGCCGAGTTGGTTGTAACTAGCCCACAACTCTTCTAGATTCTTGAGAGGGCCGACGCCTTTGAGGCTGCCAACTTGATTGTTGGATATCTCCAGCATCTTGAGGCTGGTGTTGTTCTCAATGCCTTCCAGGGATTCAAGAGCATTGTGGGCAATATAGAGCTCCTCCAATCCAGGGACCTCCTTCAGGGGAGACAAATCTCGGATGCGGTTGGACTGGATACTCAGGAGGCGCAGCTTGGGCAGCCCGCCGAGCCCGGTCAGCTCTGTAATCTTGTTCTTCGCCAGCCACAGCTCCTCTAGATTCTGCAGGCCATCGAGGTTTTGTATCTCTCGAATGCGGTTTGAGCCCAGTTCTAGAGACCGCAGCTTTTCAAGGCCTTGCAGCCCTTCGATTTTGCTGATTTTGTTAGCTACCAGGAATAGCTCCTTCAGGTCCTTTAGATGATGAATGTGCTTGATGTGTTTGATCTTGTTGAAGCTGAGGTCTAGGCTTGTAAGCTTCGTCAGGTCGTCTAGGCCCCTAATATGTGAGATGAGATTGTCGTATAAGTCGAGCTCCTCTAGGGTGCCGGCAAGGCCCTCGAGGCTTTCGATATCTTGAATGACATTTTGTCGGAGGCAAATGCGGGCGACGTTCCTGAAGCGCTCTAACCGCAGGGCGGGCATTGACGAGATGCGAGAGTGCGAGCACATGATTTCTTCGGTGCCGGAATCTTCGCTGTCAAGTAAATCTATCGTTGCAAACAAACAAACGCCCACCCCAAAAACAGGAAAAAAAATATACAAGTCAGCCCCTTTGCTCTTTCGCGAACAATCTACCGGCTAGGCTCGCGATCGATAGATCATCTTACGCTCATCTGCCCGGATCTCCTCGCCATGCAGGACGTTGCTGTCGTCTGAGTATTCTGGGTCGGACAAGGCCTCGGGGTTGGCCATGAGCGTCGACTTGGGGATGCGAAGCTTGCCATCCCATCCTTTGCTGTCTCTGAGAGATGGGCTGGGCTCGCCCTCGTCACGGGGAGAGGGCCGGTCGTCGGCGATGTCGATGTGCGCCGGGCCCTCATTCTCTCGGTCTTTGCCTGCTGGGGGGTCCATCTTGCGCTGCCGATTTCCACTGCCGGCTCGCGGCGAGATCGTTGGAGCGAAGGTCTGGGTTTGGTTGGTTTGAGGACGTGGCGAAGCCCGCGCAGCAGAAGAAGGTTGTTGGGGAGGGGGGGAAAGCTTATCGATATAATCCGATTATTCAAGGAAACCTGACTTTTGAATGAGAGAGAGAATGGCTACCTGCTAGCCAAGCCCATATTTCCCAGAGCTTTCAAGCTTCCTGCGCCTTGTAACGGGTACTGGAGCCCAAGTGGCGTATTTTTCCTTTTTCTTTTCTTTTCTTCTTCTTTTTTTTTTTTAGTGATCGAGTGACACCCGAACCCACTGAACTCGTGGGCGGCTTCACGGCTTAACGCGGGGTGGGCGGAGAGAGGGGGGGGTGAATCCCGTATAAAAGCCCATTCAGTTGCGCCGAGACAACGGGCGATCTTTGGCCGCCACATTACCCGCACATGCAACACCCAACTCGAACTATTTCCTCTGGAAACAACAGCCCTGCTGTGATCGAGCATGTGTGATACGCGTTTTGTGTCCGCAGCCGCTCCGTATCCGATAACGAGGCCTCACGACTCGGGGCTGCGGCGATGCGCTTCTCGCAGCCGTCGATTGTGCATTCTAGAGGGCTGGTGCTACATGTTCCGGCGAGGGGATACAGAGCGGCAGCGCCATGGACACGGCAAGCAAGGACATGTCTCGTCCGGCTTGGGCTCGGACAAGGCATGGCCAGGAGGCAAATCCACACGAGCCAGGTGTTGGCGCCGCCCCTCATCTTTGCCGGGCTGTTTGTCGCCCTCTGGTGCTACAAATGCATCATGCTTGTCTTGTTCCAGAACGCCATCATCTACAATCCTTTCCTGCCGCCTAATGCTCGAAGCATGCGCATCGCAGAGTTTGCTCGCCAGTGCGGAGGGGTCGAATGGCGGGAGGATAGGACCAGGTCCTTGGACGGCACCGAGATTGCTCTTTGTGTAAGTGAGGTCTCCTGCGGAGATGAGCGTGGCGACTCTTCTGGACCGCCCAGAACGCCAGTGTACATCCTGTACTTTCAAGGTATGCCCAGATCCAATCTTTTCCCCGTGGCTGCTTCGTCGCTGCGACGGGGCTGAGGCCATGGTATAGGAAATGCTTCGTCTATCCCCCCTCGGCTGCCAGACATCTCCGGCATTCTACGCCAGCTGAAAGCAGCAACCGAGGGACGGGTTCACTACACCATGGTTTGTCTCAGCTACAGGGGATACTGGACATCGCACGACCGCCCTTCTGAAAGGGGCATCGACTTGGATTCCGAAGCGGCGCTTCGGTGGATATCTAAACTACATCGTGGTAGAGAGAAAGGCGCGCCGGTGGCGTTGCCAGGTCCGATTACTATTCTTTGGGGGCAGAGCATTGGGTGTGGTTTCGCAACCAACCTAGCGGCCAAGGCGCAGGATGATGCTACTTTACCGATCGACGCCCTGGTGCTAGAGACGCCGTTTACAAATACCCGAGCAATGCTCACGGCGCTGTATCCGCAGAAGTGGCTGCCGTATCGACACCTATGGCCGTTCCTGCGCAACCACCTCGACAGCTGGGCAAACTTGGGCTTGATGGCCGCAAAGCCCCGGAAGCCAGGGGTATACATAGTGCAGGCAGGAAAAGACGAACTAGTGCCTCCCGACCACGGCGGCATCCTCCACCGGCGATGCCAGGCTCTCCAGCTGGCTGTGGAGCTGCACACTGTCCGCGGAGCTCTTCATAACGATGTGATGGTGAGGAGGGAAGGCAAGCACATCATTGCGCGGTCAATTGCCTTGGCAGTTTCAAGGGCGCAAGAAGCCTACGGGGAGGCAGATCAGAAGCAACGTCTGCCTGGGCCGCCAGAAAACCAAGAAAAATAAATTAAAAAAAACTGAGCGTGAACAGCGGACCCGAATCTTATAGTAATTGAGGGCTGGTCCGATGCGTGGAGCTGCGGCTACTACTTCTCATCGTGGTCAAGCCTGCGACCAGCACACCCACAGAATTCTCGTACCGGCCTTGGCTGATACAGCATTAGCTTATCACCATAAAACTCTGATGTGGAAAAAAAGGGCCCTGTGCCTTGCGCCGCAATCTACTATGCTGCTACTATGGTGTAGGTATCCCGGTGATCCACCGGCGAGCACCAGAGGTCGTGAGAGCTAGATAGAGAGCCCAGGGCGTCGAGACCGTTTCTGCATGCATCGGAGACACAGCCTTGGCGACATTGGCCTTGATTGACTCCGCCGTGCCCAGATTCCTTTCATCTGAAATCGCCAGCAAACCGCATCCCCCATATTGCCGATTCCGCAAGCCTCATGGGTATCCTGCACTATCACGCATTCCTGGAGGCTGGGTGTATATCCGGATGGATGGCTGCCTTGCACGGCTGGCTCAGGCTGGCCCCCACACCACTGCCCCATTGTTGAAACACACTGTTTGCACGGCATGATTCCTTTAAGGGTTGGTCGACCCCCCCACCCCCCCTCCCTTTTTTTTTTTCTTCCGCCCTTCTCTGTAGCTCTGACTCCATGGGCTTAGCAAGGATCCTCCTTGGTCGAACGCCTCGAGAACTTGTGCTGCCAATCCCGCTCCGGAATGACCCATCGCCCATCACGTGCTTTCGCAATATTTTGGCGTCGGACAGTATCGCACTGTGGGGCTTACTGTACGCCACTGGACGCGAAATTAACCGAGCGGACGCGTTGGTGTCATCTCATCATCACGAACCCTGCCTAGGCCGCCTCACCAATGGGCTCGGGGGTGTCCATAGGCAGGCAGCGGCCTCCAGTGGGCTCGGGCCCCGGCGTCGTATAAAGCCACGGCGTCCATCTCGCTTCACGCCAAAAAAAAAATTCAGCTTTCGTCCGGCTTGATGTTGCCTTGGGGCAAGCGAATCGGGTTCACGGAGCAGTCGACTGGCCTTGGGGCTTCTTCTTGCTCATATTTGCTGGTCATGAGAGATTCTCTGGATTACTAACAACTCCCCATTTTTTTATGTCAACTGTATCTTTATTCCATCAGTTGTGTTTCCATCCTCCTCCGTCAACAGCGGGATCCACAATGTCCTCCAAGCGATTCAACACGTCCAGCCGGAGCTTCTCCAAGGGCCACAGAGCGTCCAAATCTAGTTCTTCTTTTAGCACTTCCTTTAGCACTTCTTTTAGCAAGGAAAACGGTATTACCAAGAAGCGCCATGAATCTCGCCATCGAAGACCAGCCACGTCTTCTTCTGCTACTGTCAGCGGAGACATCATCATGACCAAGCAAGTCTTCCCCCCCTCCCCCAAGCCCCCCAAAGTCCTTCAACTAACAGTGTCGGCAGCAGCCTGGGCTCTTCCATCGTCACCCTTGTTGTTGGTGCTGAGCAGCGGCTCTTTGCCGCTCACGAAAACGTCCTCTGCTCGAGCCCATTCTTTGACAACGCACTGCGAAACTTATGCAACGACGCTTCTGCGAAGAGAATTTCTCTTCCAGATGAAGAGCCCGAAATCTTCAGCTCTGTGCTGGAGTTTATGTACAAAGGAGACTACTACCCCCGCTTGGTGCACAACAAGCGACTGGATTCGTGGGAGCTGGAGCCCATCCTTGGTGATGACGACAGAAGAGCTGCGGAGAGCACGGTGTACCATCGTGGAGTCGATGGCGACCTTCTAAAGGACACCGTCATCTACTGTGCTGCCGAGCGATATGGCCTGGATGAATTGAAGAAGTTGTCTTTGCGTAAACAAGGCCTCCGTACGTTCCTTGACGGCTTACTCCTCTCCCGTTCCTATCTCTAACACAAGGCGCAGAGAGCGGTATTCAGTGCAGCACTATCCTCGCCTCGGCGAGATATGCATATGCCAACACCCCCGACAATGACTCAAAGCTGCGGGCACACTATCTGGCCCTAATCATTCGGTCTCGCAACACCTTCAAGCGAAGCGGCACAATGCAGCTCGAAATGCTTCATGGGGGCACGCAATTGTTCTTTGATCTATTCGTGGCCCTGTGCAATCACGTTGATGACATTTCGTACTCGCAGTAGGTCTTTTCAACTTTTTCTTTGACACGACCCATCGCCACATGATTGGCGATCAAGAAGAAACACACCACGATCCACCGGCCACATGTAACGGCTTATCAACTCCACGTCGTAAGCCCGTGCTGGGGTTTGTTTTCTTTCCCACGTCAGCCACCCACTGAAGAGACGATACCAATCCAATATTGAAAAAAAAAAGAAGAAAAGGAAAGAAAAGAAAAGAAAAGAAAAGAAAAGAAAAAATAAGAAAAAAAAAAACACCCAATCGGCGGCTTTTTATGGAATAATGTTTTCACTCCACAGTTAATCTCACGATCATGCCTCTATGCTATCTCTCGAATCATTTTATGTCTCCCCCCCCCCCGGCTAGCACATCTTGCGGTCTTGTTCCTTTGTCTGTTTATCTGTCTATTTTTTTCATCTCCTTAATCGAAATTTGATCGAAATTTTCGATTTGTCATTTATGAAGAGGAAATTTATCTACTATATTAGACGAGCTGAGATTGAACCTGCCAGACTGGCTCGGATCCAGATAAATGGGATTGGTTTTTATCCATAGTCACGGTGTTCATTGTGCTTGGAATGGAATTGTGTGACATTTTCATTTGTTAACCAGAGCCTTGTGTTCAAAATATTGGTATCATCGAATGAATGCTACACTCCTCGGTCTTGGGCAAAATGTTGGGAGTGATGTGATTAACTACTGGGTGTGGTATCTCATACGTTCCGAGACATCCTTTTTCACTGCTCGCTCCCATACAGAGTGCGCACACATTGCAAGATTCATTAGTTCGAGATAGAAATGTATGAGGCGATGGTGGAAGTGATGTGGTAGGCGGAGGGCAAACGGAAGCACGGGCGAGTCTGGACAGCCAACCAATTAGTGAGGCTGTTGGGATGAAACAGCCACCAAGAAAAAGGCCCTATTAGCCGCTTCATGCCGGATATCTTCGCTATTCTAATATGATGCGCACGCCGTCATGACTCGGGAGCGTTAGATAGAGTGCGCGAGCAATGCAACATGTGCACACACCCATCCACCCCGCATCCCCTCCACGAAGCAGTGCTAAGCTACGAGATGCCTCGCGTGTGAGGCTCTGGAAAGCAGAATGATTCGCGCGGTTTTGATTTACGGCGTCGGTCGTCTGATGGCGTCTCTTTCAGACGCCGGTGCCGGGAAAAGCGCCTTTCTTGGACAAGACTACGATGCCTCGCTCGCGGGCAATATAGCCTTTCATCAGGTCCTGGTAGGCCATGTTAGAGACGAGGAACTCATAGCCATGCCAGAGAATTACAAGCCATACCTTGTAGATCATATTCGCCAGCAAGCACTCGACTTCATCAACGTCAATCAGCTCTCCTCCGCTCCCCATGCAGATGGCTGCACGGAATTCTGCGACTGGCACACGTGTGCGGCGCACTGGAGTCGTCTCGCCCTCTTTGGGCTCGTCAAATCCTCCTGCGATGAAAACCTTGCGGAGTAGGTTTCGTAGGGCAATGTCACGACCGCGTTCAAGCGTCAGGTAAATGCGCCTCTTGACAAACTCATCCTCGCCTTCCTGCAATGCGACGTCAAAGGCGCGGAGGTCCCCCTTTCTGATACACTGAGCTAGGGGCAGGAAGAGCTTTTGCAGGCGGGGAAACGGCTCTAGCAGTGCCTTTGTAGGCAATACGTGGCTGGTGAGGAGACGGCAAGGGATGAGATACGTCAGTATCCGTCTAGAGTGTATTAGTATTGCGTTGGAGCAAGGATAGAGGAGCAGAACGTACTCCAAGTTTTGCTGCGCATCCTTGTGACAGAGCTCCCATGCCTCTACAAGATGATTCTCGGCCTTGGGTTAGCGCCGTTAGCCATACGAGATAGACCAAGATCATGATTGTCTTGGATCTCACCTCGACGTAATTTTCTTCGAGGAAAAATAACACTCCTTCGTAAAACTTGAAGGTGACTCTTTGTGACTTGGGGAACGCCGACAACGGTGGCATGTCTCCCCTGTAGGCGCTCAGCGTCTTCAGAATAGTTCGTGACAGAGAGGCAGAGTTCAGCTTGAAATATGTCTTGAACAACAAGTTGATGACAAAGTAGATGCCCCATTTCCTGGACTCTTCCAGTGGCGCCCTGGATAGCAGTGTTAGAAGGTCCTCCGAAACGGTCCGCGGCAGGGCACAAACCTGTCATTGAGACAAAGGGTAAATATTCTCTTCAGGTGCTGCTCGCAATCCCTAAGCTGGCCTTGTTTTTCCGTCTCTGGGTCGAAGTCATCCTGCATAAGGGAGGCCCCCCCAGAGTTGTCGCCGGCGTTGCGGCTCCGCTCCGTATCGGACCTGATGGCAAATAGCCTCAAATACTTGCCAACCATGTACAGACACGGAATCGTCCAAGCCTCGAAACCAAAGTTGTTGTACCCTCGGATCAGCATCGAGGTCAACTCCTTCCACGACTCATACACCTTGGTCCATGTCGACTGCCCCCAAAGGTTCGTTAGCTGTCAAAGAAAGCTGCTCGGTTTTCCGCTCCAATGTTACCTTTCCTTCCTCTCCCGCAATTACATCTCCAACGGCATTCCAGTATGCAGCATACACTTCGACCCAGCCTTTGATTTCCTCGTGGTCGAGACTCCGCCGATGAGATGTATTTGATTTGATGAAGTGCTTGATGCTGCCCTTGACGCCAGATGGATTGCTGCTCTGCCAGATTGACCTGAGTCGCTGGGGATTCTCTGGTGGTGAAACGGGTGAAAGGGTGGCCGCGAGCAGGTATCCATTCTGTTCAGCATGGGCTTTTGCAAAGCCTCTGAATACCTCGTTCATATCGACTGTCAAGATCAAGATGACAGCTTGAGAAAACGCGCTGGCCAGCCAAGTGCCGACTCGATCCTAGATCGCTTCCAATAAGGATGAAGGGTTAACAAATCTTGCAAGAAGGCGGTTTTCCTTCTAGTTAGGCATTGAATGAAGCACAGTGAGAAAATGTTTCATACACCCAAAGAACTTGTATCCGTTTTCCACAACAAGTTCCCAAGCCAATGCCTCTCCCATCATCATTCAAAGCCATCAAGGTACGTACCTCTTAGCTCCAGGTGATGGATGAGGTAATCAAAATTTAGACCGTGACTTATCACGTGATACGTCCACGAAATGTTGGTGGGGCCGTTTGATCTTGCCTTTGGCCAATCGCTGTGGAGGTCAAAAGCCCTGCGAACGAATTTGGTTGCTCAACCCTCCCCACTCGCCCGCACACAAAAATTATCGCCGCCCTCACCTCTAACTTGACAATCTTCAAATTTCGTGATTTGTCGAGGACATAGACCACCATCACAGTGAGTCGGCAAGGTATTTTGTCAGATAATTTGCATACTAACGATAATTCCAGATGGGTAAGAATCTTCTCTCTCTTTTTTTTCCTACTTCGAGAAATGCGCGTTTGTTGGGAAGGAAAATATGCCGTCGAATTTCGTCACAAAATCAGCCAACCAACGATATTCCGAACTGAAATCTCGAGTCAACCAATCGATGGAAGATTTGATGGCACGCTGCTTGAAAGAGGACAGGCTGGGTTTGGCATCTATCATACGACGTCACGGATCAGGAAAGGATTTTTTTGCCATGGAAGATCTCTTTTGAATTGAGACATCAAACTTCCCGGTAGATACCGGGTTTGGCACGAGACTACCGACAGCGCGCATTCGAGGACAACCATTTCGCAGAAAAAAAAAACATTGTTGGCCTTGGATACTAACAGAATGCAATCAGGTCGACTTCAAGAGTACGAGGTCATCGGGCGCCACTTGCCCACCGAGGCCAACCCTACCCCGGCCATGTACCGGATGACCATCTTCGCGCCTAACGAGACGGTCGCCAAGTCCCGTTACTGGTATTTCTTGCGTGGTCTCAAGAAGGTCAAGAAGGCCACCGGTGAGATCGTCAGCATCAAGGTGGTATGTGGTTTTTTCCTGTGCAAAGGGTCGGCAGAGAAACGGTAGCTGACGGGGAGGAAAATGGCAGATCCACGAGAAGCACCCCGAGAAGGTCAAGAACTTCGGCGTCTGGCTGCGATACGACTCTCGCTCTGGCACTCACAACATGTACAAGGAGTACAGAGAGCTGACCAGAACCGATGCTGTCGAGTCCCTGTACTCCGACATGGCCGCCCGTCACCGTGCTCGTTTCAGGTCCATCCACGTATGTTGAGCAAAGCATATGAGCGCGGACGGCGCCCGGCTGGTTACTAACAATCTGCCAGATCCTCCGTGTCGTCGAGATTGAGAAGATTGTCGACATCAAGCGCCCCTACATTAAGCAGCTGGTCAGCAAGAACCTGAAGTTCCCTCTCCCCCACCGCGTCACCAAGATCAGCACCCAGAAGCTGTTCAGCGCGAAGCGACCATCCACTTTCGCTTAAGAATGTTATCGGTTTTGAGGACGGTTGGGCTAGGTTCTGCGGGTGTTTACAACGGATCATGGAAATATCACTGCATTTGCTCGTTGAGAAGAGCATTGAATGAACCAAAAAATTCTAAACACGGTGTAGATTGTTATGACGCAAGCAACGTGAATGTCTCTTATATATATATATTTTTTTTTCACAGCATCCCATGTTGATGACTGAGAGGCAACACCGCCTCCTCAGAGACGTGAATCAATGCTACTTGATATTTCTTTTGTTTCAAAAAAAAAATAACATAAAATAAAATAAAATAAAAGGGGGGGAGATACTGGGCACGTCCAATTGTCAAGTTGAGGTTGCACAATACAAAAACAATTGTTTTGAAATAGAAAAAGCCTTGGAAAAGGCCTTGACCTCGTTCGTAAGAGCGGGACCCGTTTCTCAACAACAACAAATTGAGCTATCGATTACAAGCAATATAACTCAATATTTCTCCCCCTTGGGCATAGACCACCAAAATTGCTTTATATTTAACATTGAGTACATTTTTTCCCCTTCTTGTCTGGCAAATTATGTCTTTGTATCCTTTTTTTTTTCCTATAAAAAGCGCGCTACCATCTGCAAGATGAGCCCAAGCTTTCCAAATCGGGTTCGCCGTGCCAGTCCGACTCACCCCATTCGAAACCACACAACTTTAGTTCCAAAACTGCTGAGAAAAAAAAAAAAAAAAAAAAAAGAACAAGGTCATCGAACATCTACTTAGTATACCGTACAATGGAGAATGTTACCTTTATCAGCTAGCAATCCGATGGATGGCATCCGGTATGACTCACGCGAGGGCGAGGCTATATGCATTTCGATGGCAAAAAAACTTGGAGCATCCTGTTGAGTATTTAAAATTGGCTCTACAACATTTCTTTCTGCTCTGGAATCAGTTACCTGTGTTACTTGTTCAGCTCAAGCTTAAAGATATTGTTGTGATTTTTTTTTTGAATAAAAATATATAAAAATCAGTGAGGGCTTTCGTCAAGGTTGGAGCGTGTACACTATCAGATTCAACACTCAACCGATACCGGCACCACATTCCATCGCAATGGCACAAAACAACAGTTGTTCCCCTCCTCCCCTCGAATGGGTCACAGTCAAAACAACCCTGCCGAAGCCATACCCACTCATGTCGGCTCGGGAACCCATCCAGACTGATCGCCTTATTCTCCGGCCATACGCCGCAACAGACGTCCATGACTTTCGCCTCCTCCGCCTACAGCCGGAAGTTATGAAGTGGACATCACAGGGCAAGCCCGACACAGACCTGGAACAAACCCAAAAAGTTCTGGCGGACAGGCTACCCGGCACCGACGGCGAATCGGCTTTCGAATTTGCCATCTGCTGGGCGGAAACTGGGGAGATGATTGGCACAGGCGGCTCTCACATGCGAGTGGGCGAGCTTGGCTGGCCTGTGATCGGTTACATGATTCGATCCGAGTTCTGGGGCAAAGGTCTCGCGACGGAACTCATGACGGCTTTCCTGAGAGCCTACTGGGCGCTTCCTCGAGAAGAGGTCGAGGTCAGGGTGGAGAGGAGCACGGTAGAGGGCAGCGAGGACGAGCCGCAGCCGGAGCACATAACTGCAATCACGCTGGATAACAATGGGCCCAGCCAAAACGTGCTGGGGAAACTCGGATTCAAGCTCGTCAGGAAATTCAACGAAGAGGATCCTCACAGTCCGGGGGCCAATGAGCTGCTGTATGGATACGCTTTGCAAAGGCCGCAGGCGTGAGGATTCCGGATATTGGGGGGATGGTGGTGGTGTGGCGTTTATTATATGCCAGTTTCGTATGTTGCCATTTTGAAGCCAAGCGTCTGCATATTGTATTTTACGATGAAGAGATATTTAGATTCGGCGGATCAAAAGTTTAATAATTTTGGATGCATATATTTCTTATATTTCTTATACCCAGAAACTTTTGCGCGAGATCCCCCCCTCCTCAGATTAGGTAGCTAAACATGTTTGGTTATATACAATGTGCACATACCAGATTCCGATAAATAGAAAGGACAAGAAAGACCAAAAAAATTAACCAAAACTTTTTCTGGATGAAAAAAAAAAAAAAGGAAAAGTTCAAAAACAAATGCCATGCGGCCTGTGTGGATCGAACACACGACCTTCAGATAAACAACAGGTGATTGAAGTTTAGAGGCTTCAGTCTGACGCTCTCCCAGCTGAGCTAAGGCCGCAAGCTAATTGGTTGACGGGCAGATTTGCAAACTTGCCTTATGAATCCAAGGACCGCAATGTTGCAAAACAAAAATAGGCTTGTGCTTGGATACGGCTTGTATGGATGGCTTCGCCCTTTATGAAGAATGGGCAAGGGGTACTTGCTTGCTTTTCTTTTCTTTTTCTTCCCTTTTTTTTTCTTTCTTTTTTTTTTTAAAAAAAAAAAAACAGGAATGAAAAAGGTTCTATCAATGGAACATGTTTGGACGCGTTATCCTGTGATGCTCTTCAATACTAATCGAAAAAATATTGACGCGAGCAGCAGCAGCTCCATCCACGGGAGTGAAGAACAATAATGCCATATCCTTATCCATAACCTAGGTGCTAGCTGTTTACCCTAAAGCGAAATGGGGAAAAAAGAAGGGGAAAAAAATCCTATTGAGCATAGTGAATGCTGTATCCCCTCGAGATGCCTTCGGCCTCCTGAAAGTTGTCTCCAAGAGAGAGGCCCAATAATGTGCAGTATGCCCATGGTGGTCAATCACTGTCTCTGTCTCTTATCATCGTCTCGAGGTACCCACTGGCTGCTACCACCGCATCGTACTCACTGCCTATCGTCGCCTCGTAATCACTGTCTACTACCATCTCCTCGTACTCATCAACTAGATCCTTGCAGTTGGCCAGGTTTCTCTTGAGCTCCCAAGTGTTAAACTTATTCGTGTACCCCTTCCACTTAACCTTGTACCAATGCTCTAACGTCGTCTTGTCAAGCTTGGAACCGACAATTCGCTCCACCTCCCATTCCTGTTCCTCGGGCTCACTGCTAACATCCTTGGCGGCTTCATCTTCCTTGGCGGGGCTCTTTCCTTTCTGCGGGGTCACCGCCTTGGGTGGGCGTCCAACTTTTCGAACTGCTCGTTTCGTGCCTTTGGTACCTTTCGTGATAGATGGTGATGGCATCAGAGTAGACTTGGGTGGTTCTTTCTTGCGCGCGGACGCCGACCGAAGTCTGGACGATGTCCTTGGTTTAACGGAGGCCGATGATAGCTTTCCACTGCCACTGGATTGCGTTGGACCTTCTGTCTTGTCTCCTACGGCGTCGAGTGGTTCGGTAGGCAAAGAAGGTGTCGGCGATCTGACTGATTTGTGCACCTGCGGGGATGGAGAATGGGCGGGCGAACCAAATCGATATGTTGGCGATTTCAGAGAGTGGACTTGTGACTGCGGAGGGCCTGATAGCGAGGCCTGGCTACTGAAACTTGTTGGTATAGGATCTCCCAAAAACCTGGCCAAACATTAACCAGCGCTCAATTACCAGGAAGAAATTTCGCCTTTCTCACTGAGCGAAGAGTTCGCGTGGATTCTCGATTCCAAGCTCGTCGTCGTACGACGGAGACATGGCCGTTGAAATGATTTCCGCCTTCTAAAGGATCGACCCTGTCTGGAAAGCTTGGGTGAAGAAACACAGCTAATATGCCTAAGAGAGGTAAAGAAGAAGAATTTATGTAAAGAGTCTTGTCAGTTGGAGAGTGTTTATATTGCCAGCTGGAGGAATGTTATCTCACGTGCAGCCTATCGCCACGTGGGAAGGCTCTGAGCTTCTCTTCTCAAGAGCTCCCCCCCCAACTCAGGCTTTGTGAAAGAACAATTTGGTATTACTTGCTACTTCTAAGGTTAATAGACGATCTTACATGGTCTAGTTACTAAGGCAGTTTGGTAACAATTCGCACTTGCTACCTATTACCAACTCTACTGTTTTGCACTGCTAACAGATGCTTGTTTTTGAACATGGCGAACCGTGGAATTCGGTCATGACTTATCTAAGGGGTCAAAGCGACATTTACTTGTTAGAGGCTGTCGATTCACTTCAAAAGGAGTAGAGGAAGCAATTGCAGTAGACCGATTCCTGGCATAACTCGGCAGTCGAATTTCTCTCTCCAACCAAGGGGAGAGATTTTTTCATGTTGGATTGATTAATTACCTAGAAGGTACTTTACCTTGATGCTAGCGAATTCGTCCCAAGTCAAGATGTCGGTTCATCTAAGTATACCAAAACTTTGCCCTTCACAAACACACTCCAGAACTTGAATGCTATGCCCTACAAAAAAAAATGCTTATGCAACGGATGCCTAGGTACATGGGGTATAGTATGCCCGGACGTATAGTAAACTTAGTCAAGCTCCTCAACCTCATCGTCGCCGAGATCGCGGAATTTCCCTTCCCGCATTGCCTGCACGACGGGATTTTCAACATCGATGACGCCGTTCTTCTTAAGTCTAATGGCCAACTGTTAGTCACTCTATGCCGCATCGTAGATGAGAGGCCTTACCGTTCAAAGAGCACAAATAATCTCTCTGCCTCGCGCAGTTTCTCATCTTCAGTCATTGGCGGCATCTCTGAAACCTTCTCCCGATCCGAGAACTGTCCAGTAATGGGATTGACAAGCCTCTGAGCACCTGTGGAGTCGCTTGCATGGAAAGATGCGGAAGCATTGGCGGGAATCTGTACATTATTCTTGAATAGAAAGCCAGAAGCAAGCCCGTATCCGACGTTTTCCACAAATTTCGACGCGTCTTTGCCCGAGATCTCGAAGAAAAGGTGGGAGATGACGTCTCGTAGCGCGGGAGCCATCGGGTTGGTAGAGTTCTTCAACAACCTTGCAGAGAGCGTCTTGCCTTTCCCAAGAACTGATTGTCGATCCTCGGCAGTTGGGAGTAGTTTACCACTGATGAATTGGCGTACCGGGCTGGGGGCATGTTCGTGGACCTTGAGCATCGTGCTGACCAGGGGGGTGACGGTAGCTTCGAGGTCATTGTCGTTGTAAGTTGCCATTGCCGAATCAAGGAGAGAAATCAGCCTGGCGGCGACCTTGCTGGGTTCCGAGCTTGGGAACATGGCTGCCTGATTTGCGGCCGTAGATATGTCAAGGTTTATTAGGGCGTTGACCAAGGGCCCAAAGGGCGGGCCCAACGGATTAGACGCTGGGATGTCTTGTTTCCACAATAGCTCTGCGATGTGTGGAACCGCCGCGCTGAATCGAGAGGCTTCTTCCTTGCAGAAGTGGGTGACGTTGAACAAGAGCTTAAGAATCTCGGCGAGGGCCATGTCTTCCATGGGCGGCTGCTGCCGGGGCTTGGTAGCCGCAAGCTTGGCATGCCGGCCAAGATTCTCCGTGACATTCTCGGCAAGGTGATGTTCGACAATCAAATTCGTCAAATGCTCTTTAGTGCCATAAGTGGAAAGCAACAGAATGCGTGAAACGAGAAACTCGCTATCCCAGTTGTCGGTCTTGAGTCCCTCGCAGGCTTTGACGGCGAATCCCTGGTCCACGAGCATCCTCCTCGTTTCAGGTCTCAGCAGCATCGAATTGGCCAAAACCCTCAAGGCAGCTCGGGACGTGTCACTGGACGGGCTGTGGAAGCCATGTCGTAAAAGCATAGAAATTCCCTTGTAAAAGTCAGCCTGACAAAGTCGTCACAGTCAAAAAAAAAAAGCATCTCGCATTTCTAGCTGCTGACCTCTTTAGTGAATATAGGGTCTGCATTCCGAGGGTCTCGCCCATAGATCTTTAGCTCCTCCAGAGCCTCATCTCGGTCTGAACCAGAGTCAAAAAAAAACGGATCCCAACCCAACCTGACAAGGATGCTGGCGTCGACAAACCTTTAGGGAGAAGCGAGACTTGATCTAAGTCCTCGGTGAGCTTGTTGACCAACAAAGTCACTGCTTTGAGCTTGGCTGCATGGGGTTAGCTATAGGTAGGTCTTGAGCCTTCCGCGACGGCTGAGCGAACTCACCAGGGCCCGTTGCCGTGCCCGGTTGGAAATCGGGCATCGTGGAAAATGAGTTGATTGGAGACGCAGAGAGTATGCGAGAGAGAGAGTATGGGGGAGAAGGACTTCGGCGTGAGTCGGACTGCGCGCAAAAAGGGTCTCACTGCTAGCTATGGCACCGGATTCTGACTGGTCGCCACTGGCCTACCACTGACACGTCCGGTTCTTATCAGAGGATGTGAGGCCAAGCAGGTGCTACCAGGAACTAGAGGGCGAAGAAGGAGAGGGGGGGAGGGAGGGAGGGAGGGAGGGAGAGATGGTAATGGCGAAGCAAGACGAAGGCTTGACGATTGTCGGCAAAGGTCATGAGAGCCGGGCGCGCAACGGGTTAACAATATGAGACTATTGATAAGATGGACAGTGCCGGTCTACTTATCGGCGTCAATGTTCTACTGATATGGCTGATTGAATCTTGCCGGAAATTCAGGGCCTATGTTCGGGTATCGGGACAAGCATTGCGCGCACGTTATATCTCGTTCTCTAGCAACAGAACTTGACAGCTCTGACTTTATTCCTTGGCCGTCGCACCGCTCTGAGTTCCGATTGTGGCAACAAAGCAGCCGCTCCCGTCGGCAGAATCCGCGCACTGTCGCAGCGGGGACGGGCTGCAGCTGCTCTGCCGCCCGTGGTTACCTAAGCTGCCGGGCACAGAGGGGGGGCGGAGGTACATGGAAAGCCCCCCGTCGAGGCACCGAATCCCTTGTACCCTCAAACGGGTCAGCGCTGCAGCCGCTACTTTACAGTGGGGGGGCGCCGCTAAAAACGCGTGTTCGAAGCGTGCGCTGAGCGTGAGCGCGTTTCTCTTAATTGAATGATTTGTCGGGGAAATTCATGCGCCGGGGGTCACTCCGTACCTCCTCCCCAGCTTCGCCCAGAAGCGCCATACCGCTGCCATAACCACACGGCTGCGATGCCAGTCTAGGCGGCCTTGTTGGGAGAAATTTATTGCGCCGCTTCCTCTTCCTCCTGCTGAGCTCAGGGCCTGGTTTCCCCCCCCCCCCTATTGACTGGCTTCTGTGGGGTTCCAATGTCTAGTGAGCCGCGCTCCTCTCCTGGCCGACTCACTGCTGTCTAGATCG
Organism: Trichoderma cornu-damae; assembly: GCA_020631695.1. Taxonomy (NCBI): domain Eukaryota; kingdom Fungi; phylum Ascomycota; class Sordariomycetes; order Hypocreales; family Hypocreaceae; genus Trichoderma; species Trichoderma cornu-damae. Next base: position 2,504,687 of record CM036088.1, read on the forward strand.
CCTCCGCTGCATCGCAGCAGCCATGGCATCTTCAGTAGCCCCGGCTTCAGCTCCTAATCTCGAGTCGCTTCTACCGCGACCCCCGACGCCACCGCGCGAAGCCGGCAAGGAGAGCGACGTGTCGGTCAAGTCCATTCTAAGCCGCGTTTCTCCGTCTGATCCTCAGGACAGCCTCCAGACTCCCCCAACTGCCAACACCCCAACCTCGACCGATGTGCCCGATTCCAAGCTGATGTCAAGCCGGGCAAGAAAGAAGGTCGTGTGGTCGGCAACTACCGAGTACAAAGACCCAGTCGACTACCGGTCCATCGAAAGACTTCATAAATCTTCCCCCCTCTCTGTTCCCTCGCCAGCCTCGAAGCCCATCAAAGGCATTCTCAAACCTTCGCCTTCTCCGAATCCCCTCGCTGTATCGACTGGGGCTGATTCTGATGCGGCTTCGGGCCAGCCCAACATCATCGAAATGCTGGACTCGACGATAAAGCAGCTGGCCGGCTCCGACCGAGACTCGAAACTCGATGCGTACATGATGCTTTCAAGAGCCCTGAAGGCCTCCAACAACCTCCCCGACCGAGTTGCCTTGCAAGACAAGATGAGCCTGTTCATGCAATTCATCCAGCGCGACATTACGTCCAAGAGCAACACTGGAACTCTCGATTCTTCGTTGATCAATCACGCCCTGACGCTTCTCGCCACGTTTCTTCACTTCCCTGCCATTGCCTCGACCCTCACTTCCGATTTTGGGATGTTCATCGTCGACCACTCTACCCGTGCGTTTGAGGACGCCAGCACCCCCAAGGATGTTGTGCGACATTTGATGCAAGTCGTTGCTTTCCAAAACTTTTCTCCCAAGGTGATGACGTCTGACCGGGTGGGACGATTGGTGGCTGCGCTGCATCATATCGAAGACCATCTCAAAGGCAAGAGTATTGTCATGAGCCGGATACACATATACAAGCGTCTCGTCAAGCAGGCGCGTCTGCACATGGTTGCGCATCCCAATTGGCTCAAGGACATGCTCTCCGACATGCTAAGCACCGTCAAAGATATTCGGGCTCAGGCAATCAGTCTTGCAACCGAGGCTGGGTTTGCTCTCCGATCCGAGAAACAGCTTATGCGGAAGGCCGGTGAGATACTCCAAACGACAAACGACGATCAAGCCTATATCGAATTCTACATACACAGATTGCAGGATATGCTCAAGGACAAGGCAAGCGCCTCGGCTGTGCCGCAGATATGGAGTGCCATCATTCTTTTCATGCGATGCCCGCTGGAGAGGTGGCAATACTACGGCCCTTGGCTGACCCTCGTCCAATCCGCCTTCAATTCAGCAGATTCGTCCATAAAACAGGAGGCCAACTTTGCCTGGAACAGGTACATCTACCTTACCCTCGCCGACAGCAAAGCTACTCCCAAAGTCCTCGGGACCCTCTGCCAGCCTCTACTGAGCCAACTGCGAAGAAGGGCGAACCCCAGGCAACTAGAAGAAGCTGCCAGGCTTCAAAGGACGGTCATTGGTGGCATATGCAATCTATACTATTATGCGTTCGCCCCAGGGAATGGCAAGTTTTCCCCTGATTCAATATGGGATGTTGCCGTCCAGCCTGTTTTGTCGCAACTCATCAGCCTGGATGGTAGGCCCGAAATCCCAGGAGATTGCCTCATGCAAGCCGGCCGTATCCTGACGAGTCTAATGGACGCAGCTACGCCGCGGATATGGAGGCAGGATCGTATCATGGAAACGCCGCCGGCAAGCCCCGACGAGCTCCCGCCATTGGACGCAAAATGGGTGAGGCGGAACTGCGACAAGGTCTTTCAGACGGCTGGTCCCCTTTTGGAGAAGAGGTTCCTTGACTTGGCCAATAAGGACTCCTTGATATTTCGCTTTTGGCATGCGCTGGTCGGGTCAGTGGCCGCGGCATCAGCAAAAGACATCAAAGTGTCGGAAGACACTGCCAAATTCTTCGCTCACGCGTTTGGTCTGCTGTCGAAGATGTGGCTGGCAGGAATGCCAGCTCATAATAGCCTCCACAGCCAGGCGTTCCTGTCCAGCATTAAAAATTTCATCGACGTTCTTGTCAAGGCTCTGGGTATGCTTCCATTTACGGAAAAGAAGCTTGCTATGACAGTGGCCAACACTTTCGAGCCTATTATGGCAACGCCGACTCAAGGCCAGAGTCGGTCCAGTTCCCTGGGCACCGTGAGAACTCCTCTACACCACCTCTTTTCCATGTTGTCGTCTGTCCCTCTGGGCAGCGCCGACGACGAAGCCTTGTCAGACTTTTTTCTATCTGTTTTCGAACCATTTTTCCAAGGCAAAGCAACAAAAGCTCGCCTGGAGCTAACACGCGAGCTACTGCAATTACTGCCCCGAGAGTCGCCATCTCCCTATGGACCATGGCTACTAGCTGCACAAAACTTGTCTCTATCCTTGGACTGTAACGAAGCCACGTTCAACGTGGCAGGAAGCGGCAAAATGCTGGGACCAAAGTACCGAGATATTGCTTCTCTGCTTGAACGCGGGCTCGTTGGACACCCCCAGCTTCCGTTGGATCGATGGTTCTCGCTATTCGAACGACTATCCGAAAACGTGGGTCTGCATCTCGGCGATGCTGGGCGAGCGCTCATCGTCATCGAGCCCCTGGCCAAGGCACTGCTCGACTGTCTTGATGGCAGCGCGAAGAAACCATCTGCAACCTGCCTCAAGGCGGCACGGGTGCTTTTTGACATTGCCAAGCTTCCGCGCGATCGGACGGCCCTGAACACTGCTCGGCAGCGGCTGTGGGGAACTTCCCTGACTTCCGCGCGGGCGGGTTCGCCAGATCCATTCGATCACCTGTACAAGCTTGGTAACCGGGCCCTGGAGATTTTCTACACCAAGACATCCATTTTCGACTCAAAAAATGAGATTGTACCCTTTGTCGAGAGCGTTGAAAGCTTCTCCGTCAGGTGTTTCTCTCAGCTGGGTGCCAAAGCCTTGGCAAAAACCCAAAGTGGCCTCTGCTTGTGGATTGAGGATAACGAGTCGCGTTTTGAGCATGACGGGGATTCATGTCTTTCGAGGGCTGTAAGAACCCATTTCATTACAACCTACTACTATATGCAACTGTGCTAACTAACTTGCTTGGTTTTAAAAGATCATTCATACTTGGGATCGAGTATCTACGGAACTTGCCGGCCGCAAGCAACTGACGAAAGAAGAATTTGATCTGATGGAGCCTCTTTTGACATCTGCGTTTAAGAGCAAACTTCCTTCTATCGTTGACAAGACTATAGAATTGTGGAATGTGCTTGCGCAAGACGAAGAGAAGTTGGACTGTTCAGATCGCTTGAAATCGGTCGCTTTAGATGTCGGGTCAAAGAAACAGCTCGCGGGATCGGGAGAATCTGACGAGGTTGGCGGTGCATCAGGGGCTCAGGCTCCTTCTTTCAGCCGGCCACCAGGAGGCGCAAGTCTTGTTGTGCTCTCTTCCAATTCATCTCGTCCAGACACTGAGGCAGCCCCAAGCTTGAAAGCACCAGCGCGGGCGTCAACTCGGAAACGTCACATGGAAGAAAACCCCGAGACAAGCCGCTCAAAAGTAAACAAGCGGTCTAGCACCCCTCGACTCCGCCATGACAACTCTCAGGTCCACTTTGCCCCCGTTGCATCACCGTCTCCAATGCCAGAAGATGGGTCCCAACACCTCACGGAAAGGCAAAAGGAAGTTCGAGAAAGGCAACGCGAAAGCGAAAATATCTACTCGGATATGCGAGCAAGCTCTCCGCCTCCTCCCAAGGAGGACTCACCCACGCTGGTTATAGCATCTACCTCTGCTGACGCCCATGCAGGAGAGACGACTCCGCGCCGTGCTACGTCTTACGATAACCTAATCAGCTCAACACCGACGCCTAGGCGAGGCCAGCCCTTTCAGATGGATGACAACGACCCACCGTCTTCGCCCCCCATACCGCGACCATATCCACTCCTATCGGAAATCAAGTCTCGCTCTAGGGTTAGCAGCTTACTTGATAACTGGAAATTTTCGTCACCGCCAGGATCTCCAGCCCCTAGTGACCAGGAGTCAGTTTCAGAGATCCAACTGCCCGAAACGAAATTAGCGGGAAAGGCCAAAGAGGGGGCAAGCGCAAAAGCCAAAAACTTTGGCATTGCCTCAAGGGATGTTGTTCACTCTAGTTTCGGAGAAGGAGAATCGTCATCCTCGGACTTGACAGAGCTATCGGATGGAAACGCCTTGTCCTCACCAGAACCGCCAATGTTTCCCGAAACCCCAACCAAGAAGCGGCTGATGCGTGATGCTGCTAGTGGTGGTGTAGAGGACAGCCCAAGGTCGGGAGACGACGAGTTTGTCGACGCCCGGAGCAGCCCCGAAAAGCCGCCATTTCCACGAGCCAACGACACGTCGTTCGCCCTCAGTGAGGGAGATGAAAGCCGAATGATGAAACTTGCGGATGAGCTTGAGTCAGACGTCCGCGCCGGTGCTCAGAAAGAGACCAAGGCGGAGGGGGGCAGCTCCGACGAACGCTCCAGCGTGCAGCCGGAGTTTGAAGGACCTCGGCCGCCCTCACCACCAAGGACCCGCAGGGCAGCTAAGCGCGCCCCTTGCGCAGTCATTCCATCCACTCCTACGAGATCCCTTGGCGACAGCGAGGGAGGCGGCAGCAAGAGAAAGAGGAAGCGATCGCTGTCCCGACAAAGCGATGGCCGTTCAAAGAAGCAACGGCCGGAGGATGCGGGAGCTGCAAAGGAAATCGAAATGCCAGCGGCAAGCGGGGAAGAGCCTGCGTCCACAGGTATGGAGGCTAGAGGAAGTGCTCGAAGACAGCGACGGCAGCGCCAACGAGAAGATGAGACTCAAGTTTCGCAAAAAAAGTCAAGCAGGCGAAGCAAGAAGCAGCGGGGCGGAGACACGGACGACGAGGTGATGTCACAGCTGGTGAGTGAATCCCAGGCAACAGCGGCGGAGAACCAGCAAGCAAATGGGGTCGCGGAAGACGAAGCACAGGGCAGCAACGATGAACCGCCTCCGTCATCCGGGCATATGGATGTGGATGCTACTACGGCGGTGGATGAGGCGGGAGGCGAACCACGTGCGGAGGACGAAAAGAAGGCCAAGGCCCTGACGATCATGGAAACGTTGCAAAACAGCCTGGAGCAGCTACGCCAAGCAGCGCTGGCTCGAAACGAAGTATACAAGATGGAGGACATGTTGATGGATTTGAAGCGAGAGCTATTCGAAGCGGAAAGACGAGGGAGGGAGAGCACCTAGAGATGAGGAGGATAAATCATCATGACATGCATAACGTAAGATTGCTGCATCGTACGGCGTCGAGAATGTGGTTTTTTTTTTCCCTTACTTTTCTCTTGGTTTGATATACTTTTTTTTGTGTGTTGTGTGTGTTTTTGTTTGGAGTCTCGACTGGTTGGTTGTATGAAATGGGCTGTATGAAATACTATTAGATGTTTGAACCTCTATCCATGAAACTGGAGATGCTGCATTTTACAATCAAGACAAGCCGTAAATGGCGAACGCGTTGGCATGAAGCATTTTCTGCAGAGTGCCGTGTCAATAATGGCGATGCCTGCCGAGTCCGATTCTCAGCCCGCCTGGCACAATCCTCCAGCTCGTTTCGTTTAGTGACGACAAAAATCCTTTGCATTCCCGCAAGCCACCTGGCTCTCGGCCGATATCGCCATGATGAGAAAAAGTCTCGCTACATTGTCTTTGCGTCTTTTGTTGGTTCTACTAATAGTAATACGGGAGTAATAATACGGTAGCACCGAGCAGTTGTGTGTTGTTGTTGTTGTTGTACGCCTCGGGTAACCCAAATAGGGAGCCCGGCGTCACAAGTTTGCTGTTGTATTATTGTGATCCCGAGGCGCCCCAAAGAGAATCTCCCCCTTTTCTTTCTGTCTTTCTGTCTTTCTGTCTTTCTGTCTTTCTTTCCCCCCCTCATTTTGATATGAGCCTTGGGAAAAAGAGAATATAGAGTGGTCGGATACCTAGGTTGGTACACAGTACTTTGGCCTCGGGCGGTCGCCATCGCGGAATGGAGTGTGTCGTACATGCAGACGCCCTAGAAGGACCAAAGTTCTAAACCACCTTCATATATAGTATATATATATATACTAATGGCAAGGGCACGCAACGAGCAACCAACGGTTATCAAACGATTGGATGAGCTGTTTTTTTTTTTTTGGGATCCATCTCACCCACCACCACAAGTGACGTCAAAAGGGAGGAATCGGTTGGCTGAGAATTTGAGGATTTGAGGATTTGAGCGCTGTTGGCCGGCGGATTTTGATGCAGAGGCCGCAAAGAGGGGCGTGTAAGAGAAGCCCAACAAACAACCAATTTTATACCAGGTTTCACGTTTTCTATATATGTGCCTCGGATCACTTCTCTGGGTATTTCTAGGAAACGGGGATAGCTTCCATGGTGATGGATCATCTGGGGAAATCTGGGGAGGTTTTTTTTTTTTTTTGTATTTTTTAAATAATTTTTTTTTGATCCAGTTTTCTCCAGAGAAGTTGTACATGCAATCATCATCATCATCATCATCATGAAGTAGTTGCAACCTCTTTTTTTTTTTTTTCCCCCCATCATGTGACAGTATCTACAGATCAAAAATAGGAGTCTGTCAATACCTTAGACTCAAGGCACCTAGATTTGAACGCAGTAGGGGCAGGAGCGACTCTAAAAATTAACTTATTAATTAATCAATTCATCAATCAATTCGCACGTGCAAGGCGGTCAGGTCAGGCCAAGGACACAAATTGGATAGGAGAAACGCTGCGGCTTGTCAAAAGATTGTTTCTTTTTTCCCTCATCTCCACGCCACTGGCCTGAAATTCATTCTATCCCAATCAAACATGCTGCACACACTGCTCACACGTTGCCGCATGTATCCTGAACTTGAACAAGACCGCCAGAAAAAAAAGAAGAAAAAAACGAATACTATTATACCCGCGGGGAAGCCATCCGGCTCGCTTGATGGCTTCTCCATTGGTCGACGGGAACGGCCATGGGCGAGATGTGCGAGTTTCCAGTTTCCTTGGGTCTCGTCTGACGACGGAGCCATCCATCTCGTGGTCACCTTTGTGCTCCATGCCGACTGCCTTGTGAGATGCGACTTGATAAGGTCCCTTACATCTCCCTCCTCCCCGAGGGGATTGATCATGTCTCTTCTCTGAACCTACCATCTTGTTCCACTTCCTTTTCCTCTTCTTCCTCATCTTTCCAAAAAGGACGCAAACGGCTCAAACAAACAACAAGGGAAGCCCGCTATAGTAACTTTGCAACACCATCACCCTCCCCTCCAAAAAAAAAAAAGAAAAGAAAAGAAAAGAAAAGAAAAGAAAAGAAAAGAAAAAGAAAAGAAAAAGAAAAGAAAAGAGAAAGAAAAGAAAAGAAAAGAAAAAGAAAAGAAAAGAAAAAGAAAAGAAAAGAAAAAGAAAAGAAAAAACAAGAGGAGCCCTCTCGTCCGTCCAAAAGTCCGCCATCATGAAGAAATACTTCGGCCTCAGAGGCCAAAGCCTCAATTGGGCCATTGGCATTGTTGCTGGCTGTGACTTTCTCCTCTTCGGCTACGGTATGTCGTCCCGTCCTCGTCCCGTCAATCTTGGTGTTCATATACAAGCCGTTGCTGTCAACGTTGTATGAGCTAACATGCCCCAGATCAAGGTGTCATGGGCGGCATCTTGACGCTGCCCGTCTTCCTCAACCAGTTCCCCTCCATCAACCCAGATGCCGCTACTGATCCGTCTGATGCGTCCAACCGCTCCACCTGCCAGGGCATTGCCGTGGCATCCTACAATCTGGGATGCTTCCTCGGCGCCATCATTACCATCTTCATCGGCAATCCCCTCGGCCGTCGGCGCGTCATCTTCCTCGGCACCGTCATCATGATCGTCGGTGCTGCCTTGCAAGCCTCTGCTTTCACTCTGGAACACTTCATCATTGGTCGCATCATAACGGGTCTTGGCAATGGAGGCAACACGTCCACGGTCCCCATGTGGCAGTCTGAAACGTGCTCTGCTCACAAACGAGGAAGGCTCGTCATGGTTGAAGGCGCCCTCATCACAGGCGGCATCATGATCTCTTATTGGATCGACCTCGGCTTGTCTTTTGCCCCTGGCTCGGTCGCTTGGCGATTCCCCCTGGCCTTCCAGATGGCCTTTTGCATATTCATCCTCGGCTTTGTGCTCGGCCTGCCTGAGTCGCCTCGGTGGCTCATTCTCAAGGGCCGCGAGGACGAGGCCAGAGGCGTCATCGCCGCCGTCGAGGGCGTCGACATGAGAGACGAGTACGTTGAGAACGAGCTCCGAGCCATCAAGGAGACCGCCATGGAGATGAGGAAGGGTACTTATGGCGAGCTGTTCGCAGCCGACCACAACCGCACCCTCCACCGCACCATCATCGCCTGCGTCAACCAGGTGTTCCAGCAGATTTCTGGCATCAACCTCATCACCTACTACGCCGCCAAGATTTGCTCCGACCTCGGCATGTCTCCCTCCATGTCCCGTCTCCTGGCGGCCCTCAATGGCACCGAATACTTCCTGGCTTCTTGGCCCGCCGTCTTCCTTGTCGAGCGAGTTGGACGTCGCAAGCTCATGCTCTTTGGTGCTATCGGCCAGGCTGCCACCATGGCCGTTCTTGCCGGCGTCAATTCGCGCCCGACGGAAAAGGCTTTCCAAATCGCGGGCATCGCCTTTTTGTTCGTGTTCAACACCTTCTTCGCTCTCGGCTGGCTAGGGATGACATGGCTGTACCCGGCCGAGATCACCCCTCTACGGACTCGCGCCCCGGCCAATGCTTTGTCGACTGCTTCCAACTGGATCTTTAATTTCATGGTATGGATTTCCCGTCCTGCCCAATGCGCTCAGCCCGCAATCGCAATAGATTGCCGTGCAAGGTTAACATTGGCTCCCAGGTTGTCATGATCACTCCCGTGTCTTTTACCAACATCAAGTGGAAGACATATGTCGTGTTCGCCGTCCTCAACGCCCTTGTGGTCCCTTGCGTCTACTTTTTCTTTCCCGAGACGGCGTACCGCTCTCTCGAGGAAATGGACGCAATCTTCCAAAAGGTCAGGGGTTTCTGCGGAGCCTTGGATGTCGTCCACCAGGCAAGAATCGAGCCACGAAGATATGGCAAGAACGGCGAGCTTCTCATCCCCGTAGAGGCTGTCGTTGAAAAGGCCAATACAAAGCACCGCCAAAACAGCGATGGAGTGAGTGAGGGCTGCTGCTGCTGCTGCGGCGGCGGCGGCGGCGATGCCAATATGGGCATGTTCATGCTCGCGAGCATGGACGAAGAGACTGCTCGGAGAACCGAGGAAAGTGCATGCATGCATCACCAGCGTGCACGATGACGTTTTCGTCTTTCTCGCACATTTTCCCTGCATATACTTTACAGCGACTCATATCCCCCCCGTCCTTCTTGTCTGCGTATGTGTTTCTTTCTTTCTTTCTTTCTTTCTTTCTTTCTATTCTTCCTCTTCCTCCCTTGGCAATCTTGCAACAGTGCTTCACGTTCTATATAGAAAGTGATTCAACGCATTTCCATGGCCAAAGGGGACTAGATTAGTTGCGTGTAGCCCTTCGAGAGCCACGCGTGTCATGATTCCAATGAGTTGAGCTGGTAGAATCGAACGAATAGGGTTCAAGGACCTTGCCTGCGAGTCGTCTCAGGGCTATACATGAGGTTGATTGCTTCTGCCTTTAGTACCTTGGATTTTGCTGCCATGGAACTTGCTAATTTTACCTTGAGCGTACATACCTTAGTACCTACATAGTAGGTATTAACTACTAGACAGGCAGTATACGAGTGCCTTGCCGGCCTGCATGCACTTACATATTGGCTTTTTTTTTTTTTTTTTCAAAATGAGGGGCTTCATGCAGTCGGTGAATGGCGATGCATCTGCATCCCGACGGTGTCACAAGCATCGTTTCAAGTAAGTTGGAAGCAAAAGTACCGATACTTTTGCGTTGGACAATTGCGGCATGACGCCGCTGCTTGAGCAAAGGGGGTGATGAGGTATCTGATACTTACGAAACCCCCATGTGGGAGGGCTGCAGCTGCAACGCTGCAACCGCGCCCTCGAGCTACCCCGCCATATGGCCATATGGAGCAAATGCTGAATGCGAGTCGACCCGTTCGATTTATCCTCACCCTCTCCGGCTTCACCTCGCTCTGGAGCTTTTCCTCTCCCATACGCTGCCATTGCGATACGTAGGTAAGCTCGATGCTTGTTCTGCCGTCAAAACACGTTTTAGCCATTGCAATCTGATTCTTCAAAGCTGCAGATCCGCCAACCGCGCGGCAATCAGTCCATTCGAAGCCCGCGCCTTTAGATGTACAGCTGAACTGCCGAAGCCGACTGACCTCGAGACTGCCCGCGACGTTTCTCTTCATCTCTCTTCATCTCTCCCTCTCTCTCTCCCTCTCCCTCTCCGCAATCGCGTCATCATGGTCGACCGCCCAAACAAGCCTTCAGCCCTAGCTACGACGCCTGGCCTCCCCCCTCAGGCCCAGGTCACCATCTCAGATGGCAGCTCCCGCGTGACAGCGGTCCTGCCCTCAGGCGAGAGCGTCGAGATTCTCCTGTACGGCGCTACCGTCTTGAGCTGGAAGGACGCTTCCGGCGATGAGAAGCTGTGGCTGAGTGAGGGCGCAAAGCTGGACGGGACAAAGGCTGTTCGCGGAGGTATTCCTTTGGTCTTCCCGGTATGTGACCTTTGCCGTCTGGAGCTGGATGTGGACGACGAAACCTCGTCGAGTAATCTTGTCTAACCTGCCATGCCCCTCCCTAGGTCTTTGGCACCGCTCCCGACCACGAAGCCACCTCCAAGCTCCCCCAGCATGGCTTCGCCCGCAACTCCCGCTGGGAGTTTCTGGGCAAGTCCACCAACGAGTCGTCTTCCAGCAGCATCAAGCTCGACTTCGGCCTGTCATCCGAGAACCTCGACGGCGCCGCCCGCCAGCTGTGGCCCTACAAGTTTGGTCTCCTCTACAGCGTCACACTTGGCCGCGAGAGCCTGAGCACGGCGCTGGTGGTGACAAATGAGGGAGACGAGCCGTTTGAATGCCAGGCCCTGCTGCACACCTACTTCCGGATCAAGGTACTATTGCATTCTTTTTCTTTTCTTTTTTCTTCTTTTATCTTATTTCCTTTTCTTTTCTTTCCTTTTCTTTTATTTATTTTGTCTTTTCTTTTCTTCAATTTTCTTTTTCTGCGGCGAAGCAACAAGAGACACTAACGTAGGTATATGCAGGACATCTCCTCCGTCCAAGTCACCGGCCTCGAAGACTCCCCCTACCACGACAAAGTGGACGGCGTCAAGAACAAGACCCAGTCCTCTGACCCCATCGCCTTCTCCGGCGAGACCGACCGCGTTTACACTCCCGTCAAAGGCCCCGGAAACCCTGTCGTCATCGCCGACGGCGGCTCGGTCAGATTCCGCATTGTGCGCGACAACCTCGACGATGTGGTAGTGTGGAACCCATGGATCGACAAGGCTGCGGGCATGGGCGATTTCCAGCCCAAGGACGGCTGGAAGAACATGGTCTGCGTGGAGGCTGGTGCGGTGAGCTCATGGCAAAAGTTGGAAAAGGGAGATGCCTTTGAGGGTGCTCAAACTATTTACCTGAGTTGAGTTGGATGGATACCTAGGTATTTGGGGGGATGACATGTATGCATAGGTACACGTGCATATATATATATATATACTGCCTTAGGTATATATATATATATATATGCCTGCCTGCCTGCCTGCCTGCGTAGTCGGGCGCTGCAGGTGATGGAGGAGAAAATCTGCGACCGAGGTGAAAACGGGACGGCCGCGGCCACCCAAAGTACAATTGACGATTCCTTTTTGGAGATGTTGCCCATCTTCCATCTGATGGCATTCATCTTTTCGGCCACTTTTTTTTTTTTTTTTTTTTTTTTTTTGGCATTGGTTTTCGGTGCGGCACGCTCGTTCATTGGCTATCTATATACACGAGAGAGAGAGAAGAAGAAGAAGAAGAAGAAATAAGGGGGGTCCTTTGATTTACGTATGTCTTTTTTTCTTTTATTTTTCTTTTATTTTCTTTTATTTTCTTTTTATTTTTGTTTTAATTTTTTTTAATTTTTTTTACATATAGTTTAGTAACATTCGTTTATCCTATGATTCAATGTACAAATCCGCAAATAGTCCCCTCTCTCGCTGTTCTGTCCTCTTGTCTCTCCGTCTCTGTCCACCCTGCAGGAGCATCACACAAGCTTCAAGTCTATCTTCTCCGCCCCTCTCCTTCTCCCCCCCCCCCTAAGGATCATTTCCTGTGTTCTCTGGAATAGTGATCTGCCACCAAAAAGGCCAGCTCAAGGGCCTGCTTCTCGTTCAACCTCGGGTCGCAGAAGGACGTGTAGTTGGTGGACAGGTCGTCTTCGTCGAGGCCCTCGCTGCCGCCGAGGCACTCTGTCACGGCGTCGCCGGTGAGCTCGAGGTGGACGCCGCCGAGGTAGCTGCCTTGCTCCTTGTGGATGAGCAGCGACTGCTCGAGCTCGCTGTAAATGTCGTTGAAGCGACGGGTCTTGATGCCGGCGGGGGTGGAGAGGGTGTTGCCGTGCATGGGGTCGCACTGCCAGACGACGCAGCTGCGGTACTCGGAGTCCTCGACGGCGCGGATGTGCTTTGGGAGCAGCTCGGCGATCTTGCCGGCGCCGTAGCGGGTGATGAGGGTGATCTTGCCGGGCTCGCAGGAAGGGTTGAGGGTGCGGAGCAGGGCCAGGAGGTCGTCGGCCGGGGTGGTGGGGCCGACCTTGATGCCGATGGGGTTGGCAATGCCGCGGAAGAACTCGACGTGGGCGTGGTCGAGCTGGCGCGTGCGATCGCCGATCCACACAAAGTGAGCCGACGTGTCGTAGTACTCCTTGCCCTCCACGCCGGCGTTGACGGGCTTGATGGTCGGCGACAGGCTGGGCGGGGTGCCGGGCCTGCTGACGCCGGGATGGGTGGGCTTCTCGAGGAGGCGCGTCAGGGGCTGCTCGTATTCGAGCAAGAGGCCCTCGTGGCTGGTGTAGAGCTCGACGGTCTCGAGCTCGCCGGGCCGTGCGTTGATGACCCGCAGGAAGCGCAGCGTCTGCTGGATGCTGGAGGCGATTTTGGAGTACTTGTCCTTGAGCGCGGGATCGCGGACGTGGCCCAAGCCCCAGTCCAGGGGCCGGTGCAGGTCGGCAATGCCAGAGGCGAGCGCAGTGCGGATGTAGTTGAGAGTGGCGGCAGAGTGATGGTACGCTCTTGGCGGCTTCGTATCAGCAAAAACGGAATGGTCAAAGGCGGGAAGAAAAAGAAAGAAGAAGAAAAAAAAAAAGGGGGAGGGCATAACGACTCACTTGATGAGGCGGCTGGGGTCGATCTCGCGCTCGTCGACATGGTAGCCGTTGAGAATGTCGCCTCTGAAGCTGGGAAGCTCCCGGCCGTTGACCATCTCAGTCGGGCTCGATCGCGGCTTGGCGTACTGGCCGGCCATGCGGCCTATGCGGACCACGCGCTTGTTGGTGCCCCAAATGAGGACAAGGCTCATCTGGAGCAGCAGCTTGATCTTGGACTCGATGGCACCCTGCTCGCAGTAGTCGAAGAGCTCGGCGCAGTCGCCCCCCTGAAGCAAGAAGCCGTTCCCCTGGGCAACCTCGCGGAGATGGGCCTTGAGGGTGTTGATCTCGTTGGGGTGGACCAGAGGCGGCATCCGCGCCAGCTCGTCGGCGGCCTTTTTGAGCTTGGAAGCGTCCGGGTAGGCGGGAGACTGCTTGATGGGCTTTGAGCGCCAGGTGGAGGGATCCCAGGGCTGGGAGGACATGTCCTCGGGGAGCGGCATCTGCTGCTGCTGCTGCTGCTGCTGCTGCTGAGCCATGGCGGATGAATGCCAAAACGACGGCTGCTTTCTGAAGAGGCAGAGAGAGATGTCGCACTGCGTAAAGAGAGGGAAAAGAAAGAATAGAAAGAAAGGGAGAGGAGAGGAGAGGAGAGGAGAGAAAAAAAAGGGGGGGGGAAGAGAGAGAGAGAGACGAGAGACGAGAGAGACGAGAGACAAGAGAAGCGTTAGCCCAAACTGGCCAAAAGAGTTCGATTGAGGCAGATGGAGGAAGTTTGATGGGGGAAAAAAAAAAAAAAAAAAAAAACTCACTCCAAGATCCAACAGCCCCAAGTTCCAAGTTTGCTTTTTCAGCAGAGCAACAGGACGGATGCTATGAATTCTGGCTGGCGTGCGGCCCAACAACGAAAACCGGCCACGCGAAACCTGGGCTGTTACCAAACACGCTCGACGAAGCAATAAAAAAGAGACACAACGCAAATTGGCATGAAAGAATCAATAAAATGGATAAAATAAATCAATAAACCAATAAATAGATAGATGAATGAAATGGCGATACATGTCCGTACCTTGTTGATTATCGTCTTGGACGGATTATGAGTCAGGATCGGCCACTTTATTGCCTGGGGATCGGGGAAGCACCGAGCACTGCATTTGGACCTGCAGTTTTCGTGAGTTGGTGCGAGTACGTAAATCCCAGAACAACTTTTTTTTTTTCTTTTTTTTTTTTTTTTTTTTATTGTTTCTCTTAGCCTCGACGATCCTTGCATTAGCAAATCAGAGGCGAGAACGCCACACAAACGGGTTCGTGGCTTACCAAGTACACGTACCGGGAACCTTGGTGGCACTACCTTGTTCATCGCGCCATTGGTACGGAGTGCTGCTACCTAAGGTAGTACCTCAGTAGGTACAGCAAGGTACTCGTAGGTGCCAGAACCAAGGTACGTGCTACTGCACAAAGACACTTGCAGAAACCCAGCCAACTTAACAAGTACCTTGGGTATAGTAGTGCCTTGCTAGGTACCTACTAGGTAGTAGTAGATACCTAGTACTGGACCTCAGGGACAGGTACTACTTTATTCACAAGAAAGTCTGCCAGAATCAAAATGCCGGGGAAAGAAATCCATACATGATCCTCCCTCCCTCCCTTTTATTTTTGTTCTTTTTCTTTTTCTTGGTTGCTTCCGTTGCGGTTTGCTTTTTTCGTTACGGACATGATGATTTTTTTTTTTTCATTTTTTTTGCTTTTTTATTGGAATTTTTTATCTTTATTTTTTTTTCCCGTTCCCCTTTGTATTATTTATTAATTTAGGTTAGCCCATGCATGAGCCAATAGTTTCGGAACAGAAACCCGACAATTGACCCCGTAACAGGAAGGAGATACAACCCCCCCCCCCCCCCCCATCGAGGCTGGGAGACGGGAAATTCTGGGAGCATCAGCCGCGCGCCCTTGCGGGTGAAGTTAGAGTCTGAGCCATGGCGTCAAAAGGCGATGCGAGGGATTTGGATTGGATGTCACTCGGAGAGAGAGAGAGAGAGAGAGAGCAAAAAGTCTGACAGATGCAGGCCATCCTTGCCGGGACGCGGACGGACCCCCCCCCCCCCCCTTTTGTTTCGCGTTGTTTTTTTTTTTTCGAGGGCTGACAAGAAAGAGAAAGAGAAGAAGAGGCTAGAAGAAGATGGAGAGTTGCTGCAAGAGTTTGGCATTTGCATTTGGCATTTGCATTTGCATTTGCATCTGGCCGTAACTCTGCCAACGTAGTAAAACTTATCCCCCCCCCACCTGGGGCAGTAATGGGCGCCCCACACACCCACCGCCTTGGCCTGTTTGATGGAAACTTCTCCCAAATTTCGTTGGCCCATGTGAAATCTTGATCCCACACAACAACAAAACCCAACAATCAAACCCCCCGCCTTCAAAGAAAAAAAAGGAAAATCGAAAAAAAGGGAAAAAAGAAATTAAAACAAAAAAAAAAAAAAAGGAAAAAAGAATAAAAAAAAAATTTAAAAATTTCAAATTCAAAATGTCCTCCGCCGACGCCTCGGACCATCCGCCTCCCCCCCAATCCGCCGAAGACCGCAAGGCCGCCTCCGCGCTCGCCTCGCTCGACGACATCCCCGCCGACTCGGCCGCCGCGCCGTCCGATGACAACGTCGACGAGGAGGCCGTCTCCAAGGCCATGCTCAGCCTCGGCAGCGCCGCCGGGGCCGCCGCAAAGCCCGCCGCGTCGTCCGCCGCCGCCGTTAAGAAGAACGTCAAGGTCGACGCTGCCGACGTCGCCCTCGTCGTGGACCAGCTGGACGTCTCCAAGGCCAGGGCCACGGAGCTGCTGAAGTCTCACGACGGCGACGCCGTGGCTGTGCTGAGGGCCTGGGCGAGGGGGTAAAAACAAAACAAAAAAATTTAAAAAATTAAAAAAAAAAATTAAAAAAAAAATAAACAAAAAAATCCCGGTGTTGTTGTGAAAAGAAGAAGAAAATCTCAAGAAAGAAGAAAAACAAGGCGGGAGGGGAGAGGAGGGCTTCTGTTATAACGCCGCCCTACAATATATATACAGATACAGCATTATGCGCCTGTGCTGGATGGAATGAGGGAATGGACTGACTGGACTACCTTCTCTGTACTGCAAGGTGGGGAGTTGATGCCTTCAACTGTTGGGATATACAAACACCAGGGCCTACACATGCCGGGCCTCTATATAATCAATATCCCATTCCATGCATTGCCAGACAGACAAGTTGGCATCACCAAAGCAAAAATACTTCATCTACAAGCATTAGTGTAGCACCTTTGCACCACCACCGCCACCAGCCAGTCGCAGAAGCGGAAGCACGTCCTGACTGCCCCCCTACGTAGCGAGCAATACCATAGTTTTTTTTTATTTTTTTTATTTTTATTTTTGCTTCCATGTCCATCAATTACGTCGAGGTAAATATTGCGCGAACTGAGCCTATATCTGCCCGCTTCGCATGCTCCTAGAAACAAGCGCCCATGCGAGACATGTCATTGTCCCCAACGCCACATGTCCGTCCCATGTGTAGTCACTCCACCCCCATCCATTCTTTATGTGCATCATAAAAGGGGGCGGCCCCGTCTGTCCAAACGAGCGACTAGCCGATACAAACTTTCATTTCTATCTCTCTCTCTCTCTCTCTCTCTCTCTCTCTCACTCTGTCTGTCTGTCTGTCTGTCTGTCTGTGTGCATGTGTGTGCATGTGTGTGCATGTCTGTGTGTATGCGTGCCTTGCGTGAGGTGAGTGTATACGAGTGTCCTTTCCCTTGGTATATAAAAGTAGCCGTCAAATGTCCACCATCCGTCGGGCCAGGCCCAACCGAGCCAAAAGGAAAAAAAAAAAACCAAAAAAAAAAAACCATTGGCTAGAGAGATTCAAAGATTTTGATTTTTGCAAAATGCAATGAATGCCCATCGCCATCCCGCCCTCAACGCCACATCTTGGCCAAGGGGCTGCCCACTTTGGGAGCAAACTGCAAGCTCTTGCGCCGAGCAGCCATCAGCCGCAGCAGCACGTGTTCGTCCTTATCCTTGGACAGGATGCCACCGCCGAGCTCGACGAATTTTTGCGCCTTGGGGGGGCAGGTTCGGGTCAACATCTCTTCCCTCGTCAGCGACGACCCATCCTCCTCGTCCTCGCCCTCGTCCTCCTCGTCTTCATCCATGTGAGACGGCGTCTCCGTGGCAAACTTCATAATCGTCTCCGGAGCCGGGGTCTTGGGCACGGGGGTCAGAATCAGCTTGGACCATTCCACCTCCTCCTCCTCCTCCTCCTCCCCCCCCTCTCCCTGTCCCTGGCCCGCGTCCGAGGGCGTGTGGATCCAGATGCTGCTCTGCCTACGATTGGGTGTGCCGGGCGAGGCAGGTGCCGACTCGCGCCTCTCCTTGGAGGAGCCGCTGACCACGGATCCGTTCATATTCGCAATGGCTCTTGGCTCCATGCTTCTCCGGCGGCGCGCACCCCCGCGAGGGACGCTGCTCGTGTCGATGCTGTATGGCGACTCGTCGAGCCACTCGTTGTCGCGCTCGCAGTCCAGGACCCAGCTAACGCCCACGCACTGGACCACCCCGTTGGCTTCTCTGACCTTCTCCAGCGTCCGCTTGCTGCCATCCTTGAAGACGACGTGGGTGATGCCAACCTTGGCGGACTCGCTGCCGTTTGTGCTGCTGGGGTTCCAGCTCCACTTTTGGGGGCATCGGGCCCCCATCTGCGTGAGCAGCTCGACAAAGATGCCGCTCGCATCCGCACCCTCGCTCGTGTGCACGTCTACGAACACAATGGCCCCGCGAAGCAGATTGGGGTTGAGGTCCTTGCGAGGAGTCCGTGCCGGCGTTCCAATGTTCGACCACATGTCCATCTTTGCCGCCGCCGGCGTGCTTGGTTCGGCACTCTGCTCGGGCTCTTCAGGAATGGTGCCAAAGTTTCGCAAGCTCCGCCTCCGCTGCTTGTCCGGTGAATAAGACAAAACGGGGGCTCCCCGCCTCGGTTGGCTCGGGCGTTTTGGAGCGGCTCGCGAGGCGCTGAGGCTCTTCTTCTTCAACGGACTCGGCGTCGCATCGTCCGCCGGCTTGAGCGGAACCTTGGTGGTTGTGTGGAACGGCCGCGCCATTGGACGACCGGCGGGGGTTACCGGCGGTGCCTGAGGCTCCGAGCTAGGCGCGGGGCGCTCGACCGGCACTTGGTTTTCGTCCCCGTACTCCTGGCTAGCATCCGACAAGCCGTCGTCGAAAGATTGACGAGCATTGCAGGTGTCGTCGCCCTCCTTGGGATCCATCAGTGACATTTCATTGGCTTCTTGGGCAAGGGCCATATCCTCGTCCGTGATCATGGCTTCCTCGTCCCCATCCTGTTGCTCGGCATCTTCCACCGTGCTTTCCATCGCCGCTGGCGTGACAGCTTTGGGCCGTGCTAGCAGGCTTTCGCAGCTGCCGAAAAACGCATTCTTCATGGGCGTATCCTGGCTTGATGCCTCGATTGCGTCGTCTTCGGGGCCCTCGGCATCCTCGACGTTTGCCGGCTGGGTTTCTGCCGCCAACAAAGGTGCGCTCTTGACAGGGCTTGCAGCCGACCAAGAGCCGAGCTGATCAGATAGAGCTGCGAATCCCAGAGTAGACCTGCGAGATTGCCTTTTTAACGGGCTGCAGCTGGCCCTGGTCCTTGGTGTTTTCTGTCCACCAATGGAAGGAGTGGCCGTGATTCTCCCAAAGGGCAGCGTATCGTCTTCGGAGTCAGAGGCTGAACTCAAATCATGACAGGGATCCAAGTCTTTCTGCCGAAGCTGATACAGGGGATTCTGTACTTGGGTCTTTGCTTCAGACGGAGGAGAATCGGCGGCTTCCTCTGCCTCTGTGGCAAGTTCGTCAAGAACCATTGTGTCTTCTGTATCATCCTCATCCTCGTCCTCATCCTCAGCCTCAGCCTCAGCCTCAGCCAGCACGTCTCCATCCCCAACTTCCTCCTCTTCTGTCGCGGCAACGATGCTCTCCTCGACTGCTGCATCACTCGCCTCTTCGTCATTTGTCAGGGCTTCTGGAACTCCTGTGAGCTGCAACGACTCTTCTTGTTCTTGTTCTTGTTCTTCTTCTCTGTTCTGCGTCTCTACTCCTGCTTGTTCTTCGTCGCCGCCGCCGTCTCCTCCTCCTCTTTCTTCTGCTTTATCTTCTTCTTCTTCTTCTTCTTCTTCTTCTTCTTCTTTCTCCACTGCTGCTTCAACCTCTCCAAGTGCCGAGTCGGCATGCTGAGATAGCTCCGCAGGCAAGCGCATGGAAAATTGAGGATTTCCAATGGGGCCCATCAAAGGGTCATCTTCGGCATCGTCATGCGATTCATCTTTCATCAGGAGCTTCTTCGACGACTTGGACGCCTTCGTTGGGGTTGCGGCAGGAGACTCATCCAGTGTAGGGAGGTCTGGTTGTCGCGGATCCAACAGCGATCTAAACCCGGGCATTGCTCGCTTCGCTGGCGACTGAAGCATGGAAAGCTTTGCTGTCGACTCACTTGCCTGTTCCTTCCGAGCTGAAAAGACAAAAGGCTTGATCGGAGACTGTGGCCGCTTGGCTGCTGACTGAAGAAGCGTCGACGTCTTGAAAGGCGTCGAGGCGACCGGATCATTGCCAAGCTTCAGTGCAGATCCTGGCAGCGGCACCGCAATCCTTTTGGCCGGAGACTTCAACGTATCTCGCGGCGGTGAAGCGGGTCGCCTGGCCGGTGATGCAAGAATCGTTGTGTTCACCTCTGGTAGGTCAAACATGGCGGTATTGATAGCTACGGCCGTTGCCTCACGCTCGATTCCAATGGGAACGGTTTCCGGCTTCTTGGACGGAGGCTTAATCGGACCCTTTGCCAACGGCTTGGCAGGTACCTTCTCCAGGGCCAACTCGTCCTCAGACTCGTATTGCGAAAGAGTCAACTGCGAAATCTTCTTGGGGCTCAACGGCTTCTTATCGCCCGCTTGGGGCTTCGACGCTTTTGCGGCTGGTCTCGTAGCTTGAGCAGCGGCCGCGCCACCTCGTCGTGCTGGACGACCACGCATGCCGGCAGTGGCAGGCTCCTTCGGCGCCGCAGCGGGTTCCACATTCTCCTTGTCGGGCTCTCGGAACTTGACCACCTTTTTGACTGGGGGCTTGTTGGCAACAGTTGCCGCTGTGGCAGCCGACTTCATCACTGTTGCCGGCCGCCCGCGAGCCGCCTTTTTGGCTTGCTCGGGCCGATTCTCGCCCCCTTCGGCCTTCGACTCCACCTTTTTCGGCCGACCACGTGCGGGCTTGGGAGGTGTAGATTCCTCCCCTTTGGCGACGTCTGTGACGCCTTTCCTCGCTGTCACTCTCGCCCGTGCTGTCCTTCCTGGTTCAGAGACTACAGATGCTGTTGCCGCAACTACAGTCGTCGCAGCGCCCTTCTCCTCTTCTCCGGTAGACTTCTTGGGGGGACGCCCCCTTGGCCGCTTGGCCAGCGATGCCTGGCGTGCTTCTTCATCCGCGTCATCGGACCTCGTCTTCCTCTTAGCAGCCGTGCTCTTCGTGCTCGCGGTCAGGGTTGATAAAACAGATGCTCTGGCCCTTGCGGCAGCCGTGACAATTTTGGTAGGCTTCGAGGTTGAGGTCGAGGTCGAGGTCGAGGTCGAGGTCGAGGTCGGCTCGGGCTCGGGCTCCTTGGCCGCCCTGGCCCTGGTCAGGCGCTTGGGTGGAGAGCGCATGGTTTTCTGATTTGGCTATTTTGTTCTCTTATGTGCGCGTCGCGGTGTTGGGGTTTGTTATGGACAAAAAAGACGCGGTTTAAAAAGAAAGAGAGAGACTTGGTGTTGACATGATTTATTTGGGCGGTGAATGTTGACAACTGCCAGGGCAAGACGTGGTGGAGGCCGGGGCCATTTTTGTTGTGCAGGAGTGGGGGAGGGCGCAAGCTGCCGGTTGCCGGGCAACGACGCGATCCACTCGCTCACCCTCTCACTCGACTGACAAGGGGCCCTCCCGCACAAACCAGGCATGCGCGCATGAAAAGTGATCAAGTCGCAATTGTCAAATCAACAACAGACGAGTACGTAGCACCCAATCACAAGCCAATCACAAGACGGGACTCAGTGGAGGGCCTGCTACTGTAGTATGTTCCCAGAAATCGACAACATATACGCAACGCAACATGACGGCAATCACGCCCGCAGGCTGGCATTGACAAGAGACAGAGCAGTTCGCTTTTGGGCGACCAGGAACCGACGCTGCAGCTTCTAACGCTGCGTTTATCAACTTGGAGGATTTTTTTTTGATTTTTTTGATTTTTAATTTTTAATTTTTTGGGTTTATTTTTCTTCACCACAAAAACTAGATACAATGCAGTCGAGGTTCTTCTCCTTTTTAAATCAGCAATGGCCAATCCCATATCTTCGCTATACAATGTCATGATGTGCAGATTTGATCATTGACTCGTCAGTGGGGTAGATGGATATGTGTGTGTGTGTGTGTGTGTGTGTGTGTGTGTGTGTTTGCGTCTGTGTGGAATCTCCTAGTTCAACAACTCCAAGTTTGAAACAAACAAAAGAAATGAGGCCTATGAGAGAAACGAACAATAGTGGGATTACCAGACTAGCTTCGGCACGAAACCCACGTTGAGAAAGCCGCTAAGCCGTGTGGTATGTGTGCAAACGGCGACAGGGCACATCGGCAACCCCCCCCCCCCCCCTTTTTTTTTTTTTTCTTTTCTTTCTTTCTTCTTTTCGACTACCTGAAAGTTGTCCGAAATGGACCGTCAATCTTGATGTCTTTGATTCCTTCCGGCATCATGCGCAGCCATTCGTTCCAGCTGTCAATGTCAATGTTGTCGTCGTTTAGCTTAATGGCCAAGTGCAACTGCGGGCTGTTTTCGTAGGAGAAGCTGCTTCGCAGAGGGCTGCTTTGCTGGACGGGCGAGAGGAATATCGAAGGCAGCCTCGAGTTTCCGGACATCATGGTATGCAGTGGGGCGGGGAAGCTCATGATGACCTCTCTCTCGGGCGTTGGGTCTCGGGCCATTTTGGTGTAAAGTGCCAAAAGAATAGAGTGCAGCTCTACCACGGAAAGTGGCGTCTGGCGCGCGGCGCGCGTACGCAGCTGCTCAGCTAGGGCCCGAGTAAAGGCACACCGATCAAGAGCCGCAAGGTGATCTTCCGACAAGGAAGCCGCGATGATTTCCAGCACGCCTTGGTGCCGCACGATTCTAGACGGGGGGAAATATGCGGCATCCATGATGATGAGGGTGTCTGCGCAGGCCTCCTCGAGAATCTGCTGCATGCCGCTCCAGCGGATCGTCGAGGCTCTTTCGGGATTCTTTGAGCTGCGAGCAGATGCGCAAGTTAGCGAGAAACGCCTGCCAGGTCATGGGGTTTTCACAAAAAAAAAAAAAAAAAAAGCATTACCTTGCCAAAACCATGTCGCGGTTCCCGTCGAGGTAAGTGTGGCCTATGTAGTAGACGATCTTCAAAACGTCGCGCTGATCGCGCTCCTCGGCAAAATCGTTGAGCCTTCGCGACAGCCACCTCCACGAGCTTTTGCAGCTTTCCGAAGAGGAAGGGATAGTCTGGATGTGAAACGTATAATGATAGTACTTGTCAAAGACGTCAGCTAGCTCCCTGACTGCACTGTGGACCAACGGGGCGTCATCGTCTTCCTGCCAGTATAACAAGAGGGCCTGGACCGAATTGTACCGGCCGCGGGTGGTGGCGGACAGCATGCGTGCGGCATTGTTTTGGATGTCGTTTTTGAGGCTCTCGATGCCAGGCAAGGACAGCGACTTCTCCAGTCTGGGGCCGGTGGGCAGGGGAGTGCGGATGCGGGCCTCGCTAAGGGGCGGACGGCCAGGCTGATGATGATGGTGGCCAGGCGCACCACCGGCATCAATTTCCATCTCCTGAGGATCGTGGGTGAACACGGGCTGGACCGCGTTCAGGGGCGTCGCGGGACTGAGAGGCCGGGCAGCGGCGGCGAGGGAGGGGGCGATATCCTGCACGGCCGGGCTGTGGGACCTGTGAAACTTGCTAACCACGTCTTCCCAAGTCATGTTATGATGGCTTGGGTGGCACTGCGGGGAGAGAGGCATTGTGTCAGCCGCAGAATGCCGGCCGGGATAGACCGCGGAAGGGGGGAGAGGGCCACGACTTACGGCAACTCTCCTGCGGCGGCAATCGACGCAGGCTCCTAGCTTTCTGATCAAGGCGGCCCGTTCTCTGGACTGCTGAGATAGGGGGCCGGTACGTCTCCTGCTGGTTCGACGGCTGTTAGAGACGTCGGAGCCATCCTTGAGGGAGAAAATGGACTGGTGCAGGTTAGGGGAGGTCTCGGCACTGTACGATGTGTTGTTGGTCTCCGCAGAGGCCAGGGTAGCCGTGGTGGCCTGAGTTGAGATTGACGAGCCAGTATCCTGTCTCAGAGGAGGCGAAGCTATGGAAGCGTAGTGTGCCATGGAAGGCGTAGAGGGCGGAGGAAACTGCCTTGGCTGCAAGTCGTCTGGCCTCGGGGTATGAGCTGGTGTTGGCGCCGAGGCGGGGGCCGTGGCGGGAGACAGCGAGATGCCCGCGATGGGACCCGGAGCCGGAGCCGGCGCCGGCGCCGGGATCGGGGCGGGAGAGACCAGGCGCTGCAGCTTACCGAGCGGCCGAGACTGATCCTGAGATGGGTGATCGTGGTGGTGAACACCGGCCTGGGCTCCAAGCTGGGCCACCTGGGCCGAGGCTGGTGCAGGAGGAGGACCGTCAATCAGGCTGCGGACGGAGTTCATGGCTGTAGTAGGACGGCGGACCGGCGCGGACGATCAAATTCCCATTATTGGCGCGGGGCGGGGCGCGGGGTGAAAAGCGCGACGCCAGGTGAAGCGAGGTGAAGAAAGGTGAGAGGGCGAGATGGTGAGAGTTTTGAGCCAGCTAGACGTAGATGAGGCGCGCCGGGGAGGGGGGGAAGGGATATGGGCCACCTCCCGCCGCGCAAATTATGGCAGTAATCTGCACAGCTGCACAGCTGCGTGAGCTCGGCGAGAGCTAATGAATCGGACTCTGCAGGTGCAGGTGTCAGGTTTTTTTTTTTTTTTTTTTTTTTTTTTGTTGCACTTGCGGTAGCGCCGAGCTGATGGGCGGATTGCGGGTGGTTGATTAGTCTTCGCGAAACAAAACAGGACTGCAGAGGAGCAGAGAGAGCTTTGTATGGGTGTGTCCACTGCTCCAGCTACCTACCAGCTAATAGGTATGCGCCGAGTGTGTATTGCGATGCGCTGTGATCAGAGCGATGAAGGGGGGGAAAGGGGGGAGCGAAGATACAGGTTGGAGAAGTAGTAACAATATCGGATAGGCAAGTATATTTGATAGGTATGGGCCGCCTGTAAAAAAAAGGGCGCTCTCTCTTTTTTTTTTTTTTTTTTTTTTTTGCCCTCTTTTTTCCCTTTTTCGCTTCTGCTCGTCCGTCTTTTTTTTTGCGTGCACTGTATACGTTCCTTTTTGATGTAGTGTGCGTGTGTGTTTGTGTGGCAGCGAGGGGGGCGCGTCAAAAGGCCTGTTTAACCCCTCTAAAAAAAAAAAAAAGGGAAAAAAAAAACAAAAACAAAGGGGAAAGAAAAAAAAAAAGATGGCGAAATGGTCGGGAGGGAGGAAAAGAGGCGCAACGGGAACGCGGGGTCTGTCGTGGGTTGGCCAAGCAAGGCGATGGATACGGCAAAGCCAACAGCGGCAGAAGGACGCGGGCAGGGGAAGAAAGCAGAAGAAGCCGGAGACCGAGAATGACTGCAGCGCCAGCGGCCCAAAACGCGGCCTGAGCGCAAGCGCAAAGGCAGTCAATTTGCGTCGCGAGAGTGGCCAGAAAAGGTTGGACACGGCGATGAGACGCCAAGGCCAGCGGCGGGAGCCTGAGTCGCTGCCGCGCTGAGCGAATGTTGAAGTTAGACAGGGCCGAGGTTGGATGAGAAAAAGAGCTTCGGTCTGGGGAGGCTAATATGAGAGACACAAGTTACCTTATCCGTTATACGATTATACCCAAGGTGGGCAAGGGTCAGATCCATGTGTGTAAGGTACATACTATTGTACCTACCTTACTATTGCTAGGCAGGTACTATAGGTACCTAAAGCTCCCTCCCACGCCAAGTGTGCAGCCCGCTGTACATAAAGGTACAGTAGGTACTCACCTTGTAGGTACCAGCCAGCACCGGAGTACGGAGCAAAAAGCGCCAGGGAGCAGCTTTTTTTTTTTTTTTCTTTTTCTCTTTTTTCCTCTGTTGTGTGTGTGGTGGCGGAGGCCAATCAGAACGACAGTGGCCTCATGCCGAGAGCATTCAACCCATCGATCCCTGCAAGCAAGCTACTGCTAGCAGTGTTAGTGCTGGGAGATGGGTCGGTCACAGAGCCCCTAGCGGCATCCCGAGAAAACACACACACACTGAGCAAGCGGGTTTGCTCGGGATCTAGCACAGGGATCCCAGCGAAGTGGTGGCCGGGCACGGAGAACCAAGCCTGATTGAGAGCAAGGTCAAGGCTCAGGCCTATCTAAGCGGGCAGCCCACCCACATCACCAGGGCGAGCCAAGTTGGACGTCGTCAGAAGAAGGGGGGGGGGGGGGGCATGGCGGCGGGAACAGCATCGCAACAGCAGAGGAGGACAATCGACCAGGGCGGGGCGGAGCAGGGCAGAAACGGAGCCTCGCAGCGGCATCGCGAAGAGGTTCGCTTTTCTCGATGCGCAGCCCCCTCGTCTTGGGACCTGCCTGGGCGTGACCAAGGCCCAAAAAAAGCCAGAGGGAACTAGAGAGCGTTGAGGCTTTTAGCACGACACAAACGACGTCACGGAAAAGGAAGTTGGTAATGACGGCGATGCGTCTTGGGGCCGGGCGTCGGATCGAGGGCCAAATTCCGCGGTCAAGGTGGACAACCGGGCTACGAATCAACAAGGGCCAGCGACGAACCAGATACAGATGGATAAAAGGCACGTCTACCTTGATTCATTCCTCGTGAAGCCGGGGATAATGAAAAAATATTCCTTTGATAAAGGGAGGAGTAAAAAATAAAAAGGGGGGGGGGGGGGGAAAGAGGGGAGAGGGGGGGGGGGCCAAAAAAAAAGAAAGAAGAGGAAAAACCAATACGCACAAGGGAAGGAGGAAGGGAGAGAGGGAGAGGGAGAGGGAAAGGGAGAGGGAGAGGGAAAGGGAAAGGGAAAAAGGGCCCTGCAGATCATCACATCACACCGAAGAGAAAATTTTTGTCGATGGATCGGATGGCAGCAGCGCTTGGACGCAAGCGAGAATCTGGGGGAAGGAGGGGGAGGGCTAGCGGCCGGCACGGAGCACTAGGTAGGATGGGAACCTTTGAGGTACAAAGTGGTGGCAGGCCAGTCCGAGGCGCAATCCGCTGCCACAGCCTGCACGGGCCATTGCTAATATCCCGTACCTGTCACGTACTAGGTAGCCGTCGGTAGGTATGTACGTAGCGGTACCTAGCGCTAAGTACTGCCTTATAGTACCTACTACTAGGGAGGTACTTAGTAGTATGTAAGGTACTAAATAAATTATCGCCCACCGCAGCGCTACTGCTTGCCGTAAACGCCCATTTTGATTCAGGGAAGGAAAGGGCGATCTTTGTGGTTTCCACAGGGCCAACGAAGCACACATGCTATCACTGGTGCGTTGACTATCTTGTAGCAGGTACCTGACTTGCAGAGCTTTGGGGCGTGCAATTTTGATGTCGCGTTCCCCGTTCTGCCTGCGCTTTCAAGCGAAGGGGGGGGGGGGGGAAGAGAGAGAAGGATGAAGAAACGAGTACGAAGCAGTTTGGCCTTCTCAAACGCGACCTGAACAAGTGCTAGACTCTATAGAGGAGGGGTTCGCTCACTAGGAGAGGGGGGGGGGGGGGGAGAGAGAAAAAGGGAGAGAGGAAAGAAAAGAATAGAAAAGAATAGAAAAGAAAAGAAAAGAGAAAAAAAAAAAAAAAAAAAAAAAAAAAAAAACACCCCCCAACCACTCCCAAGGATGGGGCGGCTGAAAAAGAAAACAAGCAAATCACACAACGGACTAACACTCTGCGCGCGAAGCGCCTTCTACTACCTATGCCCCATGCATTTTTTTTTGTTTTTGTTTTTATGTCTCACAACCAAGTGCCCGGCTGATCTGGCCGCGACCCTATCAACGAGCCAAACTCGGGTGACTCTTTAGAGTAAATGCCGCCTCTCATTCAGACCAAAAAAAAAAAAAAAAAAAAAAAAAAAGCCCTGTTCTATTGCGAATTACGAACCCACGAATAAATAAGGCTTACAAACCCTCCCAAGGGGTTGGCCTTTCAGCACCGCTAACAAGGAACAGCACAAAAAAACAAAGATTTACCAAGGCCAAGCAAGGGTCGGAGGAAAAGACTGGGGTGTTTCTTCACCTGAGGCCGACCGTGCTCTGGTACATAGTACTACTAGTACCTTAGTAGGTATAAGGTAGTACTGTAGCCTGTAGGCGTGTGTCCCTTCTCTTGCTACGGAACTTACCTTTTTAGTTACTGCCATGTACTCTCAGCTCCTCCTAATCCTCCCCATCTCTAGCATCATGTTCGCTTCGAATCCGACTCAATATCGGCTCCCTCAGCTTCCCCTCCCTAATAAGACATACATATAGCCTTGGGTCTTTTAGGCTGCGCGCACCAGCTTCGGTCGGGCTCTTGTTCTCCACTGGCCGAGCTCTAGTGAGTAACGTTGCCGGAGCCGCTGAGACGCTAATAAAAAAAAATGCCAATCGTCTCTGTTACTGAACTGCTGCTCCTCCGTACGGAAGTGCTCCATAATACATATTGACAGGCTCGGTCGGAGTCGCTCGCTCACTTTCACTTCGTTTCGTCCAAATCCAGCATCACCGTGTTGCTCGTCCGTGTTGGGCTTCACGTCGACACACAGGTACCTACTACCTTGAAACCTGCCTACCTTACTATTATTACCTAGGTACCTTAGTACCTATGGGGAATATCGGGGCGGTATTGGTGTATTATCGCGGACAACCCGGCTCCTGCTATGTGTACTGAGGCCCCCCCTTGTGGCAGCGGTGCCATCGCATAACCCGAGCGTTTCGCTTCTCGCTCTTACATGCCCAGCCTCGTCTCTGCTTCTGCTCAGCGAATATGCGTGGGTGGACGGACGATGCTGCGCCCCTCCACCCTCTCTCCACCGTCTCGGGTACTGATGGCGCCAAGGTATCGTCAACGCGCAACGCCTCATTTTTCTCCCATCGATACTACGTCCGAGACTTGACCGGCGGCCCGGCTCGCTCTTAAAAAAGGCGCTGTCAGTTGAAAAGTCTCGCGCCACTATCCCCCTTCCCCCTCCCCCCCTTTTTCCCTGATCCAATCCGCCTCAGCGGCAGCCACCCCCCAATAGCTTCGCATCGAGCCAATCCGCTCGCAGACCGAGCGCCCTGCGAGACTCGCACCGCATCTCCATGTACTGTACGCCCCATGGAGGTTTCGACGATGCATGCTACATACAGTACTACGTACTACTATATGCTACCAGCAGCGGTAATTATAGTCGCAAAGAGCGCCGCATGTCTCAGACCGACACCGCACATGCACATGATGCGGGACAGGAAGCGCGACACATTACCAACGCCAAGTTCCCTTTTCTTTTCTTTTCTTTTTTTTTTTTTTTTGTTTTTTTTTTTTGCCCCCCTCTCCCCTCCATACGAAACCATACGCAGAAAGAAACCTTGCATCCACACTTGAGATGCTGAACCCAATAATAATCAAGGTGTCACTCGACCGAAGGCGTGACTACCACCATACCGATCCGCACAACACCTTTTTTTTTTTTGGTGGTCCTCGCTCTTCTCGCCAGAACTGACCCTACAAATGGAATCCCCTCTCCTACCCATGTTTCCTACACGTTATTACTGCCTATAGATATATATATCCTTGGGTAGCAAAAGCAGTTCATAGCCGGCAGTCCGCTCTGGCTCTGGCTCTGGCGAATGGGACCGGCATGTGCCAGGCAAATAATAAATGGTACGAGTTGTATCACCACCACCAGCCGCCTCAAATTTTCTCCTCCACCGAGGGCAAAAAAAAAAAAAATAAATAAATAAATAAAAGAAAATAAAAAATTTCATGATAACATCCCACCCATCCAAGCGCCCCATCCCTGTCGCAACCCATTTCCCAAAACGCTTTTCCGCATGAAGGGCGGCAAATCCTCACTCATTCCCCCCTCCCCCTTCTTTCTCTCTCTGCTGTCCAACCGCTTCTGCATGCACGTGGCGTCCCGAGCCATTCTACAGTCTACCGCATATGTCGAGGCACGCACAGAGTAGTAAGTAGTAGTACGTAGTAGTACGTAGCAGCAGTAGTACGTACTGGCATTTTCTTTCCCTCCCCTTCTCCCCCTCATGCAGCTCATATATCATACAGGAGAAGGGGAAGAGCCTGCTCTAAATACCCCAAAGCCAATAATAGCGCATCTCATCTGAAATGTAGCCCAACTAGATTCCTTGCCATGACCGGTATCCACGCTGGGCATCACTCCTCTCCATGTCACAACGCGCGCGCGCGCTGCTTTGCCGCGCTGCTTTGCAACCGTGTATTGCACCAGTACGTGACAGATGCACCCCAACGCAATCCAAGTCTGCTTTTGAAGCCAGCACTCGTATCCAGAAAATGCGAATGCTACGTACCTAAGATTCCTAGCTAGTCGTGGCTTTCCTTCTTCATCTCCCCGCCTTGCTGCCCGGTCCACCCATCGTTCTGGAACGCTCCCTTCTCGTCCTTGCGAAATCCAATCTCACTCCTCCGATCGTCAATCAGGCGCCCCCATTCGAGGAGTAGCCGGAACAGGTAAATCTCCATATCCTTCTCCCGAAGCGCCTTTGTCGCCCATCGCTGGCCTTGCTGTACGATCCACTCTGCATCCTGCATTCGACCCGGCATGGACGTGTCCCTGCCGTTCACCTTGGGCCGGTTTTCCGTCCCCGAGAAGTAGGCAACCGTCGTGTGCAGGGCCTGGTACCTGGGGTCGATGGGCACAAAGTGTAGCCACGGCATCAGCCGCTCCGTAAACCAGGTGCGGAAGATGGTCGATATCAGCGGCATGCTGCTGGAGCGCAAGGTGCGCAGCACCTGCGGCGGCGGGCCGTCGTCTTCGTCCATCAGGAGGGCGTACCGGTATTCCAGCGGCTCAGCCGCATCGTTGCGGATGCCGTATGCCTCCTCGACCAGCCTGCAGGCCACCCCCCGGCACGCTGTCGAATTCGTCACCCCGACGCTGAACCGTACCACTGCGTCGGCCTCTGCGGCCGATACTCTTTCGAAGCCGAATTTTTCGCGGTCCTTTGGCGTTGGGAGGACCATGATTACGTCGTCACGCGGGTACGGCGCGCTGGCCAGATGCAACAGTCGATATTTGTGACTTCCCCGTAGAGCCTGATTATTGAGCGCGTGTTC